>OY728130.1:1240404427-1241654427 GCA_963277665.1 Viscum album | reverse complement strand
GGTTAACATCTATCAGATCATGTGTAGGTCAACGCTCAGTGAATCTGTGTGGGTCAGCGCATACCGATCCTATTTGGGTCATCCCTCAGTGATCCTGTGTGGGTTAGCAAACACCGATCCTTTGTGGGTCAGATCCTATGTGGGTCAGATCCTATGTGGGTCAGCGGGTGTTAGTTACCTATCGATCCTGTGTGGGTCAGCAGGGGTTAGTTACCTATCGATCCTGTGTTGGTCAAAATAAGTGTTACATAACATAATATGATGATCTAGCCTTACAAATAATCATCTGTACTTCTGTACTTATACCTGATTGTGGGCTGAGTCTTTCCACCTTCGTGGTGTTATCTTCATGGTGTTACCTGTGTGGTACTTCTATCTTCATGGTGTTACCTGCGCGGTACTTCTATTTTCATGGTGTTACCTGTGTGGTACTTGTATCTCCGTGGTGTTACCTATGTGGTACTTCTATCTTCATGGTGATACATGTGTGGTACTTTTATCTTCGTGGTGTTACCTGTGTGGTACTTCTATCTTCGTGGTGTTACACGTATGGTACTTCTATCTTCATGGTGTTACCTGTGTGGTACTTCTATCTTCGTGGTGTTACATGTGTGGTACGTCTATCTTCTTGGTGATACCTGTGTGGTACTTCTATCTTTGTGGTGTTACCTGTGTGGTACTTATATCTTCATGGTGATACCTGTGTGGTACTTCTATCTTCCTGGTGTTACCACTGTGGCACTTCTACCTTTGTGGTGTTGTCTTCATGGTGTTACCTGTGTGGTACTTCTATCTTTGTGGTGTTACCTATGCTGTACTTCTATATTCATGGTGTTACCTGTGTGGTAGTTCTATCTTTTTGGTGTTGCCTGTGTGGTACTTCTATCTTCGTGGTGATACCTATGTGGTACTTCTATCTTCGTGATGTTACCTATGTGGTACTTCTACCTTTGTGGTGTTGTCTTCATGGTGTTACCTGTAACGACCCAATGTTTTTAGTGGAAATTCCCTTCTTATAAATATTCCACAAAATCTCATAATGATGAACTACTAAGTGATAAGTGACCTTTAAACATAAGTTTGTCACTTCTGTGTTTGGAATTTTGAAAATCCGGAATACATGGTTTTGTTCAAGATGTTTCTTGGAGTCTAATAAAAAAATAATTTTTAGTGAATAGTAACCAACCCTAATAAATAGTAACATAACCTTATGAATAGTGATATACCCTAATGAATAGTAACCTTACCTATGGTGGTATAAAAATAATATTCATTTTGGAAGTTCGATATACCAATAGTTTGGAATGAGTTAATGAATGCTTTAAAACTGGTTTTGATAATAAATTATTGTTTTATTTAAATATTAAAATAATCTTATTTAGAAAATTATTTTTGAAAAATGGAATTCATTTTTGGATTCTACATAGAGAAAAATGGTTGGGGTAAATTTTTGGTATTTTTCTGAAAAACTTGAATTTTTGATGAATAGTGAAATACCGTAATTTAAAAAAAAAAGCTAAATAAGCTAATTATAGAGTCATGTGTCATGGTCTGATGATGTAAGCCCAATTAGTTCGGGATTAAATTATAAAATTAATATACTTGGTCATGAAAGACTCACTATTCCTTGTCTTGGGAGGAATTAATAAACTAATGAATTTTATATTAAGAAAACCCCTCTCTCCCCGACTATAAATACCCTCTCTCCTTACCTCTTTCCCTCACACCTCTCCAGCCTTGTTCCTAGCCAAATTTCTTCCCAAATACCCTCCCAATCTCCTTCCCCACGTCCAAGTCTTGCTGTTCTTTCCAAAATACCAAAACCAAATCCCCTAAGAGGAGTCTCAAAGAGAGGAGATCAAAGGGTAAGAACCCTCTTTTGTTTTCAAGTGTTTTGTTTTCACTTTCTTTCTTTCCTTATACCCTCTTCCCCTTCCCTTATACAAAAGGCATGAAAGCTCCAGAATTTCATATATTCTGGATTCTAATCATGTTTATGGAAAATTTCAAGCATCATACTTCTCCTCCTCTCCCTCACGTTCTAGAATTAAAACATCGCCCGTGATGTGTCAAATTACCAACATCATGGATAATGTGTTTTCAAATTCTTTTATCGTTTTGATTTTGTTCATGAAACCATTTATGTTATGGTTGAACCAGATTATTATATATGTTATATGTCCTATTTAAGGTTCTGTAATCCTCATACACTCATAATATAAAACAATAATACAAAACAAGTCAATTATGGGAAAAATTATTAAAATTGATTCAAGTGTTTATCTTTAATGTTTAATGTAAAGGTTATCTTTCCCTCTAATTAACCAAATGAATTTTAACCATGTAACCTAATGGATGTAAACTAATGTTATATAACTTCAATTCTGGACAACCACATTCATCTTAAAATTTATTTGAACCTAAATACAATTGAACCAATCACTAAAACAAAAGAAACAAACGGATCCGAACAATGAAATTGAACCTCGTAATCAACCAAGATGGGTATAAACGAAATTAAAAAGGTTACACTGAATCTTTTAATTTTAGATATGGTTCTGGAACTATTGATTAATAAACCTAATTTGACTATTCAGGTCATTAATATCAAGTGGAGAACACCAACGAACCTAAGGTAACGGATCCTCTCAATTTCACTCTTATTCAAGATTGTTCACTATGTTAAGACTTATTATGTGTAATTATTAATTATGGGGTATGATTTAGAACCTCCCCCATACTGCCCTATTTATGTATAAGTGATGAGAATTCCCTTTCCTCTCTCACTAATCCCTCTCAAGTACTCCTGATACCATGCTGATATTACGTAAAGAATTCTATCTGAACGTCTTTTATTCCTTCGGGTTATCTTATCCACCTTTCTACCAAAATTATGTTATCTTATCTTTTCTTGTACATACTATAAATGTTGTTTACATGTTCCAAGTCTATTTATCAAGACTCTTTTATCACTTTCTTTCAGGGATATGCATGATTTTAAGTGATTGTATCCTCATTACTTCCCGAAAAGTGAACCCATTTTAAGGGAACTTCGCAAATTCTTTCCTATTATCAAGTGTACTCTATCCTCTATTTTAAGTCACCTTTGTCCTTAAAAAATCAGTCTATTTATTATGAAATCCCTCCTGGTTTACTTCTGTTTTTATAAAAATTATTATGTCACCTTTTGTTTTAAGAGATATTCGTTGTTTTCTTAAACCGCTCTAAAATGTTTTGACTCAAAGATTCCTAAAAACTATTTTTACATGTTATCACTTATGATTGTTATCTATTATCATGATTTATTCATTTATACATTATTAATGTCTATTCATGATTTAATTCCTTTCTTTCATGGATGCTTGTATGTTACGCCCCTTTTTATTATGCTTCATGACGTGATTGTGTGCCCATTTCTTTCCTTGGGTACTCTTATGTTTATGTTTGATTGAGGTTCTTTATGTGGAAAGAATATACATGAATAAGCTTAGATGGGTGCGCCCAGATAGCACTCCAATGCATTGGGTAAAGTTAATGTCTCATGAGAAAATTATGGTAAAACGGTCTGGGCGGTTAGCCTTGGCTTGTGCTACTATGAGAAACGAGATTGGCGGTTAGCCTTGACTCGAACTAAAGTCATGTTTAAAGTTGTTTCCACCTCTCTATGAAACCATGCTTATATAATCTCATGCTTACATGATCCCATGATTATTTTATTCCATGTTTTTAGGATCCCATGTTTATATGTTATGATTCCATATGTTCCATGATTCCAATATCATTATGTCAAGCCTCCTAACTCACGTTCTTAAAGTTTATTATTATGTTCTTTCCCTTACTGGGATTTTTAGCTCATTCCTTTGTTCATGTGTTCCCCAGGGTACCCTATGCAGATGTAAGGGATCAAAGGATGTTAGGAGCTCATTATTATGATTAAATAAAGACGTGCTTTTTTTAGCCCATGTTTTATGTTATATGTACCTAGTCCTCCATGACACTAGACTTAATGATCCTTGGCTTGTACTCTGAAGATGAATTATGTTTAAAATCATGAAATGTTATGTGTAAAAGGTTAGGGTTGCTATAGTTGGTATCAGAGGATGGTCTAGTTATTTTTGGATATTAGGAATAGAGCACCTTAGTGAGAACCTTAAGGATGAGACTAAGTATTTGAAAACATTCCAAAATTTTGGTGAGTATTGACTAAGTGGTTTATCAAGAAAATACATCCCTGTCTAGATACAAGCAGGTAGATGTGGTTCTGGCATAGATTTATCCTAGGGGTAAAACCTGAAAACATCGCTTTGAGCTAGACTCGAACGGGAACTGGTGCACGACAACGAGTTTTGATGCACTCTTGGTTAAGACACTCCCAGGGGATATGCTTCGATAGATTCACAAGACTAGTACAAACCATTATTAAGGGGAAAAGACTATAAGAATATAATTTAAGAAATATATTGAGGATAACCTAGATATAAACCTAAGGAATCACAAGTCAGGATGTACTTATTCTTTATAAGTTTATCCTTTGATGTTCAAAGTTTCCTTTCTATGATCAATAGCTAAGTATTAAAGACCTCTAATTATACGTTATTTTTCTTAGTTAATGGTGAGAAATAGAATAACATGTAACAACATCAAACATGATAGGCAATGCGATGATTTCCCTAATGACATGCCTGAGGTGATGGAATCTGGTGCTCAAAACTTCATGATAGTACTTGCTCAGCTGGCATGAGTTATGAATAATAACTTGAATTAGGTGGAATGTCCCCCTCCTCCAAGGAAAGAGCAAGTTGCCATAGAATACTTCATGAGGAAAAGGCCTCCCATGTTTAGTGAATATTCTGATCCCCTCCTCGCGGAACAATGGATTAACTCCATTGAAAAGATATTCACTGTCCTCCAGTGCTCGGAAGAAGAGAAAGTGGAACTGACAGAATATCATTTTTATGGGGAAGCTGATTAGTGGTGGACATTGATCAAGAATACAAAGTACCAAGAAGAAATCAATTACATATATTGGGAGGAATTCAAGAGGATTTTTTTCAACAAATATTTTCCTCGAACCCTCCATCTCAAGATGGAAAGAGAATTCCCCATACTCAAGCAGAAAGAAGATGAGTCCATCGGGGCATATGAAGCAAAATTTACAAGGCTTGCAAGGTACGTCTCTGGTTTTTTCATGAACACTGAAATCAAGGTGGATTGCTTCTTTAGTGGACTAAATCTGAGTCTACGAAAAGTATTGGCGATTCGAGACTTTGACAACTATGAAGAGATTTTCCGTTGTGACCTGAAGGTTGAAATGGAGATTGGAGACTCTCAGTTGTCTCATGGGCCCAGTGAAAAGAAGTGGAAAATGAAAAAAATGGGTTGTCTATCAAACAAATCCCATTATGGGAAGAATCCCAACTTTCCCCTTTGTAAAAATTATGGGAAGAAGCATCCTGTTAACTATCTGAAGATAAACAAGAATTTCTTCAAATGTGGAAAGTTTGGTCATCTAGCCATGAACT
Source organism: Viscum album (assembly GCA_963277665.1). Classification (NCBI taxonomy): domain Eukaryota; kingdom Viridiplantae; phylum Streptophyta; class Magnoliopsida; order Santalales; family Viscaceae; genus Viscum; species Viscum album. The sequence goes on along the minus strand of OY728130.1, from coordinate 1,241,648,905 downwards.
TCCGAAGGGATATGAAAAATCCCGCTAATGTTGAAGAAGAAAGGAAGGTTCAGATCAATACTCAGCTTGCAGTGCAGTGTTATAACTGTAAAGATCTTGGGCATTATGCAAACAATTTCCCTAAGCCAAGGGTTATTGGAGGCAATCAGCAACAACCTCCAAGGAAACAAGGAAGGGCTTATGCTATCGCTACTACTGAGGTGGAGCTGGAAAATGATGTGGTGACAGGTACACTTGTTATTCATTCAAGAATAAAGAACGTACTATTTGATTCTGGTTCTACACATTCTTTCATATCTTGTAAGTTTAGTAGAACTATTCAAACTCCACCTCAAAATTTGGAGGAAAAGTTATCTGTGAGAACAACGAATGGGGAAATTATTTCATACATGGTTGATAAATCCTCCCCGGTTAATGTTTATGGACTGAACCTCCCAGCAAATCTTGTTATACTTCCTGTAGTGGAATTTGACTCTATATTGGGCATGAATTAGCTATCTTTGTACAAGGCCAACATCAACTGCCGGGAAAGGGAGATTACTCTTCACATCCCGAAGCATCCTATGATTCTTTACAAGTGCAAAGAGGAAGATGAGTCTCCTTTAGAATCTTCATCTCAAATTTGAATATTTCTTCCTTGTGAGAAAGCATATCTATCTCAAATGATTGAGACAAAGGAGAGAATCATGCTTGAAGACATGCCCATCGCGAGGGATTACACTGATGTATTCCCCGAAGAGTTGCCTGGTCTTCCTCCTGACCGAGAGGTTGATTTCTCAATTTAACTTATCCCTGGATCTCTACCAATCTCAAAGACACCTTATAGAATGGCCACTGTAGAGCTAGAAGAGCTGAAGAAGCAGTTACAGTAGAATATAGAGAAGGGTTTTTTATGCCTGAGTGCTTCACTGTGGGGTGCTATAGTCCTCTTCGTCAAGAAGAAGGATGGATCAATGTGCCTCTGCATTGATTATCGTGAGATCAATAAAATCACGATAAAGAACAAGTATCCCCTTCCACAGATAGATGACTTGTTCGATCAGCTACGTGGGGCCAGTTATTTATCTAAGGTGGAACTTCGGTCGGGATATCACCAACTAAAGGTGAGTAAGGAAGATATTCCCAAGACTACCTTTCGATCAAGGTATAGACACTATGATTTCATAGTGATGCCCTTAGGACTCATTAATGATCCAGCAATTTTCATGGATTTAATGAATATAGTCTTTAGAGATTACCTTGACAAATTTGTGGTAGTCTTTATTGATGATATTATGATATACTCCAAGAGCAAGGAGGAACATGAGGAGAATTTGGAAACTATGTTAAAGAATTTGTGAAGGGAGAAATTGTATGAAAAGTATAGTAAATGTGAGTTTTGGATGGAGGAATTATCATTCTTGTGGCATGTTATCACCAGAAAAGGGATATCTGTGGACCCTTCTAAGATGAAGGCAATTGAAGAGTGGCCTAGACCAACTTCTGTAACGGAGATCCGTAGCTTTTTGGGTCTAGTGGGGTATTATCGATGATTCGTGAAGAAATTTTCACAATTTTCAAACCCAATGACCAAGATGACACAGAAGGGAGTAAAGTTTGTCTGGACACAGGAGTGTGAAGACTGTTTCAAGGAGTTGAAAAGGAGGCTTATCACTGCGCCGGTACTCACACTCCCTACTAGCGGGGAACTCTTTGTGGTGTATAGTGATGCTTGTAAGAAGGGATTAGGATGTGAGATGATCCAAAATTATAAAGTGATAGCCTATGCCTCAAGGCAACTAAAAATCCATGAGCAAAACTATCCAATGCATGATCTGGAGTTAGCAGTTGTGATCATTGCCTTGAAAATCTGGCGACATTATCTCTATGGGGAGAAATGTGAGATATATAATGACCACAAGAGTATCAAGTATATATTCACATAGAAAGAGCTTAATATGAACCAGAAAAGATGGATATAGCTCATCAAGGATTATGACTGCTCAATCCACTACCATCCCGGTAAGGCAAACAATGTGGCAGATGCTCTAAGTAGAAAGGATCCTGCATCTTTATCAATGATGAAAATTAAAAAGGATCTAATATTTTTAGATTTGAAAATGATGGACATGAGAATCATTAAGGGAGGAACATCATCAATTATTTCTCAAATGATTGCTCAACCATCCATCATGGAGAAAATAAAGGTTTCACAAAGAAATGATGTGGAAATTCAAAAAAGTGTGGAAGCTATTAAAAATGGGAAATCCTATGATTTAAAAATTGATGAGGATGGAGTTGTAAGATTTGGGACACGATTATGTGTACCATCTGATCTAGAGATAAAGAAAGAGCTATTTAATGATGCACATAGCTCAAACTTCTCTATCCATCCCAGGAGTACCAAAATGTACCGTGATCTTCGAGAAAACTTCTGATGGGATAACATGAAGAGGGATATTTCGGAATATATATCAAGGTACTTGGTATGTCAGTAAGTTAAACCTGAGCGAAAAAAGTCCAAAGGTATGATGCATCCATTGACTATACCCATTTGGAAATGGGAAAATATTAATATGGACTTTTTCATGGGGCTCCCGAAGACGTCGAAGGTAAATAATGCGATATGGGTTTTGGTTGACCAACTTAACAAGACATCCCATTTTATCGCTATTCAGGAAGATCTATCGCTTGAACAACTTGCAAAGATATATGTGAAGGAAGTGGTGAGACTACATGGTGTTCCACTCTCAATTGTCTCTAACCGCGATCCAAGGTTCACATCTAAATTCTGGAAGAGTCTTCAACATGTTTTGGGTACTGAATTAAATTTCATCATGGTCTATCACCCCCAAACTGATGGACAGTCTGAAAGAACTATTCAGACAATTGAAGATATGCTTATAGCCTGCTCTCTAGAATTCAAATGTGGATGGGATCAGCATCTCCCATTGGTTGAGTTCTCATACAACAATAGCTTCCACTCGAGTATTCAGATGGCTCCATATGAAGCTCTGTATGGAAAGCGATGTAGAACTCCAACCTGTTGGGATGAAGTTGGAGAAAGAAAGCTACTTGGACCCGATCTTGTTCAAGAGATGATAGAGAAGATTCAAGTCGTCCAGAAACATATAAATGATGCTCAAAGTCGGCAAAAGAGCTATGCTGAGAACCATCGAAGGGATTTGGAGTTCGACGTTGTAGATACAATCTCCATTCGAATATCTCCATGGAAGAGAGTCATGTGATTCGGGAAGAAAGGGAAGCTAAGCCCAAGGTATATTGGCCCCTTTGAGATCCTTGGACGTATAGGAGCTGTGGCCTATCGGCTTGAACTTCCACCGAATATGGATCGAGTTCATGATGTTTTTCATGTATCACTCTTGAGGAAGTACATACCTGATCCCTCACATGTACTAATCTCAGAGGTGGTGCAACTGGAAGATGATCTCTCCTATAAGAAGCAGCTAGTAAAGATTCTAGATCGGAGAGATAATGTTCTACGCAACCTGACAACCCATATTGTCAAAGTGTTGTGGAGGAACCATAAGTTTGAGGAAGCAACATGGGAGCTGGAGGAATCAATGAAGGAAAAGTACCCACATCTATTTTTGTCCTAGAATGTAAAATGAAATTTCGAGGGCAAAATTTCTTAAGGGGGGAAGAATGTAACGACCCAATGTTTTTAATAGAAATTCCCTTCTTATAAATATTTCATAAAATCACATAATGATGAACTACTAAGTGATAAGTGACCTTTAAACATAATTTTGTCACTTCTGTGTTTGGAATTTCGAAAATCCGGTATACACGGTTGTGTTCAAGATGGTTTTTGGAGTCTAATAAAAAAATATTTTTAGTGAATAGTAAACTACCCTAATGAATAGTAACATACCATTATGAATAGTGATATACCATAACGAATAGTAACCATACCTATGGTGGTATAAAAATAATATTCATGTTGGAAGTTTGATATACCAATAGTTTAGAATGAGGTAATGAATGCTTTAAAACTGGTTTTGATAATAAATTATTATTTTATTTAAATATTAAAATAATCATATTTAGAAAATTATTTTTGAAAAATGGACTTCATTTTTGGATTCTACATGTCAAAAAATAGTTGGGGTAAATTTTTGGGATTTTTCTGAAATACTTGATTTTTTGATGAATAGTGAAATACCGTAATTTACAAAAATAAGCTAAATAAGCTAATTATAGAGTCAGGTGTGATTTTCTGCTGATGTAATCCCACTTGGTTCGGGATTACATTATAAAATTAATATAATTTTTCATTCAAGAATCACTATTCTTTGTCTTGGGAGGATTTAATAAACTAATGAATTTTATATTAAGAAAACCCCTCTCCCCCCACTATAAATACCCTCTCTCCTTACCTCTTTCCCTCACACCTCTAAAGCCTTGTTCCTATCCAAATTTCTGTCCAAATACCATCCCAAGATCCTTACCCATGTCCAAGTATTTCTGGTATTTCCAAAAGACCAAAACCAAATCCCCTAAGAGGAGTCTCAAAGCGAGGAGATCAAAGGGTAAGAACCCTCTTTTGTTTTCAAGTGTTTTGTTTTCACTTTCTTTCTTTCCTTATACCCTCTTCCCCTTCCCTTATCCAAAAGGCATGAAAGATCCAAAATTTCATATATTATGGATTCTAATAATTTTTATGGAAAATTTCAAGCATCATAGTTCTCCTCCTGTCCCTCACGTTCTAGAATTAAAACATCGCCCGTGATGTGTTAAATTACCAACATCATGTATAATGTGTTTTCAAATTTTTTTATCATTTTGATTCTGGTCATGAAAAAATTTATGTTATGGTTGAACTAGATTATTATATATGTTATATTTCATATTTAAGGTTCTGTAATCCTCATACACTCATGATATAAAACAATAATACAAAACAAGTCAATTATGGGCAACATCGTTAAAATTGATTCAAGTGTTTATCTTTAATGTTTAATGTAAAGGTTCCCTTTCACTCTAATTAACCAAATTAATTTTAACCATGTAACCTACTGGATTTCCAATAATGTTATATAATGTCAATTCTGGATAACCACTTTCATCTTACAATTTATTTGAACCTAAATACAATTGAACCGATCACTAAAGCAAAAGAAACAAATGGATCTGAACAATGAAATTGAACCTCGTAATCAACCAAGATGGGTATAAATGAACTTAAAAAGGTTATAATGAATCTTTTAATTTTAGATATGGTTCTGGAACTATTCATTAATAAACCTAATTTGACAATTCAGGTCATTAATATCAAGTGGAGAACACCAACAGAACTAAGGTAAGGGATCCTCTCAATTTCACTCTTATTCAAGATTGTTCACTATGTTAAGACTTGTCGTGTGTAATTATTAATTATGGGGTATGATTTTTCACCTCCTCCATACTTCCCTATTTATGTATAAGTGATGATGATTCCCTTTCCTCTCTCACTAAGCCCTCTCAAGTACTCCCGATACCTTGCCGATAATCCGTAAAGAATTCTACCCGAACCTATTTTATTCCTTCGGGTTGTCTTATCTACCTTTATAACAAAATGATGTTATATTATCTTTTCTTGTGCATACTCTAAATTTTGTGTAAATTCTCCAAGTCTATTTATCAAGACTCTTTCATCACTTTATTTCGGGGATATTCATGATTTTAAGTGATTCTATCCTCATTACTTCCCGATAAGTGAACCCGTTTTAAGGGAACTTCCCGAATTCTTTCCTATTATCAAGTGTAATATATCCTTTGTTTTAAGTCACCTTTTTCCTTATAAAATCAGTATTTTTATTATGAAAACCCTCCCGGTTTAATTCTGGTTTTATAAAAATAATTATATCTCCTTTCATTTTAAGAGATATTCGTTGTTTTCTTAAACTGCTCTAAAATGTTTTGACTCAAAGATTCCTAAAAACTATTTTTACATGTTATCACTTCTGTTTGTTATCTCTTGTCATTATTTATGGATTTATACATTATTAATGTCTATTCATGATTTAATTCCTTTCTTTCATGGATGCTTGTATGTTACTCCCCTTTTTATTATGCTTCATGACATGATTGTGTGCCCATTTCTTTCCTTGGGTACTCTTATGTTTATACATGATTGAGGTTCTTTATGTGGAAAGCATATACATGAATAAGATTAGATGGGTGAACCCAGATAGTGCTCCAATGCATTGGGTAAAGTTAATGTCTCGTGATAAGATTATGGGAAAACGGTCTGGGCGGTTAGCCTTGGCTTGTGCTACTATGGGAAATGAGATTGGCAGTTAGCCTTGACTCGTACTAAAGTCATGTTTAAAGTTTCTGCCAACTCTCTATGAATCTATGCTTATAAATTCTCATGATTATATGATCCCATTATTATTTTATTCCATGTTTTTATTATCCCATGATTATATGTTATGATTCCATATGTTCCATGCTTCCAATATCATTATGTCAAACCTCCTAACTCACGTGCTTAAAGTTTATTCTTATGTTCTTTCCCTTACTGGGATTTTTAGCTCATCCCTTTGTTCATGTGTTCCCTAGGGTACCCTATGCAGATGTAAGGGCTCAAAGGAAGTTAGGAACTCATTATGAAGATTAAATAAAGAAGTGTTTTTTTATCCCATGTTTTATGTTATATGTACCTAGTCCTCCAAGACACTAGACTTAACGATCCTTGACTTGTACTATGATGATGAATTATGTTTAAAATCATGAAATGTTATGTGTAAAAGGTTTGGGTCACTATATTACCTGTGTGGTAATTCTATCTTTTTGGTGTTACCTGTGTGGTATTTCTACCTTCATGGTGTTACCTTTGTGGTATTATTTCCTTTTGTATAAGATGAGTATATCTTGATAACTTAGGTATATGTATGGGAATATAACTAAGTAGAGTTGATGTTTTACTTTTTGGAACTCTAGGAGACCTATGGGGGTCTCTAGGTCCCTACTGAGTATCGTTATATTCACCCATGCATGGGCTACGCTATCACCTTGTTGTGTCTTGTGCAGACGACTGATAACATTGATCGAGGTTTAGGGAGCCAGGGCTAGACGGTACTCATAGGTTTACTATTTGGCGTGACATGACTCAAGGACTACTGATCATGAGCTGTACCGACCCATCAGGTAGGATCCTCGGTGGATGATGCAGGAGATATTTTCCCTTTTTAGTTGTATCGTACTTTTCAGTTGTACTTGTACTTTTGTAGTTGGTCGTGTATTCTGGCCCATTTACTTTTAACACTCTTTTTACTACAGTAGATTACTATGTGTTTTCTTCTTTTTTTGTTCTTGGACTATGTGCCTATACAGGTTAAAAGGCAATTTCTTCCTATTTTAGGGATATTCCTTTCATGTGATAGTCGCCAGCCCCTGGCCTATGGAAGGCGGGCTTGGGGTAGTCATGGAATTAGCCCCGGGGGATAGGGCATGACAAAGTGGTATCAGAGAAGTCAGTTCTACCAGAGAACTAGGACTCTGATTTTTTCAATGTGGTAATAGTGTTAAGTTTTATGAGTGTGGTTTTTAGTTTGGGGAATCCAGTGTTGGTGTGGCATCCGATGTGTCCATACACCAGGACCCTGAATTTTTATTTCTAACTCAGTGCAAGAAAACACTGATTGCATGTGTTTTTGGAAAGTTTTTCTTATGATTGTTTTGAGTCAGATCACCAGGTATAACTTAATGACCGTGAATCATCTATTCTTTATCAGGATATCGCCAGAAAACCAACTAGGATTCCCGATAGAGTACACAATGATGTCCCACTGAGCGATGAAGCTTTGGTGTAGGGCCCTCTTACTATGTTGGAACCTTTGGGTGGTGTACCAGAATCACCACCGCCTGTTGGGAAGTAGTTACCACCAGCCACACTGGCGGATGGTGCACACCGACTGAGCATGTTTTTCAAGTTCCAGCGGTAGAGACCTCTGAGGTTTCAAGGAGATACATATACCCAAGCAATTGAGGACTAGCTAGAGGTTGTGGTTGGAGTTTTCCACCTAGTTGGGACACCAACAGATTATATGGTGATCCTAGATGCTATTATTTATTAGTGTGTGACCATTAGGATGGTTTTCATGGTTATGAGGCTCCGATATGTGGACCGTTTCCCGAGATGGTACCTTCAGATAGTGTTCCAGCTATATCACTGCCCGCTGGTTAGTAGTTACAACCGGTGGTACTGGTAGAGGACACATGTAGGCCTAGTTCCTTACTCATGTTTCAGTATCAGATACCCCTCAGGTTCTGAGGCGAGCCCAACTCACAGGCGGATAAGGAGTGGGTTGAGGAGGTGGCTGAGTTTCTATCTAGCTAGGGCACCATTCGATCAGATGTAATTCATGGTAGAGATCCTTCTATGAGGCTCATCAAGATGATGATAGGGTTTAGGTTACCTTGATCTTGCGAAGAGGTTACTTTTCTATGGATAAGCTTGAGAAACTTTCTCAAAGAAGGGGGTCTCTTACCATAAATAGATAAGGGATGAGAGTTCCCTAGAGCTTCTATAGCTTCGGCAGGATGACATGACAGTAGATGAGTATTCATCAAGGCATACCGACCATCCCATGTATTCGATGAATATAGTACGATCAGTGCTTTCGGGATTGGACCTCAGAGAAAGGTGTGTTTAGGGACATCTGAGCCTGCACTATTTCCTCTATGCATTTCTACTTATGTTAGGGTACTAGATATAACCTTTGTGGTTGAATGTTCTTTGGATGAGCAGATGAATCCAATGAATGTTAACAGTGGGGAAGCAGGAAACTAACACCAGTCTTAGTGACTTGGGCATGTTAAATGTTTCAGGAAGAGGAAGTGATAGGGACAGATGAATCTGCAGGGTTGCAAATGTGGAAGTAGAGCTAGGAGAGCAGCATGAGGTCGTATACATTTCGACATGTTATAACCACCACCCTAATGTGATCCCCACCAGGCTTAGGGAGATGGAGGATAGGGGAAGAGAGTAACTGCATGCGGTCAAGGAGTGTACCCAAGGGCTCTAGGAATGATTAGAGGTATGGTCTGTGTCTACTACCAGCTACCGTATTGATAGGAATAAGATCTAATCATTCCTTCCTTCCAAGAATCTTTTTCAAGACCTAGAGTTTCCTATTAAACTAATAACTTGACCCTTACTTCTGGAGATACCTTTGGGAGGAGAATTGATAATCATGCTTATGTCGATAGTGTGATCTGACCCTTGTGGAGAGAGATTCAATTGTAACCTCTTGGTGGAAGCGTCGAGGCCTTACGACGTTAGTTTGGGTATGGATTAGACATCTGTAGTTCATACTTAGATTGATTGAATTAGGAAAAAAGGTTGTGGTTTATCTACAACGTTGGAATGGAGATTTACTTTGTCGATGAAAAAGGAAACCCATACAACACAGGTTTAACTTATGCATAGGAGGGTGCAACTAATCACACTTGAGTCGGCCAGCCTTACCCTCATGGTAGAATATGCACTCAACAAGAGGTTTGGTATAGAACTGTTGAGTGAGTCGTAAGAGCAGCTAGTCGTGTTTTAGATATCCTTTGTGGATAAGGATGGAGAATCTCCATTCTATGACTGTCACTCCACCAATTCTTCAGTGAATTCAGGAGGCACAACTTGGGGGTGTTTACAGAGAGGCCTGACGTGCTCATATTTCCTTAGGATGGACCCCTAAAGGATTTTATGAAGGTGGGAATCATGTCATCCTCTTTAGAGGATGCACTATGGTACCAGTGATGCTTCGGGAGGAGATTTTGAGGGAGACCATGTATTCCTACAGGTCTCAACCTAACATGGACTATGGAGATTTGGCTAAGGCGGAAAGTTACCAACAAGGTTTATTGAACCATTTATGATATTTTAGGAGATAGGCGAGGTGGAATACCTCTTGGAACTTCCACCGTAGTTGGACATGGTGCAAGATTTTTTCCACGTATCCTAGCTGAGGGGATATGTGCATGACCCATCTCAAATCATCGACCATAGAGAGCTAGACTTTGATGAGGATTGATAGGAGAGAGTCCTTCATGGATGGTAGATACCTCTGGTGCATGTTTGCTGTAAGCACATGAACCTCCAAGAGAGAACATGGGAGTAGGAAGCTCATATTCGTGATCAGTACCCCCATTTGTTTCCTTAGTATATATTGTGGATTTCAGGGATGAAAATACCTAATGTGGGGAGAAAGTAAAGACCCATATTTTCTATGTATTTTTTTAATTATATGGAATTATTTTGAGACCTTGAAATCTGACGGCATGTGATTCCATGGCCCGAAGTTCCCAAAATGATCTATCGAAGTTTTGTTAAGAATTAGTTAGCTCACATAAGCGGTTTTCCTAAAAAAGTGGAATAAATCTTAAACGGTTGCCCTGATCAAAAATACAATGGCACTATTTCATTCAGGATGGAAGGTTTACCCTAGGAATGACATAAGTTTAGTCAGTGGAGACCTCCAGTGAGAAAACCTGAAAATGGTATAACTGTAAATAAAATAATTAAATAAAATTATTTTATTTTTCAAATACTTATAACTTATGAATGGTAACCCGAATTGAAAATTAGAGACTACCACTGAACTCATGAGGGTATGTTTTCCTTAGACTGATACTAACGTTGGACGGAACGATCCACCAATGAAAGTTAGTTTTTGGATGTAAATAAAATATTTAAGTGACAATTATTTTTTTGTTAAAATTCATAACTTCTAAACGATAACTTGGATTGAAAATACAAGAGTACCATTGAGTTCCTTGGGGCGTTTTCTCCTTAAGTGGAGCCTAACCTCGACCGGCACAGGTCGAGGCTGAACGTTAATAATTTATTGAAATTTTTTATTGTATGTTCAGTAAACGCACAAGCAGCTTTTTATGACTTTTGAAGCAGTGCTCGGATTAAAAATCCAAGGGAACCATTGAGTCTGCAGTGTTGGGATTCACTAAAGGGAGGCTTTACTTTGACTGCAGTAGGTCTGGAGAAAAAGTTAAGTTTTGGGACCTTTAAAAAAGAAATAAAATAAAATAACTTTATTATTTTATTATTTTATTTTCATTCTTATCCTCCAATTGACAAGTAGAGTGTGGGACCAGCGATGTGTCAAGCCATTAAATGGGTTGACCCTTCAATCTAAGTAACAAAAATGATGGGAAAATTATGAAGCTTTCTAATTAATGATCTCCCATTAATTCCCAACGTTGTTACTTACCCTCCCCCTCTCCTATTTATATAGAGTTTGGGGGAGAAGTGAAGGCACAACTACGCCAAGCAATGAAGTGCCAATATGCCAAACCCTTGGAGGATGGAGCCACTTCCAGTGGTAGGTGACGAGCAACAATGAAACCTCGAACCAGAGATCGATGACCAAGCGATGTCGTTGGATGCTAGTTGCGGGAGATAGCAACACCGACCCACTTCCTCAATCATAGATGTTTCTCTATCATTCCTCAGGTAGGAGTTTGATTCTTGTTTTAAATTCTAGTGAATTTATTGAACCCTTTAATCCTCCATCTTTTTTATGAGCTAACGCGGAGGGCACGAGCCTAATGAACCCGGCCCGAACCCTCTGCTAACTTGCTACCCATGTGTTATCCATGGAATACCACTGGTGCGACGACACCTAATAGCTACGATAGAGGTGGAATGCCATCACGCGCTGTAAGAGGAGGTCGCGACATTAAGCTGTGGCGGTCAGTGGAGCGGCCGACACCGACTAGCCGCAGAGGAGGTGCGGCACACCGTCGCGCACCATCGGAGGAACCAGCCACAGCTCGTCACCCGTAGCGGATGAAAGAGGCGGTCGACACACCAGCCAGGCACGGAAGGAGAGGGCAGCGTGACTAGCGTGCCACTAGTGGAGTCGTAGCAGTGGGACCCACTCAGGTCCCACGGGTGACTTGGCAGCGCCAATAGGCGCTATCGTTTGATCTTTCAAATGGAGGGGGGCACTCCCCTCCCGTTCCAGCTCGTGAAAAATGCGAGAGGGGGGGGGGGGGTGCCACACGTGGTCGGGACACCTTCCTAGTGGTCTGGGTCATGCCCCACCATTGGCCAGTTTGTGCCCCACCATGGGCCGGTCTGCACCCCACCACAGGCTGGGCTTCCCCTTAAGGGTCGGGCCGCCCTTTCCGGGCCGCACCCTTAAGGGTCGGGCCGCCCCCTTAAGGGTCGGGCCACCCCCTTAAGGGTTGGGCCACCCCACTTGCAGGCCGGGCTGGACCGTGGCCTAGCTGGCCGAGGGTCGACCTGAACTGGGTTGGGTAGGCCCAGACAGGGTCGGTTCGACCGGGTCAGACTGGACCTGGGCCCAACCGGACCCCGAAACACTTAAAGGGCCATATCTTGAGAACCAGACATCTGTTGGATGAACCGCCTATGGCGTTGGGTTCTTTGGATCGAGATGGTCATTTTAGTATCATCCACTTAAGATTTAGAGATAGTTGGAGTACGATCGGGTTGGATTGAACCTGAATCCAACCAGGCCCTCGGAACTAAAATGCTTATAACTCACAGATCGGGCGTCCGATTGATACACCGTCTATCATGTTGGAACACTTATGACATAGCAGTCCTTTGGGTTTCTCCTTTTTAGAGCTTAGTGGTGGTCGAAGTATGACCGATATCTCAAAAGGCAGATTCTACGGAACTCAAGTGCACCAGGTGTGAGGAATCCTGTGGCTGGCTGTAACGTGAAGAAAGAACATCAATCCAGTGTGGGTCAGCATCTATCAGTTTCTGTGTGAGTCAGCGCATACTAATCCTGTGTGGGTTAGATCTTATGTGGGTCAGTGCTCAATGATCCTGTGTGGGTCAGTGCAGACCAATCCTGTGTGGGTCAGATCCTATGTGGTTCAGTGGGGGTTAGTTACCTATTGATCCTGTGTGGGTCTGATCCTATGTGGGTCAGTGAGGGTTAGTTACCTATCGATCCTATTTGGGTTAGAAGTAGTGATACTTGATAGAATAATTTGATCCAGCATTACAACTAATCATATGTACTTATGTACTTAAGTTATACCTGATTATGAGTTGAATCTTTCCACCTTCGTGGTGTTATCTTCGTGGTGTTACCTGTGTGGTAATTCTATCTTCGTGGTGTTAACTACGTGGTACTTCTATTTTTGTGGTGTTACCTGTGTGGTACTTCTATTTTCATGGTGTTACCTATGTGGTACTTCTATCTTCATGGTGATACATGTGTGGTACTTTTATCTTTGTGGTGTTACATGTGTGGTAATTTTATCTTCATGATACTATCTATGTGGTAATTCTATCTTCGTGGTGTTACCTATGTGGTACTTCTATCTTCATGGTGTTACCTATATGGTACCTCTCTCTTTGTGGTGATACCTATGTGGCACTTCTATCTTTGTGGTGTTACTTGTGTGGTACCTCTATCTTTGTGGTGATACCTATGTGACACTTTTATCTTCGTGGTGTTACCTGTGTGGTACTTCTATCTTTGTGGTGATACCTGTGTGGTACTTCTATATTGGTTGTGTTACCTGTGTGGTACTTCTACCTTTGTGGTGTTGTCTTCATGGTGTTACCTGTGTGGTACTTCTATCTTCATGATGTTACCTATGTGGTAATTCTATCTTCATGGTGTTACCTTTGTGGTACTTCTATATTCACAGTATTACTTGTGTGGTAATTCTATCTTTGTGGTGATACCTGTGTGGTACTTCTATCTTAGTAGTGTTACATATATGGTACTTCTACCTTTGTGGTGTCGTCTTCGTGGTGTTAGCTGTGTGGTACTTTTATCTTCATGGTTTTACCTGTGTGGTATTCCTACCTTCATGGTGTTACCTTTGTGGTATTCTTCCCTTATGTATGATATGAGTATATCTTGATAACTTAGGTATATGTATGGGAATATACCTAAATATAGTTGATGTTTTCCTTTTTTAACTCTAGGAGACCTACGGGGGTCTTGGGGTCCCTACTGAGTATCGTTATACTCACCCTTACACGGGCTACGCCCACACCTTGTTGTGCCTTGTGCAGATGACAGACAATATTGATCAAGGCTGAGGGAGCCAAGGCTGGACAGTACTCAGAGGTGGACTATTTGGCATGACATGACACTGGGAATACTGATTATGAGCTTTACCTACCCTTCAGGTAGGATCCTAAGTGGATAATACAGGAGCTGTTTTTCCCTTTTTAGTTGTATCATACTTTTCAGTTGTCCTTGTACTTTTGCAGTTCAGTTTGTATTCCGACCCCTTTACATTCAGCACTCTTTTTACTACTACAGATTACTCCATGGTTTCTTCTTGTTGTGTTCTTAGACTATGTGTTTTTACAGGTTAAAAGGCAATGCCTTCTCATTTTAGGGATACGCCTTTCCGGTGTTAGTCACTAGCCCCTGGCCTATGGAAGGTGGTCTTGGGGTAGTAACGACACAGGCCCCATGTGAAAGGTCGTGATACCTATGGCTCACCCAAAATCTACCCAAATAAGATCCCAATTTCCCCCCCCTAATCCTAGAATCCTAAATTTGGGCATAAATCAAACCAAGGAAGGCTTTTGGTATAAAACAAAAGGAGTTACCCAAATAAGAGGTAACATTCTTCAATGATAACTTTAGTTCTATTACTTTCTCCACTCCTTCAATTATATTTATTACATTAATATATAATAAAATAATCATCCTAAATATACTTATATTTTTTTATGTTAAGGTTTATATCTAAACCTACACACACTTCCATCAAATGGTTAACGAACTTACCATTCATGTACGACGAACTACCGCCTCACGAAATGATGTCGTTCATTTTTCCTTTACCACCTATCATGGTTGGGAAATATGATAAAAAAAGTTTTTATATGATATATATTATATTTATATTGTATTAATACATATTTAATTTTTTTAGAACACATACTTTCATGCTTTCCATTTTTTGTAAGTACGATAACATCGTTTGTGGAAGTGTGGACTACCGCCTCCTCAAATCGACGCGATTCATTCATGCTATACATGGAATGTATTAAGGATAGTTTTAATAAAATTATGTGAAATATATGAAATAAATATTATAATTTAATTATAATATACATATATATCATTTAATTTTAATTATTTTAAATATGATAAAGAAATGGAAGTTGCGTTCATGCGTACGTACGATATACACTCTCAATGAATGATGCATTTCATTTCATATATCCAAATATTATGGATTATTATAAATACATGTATACTATATATATATATTATTTACATAATGGTTTAAATTATGTATATTATTAAATAATTATCTAAGTAATAGGAATAAAAATAACAAGTTAAAACATACCCGATAAACTAGGTAATTGACACCTGAAATAGTGAAAATAATGAAAGATTATTAACAAATGGGTAATAAGATATTATAAGAAGTTAATATATGATATTATAAATATGATTATGGTTATATAATAAGTTATTAAAATTATTAAAACCATTATATATGAGGATATAGTATGTTCACCTGAAAGGAAATGAAAGGTAATAGATTTTCATATCACTTTTTTACATCTATGAGATAAACGTAATATTCACCAATTACTTCTTTTGTGTGGTGTAAATATTTCCCATTCTGATATATTATGTCATGAATTATTTTATATTAATGTTATTTTGATTTTAAATTTGAATTATTTATTTTAAGTGGATTTTAATTAAAATTTACTAAGTGGTAAATAATCTCATAACTCGATTAATTTTCATTGGGTTATATTTCTTCCTCATTATCATTAATATTCTATGATTATGTGTGTAATAAATTTTTACTATATATTTTAGTATTTAAAATTTTTTATATGGACCTAAATTTGAAAATGTTATTTCCTTTTCAATGTTTTACTTCACAATCTCATTTTTTCAGGGTTTTTTACACTTGAATTTCCATTAGAAGACGTTTTCAAGAAAAACTGACTTCTTTCCATTCTTGTCAGAGAACCTGTTTTCTTCTAAAAACCTTATTTTATAAAAAAAAATTCAATTTTTTTATTCTTTTAAAAAATATTTATCAAAGAAATTTTCACTGTTTACATAATTTTTTATATTTTTTAAAAGTGATTTTCAAAGAAAAGTTTTTTTTTAAAACAAAAGGATATTTCCCTCAAGAATGTTTTCAAAAGATATTTTTATAGTATTTTAATTCATCAATTAAAAAAACACTTTATTTTTAATCCACTTGAGATATGTTGTATTAATACCATCCTTATTCTTATTTTGGATGGTTTTTGATTGATTTGACCATGGATAGTATTGACATTCACTTCCTTGATTCCTTTTAGTCCCCATGAAATATTTAATTTACTATGATCATTAGACATTTAATTTCACCTAATAATCCATATAATTTATCATGGATATGTTCATTTCCTAAACCGTATACCATTTTTACATATAGTGTTTACTTTAAAAGTTATTTGATTTATTGGGGAAATATTGATAAATCTATATTCTTCAATCAATACATATATTTGAGAAGGCACATTATTTTTGAATTAAATCGATTATTTGATATATAAGGAATTATTTGGAAATGAAATATATGAGTTAGGGACTATTTAAAGTAATAAACTTGATGCATTAGTATTCTCATGAGATGAAATTAGTTGGTGACCAACCCTTAGAGTTTGTTTCCAAGAAGAATATATGATTTTCTACCAAAAAAAATAAAATATCCTATAAAAGGTCTTGACAGTAGTATTATAAACCATCTTGTGAAAGGTATTGATGGTAAAGGTATCATTTTAATAGGAAACATGAAATTAAATAATTAAGCATTTCCTTCATTCAGTATTCATTTATTATTATCCATGATATTTTTTCTTTAATATTATCTATGGATGCATTTAATTCTCATTTAATTGATTAAATGACTTGTGTTTCAAGTATTTAACTTTCCATATTAATTATGAATGATCTAAATATTTAAATTGAATGTGTTTCTAGTTATTACTTTTCTATATTTTTATGCATTTTCTTCTTAGTTTATTTATTATATGATATTTTTTAGTCATTACCCTTCCATAGTGATTATGCTCATTGATTCATTATTTATTCCACTGTACTTTACCCTTACTGAGCATTTGAATTCAACCTTATTTTTATTTCTCTCCCTAGGATTCCATGAAGTGTACTGAGAAATATTTGTAAGGATATCATAGATAAAATAATTTTATCCTATAAATGAAAAAATATGATGTAATTAGTGTATTCATTTGTAATACAAGACACATGTATGTATCTGGTTTACCAAGACTAATAAACTCTTCGGTCCATCAGGATTTCATTTCTTGTAATCATGAAAATGTAATGATAGTAGACACCAGATCTAGGATTTATAGGTTTGGGTCTCTACAGTTAGTTTAAAATAAGTTTAGTAACAACCTTGGGATCTAGTTTTAGGAAAACATAGATTAGGGAATATAACCCTAAAATATAATTTGAGGATAATCATAGAAGAACATCCTATAATTTTGGTAAGGTATACATTATGTGGGTGTTCCTAGAAATAAATTCCTATATAGATAATACAAGTGGATATGGTTTATTCATGAATATATCTAGGGGTAATAACTCCGAAAAGGTGCATCGGGCCTAACCTAAGCGTAACCTAGTACACGACAATGGGCCTTACTACGCACTTGATTTGACACTCCTGGGGATATGATTTGGATATCTTAATTTTTCTTTAAAAACCATTATGAATTATTTGAATATATAATGAAAATAAATGACCTAGGTTAAACCTTAGACCAAGTAAGGACCTATGTTGAAAAAAATGGATGAAGTATTTATGTATTGAGGTTGTATTGAAAACCTTAGTGAAAATGCTATTTAGTGATTAATCTTATTTCAAGGATGTCCATAAAATTTTTGGGAACATCATATGATTTATATTAATATAGTTTATAAGAAGTAAAATCCACATATAGGGTGATAACCCATTGCATCTGACAAGGTAGTGGAACTTGAACCGATGACCAAAGGACGATAAGGGTTTCACACCTACCATTTGCCTACATGATGTCCTGATTAATATCTCATTTCTTTTAGCTAAAAAATTTGATGAATAAATATTAATTATTAATCAATAATATTAGTTTTTAGTTTTAGAGATTAATTTATTAAACATATTCATTTTTCAAAATAGTTATAAATAGATATAATGACATGTTTTATGGATCTTATGATTTGTTAAAAGAAAATTTTAGTGCTTCAAGAATATAAATTCTTTTTTGGAAATTAATTTCTTGGAGTAAAGGGATAAATTTTAAATTGATAAAATCAAAACCAAAGGATGAAATTTTATTTATATAAATATATTAATTAAGTACGTTTTCTTATATTTTAGGTAGTAAAAGAATTCTTCAATATTAGGAAAAGGATCTAGAAACAAAAATGTTATCCCAATAACTTAATGTTTGTTGAACCAATGGTCTTTTAAATCATCATATATTTATGGATTTGAGTTTCTAAAAATTCCATTGATCATTCACTTGTTTATGATTGATGACCTCAATCACTTCTTAAAAATATTTACAATTTTCCTCTAAGTCTATATTTTCACTTGTCACTAATGTTCTCCTACTTAGAAACCTAGTTATATGTTAGTCCATGTGACCTTTGTACTTACCATTATATATTTTATAGAGTATATTTTATAAAACCTTATCATGATGTGGGATTTCAAAAAATGAATTTTCAAATATCAAAAAATTCACTAATAAGATTGAGTTTAAATTATGAGGACACAATTTATTTAAGGTGGGGAGAATGTAACACCCCAAAAATTCTAAAAGATTAAACATTTATTCGATTGATTGTATGAAATTAAACACGAAATATAGAAAAGAATGAAACCTATTTAGGATTTATGATATATTTAATATTTTAAATAAAATTAATATATTCTATATCTTGCAATTCATGAAATACTAAGTTAGCTTCTGTCGCACAAAATAATGACTTTTTTCGATAGCTTGCGTTACACACAAGACCGAGTTTTACCAAACAAAAATATATTATTAAAATATTATTATTTAATATAATAAGATATAACCTAGCCATTAAATTATTGATTATGAATATTATTAAATAACTTATGAAAATATATGGTTTATAGGTTACTAATTAATTAGAAATTAATATAAGAACCAATTGAATATAATAGAAATGTTTTTATACATACAAAGGTGTTTTATCCTAATAAATTCAATTAATTACTATTAGTGAATGATATTAATTAAATATATATATTATATATTCAAACAAATATTTTTTACATTCATACAATAGGTTTGATAAGCATACAATAAGAATAAATCCAATTTTATGCTTAAAAATTGTATTTTTCTAATAAGGAAATTTTACCGCCTTTTAACGAAGAACCTATTTTAAATAAAATTTTTGGATCTTTTATAAATTTTATATGTTTAAAAAATAATTTTAAAAACATAACATCAAAATTATATTAGAGTTAATTTTTGGAATTTTTCTATGAAGCTTCATTTTTTTGACGAATAGTAAAAAATACTGAATTTTAATTTAAAGCTACTTTTTATTATAATTTATTAAAAAGAATAATTTATATTTTTGATTGTTTTTAAAGTAAAATTAGATAAATTATACATAATTTAATACAATTAATGTAATTTTAATAAATTTATCATTGAAATTGTATATAAATACATCTCAAACTTTTGAACATTTTTTACTTTAAAAACCCACTTTGTCGTCCCGTTTTCATGATTAAATTTAAATTAATTTATGAAAATTGTGTGATTTTAATTTGAAAAAATGGATTCCATATTTTTAATAAGCATAATTTATAATTTATAATAATTTCAACTCATATTTTTACCAAAAATATTAGTGAATGTAATTAAAATTAATTACAACGATTAAGAAGAAAATTAGCTTAACAAGAGACTAAACCTTGAAGTTAAGAGAAACAATAACCTTGAAACATGTCCAAAATACATTTTTATTAATATTTAGACCCTATAATCACTTTTATATATTTTTTTCATTATTGGAAACACTTTAAACGGAAAAAATGTGGGTGGAATTTCCTTTTAAAAAATTTACAAGAATGTCACTCCTCCTCCACTATAAAAAAGAACTCACCATCACTTATCCACACCTCTAAAGACCTTAAGCTCAAAAAAATCTGCCAAAATAATATCTAAAATTCCATAACCTCATCCTATAATCCTAAAATTGTGTAGAAATCAAACCAATTAAGTATTTTGGTATACACTAATATGAGTTACCCAAATAAGAGGCAACGTTCTTCAACGATCACTTTAATTCTATTTCTTTATCCACTACTTAAATTATTCTTAGTACATGATTATACAGTAACATAAGTATATTAAATATACTAATATGTTTTTATGTTATAGGTTTGACCTATAGTTACACACACTTCCATCAAACGGGTAACGAAATTACTATTCGTGTACGACGAACTACCTCCTCATGAAATGATGTTGTTCGTTTTTTCCTCTATCACCTCTCATGGTTGGGAATTATGATGGACATATTATTTTTATATGATATATATGATATTTATGTTTTATTAAAAATTATTTAATTTTTATATAACATATATCTTCATGATTTCCATTTTGTGTAAATATGATATCATTATTTGTGAAAGTGTGGACTACCGCCTCCTTAAAGTGATGTGATTCGTTCACACTCTACTTCAAATATATTAAGGATGGTTTTAATAAAATTATGTTAAATATATGAAATAAATATGTTAATTTAATTATAACACACACACACACATATATATTATTTACTTTTCATTATTTTAAATACAATAATGAAATGGAAGTAGCCTACATGCGTTTGTACGACCTACCGTCTCTATGAACAGTGAATTTCATTTCCTATCTCCAAATATTATGAATTATTATAAATACATGTATAATAGATATATATTATATTTAAATCATGGTTTAAATTCTGGATATTATGTAATCATGATCTAATTAATAGTAACAAAAACAACAAGTTAAAACTTACCCGGCAAACTAGGAAATTAACACCTGAAATAGTGAAAATAATGAAAGATTATTAACAAACGAATAATAAAATATTATAAGAAGTTAATATATGATATTATAAATATGATTATGGTTTTATTATAAGTTATTAACATGATTTAAATTATTACACAGGGGGATAAAGGACATTAACCTGGAAGGAAATGCAAGGTAATGGATTTTCATCTCACGTTTTACATCTGTGTGATAAATGTCATTTTCACCACTTACTTATTTTTTGTGGTGTACATAACACCAATTTTGATATATTATATCATGAATTATTTTATATTCCTGGTATTTTGATTTTAAATTTTAATTATTTCTTCTAAGGGTATTTGAATTAAAAGTTACCAAGTGGTAAAGAATTTCATAACCATATTCCTTCTCATTATGTTATATTTCTTCCTCATTGTCATTAATATTATAGTATTATGTGTGTAATAAATTTTTACTATCTATTTTAGTATTTTCACTTGTTTTATGTGGATTTAAATTTGACACACAAAATCTATACATTAATGTATTCTCACATCAACGTTATTTCCTTTTTAAGGGTTTACTTCACAATCTCATTTTGTTTATGATTATTTACACTTGAATTTCCATTAGAGAAAATTATTGAATAATTTTTTAATGAAAAATTTCATTTTATTCTAATTTGGTTATTCACAACCTTTTTTAATTAATAGTACCATTTCATTACTCTTTGTTACTCAGAATGTATTAGAAAATGTTTTTAAGAAAACCCGAATTCATTTCTCTCTTTAGTCGGAGGACCTGCTTTCTTCTAAAAACCCTATTTTATAAAAATGTTTTAAAAGTGTTTTTAAAATTTTAAAAATTATTTATCAAAGAAATTTTAACCCTTTAAATAATTTTTTCTGATTTTTAAAAGTTATTTTCAAGGAAAAGGCTTTTCAAAACAAAAGTATATTTTCCTCAAGATTGTTTTCAAAATATATTTTAATAGTATTTCAATTAATCAATGATAAAGACCCTTTATTTTTACTCTACTTGGGATATGTTGCATTGATACCATCCTTATTCTTCCTCTAGATGGTTTTTGATTTATTAGACCAAAGATAATATTGACATTCACTTCCTTTATTCCTTCTAGTCCCATTAAAATATTCAATTTCCTATGATAATTAGACATTGAATTTACCCTAATTATCTATATCATTTATCATGGATATGGTCATTGAATAAATCATATACAATTTTTATATATGGTTTTTACTATAAAAATTATATGATTTATTGAGGAAATATTGATAAATCTGTATCCTTCACTTAATACGAATATTTTATATGACCCATTATTTTTGAATTAAATAGATTATTTGGTATATGAGAAATGATTTGGACATGAAAGACATGGGTTGGGAACTATTTAAAATAATCCCCTCAATGCATCAGTAGTCTCACGAGATCAAATTAGTTGGTGAAAAACCCTTCGAGTTTTTTTTCAAGTAGAATAGATGAGAATCCACCCAAAGATTTAAACTATCTTGTGAAAGGTCTTGATAGTAATATGCTAAACCATATTGTGAATGTTCTTGAAATTAAAGGTATTAGGTTCCTAGAAAACATGACGTCTGATAATTAATAATTTCCTTCATTTATTATTCAGTTATTATTATCCATGAGATTTTTTCTTTAACATTTTCTATAGATTCACTTCATTCTAAGTTCATTGATTAAATGTCATGTGTTTCAGTTATTTAATATTTATTATTACTTATCCAGTTATCAGAATGGAATGTGTTTATAGTTATTAACATGTTATATTGTTTATGAACTTCCTTCTCAGTTTATTGATTATATGGCATGTGTGTTTAGTTATTTCCTTACCATACTGATTAATCTTATTGATTAGTTATTTATTTCACTCCACTTTACCATTACTGAGAATTTAAGATCACCCTTATTTTTTTTTCTATCCTCAATATTCCATGAAGTATACTAAGAAATATTTTCAAGGATATCATAGATGGAATAAAGTTATATTTGAAATAAAAAAATTATATTGTAATTAGTGTATTCAATTATAATACAAGAATCATGTATGTATCTAGTTTACCAAGACTACTAAACTCTTCAGTCCTTCGAGATTTTATTACTTGTAATCATGCCAATGTACTAGTAGTAGACACTGGCTCTAGGGTTTCTGGATTCGGGTTGCTACAACCAACCATATTTTAAACAATTCTTTCATTTAAGAAACAAAATAAGAGAGAAAAATATACAATTAAAATAATAAAACTCCAATATATTTATGACACTAGATTAATTATGTCATGTTTATGAGGTATTTTAGTAGAAGGTAAAAGATAAAATGAATTTAAAAGTGGTAAATAGAGAATATTACCTCTTAAATGTCATCTCCTTGAAATAATCCTTAAGTAACTTATAATTGGTATTTTGGTGAGAACATAAGCACTATAAAATGGGGGAGAGTATTGGGAAGTGAATTTGGTAGACATTTTCATGATCCAAGGCTTAGAAAGTGTGAGAAGGGGTTGTGAGATGTGGTATTTATAAGGGGAGGATATGAATGTTTTTGAATATTTTAATCATTATTTTATTATTTTGGATCAAGAATACCAATAGTTTTGATTATTATGACCATATAAAGTAAATGGTTCATGTGATTTTTAACTAATGGGTTCTTACATCATCCATGACTAAAAAATTCATGTATTTAGATTATAATGTGTATTTCACTATATTTCACTATTTACTAAAAATTTGACTATTTTAGAAAGATACAAAAAATATAACCTTATCATTTTTCAACATGGAGATTGTAAAAATGAAATTAATTTTATAATGTTTTTTCCAAATATGAAAATTTATTTTTTAAATAAAACCCTTATTTATTTTAAAAATACCAATTTTAATATTAAGATCATTTTTTGGCCCTTTGAAATATTACTTAAGTTCACATCAAATTATATTAAATTAGTATTACACCATAATACTATTTTATAAATCTACTTTATGAAAATAAATATTCTTTTAAATCACTATATTTATTATAAAAGTTAAATTAAAACATTTATGTTTTACAAAAATTCCAACACTTAATTTATCATTTTTAAAACATTTATTTACTTGTACCATGATATAAATATATCATATTTTAATTTTATAGGATACCTAAATATTATTTTACACTTCCATTAGTGAGGATATTATTATAAAAATTAGTTTACTTTTCCTAACATTCAAATTATGATTCCAATAGTTAGGTTACTACTCTAATGTTCAGATTACTATTCCAATGATTATATTTGTAATAGTCATAAGGGGTCCCTAGTTTCTATAAATACTGCATATTTAATTCATTATTAATTAAATTATATTTCCTCTCAAGTTTATATAGATATTTTCATTTTTAAAATTCATATTTCATTACTAATATTTTTCTTCATTTCTATAGTGTTGTTCACGAGTGCGGTTATTCTGGTGGATCGAGCATATCCAAATTTTGATATTTTAGTTATCTTATTTTCTATTTTTATCCCATTATAATATTTTTAATTCATATGCAAATATGTATTACTTAAATATAATGTTAAAATTAATATTATAAATTGTTTTTGGTTTTATCTTGTGGTGCGTGTGCATTATATAATATTATATTACTAAGTATAACATAAATATATATTCGTAAGGGAAATTCCATTAATAAAATTCTAGGTCATTACAAACTCGTATCATTATATAATCTAGGTCATTGTAATGAAACCTACCTTATAAAACTAATTTATGATCATATGATTGATTGGTATATATGCATGTGGTTAGAAAGTTGGAAGATATGTGGGAATAACATACTCTTATAAATCAGTAAAATCCATTTAAAAAAATATAATTATTATTTTTAGTATAAAAAAATGTATAAAATTCCATCATGAATAATCTATTTATATATATACTATTTATATTCAATAAAATTCATATTTTAACTTTTTATAATGATTTAATTTAAATACTAAGATGACATAACTTCTCATATCAATAACTTAGCTCAAAGATCTTATGATTTCAACTAGATAAAAATGAAAACTTAAAAACGAAGTGTCTTTATCACTATTGCTGAATTTTTTTTCAATAAAAATTATAAATTCTTCATGCACCAAAAATATTAAAACATACATTACATATTTTCAATATCATTTTATACTTTCATTACTATATTTTATGTATTTCTAATTCTAAATTGAATTATCACATCTCATATGTTTGTTTACTTGTGAATACAATTTTATATACAATTTTATATTTTTTTATAGACCATTATATATAGTCTGTTTCTATGAATTACATTTTTATGTTCTCACATTCATATTTAAAATCATTATTTTGAACATAATATGAATTTTGTATTTTGGTAGGGTGAGTTTCATTGAATTTAAGTAATGGTTATGCCTATTCACTTAAGTAATGGTTTCACCTATTCAATATATTTTTTATTATGTTATTTTAAATGGGGACAATTGATTAGAGTAAATCGATTTTAGTAATTATTTTTAACAAACAAGTAAATAAATAAATTCATATAATGAAATCTTGGTAACTTGTATTAGTTGATAAAATGAACAATGAGAAAATGGTTCGATTCCTCTTTAATTATATCTTTTACTATAGTCCACATCATTAAATTCTATGTATCAGTGCAATCCTTGTGTTATTTGAGTGAATTTATCTTAGGGTTCTAAGAAATGGGGGATAAATTTCACATGATATTATATTATAACTAGTGATTAATTAAAATGAATATCATGGCTCTATTTCATTTCTTCATCCATCAATCCTCTATTTAAAATGAGCCTTAAAAATTTATTTTTGGGTTGATAAAATTTATATAATTTATTAATAAAATTCCAAAAATTCTTTGTAGGATACTTCAAAGAATTGAAATCTAGAATATGAGATCAATAATTTATCTTTATCAACTGGAATAACTCAGGTACACTGTTCTACTATCATTTCTAATTTTCAATTAAAAATTATTTATTAATTTTTGAAATTTTTAACGGTCATATTTACACTACATCATATATTATTTTAATATATCATAAAGAAACATACCAAAGTCAATCTGTAGAACACAAAGTTTTCATCCATGATATGAAAATTTCCAGTGTTTATTACTCAATTTGTTTTTACTTATGTTTTTGTTTACTATTCTACATGCACACACTAAAATATGAAATATGAATTTACTAAATATAAAAATTCCTTATGAATAAGATAGTTTTATATAATAAAATAAAATATTATATATATAAATTATTTGAAATGAATATTTCCAATAATATACTATTGCATACACATGTCCAATTTTAGTTATTGCATACACAATTATGAATTACCTAGCAACAGTTACACTTTAAACATAACTAATTCAAACACTACTAATTCAAAAAAATGAGCTGAAAATAGGTATCTTAAAATGTCTATGAACTATGTGGTGATACACTATACTAACAACCATGTTTAAAATGTGTATAATGGACCTAAAACCAGCTACTGCATATGCTACTATATACTTATACACATCTAAATAGTTATACAGTAATTATAGTGTAAAATTATATTAGATAAACTATGAAATACTATATAGTCAGACTAATTGGGTATACTATACACAACAATTTATAAACTACTATCTAATACACTATACAAACAACTATTAAATATACTCTTATGTGAGGATATCACTATGTTTTGGTTCATGGGTTGGGGCCATTTTTGTGTATAGTCATAGAATTTAGGGGGTCTGTGGCATGGTGATTGATGTTTTGTTGAAGGTTGAACATGGAGATTTATCAAGGAACCCCTAATGGAAATAAGGAAAGGTGAAATTATCGGTTGAGTGAGTTTGTATATTTGGGTGTCTCTGTATTTGTATTATATGTTTTGGATTTGGGGTGAGCTATTTTGATGGCAAATTTTCTTGTAGATAATTTGTTAATGCCACTATGTAAAATAGGGAGAGTGTCATAATTCTTATTTAGGTTGTAATGGAGGCATCATGTCATGGATATGATATTTCTATGATGTGGTTGGGTTTTCTAGTTATGTCGGAATTATTGAGGGTGATCCTTATGTTCCATGGTTAATCTTCAATGGGAGTCTAGGTTAAGGTCAATATATCCATTTTTGGTATTGCTACACCATGTTAGTGGTATAATCCATTTTTATATAGTTTTGAAACATCCCCAAAGAAGAGGGATAAATTTTTGATTTTGAATTCCTTTAGTTTTTATTCATTATTTTACTGAAGCTATAATAGATATTTTGAATTCCACTATTTCATGGTGGGGGTCCATTGGATTTTCTATATAATAGACCTAAAACAAGCTACTTGATACAATGATATGTACCCATACACTACTATATAATGATAATTTAATTACAGTGTAAAATGTTATTAGATACACTGTACACTGCTATATAGTTATAAATTGATTAGATATATTGTACATAGTAATGTTTAAACTGCTATCTGATACACTATGCGAATAGCTACAACATAAATATCTATTTTTAATACTAGTATATCTACAATCTATCTGTATAATGAGTGATGAAAAATTAGGTACATATCACTTACAACTAAAATAACTGTATAACTAAAAATCAATGTAACAAAATTTATGATATGATATCTATGTGTAATGAACTATATTATACATTATCCAATATATATATGCATGAAATATCACACACTACAATCATAATTTTTTTTAATATAATGGAGTACAATATCTATTTTGTCTCTGATTTAATATACATCATACATTATGCAATAATAATCATTTTTACAACACACTATAATAGTAATCTGTAATTTTCTATAATATGTAGCTATGCATGAACCACTATAAGAAATATTAATTAAATATGTAATCTATTTTTCTATTACATCTTAAATTACAATGTCACATAGAAATTTATGTAACTTGCTTTTGATATATGCAATACACTTCTATTACATGCATTACTATATGCAATAGTATTTCAAATTATTATTTGTTATTTTAATATGCACCAAGATACATTGAATATAAAATTAATTTATAAATGAAATCTTGTATGATTTGAATTAAATTATAGAATAAGTTATCCTTTTAATCCATTAACATTTCTTTAATGTATAAAAATTTGATGTAAGTTATGATTCTAAAGATAGATATGAAATTGGGAACAACATCATCGACATGGATTTTCACATCTTACAAAAAAACATAATAAAGATTCAATTTCATCACCTTGCATCATAAATAAGATTAAGTTCAAGAAAATGGACTCATAATTTAAATATTAGAGAGATAATATTTATGATTTAATTTTTTTCAATATGAATATCAATTATCAAGTTTCAAAATTATTATTCTTTTATAAAATTAAATATTAAAGTATAGTGTTGTGTGAATGCACGAGTGATGTAATAGTGTATTTTTAAATCACATGATTAAAATTTATTTATGATAAAATAATTCAATAAGGTATTAAGTACACCATGTCAAATAAAAATAGGTGTATAATATGAAACCGTTCCTCAAAGAACAAGAATTGAGATGAAAACCCATACCTTGGATTCTAGCTAGGTCAAACACACTCATTATGTAATATAATAAACATTAACCATATTAATAACATATTTCACAACCTTATTCATGTTATTTTATCTTTTATACTATTCATTAATAATCATTTAATACACCTATATTAGCCAGTTTTTTTTTGAAGAAGTCCCTTGACCAAAAGGTTGGGGAATTTATTCATAAAAGAAAAGAAAGTTACAAAAGGAAAAAACACGAGAACTTATTACAATCAACCTCATAAAGAGGAAACAAAACCACCGGGAGAGTATCAGACCAGGTAAGCGGCGCACAAACTACCATGTTTGTAAGCCCATCCACAACCATGATCAACTCCTAATAAACATGTGTGATGATGAAGTTGAAGCTCATCAGAGTCTTCATGCATTCCATCCACTTTGATGTAAGCCAACAAGAAATATGCAATTCACCATTTTTGATGGCCTACACAAGGGAAGTAGAATCAATTTATAACCAGATATTAATCCAACCTTTAATTTTAGCAAATGAGATAGTGTGAATAATCCCAATAATCTCCACCTCAAGGGAATTAACTACACCATAAGTGCCATAGAAACATCCCTTAATAAAATCATCATGGGCCCTGAAGACCACCCCACACCCCGAGTGCCTAGGGTTTCCTTTAGAAGAACCATCATTATTCACCTTGATTCAACGAGGGAAATGAGGAATCCAAAACACTTTAAGAGTGATAATAACAGGTCTAAAATTACCCTGAACACCCAGATTTTTTAAAACCATAAAGTCCTATACACTATTGTCACACTCCCCCATACTAGTAGCGCACAAATCCCTTATTATAGCAAAAATTTTCTACATGACCAACTTCAAAACCCATCAAATCCTTGTTTGAAGAACTACAATACACCACCACCAAATTGCATGCAGACCCTCGAATATAGCCACACAAAGTAAAACACACACCTGAGTGGAATTATGGATGACTGAGAAGCAGCGAAGGAAAGCTTACATGTAACACCCCAAGGATTTAAAAATAAATTGAAATGCATGAAATATTGTTTTAAGTAGATAGTTATAACTAGCCTTTAAACATAATTTTTTTCGCTTCTATGATTTGAATTTCAAAAAATGGTCATCTACGGTTGGGATTAGTAAGTTATTTGGAGTCTGATGAAACCAACTTGATTTTTAGTGAATAGTAACATACCCTTATGAATAGTAATATGAATAATAATATGACCCTTATGAATAGTAAATCATATTATTATTTTATTTTATTAAGTATATAAGATAATTACATCTTGGTTAATTTTTCAAGGTGATATAAAATGAGTTATAGTTTTAAAATTGTTAATTTTTGAATAAAGTATGATTTTATCTAGAAATTAAATTAATCATATTTATAAAATTATAATAATAAAATGGAGATCATTTTTGAATTCTAAATTTCAAAAAATGGCTAGGGTGATTTTTTAGAAATTCTTGAATTTTTGATGAATAGTGAAATACGGTAAAATACCATATAATCAATTATCAATTAAATACACTATTTATGACATCATGAATGATGTAAGAACACTAGGTTCAAACTCATATGATCCTTTTACTATCTGGGGTCACATGAATCAAGACTATTCACAGTCTTGAGCAAAAATAATAAAATAATGATTAAAATAATGTAAAACTCAACCTCTCCTCCATTATAAACTCCCCTATATTCCTCCCACACCTCTCAAGCCTTGATCCATGCCTATGTTAAACCCAATACTACTCCCAATACCCTTCCGCACATCCAAGACCTTTTGGTCTCACCAAAAGGTCAAAACCAAAGGCCTTAAGGAGGATCTTAAGGAGAAGAGATCAAGAGGTAATCATCCTCTTTTATTTTCATTATTTTGTTTTCATTTTATTTCCTATTATTCTTCTTTCATAACCACCCCTTATCCAAGAGGAATGAATTATACAAAATATTATATATATTCTAGATGTGACCATGTTTATCAAAGATTCACCATTATACTTCTTCTCCTCTCCCACTTATTTTATAAATTATAACATCGTTCGTGATGTGTCGATTTACCAACATCGTGGATGATCACTACTAGAAATTAAGGATCTAGCCACACTTATATAGACACAGTTTAAAAAAACCATGGCTATAACCTAAGATATTCCCATGGGTCTTTAATTTACTCATGGAACTACGCCCCCAAACCCACCCTTATCACGATTCCACCCCCGATTTTTACTTGGTCGATATCTCCTCCCTGCAAGTCGGCGAACCTCCTCACCCGATGCTGCCACCCAACCTATCACTATCCTCCTCCGATGATGTAGCCTCCCAACCTTAGGAAAATCCTCTGACGATGACTCGACTACCCAACCTCCCCGTGATCCTCTTCTTCCGACGCAACTCCACCTCCACCTCCACCTTTGGGCTACCCTCTTCCCTGACTCACATGTTTTTTTCAGTATTCACACATTCCAGGTTCCCCTACACATCTAACTGGTGGGCAGTCCATGACTCATAGCTTGTGAGTGGCCAGATGTAGGGTGCATTAGGGTTTGTTTTCTATTTACTCAAATCTCTATTCTATTTATGATATCGAGGTTTCAATTAAATCTGATTTTTTCTAATAAAAAACCACATACATATAACCAAGGACAATTCTAATTCCTCACATTCCCCCTACTTTATTCCATGGAGAAGGGTTTCTTTGATTTCAGATCCACGTCCTCTTAAATTTTCATTGGGTAAGATTTATTTGTTTCAATTTATTGTATTCTTAATTGTCACATTTTTCTTTGATAGGGTTTATTTTTTTCACTTATTGAATCAATTATTATTTCTTTGATTTTTTGTTTGATTTTCATTGGGTTTGATTGTCTTATAGAGTTTAAATATGCAAATGTAGGAAATCTGAAGTTATGATGATATGATTTTAAGATGGATGGATGGTCTATGGTGAGTTCTAAAATAAAATTTCATAAATATATACTATTCATTGATTATTATTACTTTGGTTAATGTAAAATTATGTTTCATAGTGATGGATATATGACATATCATGATATTATTGCAGTTTTTGATGATAAGTAATGTTTTAAGGATTTACTAAATTGCATGTTGAATTATCAATTTTTTTAGAGAACATAATTTTCCCATATAAATAAAATCCAATATGATTATGATGAGTCACATAGAATATGTATGTTTTGAAACAACAATGTGATAGATACATAAGAGATTGTTTCACTACAAGGTCTTATTCATTTCCCATTGGTTGTTTAGTATTAGGTTTTGCTTCTAGAGGTTAATCCACACTACCCTATACCACCCTACCAATTCTTATTGAAATAAAACTTTGGGTTAAGAATTGGTTAAGATAGGTGTTTACCCAAACATTGATTTATCAATGTATTTAAAATAATTAGGATTTTTCCATAATGGATTTTTAACTCTTTAAGATTAGAACCATGGGTTATAAAAGTATATTTGTTATTACCTCATTACTCTATCTATCTCTATAGGTCCTTCATGGATGGATCTTGAATTTTTCTTTATGTTTGGTAACCTATTGAAGGTTCAGAGTTTTTACTTACCTACTAGAAGTGTGGGGGGTGATAAATATATTATAAAATCTATTAGAAAGGTGACTTGGATTGATATTTCTTTCCATATCTATATCATACTATTGAATACTCCTTGAAACCTTAGTTCTTCAACCACAATTGATGGACCCCCATCAAGTATATGCACTGATATAGTGGGATATATAATTGCTATGATAAAAAAATTTCCTCTGGTTGGATTTATATTTTTTCAAGTCCTATTTATATTTTTTTGAAATATATGAACTGAAAAATAAGAAGTTTTATCTAAGGTCCTTAGATATAAAACTCAATTTCCATTCCTATTGAATTTGAATTTAATGTATTAAATAAGACTTTGAGGAACATGAAGAAATATGAGGCTAAAATTCAAATAAATAATTCTTAGGAGAAGGTGATTACACCACTATTTGAAGGTAATAAAAGTGGTTTTCCTTCTATTAAATCTACTGAAAATGATTCTTGTAATGAATTAAGTTTATATTGGGATGAAGTTATTTCCATTGAACCATTCAGTGATATCAATTATGAAATCAAGGATTGTCTTAAAATGGACCCTATTTAAGTTATTATATACATATGTGAAAACATCAAGGGGATAAAATATTAGAAATCATAGTTATATTTAGATTCTAAGTCAATGAAATAGAAATTCCCTAAAAAGGTAAGTAAATGTATCACCATCATAATGTTTATTGAAGCTAAGGAGACATTTATATCACTTTTCGATGGAAAATTGTCTATAAATGAGTAATAATTGAAAAGGAGAGTTTTTAGGAGGTTTTTATTATAGAAGTGGTCTTTGCACAAGAAAAAATATATTGGTCCTTTATGGATGTCAAATATTTATAGCTGGATGTTAAAGATAATAGTATTAAAGAACTAGATAATTCTCTTATAAGGCTAATAAAGTATATGGAGATCTGATTCTGAAAGGGATATGAAGAAATGTTAAAATCTCTTGAATATGATATGTATTGTCTAAATCTATAATTACTGGAGTAAGAGGTGAAATTGATAAATCAAGAAGTAACCCAAGTTGAATCATTATATGTTTTTAGAAAAATAAGAGTAGATACCACACAAACTAATGATGATAATATTACTAACAAAAAGGCTCAAAATTGTGTCAAAATAACTTTAATTGATCTACAAATGTTTTCACTATAAACTCATGGAGGAATGTGAAAGACTATCTTGATATATTTGTTGGTATTGAGGCATATTTATCTATTACCCATGGTTTAAAAATAAATTCTGTACAAATATGGGTGTGATTAAATAATAAGCATCCATCCATATCATCCAATTTGGCTATGAGAATGAATAAAATACTTGGATCTCTAAATAAATCTCAAGATCATATTGTTGTTGTCCAAAAACAGAAATCAAGAAAAACTAGATATTCTACATACAATAGACAGAGAAGGTGTTTTGTTTGTAAATAATAGTGATAATATACATTTGGATAGAATTACAGTGAATGTTGTCATAATATGTTGACCTATATAGGATATACAAGGTCTATATTCCAAAGGAGAAAACCATATTTTCAAAGAAGACCTGTTGGAAAAATGAAGAATTCACAAAATAGGAGTAATCTATCTATAATAAACAGATTTCAATATTTTTAATATATTTTTTAAATATGAAAAAGTGATCATAGCTAAGATGTTTGTTATCATATACCAACTCAAAACAAAGTGCATACTAATTTCAAAATAAGAACACAATAAAAATTGAAGTAGGTAAGAAAATGAAATGAATCAACCTTGGGGAGAGAACAAAATAAGGATATTATTGAATGGGGTTGAAGAGGATGCTGAAATAGAGATGAACTACCTACACTATGGAAGAATAGTTCGGATCATGGACCATTAAAAATTGTACATTAACATCATGACTAATGGAAGCGATCTAAAGTAACAAATGGAATAAATTTAGGAAAGGAATCATATAATTCATTTAATTAAAGATATACTAGAAGAATAAGAGTAATAATTACTTCTAAATAATTGTATTCTAAATAATACCAAATAGATACATGGAAGATACAAAATTCCAGGTCATACAACAAATAAATTGTTAACTTCACTTCTAGAAAAAGATGAACTATTTATGTGAAAATATAAAACATTAGTGGATCTAAATATAAAGAAATATATTTTAAAAAAAGTTTCCACACACATTAATTAGGTATATCGTGTTCCTAAAGGATGTGTGATCATATGGCCTAAGTAATTGGTAGAGCCTAAGAATATGGATCTAGTAGAAAATTATAGAAGTGATCTATTTTCTAAAGAAGGTTTCATGTGCTATATTTAATGAATGAATAAAAGAGTAGAAAAGAATATTTTCCAATGATTTATATATTTTGAAAATCAAGGTTGAATCTAGCATGAATAGATATAAATATTTAATATATGGGAAAAAATATTTTCTCGGTTGGGATATAAGTCATGACCCTATGACTCATTCTGGAGTTAAAGTAAATCCACCTTATTACCTTGATTATTTGTTCCACTTTTTATTGGGAATTAAAGTTTATAATGAAAAAAGGTTATAAATACTTGGAAGTTATTATCATTACACAATTGTGGGTTTTATCCATCATGGTTCATTCAAACTGGTATAACTATCTCATAAAAATACCAAAAAAAATCCAATGGTTAAGAATAAAATTTATCTTTAAAAAAACTATCCATGTTGAAGACTGTTGGGAAGCATTCATAAAGGCTGGGGGGTGGGGTGTGTATGGGGAAGTGGGGGGGGGGGGCAGTGGGGGTGCAGGTGGTGGCTGGGGGGGGGGGTTGGTGGCTGGGGGGCTGAGGGATAGGGGGAGGGGCTAGGGGTGTGGGGTGCTGTGGGATGGTACAGGTGGGGGAGGGGGGTTCTAGGGGGAGGATGGGAGAAGAGTGTGGGTGGAGGGGGGTGTGGGATAGAGGCTGGGGGGAGGGGTTGGGGGGGAGTGGTGTAGGGGGGTTGGTGTTGGGGGGGGGCTGGTGCAGGGGGGTTAATGCAGGGGGAAGTGGGGTGGGTGGGTGGGGGGGGTGGGTTGCAAGGGCAGTCAGGGTGCAGGGGGGAGTGGGGGTGTAGGGGATAGTGGGGGGGAGTGGGGGTGTAGGTGGGGGGGCTGAGGGTTAGGGGCTGGTGCAGGTGTGGGAGTGGGCTAGTTCAGGGGGGGCTGGGGGGACTAGTGCTGGGGGGCTGGTGCAAGTGGGGGGTGGGTAGGTGGGTGGGGGGTGCAGGTGAAGGAGGGTGTCAACATGACCTATTTTGGTAAAACATGAATTTTTCGTTTATACCCTTAATGATTTTAAAGGGTTCAGACCCCATTTTTACTTCTCTTCATTCAATTGGGGATTGGGTTCATCCAACAGTGTCTCTCCCACCTTTTTTTCTTGGTTTTAAGCTTATCTACAGTTCAAATTCTTATTGATATGATTATGTTTATAGATACACTATATTACATATATATTTTTAAAATTTTAGTGCTTATCATCAAAGGATTTATCATAAAACCTTTTGCAAAAAATCTTATGTATAGTAATTTTATATTTATACATTTGATATCTTCTCAAAGTAGACTTGTATCTTTCTCATATATTTCTTCTTTTTTAGTATGAAAGGTATAAATTATTGTCACTGTTTTTTCGAACTTGCAGTAATCAAAGTGGGTTTCCAAAAGAGCATTATGTTTCTATAGAAAAATACAATAGACTAGAGATATAATTCTTCACAGGAGACAGGTATGTTGTAGTTTTGTTTTTATTTTATTTTATTTATTGCATAAACCACTTAGGCCTTTTTCCACTTTCTACAAATGAAGGGTAGTTATATTCTGTGAAGGGGGCATAAGGGCACTGGAGGCGGCTATGCAGTTTTCTTTGTAGGGGAGGGAGATCGGGGTAGTGGAGGGATTACTTTGTATGTTTTATTTTTGTCTGTCTTTATAATATGTTGCTTATGTTTTCTTTTCATTCGGTGTGAACATCCGATGTATGGATGAGTCATGAAAAAATAATACTATTTAACCACCCTTGACCTTATAGTACCCCCACTATAAATGGGAGTATTTTGAAATCAAATTTGGGAAGTGTTTTCGAAATGAACAGAATAAGGAAAATGGAAGGGAAAGAGAAATAGAAGATGAATATGAGTTACTTTATATTCTATTTGTTGATTATATACTGACCATTCCAAATTTATTTTATATGATTTAATATGGTAATTGAGATATATATTGGAAATAAATGACAAGAAAATAATATAGAATGGAAATGATAATATGGAAGAATGAGGTTTGCTTCATGGGTGTGTTATTTCTATTGTTTATTCATGTACTAATGCAATGATTACTGATATTATGATGAACAATGTGTATATTTTTAGATGTTTTGTGTTGACATGACCACCATAAATTATCAGTCCATTTGGAGTAACTAAATGATGATATTATGGCAATAATATAAAGGAATTATAGAATCTATAATGGTAATGGATTCAGGTATCATTTATCATCACTGATCACATATATATAAGAAGTTGTTATATCTCATTTCTTTCCCCACTATTTCTTTATAGGTGGTTTCTTATAATGAGGCTGGTTCTATCCACCACCATTGATGACAGTGAGTTTAACATCAGATTTGGGTAAGATTTATTCTATTTTTATTTTTTGGCCAAATTTTAATTAGGGGTTTTGTAATTTTTGGGTTCTTTATATTATTGTAGTGATTCCTAGATATCTTTGAGTTGGATTCAAGTTTCTGTTGACAAAGGATTAAATGTGTATTCATATGTAGGAATATACATATATAAGTTCCCCCTTTATATATTTTCACCCATGACGGTATGAATATATATATTGGGGATAGGTGTTATTATATATAGATATGAATAATGCATACATTTGTAAGTGTAAAGGGGTATATACAATTATAAAAATATATCTAGGTACCCACTTATGCATATTTATCCATGAAATTATGTACATAGGGGCTAGGTGTCCTTATATATATGTGAAGTTTCATATGCGTGCAAGTGAAAAAAAGGAAGATTCGAGTTGTCATCGTCAAAAGTAGCGTGCCTTGAGGTTGAGGTATGTTCCCTCTGCCTAACCCTTTAATTTGAATTCTATAATTGCTTGAGTATTTTAAAAACATTTTTTCATTATTATATAATGTGTATATGCTATGAAAATTGGTTGTGTCTCTTTGAAATGACATTTTCACCTATTTTACATGATTTCTCTAAGCCTTCAACGTGGACTAGTAGAAAGTTTCATCCAACTCAATAGTAGAAAATGAATATTTCTTCACTTTAGAGATGACAATGTCCTC
Organism: Viscum album; assembly: GCA_963277665.1. Lineage (NCBI taxonomy): Eukaryota > Viridiplantae > Streptophyta > Magnoliopsida > Santalales > Viscaceae > Viscum > Viscum album. The sequence goes on along the minus strand of OY728130.1, from coordinate 1,241,611,277 downwards.
ATTTTGAGAAAACATGAACCGATAATTCTTATAAAAATCTAAAACTTAAAGAAAATATTTGTTTTCATTACATCAGACACAATCAACCGGCCATGAAAACTTGACACTTTCTTCTGTAACATCACTGTGAAACACTTGACCCAGAAAAAGACAAAATTTAACATATTAAAATAAATCCACCTAATCATGATTCATGGTGTGACTAGGGGTTTCACACCATGAATCCCTACACCTAGTAATTTCATGGATTGAACTGAGGTTCATAGATGGAAATGTTTGAGATAGGGGGTTCACCCCTCAACCAATCCCATTCAAGGCATAAACCCAATGGGTCACAACATCAAAGGATTAGGTAGCTTAGATTTTTGTTATTTTTCACCCCGAACCTCCACTAACTTCCACCCAAACCCCAGAGGTTCCAACAGGGGACTCAAACCAAATACAAAAAATACCATTTAAAAACATCTAATTTTCAGATTTCTGATCCAAATTACAATTTAAGCAACAACCCATGATTCATATTAAAAACACAAATTTCCTCAAAAAATAATGAATCAGAAACCTATGGGGCATTAAAAACTCCCGACCTTAACACTTCTCATCCCCAAGAATACATGGTATTTGTCAAAACATGTCTCAAAAACTACTATGATTATCAATTCCCTGAGAACTCACTATTCTCCATCAATTAATTCTAAACATGTTTATGTTACACAAATCAAAACATCAAGGCACACTTTGCACTAGATGTTGAGCCACTCACTCACTACAGACACTAACACCAGAAGTCTCCCACCACACCCATATATCTGGACACTCCTATGTGTCTTCAAACAATTCATCCTAAAGCTTATGGTTATCCCCACCATACTCATCTTTTCATGAAGGTTGACTAAACATCATGGTGCTCTTAACCATATGAATTTCAAACTGGGAATGATATTACATTGGTCTATCGACCTGGTAATTGGATTTTGAAAAATGATCTCAATGCGGTTTTCAGCTCACTGCATCCAACCTCATGAAAAACGCCAGTCCATTCTCCTTTGGATGAATTTTCTTGAAATTTATTGGTTTCACCCACTAGTGTGCTATCACATCTCTCAATCAAGATGACTTCACCTCTTGAGGTATCATGAGATCGTATAATTCCTACACCTAAGTCTGATCCATGACTCCCAGTGTAATTTCATGGTTGGATCACCAACTATTTACTTCCTCCATCATGCTCCCACTCTAAGAATTGACTCACCTCTGATGTGATTCACCCTTAGATCACTCAAAAACTATCCTAATCCTGATTCCAATTCACTAACTCTACTCAAAACCATATATGAACTTCAAATCTATTATTAACCAAGGAACCTGAAAAGATAGGATCATCCCAGACACTAGCATCATTTTTTCACCTCAATCGTTAAATGATTGGCCTCACTACAAAAACGACCCATATGACATGAGGGTCAATCACCCACAACTGATATGATTCTCTCCACCACAGGAGTACCATTATCATTGAACTTCCAAATCAAACACCTAGTATCCCTATCACTTATTCTATCCATCACTAAATGGAATGACAATATGTGGCTGACCAACTTATCCCTAAATTCCAATATGAAATATCCATTTCCACTGACTCTCGAATCAACATAGATCATCCATGCCATCCAATGATAGTCAATAGTGAACTCCCCACCCTATGGCTTCATATACATGGTTCCTATAGCTTCCCATACACCACTACTCAGACGTTGATTCAAATGGGTCCTATCAGCAAACCTCACTAAGAATACCCCTGCCAAGGACCAAAAAATTAGGCTATCAGGGGGTGTGCTGGGTTTTTTTGCAAGAGGAAAGGGGAGGGTGTAAGGGTGAATGCGGTGGGAGGGGTGTGTGCTGGGGGTAGAGGGAGGGTGCGGGGGGGGGGGGGGGGGTCTAAGGGGTGTACAGGGGAGGGGGGATGTGCTGGGTTATTTTGCAAGGGAGTGGGTAGGGGGTGTGCTAGGGGGGGGGGTGTGCAATGTACATGGGGTTGGGGGGGGGGGGGGGGCAGGGTGTGTGGGGGGGGGGGGGGGGGCAGAGGGGGTGGCCAGGGGGGTTTGCTGGGGAAGGGGGAAAGGGGGTGTGTAGGGGGTAGGGTGAGGGGGCAGTGGGGGTGTGCTGGGGGGGGGGGTGTAGGGGGGTCCAAGGGGTGTGTAGGGGAGGGGGTGTGTAGGGTTCTTTTGAAAGGGGTATGGGTAGGGTGAAGGGGGTAGGAAGGGGGTGTGCGGGGGGGGGGGGGTGGGGGTGGGTCGGGGGGGTGGGTAGGGTGTGTGTGCAGGGGATGGGAAGGGGGTGTGATAGGGAAGGGGGCAGGGTGAGGGGGAAATGGGGGTGTGTTGGGGGGAGGGGGGATGTAAGGAGCAGGGGGGTGGGGGGTCCAAGGGGTGTGGGGGGGGGGGGGAGGGGAGGGGGTGTGATGGGTTCTTTTTCAAGGGGAAGGGGTAGGGTGCAAGGGTGTGGGTAGGGGGTGTGCTGTGGGGTGTGTAGTGTGCATGTGGGGTATATAGGGGGTAGGGGGTGTGTGTAGGGGGGGGGGGTGGGCAGGGGGTGTGTAGGGGGCATGGTGAGGGAGAAGAGTGTGTGCTGGGGGGAGGGGGTGGGGGTACAGGGGGAGGGGGAGGGGTGTAGGGGGAGGGGGAAATGGGTGGGGTGGGGGTGTTGGGTTCGTTTGTAAGGGGTAGGGGTAGGGTGAATGGGGGATTTCTGGGGGGGGGTGCAGTGTGCATGGGGGTGTGCAGAGGGGGGTGGGGGTGGGTAGGGGGTGTGCTAGGGAAGGGGGAAGGGGGTGTGCAGGGGGTAGGGGGTGTGCTGGGGGGTGGGGGTGGTGAAAGGGCTAGGAGGAGGGGTTCAGGGGGGTGCAAGCGACAGGGGATATTCTGGGTTCTTTTTCCAGGGGTAGGGGTAGGGTGTAGGGGGGTGTGCTGGGGGGGGTGTAGTGTGCTATGGGGTGGGTGGGGGTGTGTGGAGGGGTTGAGGGGGGGGGGAGGGTGGGTGGGTAGGGGGTGTGTCCTGAGGAAGGGGGAGGGGGTGTGTAGGGGGAAGGGTGAGGGGGTAGGGGGTATGCTAGGGGGGGTGCAGGGGGGTGCAGGGGCGGTGGGAAGGGGAGGTGTGTTGGGGAAGGGGGAATGGGTGTGTGTAGGGGACATGGTGAGGGGGAAGAGGGTGTGCTGGGAGGGGGGTGCAAGGGTAGGGGGAGGGGTGTGGGGGGGGGGGGGGGGGGCTAGGGGTAGGGGTGGTGTGTCCACCAAGAATCCAAGTGTAGGATGTGCCAATAATTCTACCCATGTGTGGGGTTGTGTTTGAATTTTTATATCTCATTTTCTTCTAGATTTCAAATCATAAAAATTTACCTGGGAAAAAGCATAGGGAAAGGCGGAATACATTTTAGCCATCTTTTCTCTGTAAAATACAGTCCTCTCAATAATCAGCATTGCTGAATAATGCTATTTTTTTATGTAATATGGATACATATATCCACAATTTTAAACCATGAATATATCCCTATATCCATGGTTTAAATCCATATAAAAAGGCCTATAGCCACAGTTTTAAATCATGGATATATGTATTGCATGACTTAGGATTCTACCACGGTTTGAAAACCATGGCTATAGGGTGTTTCCATGGTTAAAAACATGACTATTAGTTTTACCTATATCCACACTAATACCAACCATGGTTTATGAAACCATGGATATAACCTATATCCGCAGTTTTGGGCCTATAGCCACGATTCCAAACTATGGCTATAACCTTATTTTTTAGTAGTGGTGATTTCAATTTACATTACTTCATTCAAGGCTGGTCATGAATCCATTTTTATGGTTGAACCAGATTATAATTTATGTATAATATCTTATATAAGGTTTTGGAATCATTCATTATGCATGTTATTAATTTATGAAACAAAATGAGTTCATTATGATCGAAGAATCATCAAAATGACCTAAACACATGTCAATAATGTTATAACTTATTAATCATCCTCATGCTAGAATTAAAAATGATAAATTGTATAATTTATGGTTTTGGAAATATTTATATACCATTCCATTCCAATTTTGTAGTTTCACTTTCAATCGACAAGAATATCCACCATGAACCGATCATGAAAACCATGTGAAGAACGCACCCGAAAACAATGTCAATAACAAAATATTACTAATAAATGTATCAAATGATGTTGTAAAATGATCATATAAGGTGTTATAAACATGAATATATTTCTTTAAGATATTAATAACACTATTTTAACCATTATACAGGATGTTTAAACACTTTTGAAGTAAGAATAACCCAAGGTAAGGGAATTCTTAACTCAATTTCCATTCTTCGGGTTAACCTTCTACTTTATCCATTATGTTGTATTAAGATTATTTATTTGATGATGTTTTTTTATATATTATATTTTATTATGTTTATTTATAGTGTATACACATATCCATTCCACTCTATTAATTCTCACTCCAATTATATTTTTAAGGGACTTTCCTTTTAAAATCCTTTTAAAAGTATCTTTAATAAATTTCAAAAAGATTGTTTATATATATATATGTAATGAGTGATTTATCCCAATTTAATTATAATTTATTACCATGATATGTTCCTTGGAAATATTTTATGTTGGGTTGATCCCATTATAGCTCAAGATATGATGGGTTGGGCCCCATTATAGCTCAAGATATGTTGGGTTGAGCCCATTATAGCTCAAGATATGACGGGTGAGCCCCATTATAGCTCTCCAATGCATTGGGTACTCAAGAGGTGGAATTTGACCAAATGGTTATTCCATGTATAAGGGTGATTATAATAGTGATATGGTAAATACTTCCCAAGGAAACTACATGATGTTTCCAAGCATGTTAATGAGTTTTTATGAAATGGGTTTTATTGGTTTTTATGTTATCACTTGACTAACGATTTCTTTCCTTATATCCCTTACTGAGATTTTTGCACTCATCATAAGTTTTTAAATGTTTTTCATAGGTTATAAGTATTTTTAAGAGAAATAAGGAAGACAATTTAAATGTCATGAAGATTTGACAAAGGAATTATGTTTTATTTGAAAAGTTTTATATTTAAAAAAATGGATATTGTTTTAATAGTATCCACATGTATGATTATGAGATTTTATGTATGTTTTATGTCTTAATTACCTAAAAATATAAACCTAAAAATATCATTAATGTGTAATAATGTATGTTATTTTCTAAAACTTAGGATTATGTAATTTTTTGAGGTTGGATCCTTATAGTTGGTATGAGAGGATGGTTTAGATAACTTTAGGGGTTAGGATGCTGTTAAAAGAATACCATAAATGATTTCTACTCTATGGTAATTTTAAATGTTATATAATTTATGGATTACCATGTTTATTTATCTTATTTATGTTTATTCATAATGGTTTTCTGTAGAAGAAATAGGGAAGCTGAAGTAGGAAAGAACCAAGAAGTTGATGTCTGTTTGAATCTGTAGCCTAGAATGGTGGGAATCAGAACAGAGTAGTTTGAGACAATAATGTCTCAGTTGAATCAAGAAATAATTGGTGGTGGTATCAATTATATATTGGAACATGATCTAACACAAAGAAACATGTATTTTGTGGATCATTTTATTAGGCAACATCCTCCAACATTCAGTGGAACTACAAATCAAATGATAGAAGAAGGATGATCAATGCTCTAGAAATGATATTTGATGTCATGGGATGTTCAGAACGTCAAAAGGTAATACTATCCATTTATCATTTGGAAGGTGAAGCTAATCAATGGTGGTATATGGTTAAGAATATGAGAGAAAGTGATGATCATGATAGTCTAGAATGGGATGATTTTAAGAGTCTTTTTCTAGAAAAATATTTTCCTAAAAATTATTCGACTCAGAATAGAGAAAAAATTCTTGGAATTGTATCATAAAGATGATAATTATGTTGTAGAATATGAATCCAATTTTAAAATACTATCCAGGTACATTCCGAATTTTACTTGGGATTTTGATAGTAAAATTAATAGATTTTACTCTAGTTTGAAACCATTTTTCCAAAGTGATTTGGCTTCACGAGAGTTTAAAAGCTATGAGATACTTGTTTGTTGTGCTAAAAAAGTGGAGATGGATTATGCTGTCATGTATATGGCTTGTTATGACAAGATTAAGAAGTGGTCAGGTTGGTAAGATTGAGGAAAGAATTCATTAAAGAAATATGGAGGTAATAAAATCAATTTACCTTCTTATGAAAAGTGTAGTAAAAGGAATCCTGGAGAATGTCTTGTAAATTATGGGAAATACTACCAATTTGAAAAGTTTGGAAACATTTCTCATGAGTCCAAGGAAAATGACCTGAAAATTAATCAGAATATGATGGTGAGATTCTTTAACTCTAAGTAATTGGGTAATTTTTCTAATGTTTGTCCAAAGCTAGTCAATCAAGTAGGGAATCAACAAGATCGAAAGAAGATGGGTGTGGTAAAATCCTTTGCAACCACTTCAGAAAATGTTGAGCTATCAAATGATTTGGTATCATGTACATTTCTTGTTTTTACAGATTTTTCAAATGTTTTGTTTGATTCAGGGTCTATATATTCTTTCAATTTTGAGAAATTTTCAGAAAAATTGGGAATTCCACCTCATGAAATGAAACCAGAACTCATGGTAAAAACACCTAGAGGTAATATTGTGACAAGAATAAATTATAACAATCTACCTATCCTTGTCTATGGAAAAAGTTTACCTACAAACCCCATTATATTGGCTCTAGTGGAGTTTTATGTTATTCTCAGTATGGACTGGCTTTCCTTTTTTATCATACTAAGATATATTGTAGAGAAAAAGAAGTTTTTTCATAAAGAGTTTCAGTTTGTGTACAAGAATGAACCCATACCATTGATAACATATTAGAAAGCTAATAAATTAATAAAATATGTAAATGAAAGTTATCATTCTCATATTTTTGAAGATAAAGGAACTATCCAGATTAATAATGTACCAATGGTATATGAATACCTGGATGTTTTTCCTAATGATTTGTCTGGTGTTATTCTTGATTGATAGGTTGAGTTTACTATTGAATTAGTTTCTGATTTTAATCCAATTTATAAGCCCCCTTATTGAATGTCCCAAATGGAACTTCTGGAATTAAAAAAGTAGTTGCATGAATTATTAGATAAAGGCTTTATCTGACCTATCACTTCACTATGGGGTGCTCCTGTCTTGTTTGCTAAAAAAATATGGTTCAATGAGACCTTACATTGATTATAGAGCCTTGAATAACATTACTGTTAAAAACAAGTATCCTTTTCCTCATATCGATGATTTTTTGATCACCTCTAAGGAGCATAATATTTTTCAAAGGTTGACCTGAGGTCGGGGTGCCATCAGTTTAAAGTAAAGGATGAAGAAATCCTGAAGACTGCATTCTATACTAGATATGGTCATTATGAATTTGTAGTTATGCCTTTTTTGTTAACTAATGCACCTTATGTATTCATGGATCTTACGAATATAATATTTCACGAGTTCTTGGATAATTTTACATTCGTGTTTATTGATGAAATTATGGTATAACATCTAAGGGATGTTTTGAAAACCTTAAAAGATAATAAACTGTATGGAAAATTCAGCAAGTGTTATTTTTGGTTGCAATAAATTTCTTTTCTTGTGCACATTGTAAATAAGGATGTAATAACAATTGATCCTGCCAAAACAAAAGAGGTTGATGAATGGAAAATACCTACAAATGTAACATAGATTTGTAGTTTTCTTGTATTAGTATGTTATTACTAATGGTTTGATAAAAAAATTTCACAGTTATCTTGCCCGATAACTAAGATAACATGAAAAGGGGTTAAATTTGTTTGGATAAAATAATGTGATGTTTGTTTTCAAGAACTGAAGAAGAGATTGGTGAATGCTCCAGTTTTGGCCCAGCCTTCCCAAAATGGTGAGTTTTTCATCTATAAAGATACTACATTGAAGGGACTTGGTTATGTTTTAATGCAAAATGATCAGTTTATTACTTATGATTCAAGAAAAATGAAACCTCATGAGTTAAATTATCCCACACATGATTTGGGATTATAAACTGTGGTTTTTTGCTCTGAAAAATTGAATGCACTATTTATATGGAGCCAAATGTCAAATATATAATAACCATAAATGTTTGAAGTATATATTCACTCAAAATAAATTAAACATGAGGCAAAGAATATGGATTTAACTAATAAATAATTATGATTACACAATCAATTACCATCCAGGAAAAGTAAACAAAGTGGTGGATGCATTGAGTAGAAAACATCATGCAACATTAACCATGACGCGTTTGGAATGTGATCCTATGGTAAATGATTTGATAAAATTTGGCTTAGAAGTTGTTGGTGAAGGAAATTCCTCTATTTTTTTGGGTTTCAGTGTTGTCATTATTATCTAAAAAAATTAAGTAAGTGAAAATGGAAGACCATGATCTACATAAAAAGGTAGAATTGGTTGAAGTGGGTAAATTTGTAGAATTTAACCTTGATAAAGATTGTGTTTTAAGATTTGAAAAAAGGTTGTTTCTACCTTATGATTCCCAGTTTAAGAATGAATTATTGTGTGAAGATCATATTTCTACACTTTTATTTAATCATGATAGTACTAAGATGTACAAAAACCTTCAAGAGTATTACCAGTGGGATGGAATGAAAATATATATTACTGATTTTACCATGAAATGTTTACTTTTCAATAGGTTAAAGTAGAGTGGTAGTTAAAAAAGGGGATGCTTTATCCTTTTATAGTTCCAGAGTTGAAATTAGAGAATATATCCATGGACTTTGTTGTGGGACTACTGAATACATCTCGAGGTATGGATCAGATTTCTTAATTGTACCTCAAAGTGATTTCCAGGTTATATGGAGTGCCTCCTTCCATTGTATCTGACCAGGATCCTGGGTTCACTTCTAATTTTTGGAAGAGACTTCAGAAGTAGTTGGGCTCAAAATTAAATTTCAGTACAACTTTCTATCCTCAATCAAATGATCAGTCAGAATGAATGATTCAGACTTTGGAGGATATGATTCGAGCTTGTTCAATGGACTACTAGGGAATTTGGGATCAACACCTATCATTAGTTGAGTTTTTTATAATAGTAGTTTTCATTCTAATATACAGATGAAACCTTTTGAGGCATTGTATGGGGAGCGGGGTCAAACTTCATCTTTTTGGGATGAATTCAGGGAAAGGAAGTTTATAGGACTAGAAGAAGCAGAGGAAGTGGCTGAGAAAGTGAAGATGATCTAGCGAAACATGAGGACAACTCAGAGTAGATAGAAAAGTTATGCAGATAACAGGAGGAAAGACTTTTCTTTTGAGGTAGGTGATTATGTTTTTCTTAGAATCTTACCATGAAAAAGTGTTATGTGTTTTGGTAAGAAAGGGAAGCTGAGTCCACAGTTCATTGGACCTTATGAAATCCTAGAGATAAAGTTGGACTAATTTCCTACCAAGTAGCATTGACTCAGAGTTTATCACAAGTACACAATATTTTTCATGTTTCAATGTTGAGAAAGTATGTGTCAGATTCATCTCATATCTTAATTCCAGAAGCAATTCAGCTAGAAGAGAACCTTTCTTATGAAGAGAAAACTATTAAGATTCTTGATCGTAGAGAGAAAGTACTACGAAATAAGGTAATCCACCAGTTAAAGGTTTTGTGGAGAAACCACATGATAGAAAAAGCAACATGGGAATCTAAAAATTCTATGATGGATAAGTACCCTCACTTATTTAATATGTAAATAAAATTTTGAGGAAGCAATTTTCAAAAGGTGGGGAATAATGAAACACCCAAAGGTTTTAAAAATAAATTTAAATTTATGAAATATTGTTTTAATTAGATAGTTATAACTATTATTTAAATATAATTTTTCTACTTTTATGATTTGAATTTCAAAAAATGGTCATCTACGATTATAATCAGTAAGTTATTTGGAGTCTAATGGAAATAACTTGATTTTTGATGAATAGTAAAATACCCTTATAAATATTAATATGAATAGTAATATGACCCTTATGAATAATAAATCATATTATTATTTTATTTTCTTAAGGATATAAGATAATGACATCTAGATTAGTTTTTCAAGATGATATAAAATGAGTTATAGTTTTAAAATTGTTAATTTTTGAATAAAGTATGATTTTATTTAATAAATAAATTAATCATATTCAAAGAAATTATTTTCAAAAAATGGAGTTCATTTTTGAATTCTACAAGTCAAAAAATGGTTAGGGTGAGTTATTGGAATTTTTCATAAATTCTTGAATTTTTGATGAATAGTGAAATACGGTAAAATACCGTATATACAATTATCAGTTAAATACACTATTTATGACATCATGAATGATGTAAGCTTTCTAGGTTAAAACTCACATGCTCTATTTACTATTTTAGGTCACATGAACAAGACTATTCATAGTCTTGATAAAAAAATAATAAAATAATGATTAAAATAATGTAAAATTCCTCCTCTCCTCCACTATAAATGCCACCCACTACCCCTCTTCCTCCCACACCTCTAAATCCTTGAGCCTTACCTATGTTCTGCCCAATACTCCTCATAATACACTTCCCAGCGTAAAATAATTTCCAGTCTCATCAAAAGGCCAAAACCAAATGCCTTAATGAGGATCTCAAGGAGAAGAGATCAAGTGGTAAACATCCTCTTTTATTTTCATTCTTTTATTTTCATTTTTTCCCATTCTTATTTTTTCCTCACCACCCCTTATCCAAGAGGAATGAATTATCAATAATCTTATATATATTCTGGATTTTATCATGTTTATGGAAGATTAACCATTATACTTCTTCTCCTCTCCCACTTATTCTACAAATTAAAACACCGTCCATGATGTGTCGATTTACCGATATCGTGGACAATGTGACTTCAATTTTATTTACTTCATTCAAGGCTGGTCATGAAATGATTTTTATGTTTTAAACAGATTATAATTTATTTATTATATCTTATATATGGTTATGTAATAATTTTGTACACATATTATTAATTTATAAAACAAAATGAGTTCATTTTGATCGAAGAATCACCAAAATGACCTAAGCAAATGTCAATAATGTTTTAACTTATGAATCATCCTCATGTAAGAATTAAAAATGATAAATGGTATAATTTATGGTTCTAGAAATATTTAAATACCATTACATTTCAATTTTGGAGTTTCACTTTCAAATGAAAAGAATATCCATCAGGAATCGATCATGGAAACCATGTGAAGAACGCACCCGAAAACAATGTAAATAACAAAATATTACTAATAAATGCGCCAAATGATGTTGTAAAATGATCATATAAGCTGTTATAAACATGAATATATTTATTTAAGATATTAATAACACTCTTTTAACCATTATAAAATAGGTTTAAACACTTTTTAAGTAAGAAGAACCTGAGGTAAGAGAATTATTAACCCAATTTCCATTCGTTGGGTTAACCTTCTACTTTATCCATTTTGTGGTATTAAGATTATTGGTATGATGATTTTTTGTTTATAATATGTTTTATTATGTGTATTTAAATTTTATACACATATCCATTCCATTCTATTAATTCTCACTCCAATTATATTTGTAAGGGACTTTCCTTTTAAAATCCTTTTAAAAGTCTCTTTAATAAATTTCAAAAAGATTATATATATATATATATGGAATGAGTAGTTTATATAGATTTAATGATAATTTATTACCATGATATGTTCCTTGGACATAGTTTATGTTGGTTTGATCCCATTATATCTCAAGATATGACAGGTTGAGCCCCATTATAGCTCTCCAATGCATTGGGTACTCCGGAGGTGGAATTTGACCAAATGGTTATTTCATTTGTACGGGTGATTATAAGAGTGATATGATAAATATGTCTCAAAGTAACTATATGATGTTTCCATGCATGTTAATGAGTTTTTATGAAATGGTTTTTATTGGTTTTTATGTTATCACTTGACTAACGATTTCTTTCCTTATATCCCTTACTGAGATTTTTTGTGCTCATCATAAGATTTTAAATCTTTTTAAAAGGTTATAAGGATGAGAAAGAAGGAACAAAATTTAAATGAAATGAATATTTTTCTAAGTAATTATGTTTTATTTAAAAAGTTTTATATTTTGAAAAAAATGGATATTGTTTTAATAGTATCCATATGTATGATTATGAGATGTTATGCATGTTTTATGTCATAATTACCTAAAAATATAAACCTAAAAAGATCCTAAATGTGTAAGAATGTATGTTCATGTATAAAAATTAGGATTATGTAATGTTTTAAGGTTGGGTACTTATAATATAGCCTTGAAAAACGAAGACCAACTAGCCTAAAATAATCCAGAATCTCATTCCAAATAGCCGAGGTTGTTGAATAGCTAAGGAAAAGGTTTTCTACATCCTACCTATGATTATGACACAAAACACACCAGGAAAACCTATATTAGCTGGTTATTATTTATTTTAATTATCAAATGTTTTTAATTTTGTTTGTTTCGTACATGTTTTATAAGGGAGATGTTAATCTCCATTATTTGATACCAATTTCATCATTCATATATTATTAAATGTATTAAAATAATTATGTTTAAATTATTTATTTATTCTCATTATCAATTTATGGAAGGCATGGGTATTGTTTGTTTAAATGGAATTCATGATCAACTTGTTTCAGGTTATTTTTTGATAACAACAATTCACTTTATATAGATCATTAATATTTTTTAATACCCATCCAAAACCATAATCAGAATAACATTTTCCATTTAATATCATATATTACAAGTAATAAGGTTTATGTAGTCAACCAATATATTAATTTAGAGAATTATTAATGGAGGTGGTTAAACCAACCCAAACCTGAACATGCTATAATCTATAGAAGAGTATGCCTATGAAAGTGATTATTTTAATAAAATATCCTTATTATATAAGTATTATGATTTTTTTGTTTTATTAAAGTTATTAATATTATTTGAATAGAGGTGTATGAAAAATATAGAGAATAAAAGGATATGGAGTGAATAATACTCACATTGAGGGGTTGATTCTTTCCTTAGAGGGACTCTTGAAAATTGAGGTCTCGAGACACCTTCTTATGAACCAGGGATTCTAAATGTAGAAGATAACTATAGGAGGGTAAAAATGGTTAGGGTTTAAAGATGAATTCAATGTTTATATATGGTTTTATTAGGCACATATGATCTTCTTTTATAGGTGAAAGTGAGGGACATTTCCTTGGAAACATAATTTAGGTAGGGGTAAAGATTAAATCACATGGGAGTTAAATGATTTAGGTAAATAATTATTTGTGAGGAATGTGAGATTTAATTTCACACCTAAAAAAGGTAATCTATAATTTTAATGTTTAATATTGATTTAATAAAATATGATCCTTGGAATATTACCTCTTTTACTCTTTTTTAACTTGTTTAATTATTTAACATGGTAATTATTTTTTCACTAAAAATATAAGATGACCCTTCTTACCAAACTTTAATAATATAATTATAAATTTATACTCGATTTAATATAATTTACCATCTAAATATAATAAAATTAACTTTTAAATTAAAACATATAATATATAGAAAAACTTTTTTTCTATAGAATTTTATTTTTAAAATATTAAGTGTTCTTAATCTAATTTCATATCATGTAATAATTAAATGACCTTTAATCAGTTATATATATATATATATATAAACTTTACATTATATTTATCATTTAAAAGATATAAATTTAATTTATTTAGATAAAAATTACACAAAACCTATAAAAACAATTCATTGAAAATAACCCTTTAACCTTTATTGCAATAACTAACTTTTACTTCGATAAATTATTTTTGGGTCCAAAAATAAAATTTGACTTATTAAATAATGTAAAATTATTTATTCCAAATATGAAATATATTTAATTAGATTAAATTTTTAAATTTTATAAAATTTAATTTTAATATAAAAATATATAAACAATGATTTTCAAAAAAAATGAAATTTTAATGTATAAAAAGAATTTATTCTTATTACTCTCCATGAAAAAATTAATTAGATTTATTTATTTCTTATATTTTCAATACATTTTTATCTGAAAGATCATTTTCCAACTATTAAATAATAATATTATAAAAATTATCAATGTATATAAATACATGTAATAATTAATATATATATATATACACCATTTATTAATAATTACATGTTTATATCACTCTACCTTCTACTTAAAAACCCCTTAAAACATATGAATATGACCTAAGTGTAAGATAAACAATGGTGGAAATCACGATCATTGATTTAGCTAAAATGGATCTCATAGTTATTCCCACAAGCATAAAATCCTCCTATAGATAATTTTTCTCAAGTTGTACTTGTTAAAGATTAACTTGGGTTTGGTCTAGGGAAAACCCTAGTGATGGTACCTATTTTTTAAGATCATAAAAATGAGGAACATAATAAATACTTATATTAATTTCTTACATTGCTTATCATTTATAAATAGACTTTATAATTTTGTTACTTCTATTTATAAACATTTCATGTTCATGGTATCTTTATTTACATGTATATTTACTCCCCTTATACTGTTCTTAATGATATTTTATATTGAATTCTCATAATGTATTAATGTTTATCTTACATTGTAATATATTATCTCAATAATATATATCGCGAATCATTTTAGTTGAGTTTTGTATGTGAAAAAAACTATTCAACACAATATTTACATAAAGGAAGAATAAATAATAAAATCATGGGGTGTTATATTCTACCCACTTAAAATTTTATTACTCAGATGAGAAAAAATGAGGGTACTTATACCATATTACATCTTCATGTTCCCACATAGATTCCACAAAAATATGATTTTTCCATAGAACCTTTTCCAGGTGGCTTTTCTTATTTTTTTAATACTTTATCTATTCAATCTATGATCTCCACCGACTATTCCTCAAAAGAGAGGTCATGTTCCAATTGCACATCATCTGAGTTTAGTGCATGTGAAGGATTTGGTAAGTACTTCATTAAAAGTGATAGATGGAATAAATGATACACTCAAGTGAGTTTTGATGGAAGTGACAAGCGATAAGATACATTCCATCATGATCAATAATCTCAAGGGGACCAATGTATCAAGGGATAAACTTTCCCTTCTCCCCAAATCTCATCACCATTTTCCAATTAGATATTTGAACCAACACTTTTTCACCCACTTAAAAATAAAAATTTCCTTGATGATTATCAACATAAATCTTATATTTACTTTGTATTTATTTGATATGTTTATAAATGGTTTTAACCATCTATCTCATTTCCTGAACAGTATCAAGTCCTAACATCTTCCCATATATGAATTTATTTCATCATGTTAGAGTTATGTATATTTTCCCATATATATCCTCATATGGTTTCATTTGGATGCTAAGACCTGATTAAAATAATATCATTCATGAAATAGAATTGATTCATTTTCATAATGAATTGTTTTTAAAATCTTAAATATCCTTATGTTTTACAAGGTTATTTATAGTTGTGGAAAAATAATATTATCACATTAAAATACCTTATTTAAATGAAAAACTATTTTTTTTGATTAAATCATTTATATAATTTATTTCATCACTTTTAGGTCATTGTGATATCATAATAATTACCATATATTCATATCATATTTTGTTTTTACCAAAAAATTTAGCTATCTCATAAAATTATGAAAAATTCACCATTGGATAACTTTAATGTTCCAATTTCAAAAATTATATTTATTTTATAAAATATTTTTCTAAATATTAGAATTTATAATTTTAAATAAAAATACTTATTTATTTAAAAATAATAGTTTTTATGACATAATCATCTTTCTAAAACTTATAAAAATTACCTGAAACATTATAAAATTATATTATAATTTATATTTAAATAAACAGTGTTTTATAAAAATATTCCTGAAATAAAATTTTAATTAAAATAATAAAATTTATCATAAAGGTGCATTATAATTTAAGTCTTATATCTTCCAAAAAAATCTAATTTTCCTTTTCTTTATACCCCAAATTTGATTTATCATGTTCATCTTTTATTTTATATTAAATAGAATAATAATATAAATGGGGTTGAGGAAACCAATTTTCATTTATAAAATACAGTTTACACCTCTATATTACTATGGTATAGATACATAACCCCTTAATGCACCAACATATGGCCTAAGGAAAAGGTATGCGATGGTGGAACTTTCATGGGGTGGTTCAACTAACATTGATCAAGTAGTGATCTCTACTAACTTGAACTTATCCTATAGTCAATTCCCTTAGAGCCTTAATATATGAGGCCCTACTTGGGCTGGTCAAGCGTAAACCCTAAAAATATATTCTCCCTCCCAAGCTCTAATAAGTGGGCTTCATATGACATGATCCCACTAGTTGAGGCTTTTATTCCTCCCCTATGTATTAATTATATTTCATCATTACACTTTAAATACACTAATTGTAATGGTAAAATTATTACCAATGATCATAATTACTAATGATAACATTGAACAATGATTAGGTAATGGTGATATTCTAACAGTCACTTTTCCAATTACACACTATATATATACTTCCCCATTCACCCACCCTATTATTCACTAATTCACATATAATTGTTTTATATATCCCTTGTTAATTTTAATTATATTCTTTATAATTATATATTTTTTTACTATTTATATCAGGATTAATCTTTATGAGAGAATTTGATCATATAGAGTTTACCATTATGTATACATTATTCTTTGGTCTTTATCTACCTGTACTCTTCTTAGTTGTTATCTTTAATATTATTACATAATGCATAATGTTATTATGAAATTAAATATTATTTTTATGTTCTCCTAACATAAAAAATAATTCATTATGAGATATAAGTTTTTTTATTAAAAATAGAAGGAAATTTTGAGTTGTTACACCTCAAGATTCGATCAGATACATTTGAGAGTGGTACTCCATGAAACCTTACTACTTCCTTTATATATAACATCAAAAGTTTATCAAATAAGAAATTAACTCTAATAGAAAGTAAGTGTTCCAATTTTATAAGTTGATCCACCAATACCCAGATGACATTACAACTTTTAGAAGTCTAAATAATATCATTCATAATATCCATGATGATGTTATCCCATTTCAATACTTATATAGTCAATTGTCTCAGTATCCCCTCAGATTTATGTCACTCTAAATTAACATGGTGACATACTAAGAATCAAGATATATACTTTGTAATATCCATTTTCTTATTTTCCCACCACAAGTTTTTCTTTTGATCTTTAAACATTTTTGTACTTCTAGGGTGGATAGAGAATGATGAGATACATGCATCATCCAAAAACTCCTTATTAAATTATAGTTTTAAAGGGACACATATTCATTTTAAAAATATAATAACTTCTCCATTGTCAATGTTAAAATAAAAAATACTTCTTACAGTATTATGTTACTCCATATCATCTTTTGAGACTTCCTTGATATTAACATAAATGGATGGTTGAGTAATAATTTAGAAAATATTGTATTTCATCTCTTCCCTTATGATTTCCATATCCATACTTTGTATATATAAGAATATTATATCACTTTAAATCCTAATAATGGTCAAGGTTTCATGATATATTCTATATAATTCATTTACCACATTGTCTACCTTTCTCAAATAGTAGTGTATTTAGTAATCATTATATTTTATTAACTATAACCATATCTTTTGTCACATATTTAACTCTCTATATGGGAATATAAAATTTATGATCTAGTGATAAGTATATATATATATATCATACTTTTTATTATAGTGATAATTCCACTAAATCATTAATGTAAAGATAACTACTAACTCTAGATCACGCGTCTAGTAATTTTTCTCATGTGACTTCAGTTAATGTGAGTCAGAAACGATTATCATGTCATTTTTCATCAGGACACATCCCAATACCTTCTTTGAAACATCACTATATATGAAAAACCATTCTCCACTATAGTGTTGTGTAAGTATAGGTGTAATTAATAACCTCTTATTAAGCTCCTTAAAACCTTTTGACATTATTCTATACAGAAAACTTCACTCCCTTTAGTGTTAACATATTTAGTGGATTTTAAAATCATGAGAAATTTCTCAAAAATAATCAATAATATCCCACTAAACTAAGAAAACTATGGATCTATATCAAAGTGGTTGGTATATTTCATTATTTAATCACCTTGATTTTCAATTTATTAACCAAAATACCATCGCATGTGATAACATGACCCAAGAAGGATACTTTTTATTTATAAAATTCATACTTTCTAAACATTTCACACAATTTATCTATTCATATGGTCTTTAGAAAAATCCTTACTTTTATACTATATGAGAATATTATCAATAAAGGATACCATGAATTTATCAAGGTAATATTTAATGACCCTATTCATTAGTTCTGTGAAGACTATAAGGGAATTTGTAAGTATAAAAGGAATCACTATGATTTCACAGTGTCTATATCTCACACAGAATGTTTTCTTTAGTATATATTCTCACTTTACCATTAAATAATAGTATCCATATCAAAGATCTAATTTTAAATAGTATTTATACCCTCTAAATTGATCAAATATATCATTAATATGGGGTATATGATACTTATTCTTGATCTTGATTTTGTTAAGTTAAAGATAATCAATGAAAAGACATATCGATCCACCCTTCTTCTTGCCAAATAATATTGGTGCACCTCATGGTGAAGCACATGGGTATATAAACCCCTTGTCCAGATTATCCTAATGTTTATTATTTAATTATTCTAATTTGATGGTGTAAATTATATAAAGACTCTTTGATATTGTTGAAGAACCAAACATAAGTTAAATTGAGAACTCAACCTCATATTATTGGGGAATACTGGGTAGTTCCTTAAGAAATACATCAACATACTCCCATAAAATTTATATAACTATAATGTTTAGTTCTTACCCAACCATTTTAGCCAAGTGTTCCTCATTATTGGGTATCAAAAACCATATTAAGGGGTTTTATTCCAAAAGGAATTCATAATAAATATTTCATTGATATTTGATAGTGGGATGATTTGGGACATTAAATGATATTTTCTTATCCAAAAAATTGATATGATATCTATATAGGGGGAGCCAATCCATTCCCAATATCACATTGAATTACACCAAGGGAATAAGAACTGTATTTTCAAGAAGTATCTTCCCATAAATCTCGATCAGAAAAGAGTTGTATACCATGGATGAAATCAATGCACCACCCAGGTTTTTCACGGATAATTCAATATCCAAAGTTTTTGGTGGTGAATCAACATTATTATAAAACGTGGATGGTATGAAATAAAGTTAAGAACTAGAATTAAATAATATATTTATAGATCTAGAGTGGATAATAAATTCACCTTCATTATCATGTTTCAATTTAGCAGTACTGACTGCATAAGATCTTTTTTATTCCCTTACTCTAGGAGGGTTCTAATTCCTATTATCCTCATTTTACCTTGGATTAAGGAAGTTATTTTTATAATTACCATACTTCATGCATTTTAATCATTGAAATATAGGTGGTGCATTAGTTGGGTCCTTCTTTTCTTTTATTATATTAACTGAAATCCTCACCCCCTTCAATACTCATGAGATTGATATCTTACCCCTTCACACTTGAAGCACATTCTGGTACCTTTCAAGAAATTTCCTTGGTTCTTCCTCCGATATATTTGGAATGAAGGTGGTTGTAATTTATTTCTTCCATGTGATTTATCATTCATATTTACATTAAAATCTATTTTCATTTTCTTATCTCTGAATATACAGAAATGATGAGCATATCTATTTTCCATTTCTAGCTTAAGTTAACATCAATAAATTTATTCATAGCTACCAAAGTCCTTATAGTTAATTCATTTCAATGGATTTTTTAGGCCACTAAAAAATCAATCGATCTTTCTTTCAGTGTTAATAAAAAAACTAGAGGAATACATTGTGAGTCCCATGATGTTTTATTTATAAGTACCAATGGATTCATCCTAATTTTTTAGATCTAGGAATTATCACTCATTTTTTTTGCAATGAGTCTGAGGAAAATATTTATTAAAGAATATTTTATTGAAATCCACTCTTTCCATAGAATCAACTTTTTTTCTTTTGTGTAATATTTTTAATAGGGGTACACCATTTTTTCAGCATAAATTTCTAAATAATTAATGATAAGAAGAACCATATGATTTTACTAGTACTGTAGAATATAAAATATCATCTCAATTTCATTGATCCATTGCTCATCAATTATTGGATTGGACGACCCACTAAAGGAGTGTGGATGTTGTCGCATAAAAGACTCAATTAAAATTTTATCCTTCCTTTGTTAAGTCAGGATATCCACATGGTTCACATTATTATTCATGACTTGATATATTTGGGTGAAAATTAACAAAATATTTTTACTCTAACTCTAATCCCATTTGGATTTTCATTGGGAAAATCATCGTATTTCCCATCAAACACATTGTGAACTCGGTTCCTCCTATTTGTATCCATTTACTAAAATAGAATAAATATAAGAATGATAATAATTAATTCAATAATAATATATAAAATAAAACCATTAAATTATAATAAATAACTCATAAATGACATCTATAGACTAACTTATGAATTTATAGCTTTCAATCTAGGTTATTCATAATATATTCTCATTGGGTTATCTAACTATAACATAAAAATTTATTCAAATCCTTCATAATGGCTTGTAACATTCTACCTTACCCTCAGGTATTAACCCTTTTGGTTGTTGTTTTCTACTTTTTTTGATGTTTTTGGATCTGGTTCAGGGGTTAGTAGATGAGGTGTTGAGAGTTTGGGGAAAGGAAAATCAAAATTGGACTGATCAATGGATATATGAGGCCACAAAATAGCCAGTAGAAGGTACTATCTAACTAGTGGACATGGAATATATACAATATCCTCTACCAAGGTCACTGACTAGCCGATCAGGTCACTAGCTAGCTGGTGATATTAGTAGAGTTACAAAAAATTAAGGGAAACTTAGTCTTTTAATCACTTAAACCCTATATTTACCACCTATAATCAACCCCTTAAAACATAATTTGATTATAAATAATACAAGGGTTCTCTAAGGGTTTCTTGGGATCTCTCCATCACCTTCTATTGTAATTTAAATCTCTAGTTGATTGGTTGTTCCCAATTTGTTATGTTTGAAAGATTCCCTCTTGTTTCTTCTATTATTCTTTGATATCATGGAATTTATAGTATATATTTGTTGTGTTGACCCAATATATTGATTATTTGATGTTATATATCTTTCCTCTCATATATCATGGGTGATTTTGATTCCCTGAGGATGGATCTCATTTGGTTGGTGCAGATCTCATGTTTTATAAGGCAGGTGATCTTCTAGCTTCTATACTAATCTTGTGCATGTGGAAGCTCAATTATAAGATGCAGGAATCAATTTTTAGAGACACCTATCAATTTCTCAAGTTCTTACTTTCATTATGGTGTGTGGATATCATTGTGGTTTCCATGTGAAACCATGTATGAGGTAGGTGGTTTTTTCTAGATTTGGTTTGGTGAACCTTATATACTAATTATTTTCTAAGTGGGTTTCTAAATGATGTTTGTCATGATCCTTGATCCTTTTGATATTTTGGTGTAATTTTTTTGATAAAATATGTGTTTTAACATTGTTTTAGTAAATTAATAATGTTTTCAAATCACCATGAAATTGTTTATGAAAATCATTTTTAAATCATGATTTTTATAGAAAAAGGGTTATTTGGAAAGTGTTTATGAAAAGTGATAAGCCATTTGAAATTATTTGAACATACACAAAATATGGGATCCTTGGGTTCCTAGGATGGTGTTTTGGTATTATACTTTCTCCTTATTTCTGTTGGGGATTAAATCATGGGGTGTTACTCTATTTCCTAGGCCCTTTTGTCCTAGGGAATTGATTCTTGACATTTTAGGGGGTTTACTCATGGGGTGTTACTCTATCCCCTAGGCCCTAGTGTTCTAGGGAATTTCTTAGCATTCACTATTTCTTGATTTGATATTATGGTATAAGTGACTTAGCTATCCTATTACCTATGTAATCATAGGGGTTCTTTACATTGTTATTTGGTTTTGATACATGTATATGATGCACGATTTAATGAATGGAAAATGTTTTATTTGAAATGTGATTTGAACCATTTTATATGAAATCTATTTTGTAATTATGAAAAATGGAAAATATTTTTACTAAACTTTGATATAAATGTAAAAAATATTTTATCATGCCATGTTTTTCATATGTTCATCATATTGAGATTACTTGATAGAGACTTTTTATAGGACACTTGGGTGAGATCTTAATGAGACTATTTATATCACACTTTTCACACTCCATCAGGGGTGTGTAGACCTTGTTTTATATGATTTAGGAAATAATAATGTGATGTAGTGAGGTGGAGGGGTTTCATGTTAGCAAGGTATGGGTAGATGGTGGTGACACGGTGGGATGTTTCCTTCACATCATGTGGAGTAATTTTCAATTATTGAGATGAATTTTGTTTTGTTTTTAGACTTATAATTTTTCTTTTATTTGTCAAATTAGTTGTATTTATACCACTATTGGTTTCTCATTATGGAATATTTTCCTTTCTTAATATCATTCTCCATGTATATGTGTCATGTATCTTATTTCAATTTGGGTAAATCATTCCCTATGTTTTTTTTGGATTCCCAAGTTCTTATCACCAGCCCATAGGGATTGATAATTACGCTCGAGTCTTATAATGTCTTAGTTTGGATCATATTTTTATGGGTTTTTTGATGGGTTGTGAGAATTTTTTATCAAAGTTAAGGTTGTGATTAGCCATCAGAAGTTTCTAGATATGTGATAGGATTTTTGGGACTTGAGTGGTATGTTGAGAGCGAGTTCCTGGATAGACCTCATCATAAAAAACCTTAATCCACTACCTTATGTTGGTTTGTTTATCTTATGTGTTGGTGTTTAATCTAGATAAAAACTAATGCTTATGTTTATTTAGTTTAAACTGATATTTTATCATTGTATGATATTCTCTTTCTATTTTTTTTGTAGAATCAGGCATCTGATATGTATTACAGGAGTTCCTTAGGTGGGTGAATTGGGAAATGATCCTCAAGGGAATCCTTCTCTTCATTATAATCTCTCTGAGTCTATCATGTGGGATGTTCGTATTGTGGATCAGAATTTATTGCTTGTTTAGAACCAAGATAAAGAGGCAGAACCATGATACAAAGACTGATCACATTATTTCCTATGAAAGAATCCCCTATCCATTAAGGGTACCAATGAACCTTAGGTGGTGGAGGACGGGATGGATAAAATTGATAAGGTATTTCACTTCCTGGATGCACCTAAATATTTCAAGGCTAAGTGTGTGACTTTTATGATCAAGGTTCCTAGAAAGAGGTAGTATGACTCTATAGTTTAAGAAAATTGATATGTGGGATCATAGTGGAAAGACTTCATGAACCTTTTATTTTAGTAGCTCTACCCATAATTATTTATGATGTAAATTATATGAAGATCATCTCTTTTCATTAGGGATAAAATTTTGTGATAGCGTACCCCAACCATTTTGTTGATTTTGTTTGTTTTACCCCATAGGTGGTGATGAATGATAAGTTAGAGGCTAAAAAATACCTAAAAGGATTGTGAGATATTATCTAATTGTAGGTGTACATGGTGAATCTCACCCCTATACTGAGATGGATGATAGTTATATGATGGTAGGGATTGATAAGATAGGTAAGATAGGATTTTTTGCATCTTACCTTTTACCCTATAACAATTTCGACAACACCCATGGGAAGAAGAGAAATTTTAATAATAGGTACAAAGGTGGTAGAGGTCATTCTCAGTAGCAAGATTTTTCAACTCTATCAGTAGTGGCTACCAGTATACCTTTAAACTGCTACTAATGTGTCAAGATAGGGAAAACTAGATGATTTTTACCCATGCCTCTGAAGACCTTCAATATGTGTGTTCGCTAAGTTAATCTTCATAAATTCTTCTAGGATCTATCTTCACCTCAATATGGTCAGGCATTTTCAACTTTAAAGGCCACTGTGTCATAGTTTTTTTTTTCAAAGTCAATAGGAAACTAGCCACAAGCCTCTAGAGTGAGAAAATAGTGTATAATTTTTCAATGGAGGTTGATGCTGGTCAAAATATAGTGAAATGTACCATTTTTTCTACATATTCTATAAAAATTACTTTATTTAATAATAGCTCCTCCTATTATGTTATATCTACCCATTTTATGGATGTATTGAAACTTCCAACAGAGCTCATGTCCTATGTCATAGAGATGGTGACACCTCTTGGTAAGATGAATAAACAAGGTATTTATTGTAGTTCATGTTCTATTTCGATAGAGAATACTGAGTTAGTTTGGGACTTTTTGGTTCTTGGTCTAAATATTTTCATAATTATTATCAAGATAGATCAGTTGGTCACTCACATGGCTGAGATTGATTTTTTTCATTGGAATGTTTCATTCTCCACTATCGATGGGATCTCCCAGGTGTTTCAAGTAGAGTGGGACTTGAGGTCTAGTCAAAAAGGATCTTCTCACAAGGATCTTGGAAATCCATTGACTATTTTTACAATTAATCCCAATGATGTATCTTTTATTAATAATCTTTGGTTGTATGATATTTTCCTGAAGTTTTCCTAGATGACTTACCCAATATTCCTCTATAAATGGAGGTAGAGTTCTCTATAAATCTGGATCATGTTATGTAGTTTATTTTTATAACCTCCTATAATATAGAACCCACTAACTTGATGGAGATTAAGATATAGTTGGTTGACCTTTTAGTGACAGAATATATTTTTCTAAGTGTTTCTTCATGGGCATCCCCTACACTCTTTTCCAAAAGGATAATGATTCTCTTCATCTTTGCATAGACTATTGAATGTTAAATTGGGTAAAATTTATGAATAAGTATCCTTTTCCCCATGTGGATGAATTTTTTACCAATTAAAGGGGGAAAATGGTTTTCAAAAATTGATCTTTGGGTGGGTTATCGCTAGGTCAAAGTTAAGGAACCATATATACCCAATGACCACATTTAGGAGCAGGTATATCCAATATGAATATCTTATAATGATTTTTTTCATAACCAACACTCTCATAGTGTTTATTTATTTGATTGAATGAATATTCCACTTATATTTGAATACCTTTGTTTTGGTATTCATGGTTGATATCCTGGTTTATTCAAGATTTGATCATGTTCATGAGAATCATATGAATTTAGTTTTGGGAATATTGAGGAGTCGCTGCCAATATGAGAAGTTATCAAAATGAAATTTCTAGTTCCAAGAGGTAATGTTCTTGGGGAATGTGATTTTAGAACATGTCATCACAACTGATCCTAAAAAGGATAAGGCTATCCTATCATGTGAGGAACCATGGAATGTCTTTAATTTTTAAATCCTATTAGGTTTTATTGGATATTATTGGAAATCTTTCAAATATTTCTCAAAACTAGAATCACTTTTTACCACTATTACCAAGAAAGGGGTGAAATTCTTATGTGATGATAAATGTAAAGCCTCTTATAATGAGTTAAAATAGATTCTACCAGTGGTTCCTATTCTAATCATTCTAGAACCTGGTAAGGGATATGTGGTTTATTAGGATGATTTTGGTTATAGTCTAGGGGTGTGCGCTCATGTATTATGATAATTTTGCGGCATATGACTCTCTTCAGATTCAGCCACATGAGAATAATTATCCCACTCATGACTTGTAGCTTTCTTCTATTATGAATGCTCTTATGTTTTGGTGACATTCCATTTTTAGGTGGTATTTTATAGTTTATTCTTATCATAAGAGATTAAGTTATATCTTCTCTCAAAAATATATAAAAATCATAATGATGTGGTGGGTAGAGTATCTCCAAAATTTTGATTTTGACATTTCATATACCCCTGGGAAGGGGAATGTGTTCGTTGACACTATTAGTAGGAAATTGCATTCTCAATCTCTATTTTAATTTAAATAGGAGTTAAAACTTATGATACCTTTTGATCAGTTTAATCTAAAGGCATATGAGAATAATTTAGGTATAGTTCTGACTAGTTTTCGGTTTTCATCATCTCCCCTTGAGTCTATTCTACAATAATATCATCTAGATAATGAGTTTAGAAGGATCAAGGAATCCTTATATGGTGGGGGATATTGTTCCTGGTTGTTCTATCTACTCTTATGGAATTATTCATATCAGGGATTGATTTATTGTCACTTTATCTTTAAAAAATTTGGCGATGCATGATTGTTATAGTTATTCATGGTATGTTTATCCTGGAATTATGAAGATGTATTATGACATATGACAATATTTTTGGTGGCTAGGTATGAAACAAAACATTACTAGTTTGGTGAATCATTGTTACACCTATTAAAATATCAAGGTGAAGAACCTAAATCCTTTTTATTTTCATTATCCTATTCTTATTCCAGTATAGAAATGGGATGAGGTGTACATAAACTTCATTGTTTTATTACCAAAAAATACCTAAGGAAATATTTTATATGTGTGGTGATTGATCGGTTTATGAAATCAGATCATTTAATTTAAATTTAGGACACCATTAAGGATAATAATCTAGTAAATTTGTACATTGAGGGATTTTTGAGGTTAAATGGGGTTCCCCATTCCACTTCCTCTAATAGAGATCCTAATTTCACTTCTCAGTCCTAGATAAATCACAAAGAGGTGATGGGGAATCAGGTCAGATCGAGTATAACTTACTATCCATATATAGATGACTAGATAGAATGTTCTACTTATATTATATAGGTTATTATTTGTGACTACATCTTTAATTTTGGAGGATTATGGGAAAACCATTCAATACTAGTTTCATTTTCTTATAATAATAGTTACAAGTCATCTATCAGTTAGGCTCATTTTGGGGCATTGTATGGTCACCCATGTGGGTCACCATTTTGTTGGTATGAGGTGGGTAAGGCCTCTTTTATGGGACCTAGTAACATTTAATAGAGGCCAACAAGGCTTTAGAATATATGTCGATGCTTGGTTATAAGTCATATTCAGTGTAAATCTTATGTGAATCATCAATGAAATCCTTTAGAGTTTTTAATTTGTGATTTTGTATTCTTGAAAGTTTTTCCCTAGTTAGGTCACCATTGGCTTGGTAAATAGGGGCTGTTTAATTTGAGATATGTTAGAATGTTTGATATCACTAAGTGGATTGGATCAGTTTCTTATCAATTGGAATTACAAGTATGATTGATGAGTTTTCATGATGCTTTTCACATATCATAGCTTAAGAAGTATCACATGATCTTTCCCATGTACTAAATTGGGAGGAAGTTTAGTTGGATCTAGATTTTTTAGTTTTAGAATATCCCAAGAAGATTGTTGAATATCATATTAATGTTATTCTAGGTAAATATATACTATATTTTAAAGTGTTAGGAAAAAATGGATCAAATTCTCATGAGACATAGGAATGAGAATCATTAGTGAGGGAATAATGGCCTCAATTTTTTCCAAATAATCTTGATTCACTATGATTTTATAGGGAAAGAAAGTTTTATGGTGGGGAGATTTGTAACATCATACCTTACCTAAAATATGAGCCCTTTTAGTTGTCATTTTTCTCATTTTTTGATGTTTTGGATCATGTTTGGTGCTTAGAGGATGAGGTGTTGGTAATTCAGGGAGAGGAAAATCAAACCTGGAATAACTATTGGATAAAAGAGGCTACTGGATAGATGATTCTAGATGTAAGAGGGTTTTAATTTCTATAGACCCCAACATCTATCTAGTGGACATGGTAGATATGCATTTATCTCTACCATGGACACCAACTAGCTGGTGAGGGTCACTGGATATCCAATTTCATTGGGGGAGTTATGTAAAATTGAGGGAAAATTAGTCTTTTAATCACCTAAAACCCATATTTATCACCTCTAGTCACACCATTTTACACTAATTTATCTTTAATGAACTTATGGGTTCTCTAAGGGTGACTTATTATTTCATTGTTCACTTTATCTTGGAGTTTCGATCACTGATTGACTAGTTGTTCCAAATTTGCTAAGTTTAATCGAATCCCCCTTATTTCTTAAATTATTCTTTGATCTCTTGAAATTGAAATAACATATATGCTGTGTTGAACCAATATTTTTATCATGTGATTTTATCTATCTTGTGTCTCATAGATTAGTTGTGAATTTTATTCTTAGAGGCCAAATATCTTTTGGTTGGGTGTTGACCTAATGTTCTATGAGGCATGTGATCTTATTTCTTCTTTAATAACCTGGTGATTATGGAAAATAATTTCCATGCCATGTGAATTGATGTTTAGGGCCTCCCATTGATTTATCTAGTGATTCCTATCCTTCTAGTGTATATATACCATTGTGGTTATCAAGTGAACCCAAGTGTGAGGCATGTGGTTCCATCTCTATCCTTTGGTGAATCATACATTCTATTTATTTTCTAATTAGTGTACTAAATGATGTTTGGAATGATCCTCAATCCTTTTGAAATACATGAATAAATGGTTTTTCTATGTAATAACATGGATTTCCCCAGACCAGTCATTTGTGAAAATCCAGTGTTTTAGGTGTTCTAGGAGGCAATGATGGATCGTTTCAAGATTTTTCCAAATTTCTAGTTTTTCATTGGTAACTCAGGTCATCAACATCAGCATTTCAGTGGATCGATATGTCAGTGCGTCATCATGTTAGTGTGTTGGCATGTTAGTGTGTCAGCATGTCGGTGCATCAGTGAGTAAAGGGCATCGACATCAGTAGGTCAGGGTGTCGATAGGTCACGGCATTGGTAGGTCATGGAATCGGTAGGTTAGGGCATCAATAAAACATGGCGTTGGTAGGTTAGGGCATCGGTAGGTCGTGGCGTTGGTAGGTCAGGGCGTCGGTATGTCATGGAATCAGTAGGTCATTTCATCTCTAGGTTGTTGCATTAGTGGGTCAGCGTCTGTGGCTTAGCATCAGAAGGTCATGTCAGTATCTAACTTGTCAATGGCACCATGTCGGTGACTCACCCATCAGTGACTCATTTGCTGTTTTTCCCAGTTTTCTAATTTCACCTCTCTTACATATTATTTGATGTAAACCAAGTTTAAATCCTTTTTTGTGCGTTTTAAAGAATTTTTTGATATATATTAAGTATATAAATAATTCCATATTTTTCTGGGGGGATTTGAGATACTCAAACCACGTGATCTTGACCACGATTCCATGATTAATGAATTTTGGAAACTGTTCTTCCTTTAATACAGGATCAGGGTCTTCAAAGATGGGATATTCCCTTCCACGTATATTTTTTCATTCCCTCTTGGTGCGTCTAGAGCCTTCCACCCTAGACGAGTCATGCGCTTATGCTAGAGCCCCTCTTGCTTAGTTTTCTTGGAGTTCTTCCCTTCTTCTTGTGTGATCCCCTGTTCGTGGTGTAAAGAGGAAATTTGATCCTTTGATCATCTAGTAGAGATTCATTCTGTCTCTCTTTAATTGTGCATCGTGTGGGGTGGGTGTACTAATGATTCCTTGAGAAGAACTGTGGAATACTTTCTTAAATCAATAAATAAATAATAAGGGAATGTGATCAAAAGATGATAAGGTAATGAAATAATGGGTTGAGAGTGGATTGATGTTTGATCACATATTTTATTTTGTTATATTTGTTTATTTATGGATTGATGGTGGATGTATGTCTTCTGAAAATCATGGCTTTTGGTGGTATTTAATTGCACACTAGTGGTGTCCCGTTTGTTTTTTATGATTTTTTATAATCGTCCATAACATGAAAACTGCTTAAAAATGTACACTAAGTTAATTGAAACATATTCCCCAGGATGAAAACCCTTTTATGATCACCCCTATTTATCAAGTGGATTAAAGAATGTTGTTTTCAAATTCCTATATATATACACATGCTTTTGATAGGTGTGGCTGAGTGTTGTGTTCCGTTGAAGTGTGTGACCTTGTGTGAGTTGTGTGGTGCTACTGTTGGGAGCACAGTTGTGGGTACATGGGTGGACAGAGGAGGCGGTTACATGAGAAGGGTGTGGTATGTGTGTACAACAGGGATGTGGGTTAATGGTAATTTATGTGGTCTTGTGTGGGAAAGTATAGGGAGTGTGATGGTATCCCAGTTTGAAAAAATGATTGATTGTGGAATGGATGGACTTATAGGTAGGTGAATTGCCTTTGTTGTGTCATGGCCATCGAACATCATTGGGAAGGACTTCAGTGTGGTTATGAACTTTCTTACAGTGGGATTGCATCTGGGAATTGTTGGACAGTGGGGCTGTGGAGCTGGGTTGTGAGAGAAATACTATGTGGTATAACTTTGAAGAATGATAGTTGTCAGTGGTTGAACAGGGTTTTGCAACGAGACCGTAAATATGGTTTTGTTTTTGTTTTGGTATGGTTATGGTTGGTAGTTTCCTGGTAGTTATGGAATAAATTAAGGTGAATCCTCCATCAAATAAATAAATGGAAAGTGTTTAAATAAAAATGGGTTGGGATTATGCCTGGCAGTGGGTGTTGTGTGGTTATGCATATAGGGGTAGAAGCAAAAGTGGTACCGGTGGGATCGTTTGTTTGGTTGTTTGAAACCCGTAGGTCAGGTTGAGTGTTTTCTTACCTATACATATATAAATTATAGTTTCTTTTGATTTCTATATGCACCCCATCCTTTTTGAGAACCATGTGTCGAACACCACCATTTCCTTCGGGGAGGGTGTCTTTACCAACATCCTAGTGGGAGGATGAATGACTGGTTACTGACTTTCTTCCTCATGCCCTCTTCTGGGTTCTTACCGATCGATCATATCTAGGTAGTATGCAATGGATTGTGGCTTACCATAGCCCATGATCCTTAAATCAAGGGGTTTTTTGTGTGGATGAGAGGCCTAGGTGCTTGTGGGCCAGGTTTTTTTACCAAGTGTCTTCGGGATGAGGCCCAGTTGTCTTCGGGTGAGAGGTGTGGTTGTTGTGGCCCAGGTATCTATAGGCGGGATTTTGTGTGGTTTTAGGCCCATGTGTGTGTCAGTAGGTTGTGGTAGTGGGACTTCATATGAGAAGAGTGGTAATGTCAAGACATTAGCCGTTAGGGATGAGCAATTAACCATTGCACTAGAAGAATTCTAGGTATTTGGGACGGGTTATTTGCGATGGGATCCCATCACAAATAAACCTTAGCGACGGGGTCTCGTCGCAAATAGCCCATTGTAGAAAACAGCATCACAAAAAATATTATTTACGATGGGACCATAACAAATAATATTTTTTTGCAACGGGTAACTTCACCGTCGCAAATAAGTCTCTGATTATATAATTTATATATATATAATTTTTTACGATGGGCCCGTCGAAAAATAATTTTTTGCGATGGTCCCGTAATCCCGTCACAAATACATTTTTGAAAATATTTATTTAGACTATTTGCGATGGGACCGTAATCCCATCACAAATAATTTTTAAAAAAAATTATATAGGTTTTTTGCGACGGGAACCCGTCGTAACAGATCCCGTCGCAAATAATAAATAAATTTTTTTAAAAAATAAATTTAATAAAATTATGATTATTGAAAAATTAATTTTAATATTATTAAAATAATCAAAATAATAAAAAATATTAAAATTATCAATATTCACAAAAAAATATTAAAAAAAATCATAAAATGATGTTATTATTATTATTATTATTAAAATAAAAAAACATTAAAAAATATAATACTGAAAAAATCTTTTTAATAAAATTATGATTAATGAAACAATAATATTAATATTATTAAAATAATAAAAAAATATAATTATTAAAATTCTCAATATTCACAAAAAAATCATAAAATATTAAAAATTAAATTATGTAATATTCACACCAATATAAAAGACAAACTATAAATAGTTCATATTACAAAAAATGTTAAATTCAAATGTTTTTAACATAAAAAAATATCACTGGGGGGTCGTCTTCTGAAGGAGGTGGAGGAGCTGAAGGAGATGGTAGAGGAAACTACATCCCTAATCTACGAGTCAGACGACGCATGTACTCCATCTACTCATGATGCTACTGCTACAATCGACGCATCTCCTCCTTGTGATGTTGCTTCTGCTGCTGCTGTTACTGACACATCTCTTCTTGCTGCTTCTGCAAACTCTCTATAAGGTCATTCTGAGCTCGGAACTGCTCCAGATACTGTGAGGCAGAAGATGATGCCTCTCCATGAACTCCTCTCGAGTTGGACGCCGACATCGCAGTAGTACCATAATAAGTACCAGGAGTCACATGAGAACCGATACCAACTACTCGGCCCTTCTCGAAGCCATACTGAGTCGCCTACATCCATGCCGCCTCGTCGAAATGGTGGCCACTGGTCTGATCAGTCACCTTTTCCTGACCCTAAGCCTGTGTCTGAGAGGTCGCAAACTCATATGAATCCT
This sequence comes from Viscum album, assembly GCA_963277665.1. NCBI lineage: Eukaryota > Viridiplantae > Streptophyta > Magnoliopsida > Santalales > Viscaceae > Viscum > Viscum album. Next base: position 1,241,578,656 of record OY728130.1, on the reverse strand, counting down.
TCAATTCCAATTTGAAATTAAAATTGTTAAAATATTATATGCAGTTAATTGTCAAACTGAAAAAAATAAGACTAACCACGATCCGATGCTGGAAATCACCTCTAATCTCTCTGGTGTCTGGATCACTATACATCCTCCGATAAACATGGAACTCTATAGTATCGGGATGTTCTTCTTCCTATATGAATATAAAATAAACTTTTTATATTTTAAGTTATATAAAATATTTTAAAAATTACTTACCAGATTCTCTCTTTGCGTACTGAATGTACGACTACCATCCCAATGCGTCACTTCCTGTCTTCCCCAGTTCTGCAGACCCAATGAAGAACTCCTCTGAAATCCACCACCCAAATAGTGTGGACATAATCCATCCCAAACCTAAGATGAAATGTACTCTAGTCGGTGGGCTCTACACGACTCATCAAATATTGTCGATCCTGCTTTCTTAATGGCCATCTTTCTCAAATTGTGCAAAAACTGACATAAACGCTCATGCATAGCCACCTCCCATGCTGCATGGATATCGTCACGAATGCTATCATCGATGAGATACCATAAAACCTACAAATAATTTATTATACCAAGTTATTAATAAAATAAATTTCAAAATAAATATTATTTATTTACGTACCAACCAATGATTGTACATGATGAGCTGCACATCAACAGGAATCTGTTCCCATGTGGTCCATGGATGAGAAAAATAATTGCGCAAGATAGCGCTCCCCTGTCCAACAACTACATGCGCAAAACTGTGAAAACAGAATAAATAATCAAACAATTAGTATATATATAAATAAAATAATAAAATATAACTAAAATATACAGGTTTCCATACCTCTGTGTACATGGATCGAATCCAAGACGTTGACATCACTTGAGGATAGGGTCATGAATCATCAGTCGCGCAAGACCGCATCCCCCCCCACATACCTCCTGAACCACCAGTAGGCTGAGGGTCAGATGATCCCACATCCCCCTCATCAAAAGGTAGCGCAACCTCTTCTAACTCATGAAGTAGATCCGAGTCCATCTGAAACACAAAATTATTGTTGTTAGGAAATAGTTGAAAATAACTATTATATATAGATATATATTAGTTATGATCATAACCAGCATTTAACCATGTCAATGTTCACCTTCATCATCATCTTCATATATGACGATGTCAATGTCTTCATATTCCTCCTCGGCATCATCAATATCCATATGAGTTTCACTTTCATCATCCCTTGTCATTTCAAATTCATTTGTAACATCATTAACATATTTTTCACCATCAACCATTAATTGTGGGGTGTCACCATCGATATTCACATTTATTTGTGAAAAGATGTATTTTGAGTAGTCTCTTGAAAAATTTCAATTCCTTCTACTTCAGTGAAACCACATTCAGTTTGATTAAATTGATTTTCTCAAGATTTCTTTTTTATTATTCTCCACCAATCACTCAGGTCTCTTGAATTAGCACAATACTTTGCGTAATAAATTTGTTGTGCCTATTGAGCCATTAAAAATAGTTCATTTACTGCAAGAATACTTTTATATTTAATATCGACAATTCCATGAGTCAGATGAAATCCACTGAAAAAAAATAATCGACTCTCTTTGGACAATGTATAAGATGATTTTGGCTTCATTAAACTCTGTGATCTGACATTTCCAAATAGTTCAAGTTCTGGTCTCCTGCAAATTTGGGAAAGATCTAATCATGCTTTTACAGTATCTTTGGTCTTATCTGGTGTATCCAAAACTATGTGAAATAAATTATCAAAAATGTTCTTCTCAATATGCATGACATCTAACATGTGGCAGACCAACAAATCAGACCAATATGGGAGATCCCAAAAAATGTTTTGTTTTATCCAATTATGTTCTTTCCAAAAGCCATGAATTTTCTGTTGGTTTAATATTGACCCAAATGTAATGAGAGGTAATGAAAATACAACTGATTTTAACTATGTACCTAAGATCATTTCTGGAGGTTCATCCCTTTCAATTGTGCCTTTTCTGAAATGAGATTTGTTCCTTCTAAAAGTATGATCAGTTGGAAAAAATATGCAATGACTGTCAAAATAGCAATGTTTTTTTCCATTGACGATCATAAAAGATTTTTTGTCTTTCATACAGTAAGGACATGATTTTGAACCATGAGTACTTCAATCAGATAACATGCCATATGCCGAAAAGTCACTAATCGTCCACATCAATATAGATTTTAATGTGAAATTTTGTTTCATAGAAACATCATATGTACTAACACCATTACTCCATAATGAATTTAACTCATCAATCAATGGTTTCAAATAAACATCAATATTCTTTTTCGGTTGTCCTGGGATTAATAAGGTCAAAAAGATATAGGGCTCTTTCATTAACATCCATAGAGGTAGATTGTACGGAGTTATAAAGGCAGGCCAACATGAATACTGACTACCATAAAAACCAAACAGACAGAAACTATCAGTAGAAAGACCCAATCACACGTTTTGGGCTTCTAAAGAAAAAGACAGATGGAGACAATCAAAATGTTTCCATGAATCACCATCAAATAGATGATTCAAGCTTTTACTGGTTGAAATATTGGTTTTGTGCCATGACATCATTGACGCTATGTTATGAGACATAAATAAACGTTTTATCCTAGTTGTAAGGGGGAAATATCTCAACTGTTTTATAGGAATCGATCCAGACTTCCCTGATTGAGCTTCTTTATACCTTGATTTTCTACATATGGGACAACTATCCAATGAATCATTTTCACCAGAATATAATATGCAATCATTTTCACATGCATTAATCTTTCTATAACTAAGGCCTAGATTATGAACCAACCTCTCGCTCTCATAGTAATTTGCAGGCAACACATTTCCTTCAGGTAACAGTGTTTTAACCAAAGAAAATATCTGATCGAAACAGTGGTTCGACATTGCATTATCTGATTTAATAGCCATAAATTTTTCAACCACTTATAATTTTCTTATCTTGAAACCAGGATATAGTGCATCCTCAGCAGACCTCAACAACTAATAAAATTCGGATGGTACCAACTTAGGAGTTAAATCAGTATCATCATGACTTTCAGTTTGTTAAACAGATGGACATGCAACATCATGTACTAAATTTTGGAACCGTGTTGGATCTGGAATCAAGTTATTAGTATCTTTTCTGGAACTACGTTCACTGTGTTGATACCAAAAAACATAATCTGGTTGAAAACCAAACCACAAGAGATGTCCCCCAACCTTGTCAAATGTGTCAAACGTTCTCAGAGCACATTTTTTACAACGACACTTAATTGTGCCTTCTAAAACATATTCCAGTTTTGATGATGCAAATGCTAAGATAGCTTAAACACCCTCAATATATACAGGATTTAAACCAGAACCATTTGTATTGTTGCACTGATTTATCCAAGAGTGATCATCTAATAATGAATGATGTCGACTTCCTTGTTCTATATTTTTCTAGGAAATATAAAATCATCATTGTTTTTGAATAATTTGAAATTATAAAAACACTATATGAAAAAATAAGATAAATAATTACTACTACTTCTTAATAATTACCATTAATTAAGGGAGACATAATCACCAGAGGATTTATGGCTACTCTTTTGTTTGACGACTCATTTACTTGCATCTTTCTCAATGTGAAATCACAATAAAGAATCTGATCGGAGATACACATATTTATTCTTGTATGCACGAGAATGAATATGCGTATCTCCGACCAGATTCTTCATTGTGATTTCACTGCGAGAAAGATGAAAGTAAATGAGCTGTCAGACAAAAGAGCCCCTTTTCATCGATGAATCATCTTCTTCCAACTTTCACCACCTGAAAACATTATAAAAAATATGATCCTACGAATACATATCCAATCTCGTGCATACGAGATTGAATATGAATATATAGCAGAAAATTTTACATAATGTTTTGAGTTGGTGAGAGTTGAAATGAGAAAATTTATCAAGCAAAAGGAGTGTCGTCAATCCACTGGAAATTGTGTCAAGTTATTAAAATTTATTAAAATTTATTTCTAACTGTTCCTAACTGTTCCTAACTAATTATTACTATTTATTACTAATTGTTATTATTTATTACTAATTATTCCTATTTATTACTAACTATTCTTATTTATTAGTAACTATTCCTATTTATTACTAAATATTATTATTTATTACTAACTATTCCTATTTATTACTAATTATTCCTATTTATTAATAATTATTACTCTTTATTGCTATGTATTACTAATTATTGCTCTTTATTACTAATTATTTCAATTTATTACTAATTATTGCTAATTATTACTAATTGTTTCTAATTATTACTAATTATTACTAATTATTTCCAATTATTTATAATTATTGCTAATTATTGCTAATTATTGCAAATTATTACTAATTATTAATAATTATTGCTAATTATTACTAATTATTACAATTTATTACTAATTATTACTAATTATTACTAATTATTACAAATTATCCGTATTTATTATTAATTATCGGTATTTATTCCTAATTATTCCTAATTATTCCTAATTATTCCTAATTATTACTAATTATTCCTAATTATTACTAATTATTTCTAATTATTCCTAATTATTAGTAATTATTACTAATTATAACTAATTTTCACTAATTATAACTAATTATTACTAATTATAAATAATTATTACTAATTATTACTAATTATCTGTATTTATTACTAATTATATATATTTATTCCTAATTATTTCTAATTATTCTTAATTATTCCTAATTATTACAAATTATTCCTAATTATTACCAATTATTCCTAATTATTACTAATTATTCCTAATTATTACTAATTATTCCTAATTATTACTAATTATTCCTAATTATTACTAATTATTCCTAATTATTACTATTTATTGCTATTTATTACTAATTATTCCTATTTATTACTGATTATTGCTATTTATTACTAATTATTACTAATTGTTGCTAATTATTACTAATTATTTCTAATTATTACTAATTATTTCTAATTATTCCTAATTATTGATAATTATTTCTAATTATTGCTATTTATTGCTAATTATTGCTATTTATTGCTAATTATTGCTAATTATTCCAAATTGTTGCTAATTATTAGTATTTATTAGTAATTATTAGTAATTATTAGTAATTATTACGAATTATTACAATTTATTACTAATTATTACAATTTATTACTAATTATTATTAATTATTCCAATTTTTTACTAATTATTCCTAATTATTCCTAATTATTACTAATTATTACTAATTATTCATATTTATTACTAATTATTCCTAATTATTCCTATTTATTCCTATTTATTACTAATTATTTCTATTTATTGCTATTTATTACTAATTATTGCTAAATATTGCTAATTATTGCTAATTATTGCTGTTTATTGCTAATTATTGCTAATTATTACTAATTATTGCTAATTGTTTCTAATTATTCTTAATTATTAGTATTTATTAATAATTATTAGTATTTATTACTAATTATTAGTATTTATTAAAATTATAGCAATTTATTACTAATTATTACAATTTATAATTATTACAATTTATTTGTAATTATTACAATTTATTAGTAATTATTACTAATTATTACTAATTTTTACAATCTATTACTAATTATTACTATTTATTACTAATTATTATAATTTATTACTAATTATTACAATTTATTAGTAATTTTTACAATTTATTGCCAATTTTTATAATTTATTACTAATTATTTCAATTTATTACTAATTATTACAATTTCTTACTAATTATTACAATTTATTACTAATTATTACAATTTATTACTAAATATTACAATTTATTACTAATTGTTACTAATTATTACTAATTATTACTAATTATTACTAATTATTAGTAATTATTACTAATTATCTGTAGTTATTACTAATTATCTGTATTTATTACTAATTATTACAAATTATTACAAATCATTAGTATTTACTAATAAATATTACTAATTATTACTAATTATTACAATTTATTAGTAATTATTACAGTTTATTACTAATTATAATATTTTATTACTAATTATTACAATTTATTACTAATTATTAAAATTTATTAGTAATTATTACAATTTAATACTAATTATTAGTAATTATTACAATTTATTAGTAATTCTTACAATTTATTACTAAATATTACAATTTATTACTAAATATTACAATTTATTAGTAATTATTACAATTTATTACTAATTATTACAATTTATTACTAATTATTACAATTTATTTCTAATTACTACAATTTATTACTAATTATTACAATTTATTACTAATTAATACAATTTATTACTATTTATTACCCATTATTACTATTTACTACTCGTTATTACTATTTACTACCCATTATTACTATTTATTACTCATTATTACAATTTACTACTCATTATTACAATTTAGTACTCATTATTACAATTTAGTACTAATTATTACAATTTATTACTAATTATTACAATTTATTACTAATTATTACAATTTATTACTAATTATTACAATTTATTACTAATTATTACAATTTATTACTATTTATGACAATTTATTACAATTTATTACTCATTATTACTATTTTTTACTCATTATTACTCATTATTACTCATTATTACTATTTATTACTATTTATTACTCATTATTACTATTTATTACTATTTATTAATAATTATTAATATTTATTACTAATTATTACCTATTATTATTAATTACTACAAATTAATTATATACATTACTAATTATTAAAAATTAGTACTAAAAATTTCAATTTATTAATACAAATAAATACTCATGACAAAACAATTATAATTTAATTCAATTACAACTAATCAATAATAATAAAAATTAACATAAAAAATTAAAATAAATAATAAATTAAATAAAACATAAATACCTTTAAGCTTGATTTTCTATTGATGTAGACGGCTTCACAACTTCTTCGTGAACAAAAAAACTAACTTAAAAGAATTTTCTCTCTAAAATCAGAGTTCAGAGAGAAATAGAATCTAAGAATTGAGAGCAATGTGAGGAAAAATGGATGGGAGTATATATAAGTTAGAATATTTGCGACGGGTATCCCATCGCAAATAGTATTTTTTTTTGCGATGGGACCCGTTGCAAATACCTACGCCCGTATTAATTACTGTCGACGGTTAAAAAGTTATTTACGACAGGACCCGTCGCAAATAGTCCCTGCCGACACACCTTTTGCGACGGGACGACATCCCGTCGCAAAAAGCTATTAACCCCCGCCGGTTATTTGCAACATGGCCTGTCGCAAATACTTCACTATTTGCGACGGTGGGATCCCACCGTCACAAATAACCTTCGCGCGATTTGGCGTGCTACCCATGCCAAACCTTTTGCGACGGGAGACAAAATGCCATCGCAAATAATTGGTTATTTGTGACGGGTTGTTACCCCCGTCGCAAAAAAGTCCATCGCAAAAAGTCCATTTTCCCGTAGTGTTGGGAAAGTGGTGCGGGGTACCCAAATATCGATGTGCTTATACAACTACTTTACTTGACTTGTGTTATTTGGTAAGTATGCCTTGGTGAGGCTGGGCTGGTTAGTATTCCTTGGTAGGTGCTTTGAGGTTCTACTATTTTCTCATAGGGAAATTAGTATGTTCCCTCACTTGGGCACGGGTGGATTTAGTTTTGCTACGAGGTATACTTGTATACTCACCCTACATCTGTAACACTGTTTTCAGGTTTCCAGGAGGACTTTGAGGACCATGCTAGACCTTACTAGTTTGGGTATTGAGATTAGTTGTTTTTTCTGCTTAGTATCCTTTTCTTCTGGTACTTTTTTGGTACTTTTGTTGTACTTTGTATCAGATTTACTTTTGAACATGCATGTGGGAATGGATTTTGGGCTTTAATTTTACTTTTAGTATTTAGATTTTCTCAGGATTTGCCATCTTATCTCCTGATCTTGTTCAAAAATGGAAATGCCTTCTATATTATGTGAGATTTTATACCATTGGTTCTAGTCGCCACTCCAGGGCCTATTGAAGGTGGGACATGAGGGTTATTATCTCTCATTCATCTTGAGGAAGGAAGGGCATGACACTTTGCTATCCCTTCCCTCATCTTGAAGAAGGCAGTTCATGAAAAAATGGTATTAGAGTGGAGGTTTTAGGAGTAGAGGGATAGGATGGAGTTCAGAGTTGCATGTGATGGTAGGGAAACTGTGTTAGGTGACCTTGGGGCATGAAATAGGCCAGGGAAGACTGACTAGGACACATGATTTTATCCCCCTCGTGATCCGACGCAAGGACTCTAGACCTACTGAACGACCAAGTGAGGCTACACCAATTGCAGGGTAGAGACCCTAGGAATGGTATATGCATCATAATGACTTGTGTTCTTGTGTGTCTTGGGTGTTTTGAAAATTTAAAATAAATGAAGGGTTAAAAATAATTTAAAAGAAAATTTCCACACTACTCGATCTTAGGAGTTCCTTGTTTACTTTTCAGCTATAGAACCTGGATGTCGTCCACATGTGGTACGAGCAGTTGAGGCCCAAAATACTGACTCCGTTGATCAGTGGAGGGATGATCAAGAGGAAGAAGATGACTAGTGGCAAAAGATACTTTGTGCCTTCCAGCGGCAGACTCTGGGAAAGTACAAGGGTAGTGTCTCGAATATGGAGACAGAAAGTTGGCTTGAGGAGCTAGTGATCACTTTCAGCTTGATCCTCGATTCGATAGAGTACTGGGTTCCTCTGGAAGTGAGCCAGATGTGAGGAGAAGCATGTTAGTGGTGGATTCTTTACCTCATGGAGAGGAAGAAGACTGATGTTTCATGGGCTGACTTTGAGAAGGAGTTCTGGGCGGAATTCCTTTCTTCCATGATGAAGGCGGAGAAGAGGCAGGGCCTACTCTCCCTCCAGTAGGGGAGTATGTTGGTGAGGGAACTAGGGATCAAGTTCAAGGATCTCCTACGCTTCGAACTGGTTCTCTTCTCAGATGAGGAGTCCTGAGCGAGACACTTAGAGGAGGCACTCCGACCTTCTCTTCAGTATGCTATTACTCCTTTCACTCTACCAATATACTTAGAGGTTCAGAAGAAGGTTGAGGTAGTGGAAAGGATGCATTCACTGGGAGGTGTTCCATGAGAGGAGAGTTGACCAAGTTTGTTAAAGGGGAAAGCTGTCAACAGTAGGTGTAGAGATCTCCTACTTCACCGAGGGTAGACATTGCTGGAGGTGGCCGACCTTAGGGTTCTCCTCAGGGACCTATACCAAGTCATGGTCAGGGAGGCGATCAACAACAGAGAGGTAGAGGATCTTGGCATGGGAATTTGTATGCCACAGAGGCATCAGTTCCAGTAGGTCCAGAGGTTTTTTGAGGCATAATCAGTCTATTTAGTACTCTTGCACATGCTTTGTTTGATTCAAGAGCTTCACACTTGTTTGTTTCCCGCGATCTAGCCCATGCTCTAGGAATAGACATAGAGTGACTTACCATGCCCATGATGTTAAGTACACAAGTTACAGGTCAGACCAGTCTGTTGGATGTTTTTCGAGGATGTATACTGATGTTGGGGATGCATCAATACAATGTGGATCTTCTTCTACTACAGATGCAACCATACGATGTCATCCTAGGCATCAACTGGTTATTTTCCATGTACAATGTTATCGACTACTTTTGAAGAAGGGTTGTGTTCTCAGATATGGGCGGCCAATGTGTATCTTTCTTCGGTGAGTACAGTTGTCAGGAGGGAAGCCAACGTATGGATCCTCTTCTTTCTTTGTTATACAAGATTTCATTGGAATCAATAAATACAAAGATAGTGAATGTTCTGGGGGTTGTTAGTGAGTTTCTGGATGTCTTACCTGAAGAGGTTTTGACTCTACCACCTCAATGTGATGTTGAGTTTCAGACAGACTTGAAACCCGGTGCCCATCTGATTTCAATGGATCCCTATCGGATGCCACCTTCTAAGTTGCGTGAGTTGCGGATTCAGGTTGACGACCTAATGAATAAGGGTTTTATCTAGCCAAGTGTGTCGTTGTGGGGTACTTCAGTCTTGTTCGCGAAGGAGGATGGTGGTATAAGACTGTGCATAGACTACTGAACACTGAATCAGGTGATGGTCAAAAACTGTTACCCCCTTCCAAGGATAGACGACATTTTCGGCAAGTTGAAGGGAGCAAGTTGGTTCTTTAAGATCGATCTACGGTCTAGATATCACCAGTTTAGGGTGAAGAAGGGTGAACTTCCAAAGACTTCTTTCAGGGGTAGGTATGGTCACTTTGAGTTCTTGGTCATACTTTTTGGTGTTACGAACATGCCAATTGTGTTCATGGGGATCATGAACTCTGTTTTCCATGAGTACTTGGACCAGTTCGTTATCATGTTTATTGACGAAATCCTGGTCTACTCAAGGTTAGAAGAGGAGAATGCCAAGCATCTTAGGACTTTCTTGCAAGTTCTGGACATGATAAGTTCAATTCTTTGGACACGTGGTGTCTCATCAAGGTATAGTAGTGGAGTCATCAAAGGTCTAAATAGTTGTTTCTTGGGAAACACCCAGGAATATGGCATAGGTTTGTATCTTCCTGGTCCTGGTGGGCTATTATCAGAGGTTTATACCTGACTTCTCTCAAGTTACAACTCTATTGAAGGCTTTGACCAGAAAACACCAGGCCTTCATGTGGAGTGAGTAGTGTTAGGAAGCTTTAATACATCTAAAGGGGAAGATGGTCAGTTCCTGAGTGCTTTGGTTTCCAGAGGAAGGGGTTATGTTCGAAGTGTTTTGTGATGCTTCTGCCCTCGTCTTGGGATGTGTTCTGATGCAGACGTGATGAGTAATATCTTATTGGTCTAGGTAGTTATATTTTCACAAATTTAACTATGCCACTCATGACCTAGATCTTGCATTGGTTGTGTTCGTGATGAAGTTGTGGTGCCATTACCTCATCAGGGAGTGCTTTGTGGTATTCACATATCACAAGAGCTTGAGGTAAATCTTTTCCCAATGAGACATGAACTTACAACATCAAAGGTTGATGGAGTTCCTCCAGGATTAAGAATTCAAATCTTTTACACCCCACGGAAGGGGAACATGGTGGTCGATACTTTGATCAGGAAGTTGCAAAAGGAGGTAGTTCAGGAATCCATGAATGCTTGAAAAGAAATAGAGGAGTTGGCCGCTTTGGGCTTGGATTATAGGGAGGAAAATGGAAAAGGATATCTATTTTAGATGATAGTGTAGTCTTCCTTAGTGAGATAGGTAGAAAATTCTTAGTGGGGAGACTCAAAGGCCAAAGTAATTAATGATCGCGTTATCTAGGGTGATGCTCTAGAGGGATGGTCATAGGATAGTCAGAATCAGATGTTGTTTTGTGGGAAGTTGTTTGTCCTAGTGGAAATGTTCAAGGGACTTCTCTATGAGTTCCACAGCTCACCCCTAGAGGTATAACCAAAAGATTCCAAGATGTAATAAGGCTTGAGGAAACAATTTTGGTGGACCAGGATAAAGAGAGCAATGATAGAGTTTGTGGAAAAGTGCCTAGTGTGTTATCAGGTGAAGGCTAAGCACCATGTTCCTAGGAATCTGCTACAGCCCATAGATGTTATCAAGTAGAATTGGGATGAAATCTCGATGGATTTCATCACAGGATTACCTAGGGCTCAGGGAGAATTCAATTCTCTTTGGGTAGTGGTGGATCGATTGATGAAATCGAACCACTTCTTAGAAATCAAGGAGTTGAGCATAGTGGATGACTTAGCACAGAGGTATGTGGATGAGGTGTTGTGGCTGCATGGAGTTCCAAGATCAATTGTCTTGGATTGGGATACACGTTTTACGTCGTAAGTCTAGAGGGGATTTCAACATGCCTTTGACACCCAGTTATGCCTTAGCACTGCTTTCCACCCTCAGAAGGGTGGGTAGATAGAGAGGACCATCTAGATGCTAAAAGATATGCTGCGAGCATGTGTTCTGAGCTTTGGAGGATCATGGGTATGAAACTTTCATGGGAGGATGAAGATAAATCAGGACCAGTATAAGTCGTATCCTGATCACAGGATGAACCCCTTGGAGTTCGAGGTTGGGGACCACGTGTTCTTAAAAGTCCCCCCCTAGGCATGGATAGTAGAGGTTTGGCGGAGGAAGCAAGATTTCTCCCAGGTTCATTGGACCTTTTGAGGTGTTGGGATGAGTTGGTGAGGTGGCATATCAGATGGAGTTTCCACCATGGTTGGAGAGGATCCACAATGTCTTTCACATCTCTTAGATTTGTCGATATCTACACGATGACTCCCATGTCCTAGACTGGGGAGAGTTGGATGTTGAGAACGATGTGACATTCGTAGAATGACTGGTAAGAATAAAGGATTGTAAGGAGAAGGTTCTTCATGGATAGAAAATTCATTTGGTTCATGTGTTATGGAGGCATGTTGACCTCGAGAAGAGTACTTGGGAGTGAGAAACATAAATACATGCCCAGTACCCAGAGCTGTGCTATGTTTTGTTTCTGTGTTTTACTTTTGTTCTTTATTTTATGATGTTATGATTGACCTTGTTCTTTCTCAGATGAGTTGTTTATCTGTTCTCTGAATTCATGTGAAAAGTCTTGATTATGTGGATGTGAGGAACTGATCCATAATCAAGACACATTATTGAGGAACACGATTAAACCTGTGCAGGTGAGTTAGTGCCACCCAAATCGAATAGTATCTTGACATGGAGGAAGGAGCTCCCTAATCCATGTGTCTGGATAATGAGACCTTTGGTGTTTTTTTGGTTGTTTAGGGTAGTGGGGACATAGTGTTTTCATATTTGTTCAGGAGATATATGTCATGGAGGTGTCCTTGGATATTGAGGTTTTCACTCAAGCTTTAAAAATAACACAAGGTTGTTTTCTCCTAAGAGGTATCTTAAGGGGTGGCTGTTCAGACCTCCTTTATTTTGGGTTAGTTTTGAATTCTCAAGGATGATAATAGTTTCATCAGTATCTGATGTAACAACCTGAATTATCCTAGACTAGTACATTGTGAAAATCCAGTGTTTTAAGTGTTGTAGGAGGCAATGATGGCTCATTTAAAGAGTTTTTCAAATTTATAGTTTTCCATTGGTAACTCAGGTAATTAGTGTCATCATGTTAGTGTTTCAGCATGCCAGTGCGTCAGCATGTAAGTGAGTTAGTGAGTCAGGGGTGTTGGCATCTCTAGGTCAGGGTGTCAGTAGGTAATGGCATCAGTAGGTCAGGGTGTCGATAGGTCATGACACTGGTAGGTCATAGTGTCAGTAGGTCATGGTGTCAATAGGTCCTTGCATCAGTAGGTCATTATGTCGGTGAGTCAATGTTGGTGGCTTAATGTTGGTAGGTCGTGTCTGTATCTCACCCGTCGGTGGCTCCGTGTCGGTGAATCACCCATCGGTGACTCATTTTATGTTTTTCCCAATTTTCCAGTTTTTCCCCTCTTACATCTTATTTGATGTAAACCAAGTTTAAATCCTTTTTTGGGTGTTTTTAAGAGAGTTTTTAAGGATATTAAGTATATATTTAATGTCCTAGCATTCATGGGATTTGAGATACTCAAACCACATGATATTTACCATGATTCCATGATTACTAAATTTTGGAAACCATTCTTCCTTTAATATAGGATCGAGCTCTTCAAAACTGGGATCTTCCCTTCTTAGTATGTTTTTCATTCCCTGTTGGTTTTTCTATAGAATTCCTCCATAGATGAGTCATGCCCCAATGCTATACCCCTTCCTACTCAGTTTCCTTGGAGTTCTTCCCTACTGCTCGCGCGATCCCTTGTTCTTGGCGCAAGGAGGAACTTCAATCCTTTGATCATCTGGTAGGGATTCCTCCTTTCTCTCTTTAATTGTGCATCATGCGGGGTAGGTTTAATAATGATTCATTCATAATAATGGGTTAATACTTACTTGATGTAAGAAAGAAATAAGAAGGGAATACGATCAAAAGATGACGAGGTAATGAAATAATGGGCTAAGAGTGGATTGATGTTTGATCACTTGTTTTATTTTTGTTATTTTTGTTTCTTTATGGATTAATGGTGGATATATGTATTCTAAAAATCATGGATGTTGGTGGTCTTTTCTTGCACATTGGTGGTGTCGCGTTCATTTTGTTATGATGTTTGATAATCAGCCATAACATGAAAACTGCTTAAACACGTACACTTGGTTAATTGAAACAGATTCCCCAACATGAAAAAACTTGTATGATAACCCATGTTTATCAAGTGGATTAAAGAATAGTGTTTACCAAATATGAATATATATATACACATCTTATTTATATTTGTGGCTGAGTGTTGTGTTCTGTTGAATTGTGTGACCTTGTGTGAGTTGTGTGGTGTTGCTGTTGGGAGCATGGTTGTGGATACATGGGTGGATAAAGGAGTTGGTTCCATGAGAAGGGTGTGGTATATGTGTACAACAGGGATGTGGGTTAATGTTAGTTGATTTGGGCTTGTGTGGGGGTAGTATAGGGGGTGTTATGGTATCCCAGTTTAAGAAACTGATTGATTGTGGAATGAATAAACTTGTAGGCAGATGAACTACCTTTGTTGTGTCATGGCCATCAGATGGTGTTGGGTAGGAGGACTGTGATGTGGTTATGGAATTGAATGTATTGGTAATGAATTTGGTAATTTTTGGGTAGAGGAGATGTGGAGATGGGTTACGAGAGAAGGATTGTGCATTATAACTTTGAATAATGATACATGGTAGTGGTTTAATAGGGTTGTGCAGTGGGATTGAAAATATGGTTTTGTTATTGTTTTGGTATGGTTATGGTTGGTAGTTTCCTAATAGTGCTAGAATAAATTAAGCTGAATCCCCTCCTCAAATAAATAAATGGAAAGTGGTTAAATAAAAAGGGGTTGGGCTTATGCTTGGCAGTGGGTGTTTTGTGGTTATGAATATTGGGGTAGCACCAAAAGTGGTACCAATGGGCTCGTTTGTTTGGTTTTTTGAAACCTATAGGTTGGGTTGAGTGTTCGATGACCTATACATATATAAATTTTAGT
Source organism: Viscum album (assembly GCA_963277665.1). Taxonomy (NCBI): domain Eukaryota; kingdom Viridiplantae; phylum Streptophyta; class Magnoliopsida; order Santalales; family Viscaceae; genus Viscum; species Viscum album. The sequence continues at coordinate 1,241,563,604 of OY728130.1, read as the reverse complement.
TTCTTGTGATTTCTATATGCACCCCACCCTTGTTGTGCACCACGTGTTAAACACCCCCATTTCCTTGGAGGAGGGTGTCTTTCCCAACATCCTAGTGGGAGGATGGATGAATGGTTACTGACTTTCTTCCTCGCTCCCTCTTCCAGGTTCTTAATGCTAGAGCATATCCCGGAAGAATTTAATGGATTGAGGCTTATCATAGCCCAAGATTCTTCAGGAAAGGGTTTTTGTGTGGATGAGAGGCCTAGGTGTTTGCGGGCCATGATTATTTTACCAAGTGTCTTTGGGATGAGGCCCAGGTGTCTTCGGGCAAGATGCATGATTGTTGTGGCCCAGGTGTCTAAGGGTGAGATTTTGTGTGGTTTGAGGCCCAAGTGTGTGTGGGTGAGTTTTGGTAGTGGGAATGCATATGTGAAGAGTGGTAGCATCAAGACATTATCCATTAGGGATGAGTAGTTAACTAGTGGGAAAGTGGTGCAGGGTAACCAAATATCGATGTGCCTATACTACTACATTAATTGACTTGTGTTATTTGGTGAGTGTGACTTGGTGAGGCTGGGATGGTTTTTATTCCTTGGTAGGTTCATTGAGGTTATACTATTTTATTCGAGGGACCTTAGTATATTCCCTCACTTGGGAATGGGTGGCTTTAGTTTTCCTACTAGGTATACTTGTATACTCACCCTACGTCTGTAACACTGTTTTTAGGTTTCTATAAGGACTTTGAGGACTGTGTTGGACTTTACTAGCTTGGGAATTTGGATTAGTTGATGTTTCTTCTTATTATCCTTTTCTTTTAGTACTTGTTTTGGTACTTTTGTTGTAATTTGTATCAGATTTACTTTTGAACATTCATGTGGGAATGCATTTTGGGCTTTACTTTTACTATTGGTATTTGGAGTTTCTTGGGATTTACCATCTTATCTCCTAATTTTGTTAAAAAAATGGTAATTCCTTCCATATTATGTGAGATTCTATACCCTTGGTTCTAGTTTCCACTTTGGGGCCTATTGAAGGTAGGGCTTGGGGGTTATTATCTCTCCTTCATCTTGAGGAAGGAAGGGAATGACTGTTTTCTGTCCTTTCCTTATATTGAAGAATGCGGGTCATGAAATGATAAAATATGGGTATCCTCTTGTTTTGATAAAATAATAATTTTTTCAAAAAAAAAAAGAAATGGTTTTCAAAGAAATATTTTAATGGAAAAAGGGTTGTCTGGAAAATGTTTATGAAATATTATATTCACTTTGAAACTGTTTCGACATATGAAACATATAAGATCCTTAGCTACCTAGGAGGGTGTTTTAGTATTAGGCCTCATCCTAGTCTCCATTGGTGGTTCACTCATAGGTTATCCTATATTCCTTAGCCCTGTTGTTCTAGGGAATTGATTCTTGACACCATTGGGAGTTCAGTCATGAGGTGTTCCTCTATTCCATAGTCCATGTTATTCTAGGGACTTTTTAGTGCACACTCTTGTAAAGACCCAAAATTTCCACATATTTTTTTAAATATATGGGAATTTTACGAGTCTGTGAAAATTGACAATGCATGATTCCGAGGCCCAGAGTGCTCGAAATGAATTTCTGAACTTTATTTCAAGTGCGTTCAGCAAACGTGCGAGCGGATTTTTCTAACTTTTGAACAGGTTCTCAGAATTGAAATCTGAGGACACTGTTGAACTCGTAGTGCCAGTATTCTCTTAAGGAGACTTTCACCTCGACGATAGATAGTCGAGGGTGAAAGTTAGTTTTTGGGTTTTTTATGGAAATAATAAATAAAACAAACACACGATTTATTTTATTTTTTTTGTAACCACCCTACAAGTGGATGTTCAAGGGTGGGGTGCACTAGAACTAAACCTCCATGTGGAATTTGGAAGTGGGGACCACCATACCTTAACCTCCCATGAGAAGTTATGGTGGTGGGGACCACCCAAACCATAACCTCCCATGAGAGGTTATGGTGGCGGGGACAACCCATGATTAAACCCGCTTGAAACCCCCCTTTAATTGGGAGAAACTCTCAACTCCCGAATAAATGTGGGGGGAGCCTCTTCAACACCTTCATAATATAATTGTGCCAACGCTCCACAATTTAATTGTTCCAACTCTCTCTTAATCCATTAATCCATTTTGAATATTTTTCCAACGACGTAATAGATATTAGAATATATTATCATGGGATGACTTTTCTTTTTGGGTGGAATTTGGGGAGAGGAGGAACTTGGGACAAAGCTCCCAATGAATAACACTCCACCGATGAAGAACACCGACGAGGAACACCTTCGACTATGAAGAATGACCTCGACTACGATTTTCTTCCTTGGAACTTCCTTCGACGTAGGACGTGTTCATCTACAACGAATCGATGTCCGCCTTTTCACACCAACATCAACCAGCAATGGGAAAGTAGGGGGTTTAATGCTATTTTTTTATCACTTTCCATGCACCCCCTTCATTTTCTTTTGCGGGTTGGAAATAATCGTTGTGAGAGGGTTTGATGTGCTTCGTTCTTGTGAACCTCTTGCTACCGCTCTAATGCGGAGAGTGCGGGCAAACTAACATGCCCCGTCCTCTCCATAACCCTTGTGTTGATTTTCAGTGTTCTTCGAAATGGAGAAAGGCGACAAACGCGATGAAGGTGACTAAGGTGATGAAGGCAATGACGTTTCCACATGCAGCCTTCATGACCCGCACCGCCCCCGCGGCGCTCCAGCCTCCCGGACGAACCGGCCTTGAGCCGTGCTATGCCCCGAAGGCAGCGCACACCAGCCGCACCACGCCCCGGCCACAGTGTATCCCGGCCACCCTGGCTTCACCACCCTGGCCTTCGGACCAGACCACCCTAGCCGCACCATCCGCCGGCCGAGCCACCCCCCGCCGCTCCGGCCTCCCAGCCGATCCGACCCTGTCGTGCCACCCGCTAGCCGAACTGGCCCCAACCGTGCCACCCCGGCCCCAAGCCAAGCCCCCCCCTGAGTCGTGCCCCCGCGGACCTCTGAGCCGAACTAGCCCCATGCCTAGGGCCGAGCCGCCCTTGCGGAGCCCTCCGAGCCAAACTGGCCCCGCGCCCCGAGCTGAGCTGCCCTCGCGGCACCCTCCGGACCGAGCCGCCCATGTGGCGCCCTCTGGGCTGAACCACCCTAGTGACAACCCTCGGCTAGTCCGCACCCTCACAAATCTCTGCTACCCCTCATGGCCTACTGGGATAGGCCCAATGGGCCGGGTCGACCCGAACCGGGTCAGACCGAACCCAAGCCCACTATGCCCCTTTACTTTCTTTTGACCATATCTTTGGCACCAGAAGTTCATTTGATGAACCTTCAGCAGTTCTGGAAATCATGGAGCAAGAGGGTACATTTGAGTATACCCCACTGGAGTTTGGGGTATAGTTGAGATATGGTCAGGTTGGATCGTGCACGAATCCAACCAGGCCCTCGGGACTAAAAGACTAATAACTCATAGACCGGGCGTCCGATTGTTGTGCCGTTTGTTGCATTGAGACCCCTATGACATGTAAAACCTTTGAGATACATATTCGTGGGAATTTGTGATAGTTGGAGTATCTAATTGGAGCTTGTGGAGAGGATCCTCCCAGAGATGAGCGAGCAGAGTGCAGAGACCTAGTAGCTGGCTGAGACCTGCTGACTGCTGACCATTTTGACTTAGAGTGACTCTACTAGCCCAGTGGGGAGAGCCTTGGTGTCATGGAAGACCCACAGTGGGGAGAACCTTGGTGTCATGGAAGACCCATGGTACTCGACAGGAAGAGTACCTCAGCAGGCTACGAGGGGGAGCGTGCTTGGTGACGCGACATACCCACAGTGGGGAGCACTCTTGGTGACGCGGAAAATCCATGATACACGACAGGAGGAGTACCTCAGCAGTCCAAGGTTATTAGGAAGCGCACATGGTGTCACAGCATGCCCACTTTACTCAATAGAGGAAGATTTCTCCAGCAGCCGAGGTTTCGACAATATGACTGGGGATGTTACTTGATACTACCCCTAGAATAAAATCCTGGTTGAGCTAAGTCAGTTTTTATATGTTTTCCACATGATTGATATGGATCACTTGATAACTTTGGTATATGTATGGGAATATAACTAAGAAAGGATATCTGTTGATTTCATACTTTTTGGTTTATCCTTGTTGGATTTTGTGAGACATTGAGGGTATCGGGGTCCCTACTGAGTATCATTATAATCACCCTTGCACGGGATATGCCTAGAATTCGTTGTGTTGGATGTAGATGACGAACATCACTAATGGAGGATGAGAGTACCAAGACTGGACGATACCCGGAGGTGAACCATACGGCGTGTCGGTACCTAGAGGAGACGGATGGATGTGGAGTGCTGAGGAGGTGATCTATACCTACCCTTCAGGCAGGAACCTCAGAGAATGATCCAGTAGCTATATTTTCTCTTTATTCAGTTGTATTTAATTTTAGTTGTACTTGTACCTTTACTGTTGGGCTTGTATTCTGTCCCTTTTTACTTTCATCACTCTTTTTTTATACAGTTTACTTGGTGTTTTGTTCAACTGTGTGCTTGCTTGTGTGTGTGATTACAGGTTATAAAGGCAATGCCTTACCAGTTTTAGGGAATTACGCCTTTGGTACTAGTCACCAGCCCCTGGCCTAAGGAAGGCGGTCTTGGAGTAGTCACAGCACGAGCCCCGGGGGACAGGTCGTGACAAATTAGTATTAGAGGAGTCGGTTCTACCGCAAAACTTAGGACTCTGATATTTTCTATGAAGCAATAGTGTTAAGTGTTGTGGGTGTGGTTTTTAGTTCAGGGAGCCTAGTGTTGGTGCGGCAGCTGAGGTATCCATACACCAGGACCCTGACTTTTGATTTCCAACTCAGTGCATGAAAACACTGATTGCTTGTGTGTTTTCAAAATTTTTCTCTAAATCAGCTCACCTGGTCCTCTCACCAGGTATAACTTTTAACCGTATCACACCTGTTTCTTTTCAGAAAGCCTCCATGCAGATAACCGACTAGAGTTCCGAGAGTTGTACACACTGATATCCCACCGAGTGACGAGGCCTCAGTGCAGGGCCCTTTTCCAGTAGAGGCACCAGAGGTACCTTTCCCCATTGGGCCACCAATGCCTCCAGCCCCATCAACAGACGGTTCATGCCGCTTGAGCGCGTTTCATGAGTTCCAGTGCCAAATTCCACCCAGGTTCAGGGGAGAGACGGACCCTCAGGTGGCTGAGGATTGGATGGAGGCCGTGATGAGAGTTTTATGATTGGTAGGGACACCATCTAATCTCATGGTGGTCCTTACCGCCATCCTTCTACAGGAAGTAGTAGGAAGATGGTGGAGCTTGATTCTCCAGGTCCATGATGAGGTGAAACTTCTCTGGGAAGACTTCGAGAGTCTATTTTGGGTAGAGTTTTTCCCAACAACTCTTTTCGTAGTGTGCATACAAGAGCTAATTCATCTACAGCAGGGTAGCATGACTGTGGCTCAGTATTCATAGAGGTTCACTAACCTCTCACATCACTCCACAAATATGGTGCGAGACCCTCTCTTCAGGGCCCGAACCTTTGAGAAGGGGCTCAGGCAGGAGATCAAGGATTTTGTGATCTCACTCAGCATCCCAACGCAGGTGGGGATGTTAGAGAGAGCCCTCTTGGTGGATAGTTTCCTTGCTGAGCAGTCACCAGCAGCGAGACCCCCTACCAGTCATCACGTAGCGGAGTCTTCTACAGTTGGAGGAATACATATGTCGCAGAGGTCCAAGAGGACCAGACCTACATTTGGAAAACCGCATTACTCAGGATCGGTTGTGAGGGGCACCCAAAGAGAATACAGACATGCTAGGAGTGGTCAATGTTTCACATGCGATGGGCAGGGTCAAATGGATCGTGACTGTCCGACCCGCCGTTCAGATGATCAGCAGATGGTCGAAGGACTGCCCAGGTAGAGATAAATATTCGATCGAGTTGGTCCATAGGGAGAAGGAAGACGTGGTATAAGATCTGGTCATGCAACTGGTGGTGGGCGACGATTCGATATTTTACCGCCACCACCACCAGGAGGTCCACCCCAATTGTAGGGAGCAGGTGGACAGGGGAGAGCTCAACTCCAGGCAGCTGAGGCTTATGATCATGGTGCTCCGGAGATGATACGAGGTTTGATCTATGTCTAATTCACATTAGCTGCAGTACTTATAAACACAAGTTCCAGTCATTATTTTATTTCCACTGCCCTCATTTGGAGCTCGAAGATTTCGACGGATCCATTGGCTCGATCCTTATGGATAGAGACTCCTACGGGAGCAGATTCGACGATTGCGCACTGGTTCCGGCAGTGTGAGCTTACTCTAGGAGGTAAGAGATTCGACCTGGATCTCCTAGTAGTGGAGTCGAGGCCTTAAGACATTATCTTGGGTATGGAATGGTTATCTATAGTCAATGATCAGATTGAATGTATTAGGCGCAAAGTGTGGTGTGTCCCCATGGATGGGACCAATTTTACCTTCATCGGCGAGAAGGGATCCTTTGCAGCACAAGATGAACTTTCTCAGAGGATAGTGCAGCCGATCACTCATCAATTGGCTATACTTACCCTTAGATCTGTTGATGTGGAGAGTCCGAGTTATCCTGTAGTGGTGGACTAGTACGTGAATGTCTTCCCTGATGATGTTCCAGGTCTACCTCCTCGTAGAGAGGTGGAATTTTTCATTGACCTGTACCCCGGTATGACACCGATATCTACTCTATTGTATCAGATGGATCCTGCAGAGCTTCACAAGATGTGGGTAAAACTAGAGAACTTGTAGGGGAAGGGATTCATTTGGCCTAGTGTTTTCCCCTGGGCAGCCCCGATTCTGTTTGACAAAAAGGTGGATGGGAGCTTGGGGCTTTATGTTGACTATCGGTGCCTGAACCAGGTGACCCTGAAGAACAAGTACCCACTCAGGAAGATTTATAACCTCTTTGATCAGCTGAAGGGAGCATGGTGGTTATCAAAGATAGACCTCAGATCAGGCTATCACCATCTCAGAGTTTGAGATGAGGATGTGCAGAAGATGACTTTCAGATGTCGGTACAACCACTACGAGTTCTTGGTTATGCCTTTCGGCATAACCAACACTCCAGCAGTGTTCATGGGACTCATGAACAAGGAATTTCAGCCGTTCCTTGATCGATTTGTAGTGGTCTTCATCAACAACATTTTGATCTACTCATCTATTGAGGAGGAGCATGCCTATCATTTGCGTATAGTACTGGAAACACTCTGAGAGCACCAAATTTATGGTAAGCTCTCAAAGTTCCAGTTCTAGATCTGGGATGTTGACTTTCTGGGACATGTCATATTGGAGGCTGGAGTTATAGTGGATCCAGTGAATATTGAGGTGGTACTTTCTTGAGAGCCACCCAGGAGTGTGACAGAAGTATGAAGTTTCCTAGGATTGGATGGATACTACCAGAGATTTGTGTTAGATTTCTCCAGAGTTTCATCACCACTATCAACGTTTATGAAGAAGGGGAAACCCTTTGTGTGTTCAGAGAGATGACAGCAGAGCTTTCAAGAGATGAGGCAGAGGCTGACTAGTTCCCCCATCTTGAGGCTTCCAAAGAAAGGCGTATGGTACGTAGTCTACTGCGACACATCAGGGACCAGACTCGAATGTGTCCTGATGTAGGAGCAAGCAGTGATCGTATATGGATCTTAATAGCTGAGAAAGAATGAGAAGAACTACAATACCCATGACTCAGAGTTACCAATAGTGGTATTCGCCTTGAAGATGTGGTGATACTATCTGATGGGTAAGCATTTCACCGTGTACTCTGATCACAAGAGCCTCAGGTATATCTTCTCCCAGAAGGAACTGAACCTGAGATAACGAAGTTGTCTTGAGTTCCTTTAGGACTATGACCTTAATATAGTCTATACTCCTTGGAAGGGGAACTTTTTTGCAGATGCACTCAACAGAAGATCTGATATACAACTGCTAGGAGAGGAAACAGAGCAACTGACCGCTTTGCAGATATCCTTTGTGGATCAGGATGGAGCGACTTTTCTTCAGTCTCTTACAGTCAATCCCCCACTTCTTCAGCGAGTCAGGGAGGTGCATTGTGGGGACGCTAACTGCAAGACACGACGTGCTCATATATGCACAGGATATACACCTACTGGATTTTCTAAAGGTGGAAAGCACGTCTTCCTCTTCAGAGGACGTATCATGGTACCAGTGTCACTTCAAGAGGAATAATTAAGGGAGTTCCACAAATTCACTCTAGTGGTACATCCAGGAGTGGAAAATATGTAACAGGACCTTCGATGACATCACTGGTGGATGGGAATGAAGAAATTAGTAGTAGAGTTTGTCTCTCGGTGCATCACTTGTTAGCAAGTGAAGGCGGAGCATCAGGTACCAACAGGCTTGGTTCAACCTTTAGAGGTTCTAGAGTGGAATTGGGATGGGATATCCATGGAATTTGTGATATGAGTTCCACGTACATCTAGGGTACATGACTCGATTTGGGTGAGCATCGACCAACTCACCAAGTTGGCCCACTTCCTACCGATCAGAGAGCAAGGTTCATTAGAGAAATTGGGATGCCTCTATGTGTAGAAGATTGTGAAGCTACATGGAGTAACTTCTATTATTATCTCTGATAGTGATGAATGATTTACTTCCTGGCTATAGAAGGGGTTTTAGGATGCTTTCGAGATACAGCTTCATTTGAGCACCGCCTTGCATCCTCAGACAGATGGTCAGACTGAGCGGACCATTTAGACCCTCAAGGACATGTTGTATGCTTGTGTTCTCAACTTCGGTCGGAGCTGGGAGTATCACTTTACTTTGGTGGAGTTTTCATAAAACAACAGCTATCACTCCACCGTTGGGATGACACCTTTCGAGGTGTTATACGGGCGAACTTGCAGATCACCTTTATGCTAGATTGACCTAGGGGAGTCAACACTCGTGGGACCAGAGATGGTATGTGCTACCAAAGAGAAGGTGCAGATCGTCTATGAGCAGATGAAGACTGCACAGAGCAGTCAGAATTCGTATGCTTATAGGATACAAAGACCTATAGAGTTCGAGGATGGTGACCACATCTTTCTATGGGTCTCACCCCGACGAGGTCTATAGAGATTTGGATGAGGTATAAAGTTTTCTTCGAGGTTCATCGGACCTTTTTGGGTCCTCAGCAGAGTTGGCGAGGTGGCGTACCGCATAGCTCTTCCACCTCAATTGCACCGAGTTCATGACGTCTTCCACGTATCCCAGATAAGGAGATACTTGCACGAACCTTCTCACATCATCGACCATGGCAAGATGGACATCGATGATGGGGAAACTTTTACAGTGGTTCCAATAGAGATTGATGATCGATAGGAGCGGGTCCTTTATGGATGATCGATACCTTTGGTATGCGTTCGTTGGTAGCACGAGAACCTCCAGAAGAGCACATGGGAGCAGGAGGCTCAGATTCATGTTTGGTACCCCCACTTGTTCCCTTAGTTTAAGTTGTGGATTACGAGGACATGAAGCCTGAGGTGGGGAGACTATAAAGACCTGAAATTTCCATGTATTTTTTTTAAATATATGGGAATTTTAAGAGTCTGCGAAAATTAACGACACATGATTCCGAGGCACAGAGTGCACATAATGAATTTTTGAACATTATTTTGGGTACATTTAGTAAACATGCGAGCAGGTTTTTCTAACTTTTGAACCAGTGCTCAAAATTGAAATCTGAGGGCACCGTTGAACTCGCATCACCAGTATTCTCTTAAGGAGACTTTCACCTCAACGACAGATGGTCGAGGGTGAAAGTTAGTTTTTGGGTTTTTTGTGGAAATAATAAATAAAATAAGCACATGATTTATTTTATTTTTGTTGTAACTATCATCCATGTGGATGTTCAGGGATGGGGTCTACCAGAACTAAATCTCCACGTGGAAGTTGGAGGTGGGGACCACCAGACCTTAACCTCCCATGAGAAGTTATGGTGGTGGGGACCACCTGAACCATAACCTCCCATGAGAGGTTATGGTGGTGGGGACCACCCGAGATTAAACCCCCTTGAAACCCCCATTTAATTGGGAGAAACCCTCAAATCCCTAATAAATGTGAGGGGAGCCTCTTCAACACCTCCACAATTTAATTGTACCAATGCTCCACAATTTAATTGTGCCAACTCTCCCTTAGTCAATTAAACCTTGTTGAATATTTTTCCAACAACTTAATAGATATTATAATATATTATCATGGGATACCTTTTCTTTTTGGGTGGAATTTGGGGAGAGAAGTAACTTGGGATAAACCTCCCAATGAAGAACGCTCCACCGACTAAGAACGTTGATGAAGAATGCCTTCGGCTACGAAGAATGACCTCGACATCGATTTTCTTCCTCGGAAATTCCTCCAACATAGGACGTGTTCATCTACAACGAATCGATATCTTCCTTTTCGAACCAACATCACCAAAAAATGAGCAAGTAGGGGATTTAATGATATTTGTTTATCACTTTTTATGCACCCCCTTCTTTCTCATTTGCGGGTTGGGAAGAATCATTGCGTGAGGTTTTGATGTGCTTCTTTCTTGTGAAACTCTTTCTACAGCTCTAATGTGGAGAGTGCGGGCCAAACTAACATGGACAATCCTCTCCGTAACCCTGGTGTTGATTTGCGGTGTTCTTCGAAACAGAGGAAGGCGGCGAAGGCAACGAAGGCGACGAAGGAAACGACGCCGCCACCTGCGCCGCCCCCACGGCGCTCTGGCCTCCCGGACAAACCAACATCGTGCTACCGCCAGTCGAACTGGCCCCGAGCCACGCCGCGCCTCGGACACACCGTGCCCCGGAGGCACCGCACCTCGGCCACACTGCACCCTGGCTGCGCCGCACCCCGACCACCCCGACCGCACCACCCCAACCTCTCAGCCAAGCCACCCTGGCCACACCATCTGCCGGACGAGCCTCCCCCAACCACTCTGGCCTCCCGGTCAAACCGACACCGGTTGCGCCACCCACTGGACGAACTGGCCCCGGCCGTGCCACCCCGGCCCTTGGGCTGAGCCACCCCGAGCCACGCCCCTACGGCCCTCTAAGCCGAATTGGCCCAGCGCCCCAGGCCTAGCTGCCCTCATAGTGCCCTCTGAGCTAAACCTGCCCCACGCCCTAGGCCGAGCCACCCTCGCGATGCCCTCTAGACCAAACCTCCCACGTGGCGCCCTCCGGGCCGAACCACCCTCGCGCCGACCTACGACCGGTCCACACCCTCACGGCTCTTCGCAGCCCCTCGCGGTCGGCTGGGCTAAGCCCAACGGTCCGGGCTAGACCCAATGGGTTAGGCCAGGTCGACCTAAACCGGGTCGGTCCAGGCTGGGTCAGGCCCGGTCAGACTGGAGCTAGGCCCACTACTCCCCTTTTACTTTCTTTTGGCCATATCTTTGGCACCAGACATCCGTTTGAAGAACCGTTAGCGGTGTTGGAAATCTTGGAGCGAGACGGTCCCTTTGAGTATACCCCACTGGAGTTTGGGGGTATATTTGAGATACAGTCAGGTTGGATCATGCACGAATCCAACCGGGCCCCCAGGACTAAAAAGCTAATAACTCATAGACTGACCATCCTATTGATGCACCATCTATTGCGTTGAGACCCCTATGACGTGGCGGACCTTTAAGATACTTCTTCGTGAGACTTCGTGAAAGTTGGAGTATCGACCTATAGCTTGTGTAGCGGATCCTATCGGAGAGGAGTGAGCATAGTGTGAATACCTAGTAGCTGGCTGAGACCGGATGACTGCTAACCGTTTTGACTCGGAGTGACTCTAATAGCCCTGTGGGGAGCGCCTTGGTGTCACGGTAGACCCACGGTGGGGAGCTCCTTGGTGTCGCGGCATACCCATGGTACTCGATAGAAGGAGTACCTCAGCAGGCTATGAGGGGGAGCACGCTTGGTGATGCGGTAGACCCATGGTGGGGAGCACGCTTGGTGACACGGCAGATCCACGGTACTCGATAGGAGGAGTACCTCAGCAGTCCAAGGTTATTGGGAAGTACGCTTGATGTAACGGTAGGCCCACTATACTTGATAGAGGAGGAGTTCTCCAACAGCTAAGGTTTCGACAATGTGAATGGGGATGTTACTTGATACTACCCCTAGAATAAAATTTTGATTGAGCTGAGTTAGTTTTTCTGTGTTTTCCTCATGATTGAGATAGATCACTTGATAACTTAGGTATATGTATGGGCATATACCTATGTAAGATTATCTGTTGATTTTATAATTTTTGGTTTATCCTTGTTGGATTTTGTGAGACCTTAAGGGTCTCGAGGTCCCTACTAAGTATAGTTATAATCACCCCTGCATTGGCTATGCCCACACTTTGTTGTGTTGGATGCAGATGATAGATAGCGCTGATGGGGGCTGAGAGTACCAGGACTGGACGGTACCCGGAGGTGGACCATACAACGTGTCGGTACCCAGAGGAGACCAATGGACGTGGAGTGCTGAGGAGGCGATATATACCTACCATTCAGGTAGGAACCTCAAAGGACAATCTAGTAACTATCTTTTCTCTTTCTTCAGTTGTATTACATTTCAGTTTTACTTGTACATTTACTGTTGGTCTTGTATTCTGGACCCTTTTACTTTCAGTACTCTTTTGTTATACTGTTTACTTGGTGTTTCGTCTAGCTGTGTGCTTGCTTGTGTGTGTGTTTACAGGTTATAAAGGAAATGCATTCCGATTTTTAGGGAATTACGCCTTTGGTGCTAGTCTCCAACCCCTGGCCTAAGGAAGGCGGGCTTGGAGTATTCACAGCACGGGCCCCAGGGGATGGATCATGACAACACTATCTTGATTTGATACTATGGTATAAGTGACCTACATATCCCATACCTATGTTATCCTAGGGTTTCTTTCCATTATACATTGGTTTTGATATTGATATATGATGCATGATTTAATGAGTGTAAATGATTTATTTTAAACATACTTTGATCTATTTTATATGGAATATATTTTGGAACTATGAAAAAGGGTAAATAATTTTACCACATTTTGATATAAATGTGAAAAGTATTTTATCATTCCTTGTTTTCCATATACTAGGCATAAATTGATTGTTTAATAGAGACTTGTTATGGAAAACTTGTGTGGGATCCTACTGAGCCGATTTAGCTCACACCCTGCACACTCCCTTGAGGGTGTCTATAACTTATTTTATCTGATATAGGAATAGAGAATTCATTATAGTGAAGTAGATTGGTTTCATTTATATAGGTTATGGGAAATTGGTGGTGACATAGTGGGATGTTTCCCTTGTATCACTTAGTGTAGTTACCAGTCATTGAGTTGGATTTTGTTTTATTCCTGTAATTATAATTTGGTTTTTATTTTTCACCTTAGTTGTATTTCTACCAATTTTGGTTTCTTATTATGGAATATTTTAGTTTATTATTATATTTCTCTATGTATATTTCATGTATCTTATTTTAGGTTAGGAAAAACATTAACTCTATTTATTGTTGGATGCCTAAGTTCTTTTCACCAGCCTGAGGGGATCTGGAATTCCCCTCGGGTCTGGTCATGGTTCAATTTATATCATAGTTTCATGGTTTTTCTAAGATGGTTTGTGAAATGGTTCATAAAGAGAATGTGAATCAACCAAAACATATCCCCCAATAGTTTCAAACTAGGTGTGTAGTTAGGACTACTTATTATAAGGTCATGTGTTTTAATCGGGTTGAAATTTCAAAGAAATTTGAATTTTTCATTTGATGGATGGTCTGTTTTATAAATAAATATTCATATCGAAAATTTGAGCATTGATTTTTTATATTTTCTTTAAGGCCTGAGATGTGTCTCGATAGTTTGGATAATTTTTGGGGGTGTCAGACACTGAGAACTCCATTTTGAGAGAAATTGACAGAGGCGTACGGTTGGTGCATGGTTAGTACTAACCATGTATCACAAACTATGTGTCTTGTTTTTTATAGGGATTTGGTTTGTTAAAATGTGTGGTTCCCTATGGGAAACCATGTATCTTAGTGTAGGGGCCTGGAGGGTGACACAAGGTTTGTCAAACCATGCACCCAAGGGTGCATGACCATGCAGATGGTTTATAGTAAACTACATATGTGAGTGCATGGGATGCACCTATTTTGGAAAATCATGCACCTAGGTCACATGGTTAATGCCACTTCGGTAGTGATCTCACATGGTTGGCACACCATTTTCCAAATCGTGATGAAAAACTGTGCGACTCATTAAAGAGATGTAAAATACCTTTTTTTCCCTGCCTTCTTATTTCTTTTACTACCCTATTTTCTTCACCTAATTCCTACATAGCATCCCATGAATGGAGCTCCTACTCGTATCCTCCAAGTCATATAAATATCTACTCCCTCTCATCTTAGAATCACTCATTCTGTATTGCATTGGAATTCCCTTAGTGTTTTCTCAATTTATCTTTCTATATTGAATAATATTTCATTGTGAGATCATATGCTATATTCTCAGGTTATTTTTCTATTTCTTATAATTTCTATCATTTCATCTTGAATCAAATCCCAATACTGTATGAGTAAAGTATCTTAAGATTAATTTTGGCAATCTTTTTATTTTCCCTTAAATTATATAATGTTTATGAAATACAAATTTGCACTGTGTGCTGAATTTTCCATGCGTTGCCTCTTGAATGAAAAATTAATTATGTAAATGCTTATTCCTAAATTCATATTTCCTTTTCAAATTTTAAATTCACTATTAGTGGATGTCTACCATGATTTGAACCAGCCATTTGGGTGTATTTCTTATATTCTTTGACCTTTATGCTTAGGCTTGGAATTAAAAATCACCTTTCTGGGTGTATTAAATTACCACGCCTAGAATGAGACACTAAATAGAGTTAAATGAATGATGAACAGTGCAGGTGTTTCCCCCTTACCTTAAGATCATTAATTATATTATGGTAGAACCATCCTTATAGATAAAATTAACAATTCAAATAGAATGAAATATTAATGGTAAGGAACTATACTTGGACCATATCAATTAATTAACATATTGATTGAATACTCTCACATGATAAATTGATAGTGTAATGGACCATCTCGTGGACTTCTTAATTACTTATAAACAGAATGGACTTAGTTGTATACTTGAGCTGTAATATATAATTCTTACTAGCTTGGCCTTTTTTATTACTTATTTTTAAATGAACAAATGGCATTGATACTCTCATGTCCTATGAAATAATTTCAATGCATGATGTATATTTCATGACCAAAACACATTCTAAGCGAGTTTGAGTTTAATTTTATAAATATCATGAATTGAGAACTAACATGGCCTTAATTTTTTTTCTTATTCTATCATGATATTCATGGGCATGACATCCCTTATTATTCATGGGCATGTTGCCCCTTATTATTCATGGGCATGGAATCCCATATTATTCATGGGAATGGTGTCACTTATTATTCAGGGTCATGTCATCCCTTATTATTCATTGGAATAGAGTCCCTTATTATGATACAAAGGCATGACGTCCCTTATTATTTATGGGCATGGCATGCCTTATTATTCATGGCCATGGTGTCCCTTATTATTCATGGGCCTGACGTCACTTGTTATTCATGGACATGGTATTCCTTATTATTATACTCAAGCATGAAATACCGTATTGTGATACTCGGGCATGACATCGTTTTATTGTGATACTTGGGTATGGCATCCCTTATTATTATTCCATGACACTCTTATGATGAGCATGGAAGCCTGAGTTATGCCTCAGGTCCTACCTAAAACACACACTATATATATATATCACTACGTATATATTGAATATATATACATTCATATTTATATACTTATATATATATATAGTGACATGTCATAAATGATATTCTAGCTTAGACTGAAGTAGGTATTGTCGGCCAGGTATTTCTTAAGGAACCTAAGTAGACTTACTTACATTTATATTTTCTAGAATACCTTATTTTATATAATTTCACACTACTGTATTTTATTTTACCAGACTATATTTAATAAGACACCATTAGTGGTGGCCTACTGAGTATATCTCATACCCTATTTGGGCTGCCATTGCACCGAGGTACCTGAAAAGACCTCATGGATGTAGGATCAGGTTGTGTCATGTACTGTTATTCTTAGACATGATAGATTAGGGGAGTATAACCGAGTTAGAGCATAGGATTATCATAGAGATGACCTTTTGGGGATTTTAATATTTTTGTTATGAACTGTTTATCTAGTACCTTATGTATGTCATCTTCTTGTACATTGTTGCATCACATGGACATGCATGATTTTATATTGGTGTTGGTAATTTTATTCATTTATTATCAGTTTTCAATTATTATTATCTTCTACTACGCAATTATTTATATTTATTCCTATTTTTATTATATCTCACACCTCTGTGTGACTCTGACCATGAGGTTATAGTCTCCCCAACGTACCACCATTGTAAACTTACTGCTAGTTGGAAGACTTTGGCGCATAGGGAGGTGTACTTGAGGCCATGTGGCCAACCAACTTGAGGCACCATTTCAATAAATATTGGAAAAAGATGTTACAAAGTTGAATTATAGATTTATTTTCCTATATGTTACTGTTTTGGACTAGTATAAAAGAGACTAGTAATGTGTTGACACATGGTAATTAGATGTGTTTGGGAGTGATAAACCAATGCATGGGGAAAAGAAAAAGTGGCTAGGTATGGGACTATTATTCATTCTGTTATTTTTTAGTGTTTATTATTATTTTACCTTGAGTGATTGATATACTTTTTTCTGCTTACTAATTTATAGGATTTATGTTATGTTACCCTTATCTTGGTATAGAAAGAAAGTATTGTTACATGCATCATTATAGGAACACAGAGATTCACACTCCATGCATATTCCATTCCATGTAGCTTGAATTTATTGACTTCTTGAGACCTGAGTTCAAAAAACTAGGCGGAAACATATTTCAGGGTTACAGTAGCAGTACTCGGAAATTAAATCCAAGAGACCCGAGTTCAAAAACTTGGTGGAGACATATTTCCAGGTTACTATATTAGTACTGTAGCAGACACTGTTTATTACTGTAGTATCCATGACTATTCATACGATTGGGATTTTGGGCCACTGGTTTGGGCCTTGGGTACTTCAAGGACTTCAGGCCACCCAATGCCACCAGGCCAGTAAGGATTTTGGGACACCTTAAGGCCTTTGGGCCACCACAAGGCCTCCGGGCCACCTCAAGGCCTTCTTCCCACCACAAATCCTTCAGCCCACCTGAAATTGGGCTTAAAAGACCAGGTAGAATATACAAGAAGTAGACTCTAGATAAGGATTCAGAGCAGGTTCATTCACCAAGCATAAGCTTAAACAAATTTTTTAGAAAGAGAGGGTATGTTATTTTCCATCAGGACTAGCCTGTGCTTACATATGAAGCCTAGCTAAACATTCCATGTGAAAGTGGAGATATGAAATCATGATGAAGAAGCTATGGAGGAGCAGTTCCATGTAGTTATAGCCTATATATTTCCTAATACCTACTGGTCATGTAATCTCTATGCCTATGGGCCTATAAGGGTTCCCCCTCATCCCTTGAAAGGGGGGTTATCAAAAATCAATAAAAAAAGGCTTTAGGGATATTCAAGTTGGATGTTCCTTGTGTGATTATATGCAATGTTGCATGATTATTTGGCACATATCATATTATACCATGTTTATGTGATTTTTATTCATGATTATTTGTATAACTTGATAGGTGATTTATTCATATCATTTCTTATAGAACATTCTCTGGTGATCATGTCTTATACTGGTTTTTATGCCATTCCTTGTGATACTTGTGATGAAAAAATTGGTTAATAAAGTGTTTGTATCAATATAAATGATGTTTTCCCATATAACTTGATGGAGACACCTTAACTAACCAATCATGACATGTTTGATCCATGTACCATTGGTTACATGGGTTGAAACATTTATGGTTGTGATTAAATGGGAGGCCAAATACAATTTATAAAGAGTATATGACTTTATAAATTGGTAAGGGAAACCTATATAATCAAACCATTATATAAAAACTTTTTATATTCTAAATTAAATGATAAAAACTTGGTTTCAGCTACATGCATGCCAATAGAAACTTATACATGCAAGTAACTTTATAAATAGGGAATGGTAATGCATCTAAATGAACCATGGTATGTACAAAATTGGAATTCTTATAGAAAATGATCGATTTTAAATTAAGATATAAATAGTGAATTTATAAAGGCTTTTAAATCTATTATTTGGTCATGAAGACCCATATGAATAAATTATTTAATGCACAACTGGACCCAAGCAGGTCAGCTGGGGAATGTTTCTTATGAGTTAAACCTACTAAGGGTGTGATAAATATTTAATAATCAATTGTTAATGGGTTGAATTGAGATGAACCTAGGTTGGAATGAATAGACCCTCATAGACTGCCTTTATTTTTTATTCCTTAGTAGATAACCCCATGGGAGTATACTCATGATACATAGTGATGGTTATTTAAAGTGCTATTATCCACTTATATGGGTTAAATTTAAATATATGGTGGCATCTTACTGAGCTGATCCCCTTTAATTAATGAAAATATGTTATCTTGTTTTGAGATTTATAAATACAAGGTTTCAGTTAATTAAAATTCCAATTCCAACCTAAAGAATGTTTTTCTCTATAGATTAGAATTGTCATTTTCTTTAACTAATATAAACATGAGAATAAATAAAATCAATAAAACAAATTTACCTGATAAATTACCTAACATGTAATAGGATGTCATATAAATAAATAATGCTTGAAAGGAAGTTTAATATAACCCACCTATGTTTTCTAGTGGAGATAAATAAATAAAGTAACAAGTATCATTATCTTTCATAATTAGTACCTAATGTTCTTTAATCCAAGCCTTTGAAATTTTAAAAAACTTAAATTTTAATTAGTATAATTTATTAAATGAAACCTTAATGTGGTGTTCTTAGTTTTTACCCTCATGCAGGGATAGTTTAAATATTTCCTTGATTTTTTCCTCAGATGGGAACAAGTATGTTTCCCATGGGCCTCTATCAGCCTTTATATTTTATAGTGAGATTAAGGGTTAGGCTGGGAAGCCTAGTGACCTAGTTATAGGTTCAATGTATGTGCCTTATTAAAGGGATATCTTGGTTGAGGTAACACCCTTAATGGTAAAATGGAATCAGTAAATGATTATGAATAATTTTATAAGGTTCTGTTTGGGTTCCATTTATTCCAAGTAAGAATCTTAGTGATCAGACAACACCCTCAGGATATAAATGTGGTCATTTGGTAAGTTGAGCCTTTTTAAATATGTGAGAATCATTAAATGCTATAGATTAGTGAATTAGATAAGCTAAGGGAATTTTTAGATGCTTAATTGATTTTGTGACCCTTCTTCTTCTTCTTCAATGATGAACAACTTAAAAATACATCAGTTGGATTAATAGTATTATGAGATAACACAGTTCTAGGATAAATATATTGTATAGACCATTAGGGACTAGGATTAATAGGACCGACAGGCCTATGGATAATATCAAATTACATGTCATTGTTTTGGTGAAATATCAAGGTAGTACCCATTGATACGCGAGTTACCCATCAATTTGTTAAATGATGAAGTAAACTGTATGATTTTGGTGAAAATATTTTACAATGAGAGATGTTATGATATATTCATGGGTCATTTTCTAAGTAGGATGGCCTAGAATTATTGAGAAGGTTGATATCTCCCAGTACATGGGATGATGTTGCAAAGGGATCAGGTGTTATAACACCACCTACCAGTTTTGTTTTTAATTTATTCTGGATACTAATGAAGAGTGTGAGCACAGATTAGGAGAGCATCATATATACATCTAGAGTGTTTTGATCTAGTTCAATTTTATGTAGTTAGTTTCCCTCTCTTTTCAAATTAATTATTTCTAATGGTGTTTTGGCCATATCCAAAAACCATGTTCAGAGTTGGTGGAGAGTGCACCATGTGATGAGGATCCTTCCTTAGGAATGATGATTAGGAAACTTCTAAGGTGGGGAGTGTTGTGTCAAATATTTTTTAGCATGTCCTTCTATGTAGAGGGAGAAGAACCAAAAAAGGACCATTGGAAGTGGTCATAACTACTTTTAAGAGCCTGTGAGGCTAGTAAGTTGTAGTTTCTATCCCTTGAGATGATGCTTGAGAGAAAACTTGATTTTGTCTTGGATGATTCTGGATTCTAGATTCAATATTGACATGCTTTGGCGACCCAAATAATGTAACACTTGTGTTACATGTCAGTGCTTGTAGGGAAGCATGAAGAAGAAATGATTGGGTGTGTATGCAACCTTTGAAGACACCGTCAGTCAGGTTGGACTTAATTGGTTATACTTGAATGATCACCATATACATATGGTGGTAAGGGAATCATGGTCAGGTAATAACAATGTGTCGATAGGTATAACTGATCCATTTCATAAGAATTCAGCTAGTGGTGGTTTGATAATTCTTCTTATGTGTGGCTATATATGGTTGGTTGAAAACCATTCCAAGCAATTTATCTTGGATATGACAGGAGTGTATCAGGTCTTATAGATAATTATTGATATCCTCTTAGAGTACTCTTGGTTTAGATACAATCGTTTCCCCTATCATGATATTATCCATAGTACATTAAGAGAGATTCATTTATATGTAGAGATTTTTTAAAATACTCTTCTGTTTTGTTAAATAGACTCTTTAAGAGTTGCACTCTAGGAGTTCAGATAATCTTAGAAGAATTTAATTTTCTAAGTGGTACTGGGATTCACATATAGAAATACCTTGGATAGACTCATGGACACCATCTGGTTCCTTGAATCAATTACTAGCAAAGATACTGTTGTCAGGGTAAATTCGTGTTCTTAATATGTGGGCATTCTAACTAGGTACAGATGACTCACTTGTAAACACCAGAGTACGAACTACCTTGTATGATCTAATTGGAATCCATTAGATTATTATGATGTTACAACAGACCTAAAATTGGGTTAAGATGATATTTTTAAAGTATGATGGTCCAAGTGCGCTGGATCGGGTATACACCTATGTTCATGTGGTGTAATGATGAAATAAATGAACATTTTGGGTTGGATATGTCACCATAATCTGATTATAGGATTCAGTGAGTGTGTTCAAAATAAAATCGATATTCCTTAGAATAAAGGAATCATAATCAGGTTTTGGAAGTGTTGGATTCTAAACCTGATCATTTCCAGAGATAGTTGTTCAGTAGTGGCTCAGATTTCTTTTCTCTTGTTTCATTAATTAAGGTCGAAGTTGAATCACTTCTAAAATGTATTCAAGATGAGGTGTGTGCTGTGAAAAGATCATTTGAATCTTTTCATGGGTTGACCAAGAAAAATGAGTTCAATTGGGAATCACCTATTAGATCAAGTTGAGAAACATTCCAAGAGCATCATTAGAATTCTAAGGGCATACTTAAATAGAAAATTACAACGATGGAGGTACCATAACTCAAAATTGTCAATTCAAGCTGGAATTTATTGTTAGGAGACATATAAGATGGTTAGTGAAAGATATAATGATGTGTCCATTTTAGCAGAAATTACACAACCCAAGTAGGTCAATTGATGCTTTATTATTCCCCAAGGATTCTCAAGAATGATAATATCTAATGTGGGGAGATTGTAAGGTCCCGTGTTTTGAGTGAGTTGAAAATTATAAGGAATTTTATTTTTTCATTTGGTGGGTGGTCTATTTTTTAAACCAATATTTGAAATAGAAATATGAGAATTAGAACACATAAATTTTTTTTAGATCTATTTTAAGTCACAAGACGTGTCTCATGAGTTCAGATGAGTTTTGGGGGGTGTCAGACATTGACAAATTATTTTTGGAGAAGCAAACATAGGTGTACAGTTGGCACACGGTTAGTAATAATCGTGTAGCCCAAACCATGTGGCTTATCTTCTATAGGGACACATTTTTTTGAACCATGAAAATACCTAATAAAAACCATGTAGCCTAGTGCAGGGGCCTAGTGGGTGTCACATAAATTTTCAAACCAAGCACCTAATGGCGCATGGCCGTGTAGATGTTCAATAGTAAACTACATAGGTGGGTGCATAGGCTACACAAGATTTGGAAAACCATGTGCCTATCCGGCATGGTTAGTGCCCCTTAGGTAGTGACCAAACATATCTAGAACACATTTTTCCAAACTGTGCATCCAAACCATGTGGCTCATTAAAGTTATGGAAATTACCTTTTTTCATCAACCTCCTTATTTATTTTCATCCACTATTTTCTTCTCCTCATTCCTGTATAGTATCCCACATGTGGAGCTCCTCCACATCTCCACCTAGGCATGGAGAGATCTCTATCTGAGCTCAAAACCACTCACTATATATTGTGTTGGAATCCCATTAATGATTTTACAATTACTCTTCCCTCTTTTCTTAGTTTCTTTTTCCATATTAAATTTTATTTTAGTGTGAGCTCATATGCCATATTTTTAGGTTGTTTGTCCGTTTCTTCCAATGTTACTCATTCCAGATCAAATTAAATCTTGATATTGTATGAGTGAAGCATCCAAATATTAATTTAGGTGGTATCATGCTTTTCCATTAAATTATATCATGTTTATGAGATACACAATTATTCCACACATCGGATTTTTTGTGCACCACCTCTTAAATGATAAATTAATTATGTAAATTATTATGACTAAATTCATATTAAATTTTCACATTTAAAATTTAAAATTAGTGGAAGTCTACCTTGACTCAAACCACACATATGGGTGTGTTTATCATATTCCTTGACCTTTATTCTTAGTCTTTGAATAAAAAATAACATTTCAAGGTGCATTGAATTTCCTCTACCAGAATGAGATTCTAAATGAAAGTAAATGAATGACGAATGGTGTGTTTGTTTCCCCCTTAGCTTAAGAGCATTAATTATATTATGCTACAAAAATACTTGTAGATAAAATGACCAATTGAAATAAAATGAAATTTTTATGGCAAGGATCTCTATTTAGATCATATCAATTAATGAACGTATTGCTTGAATCATCTCACATGATAAATTGATAGTGGCATTGACCTTTTAATGTCCATATTGACTACTTATAAAGGGAATGGAACAAGATGTATACTTGAGTTGTAATATGGAATGATTAATAGCATGAAATTATTTATTACTTATATTTAAATAAATAAATAGCATGGATACTCTCATGGCCTATGAACCAATTTTAATGCATGATGCTTACTTCTTGACCAAACCGCCTTCTAAGTGAGTTTGGGTTAACTTTTAAAAATATCATAGATTGAGAACTAACATGACGTTCATTTTTTTTCTTATTCTATCAGGATATTCTTGATCACAGAATACCTTATTATTCATGGGCATGGCATCCCTTATTATTAATGGGCTTGACATCCCTTATTATTCATGGGAATGGAATCCATTATTATTCATGGACATGGTGTACCTTATTATGACACTCAGGCATAACTTCCCTTATCATTCATGGGTATCTCATCCCTTATTATTCATGAGAATGTAATCCCTTATTATTCATGGGTACAAAGTTTCTTATTATTATTGGGCATGAAGTCCCTTATTATTCATGGGAATGTAGCCCCTTATTATTCATAGGCATGGAATCCCTTATTATTCATGGTCATGGAATCCCTTATTGTGATACTCGATCATGATGTCCCTTATTGTGATACTTGAGAATGATGTCCTTTTATTATAATAATCAAACATGGCATCCATTATTATTTTTCCATGATACACTTGTGACTAGCATGGATGCCTGAGTTACGCCTCAAGTCATTCCTAGCACAATGTATCTATCTATATGGCTATATATGTCACTATGCATATAGTTAATATATACACATACATATTTATATATTTATATATATAGTAACACTTTATCAACTATTTTCCATCTTGGGATGAAATAGGTATTATCGGCCAGGTGTTCCTTCAGAAACCCGAGTTGAATTGTTTACATTCACACTTATTGCACTGCCTTATTTAATATACATATACAATTATATAATTTATATTAATAGAATATATTTCATTAAACACCATTTGTGGTGGGCTAATGAGTACATATCACACTCTGTTTAGGATACCATTGCATTGGGGTACCCAAACATACTTCATAGTTGCAGGATTAGTTTGTGTCAAGTGATGTTATTCTTAGACATGGAAGATTAAGGGAACAAGATTGAGACAAAGCTTAGGATTCTCATTGAGATGGACTTCTGGGGAATTTAATATTTTCTTTATGGATTATGTTTTTAGTAACCATTTTATATCTTCTTCTTGTACATTACAACATTGCATAGACATTCATGACTGCATATTGTCATTATCCATTTTATTCATTTATTATTGATTTTCAATTATTATCATCTTATGTTGCTCAGTTATTTATATTTGTTACACTATTGATTATCTATCACACCACTATGTGACTCTGATAATGAGGTATAGTCTCCCCAATATACCACCATTAGACCATCACTTCTAGTCTACAACCTCTATTGTACGGGGTGACACGCTTGAGGCCATGTGACTGACTAGATCGGGGCACCGTTTTAGGGTCTCCTAGGTTGGGATGTAACAAATTGATATTAGATATTTAATTTCCTTTATCTTAATATTTTGGTCTAGTAGACAGGAGACTAGGAATGTGTTGTCACTTGGTAAATAGCCATGCCTGGGAGTGATCAACCCACACATGGGGAAAATGCCAAGTGGCCAGGGATGAGACCATTGTTCATGTTGTTCATATTATAGTTGATTATTATTTTACATTGAGTGATTGTTTCAATTTTATTACTTACTGATTTATGGGATTTATGGTATGTTACCCATAGAATAGTATGACAAAGAAGTATTGCTACATGAATCATTATAGACATATATAAATTCACATTTCATGCATATTCCATGCCATGTAGGTTGAATTTATTAACAGACTGATACATGTTGGATGTGTCTTGTGTGATTATATTCCATGATTCATGGTTATTTAGCATGTCTATCAGTATACCATGTTTATGTGATTTTCCATCATGCTTATTTGTATAACATGATGGGTGTTTTATTTTCATGATTTCCTGTACAACATGCTTGAGTGATTATGTTCTATACTTGTTGTTATGTCATGATTTGTGTAATTTAATTGATTAATCTTGAAGATATTGGGATTGTTTTATTTGTTTTATGTTTTATGGAAATAAATAATAGGTAAGTAGAAAAGGAATGAAAAGAGGTGAATATTGAGCTAAATGAAACTTCATTACAAGAGGCATCTATTAAAGTATTTTTATCAGTCTAAATGGTGTTTTCCTATATAGATTGATGGTTCCACCTTAACAAACCAATCATGTCATGTTTCAGATATGAACCATTGGTTACATGGGTTGAAACATTTATGACTGTGATTAAATAGGGGGACGAATAAAATTTATAGAGTATGAACCTTTATAAATTGGGAAGGGTAACCCATATAATAAAAAAATTATATAAGAAATTTTTATATTCTGAATTTAAAGATAAAAACCTGGTTCTAGATACATGCATACCAATTATAACTTATAAAGGAAAGTAACTTTATAAATTGGGAATGGTAATGAATCTAACTGAATCATGGTATGCACTAAATTTAAATTCTTACCAAAAATTATTCTTCAAAATTAATATTTAAACTATAAATTTATAAAGGTTTTACCTCTATTATTTAATCATGATGATCTGTATGAATAAATCCTTAAATTAACAACTAGACCCAAGTAGATTAGTTAGGGAATGTTTCTTTTGATAAAAAATAGCTAAGAGTGTGGTAAATCTTTAATAAATCAACTGTTAATGGGTTTCATTGTGATAAACCCATTTTGAAATGATAGGACCCTCATAGGTCACCTTTATCTTTTATTACTTAGTACTTAAGACCATGGGGGTATACTCATGCTATATAGGGATGGTTCTTTAAGGTGTAAACAACCACTTATACAAGTTATGTATAAATTTATGTGGTAGCTTACTGATACGATCCCTTTTAATTAATAAAAACTTGTAATCTTATTTTGATATTTATAAATGTGAGGTGTGAGTTAATTAAATTGAAAAATACAACCTAAAGAGTTTTTTCCTATATATATTAGAATTAAATTTTTCTTTGACTGAGTCAAATATGAAAATTTTTGGTGATACATAAAATGGATAAAATAAATTTACCAAATAAAATTCCTAACTTGTGATAGGAAATTAGCTAAGTAAATAATTCTTGAATGGAAGTTTAATATATCTTGATTATATTTCCCAATATCATTAAATATATAAAGTACTAGGTATCAATTTATTTCATAATTAGTATTTAATGTTATTTAAACTGAGCCTTTGAATTGTAATAAATAAATAAATGTAAATTAGTATAATGGCTTAAATAAAACCTTAATGTGGTGTTTTTAGTTTCTACCCTCATGTAAGGGTAGTTTTAATCATTCCTTTAGTTCTACATTAGATGGGAATGGGTATGTTTCCAATGGGGCTCTACTAATTTTTTTTTATTTTATAGAGAACTTAAGGGTCAGGCTAGTAGGCCTAGTGACCATTTATGATGTGATCAAGTTAGAAGGACTATGATTGTGCCTTAGTAAGGGGGTTTCTAGTTGTTGTATCACCCTCTAAGGTAAAATGAAATTGGTAAATTCTTATGAATAATTTCAGATGTGATTTCCCATTTGGATTTTGTTCCTATTGAGTAGGAATCTGAGTGATCATAGAAAACCCTCTGGATAGACGGGTGGTCATTTGGTAAGTTAAACCTTGTTAAAGACATGGGCATCATGAAATTATCTAGATCAATGGTTTAGACATTCCTATTTAGGTATTATGTGTTGATACAAACAATAACCATCAAGTTGTTAAATGATAAAACAAACCATATGAGTTTGATGGAAAACGTTGAAGTTTCAAGCTATTATGATACATTTGTGGGTCATTTATAGAGTATTATAACCTATATGTATAGAGAAAGTTGAGTTTTCCAAGTAAAAGGTATGACATTGCAAAGGTATAGATTGTTGTAACACTACTGACCATTTTAGTTTAGGATTTTATGCCTGATGATAATAATGAGTGTGAGCTCGACTTAGGAGAGTGTCACATGTACGTATAGAGTGTTTTGATATAGCATGCTTTTAAGTAGACATTTTCGCTATCTTTTCAAATTAATACATGCTAAAATAATTTTGGCTACATCCAAGAACCACGTTCAGTGTTGGTGGATTGTGATCCATGTGACAAGGATCCTTCCACAGGAATAATTAATAGGATAATTCTAAGGTGGTAAATGTCATGTCAAATGTTTTTTAGCATGTACTTATAATTATAGGGAGATTAATTGAAAATGGACCATTATAAATGGTCATAATGGCTTATGAGAGCCTGTGAGGCTACTAAGTTCGAGTTTCTATCCAACAATTGTCAAGAAAAAACCCAGTTATAGTTTGGATTGAGTTTTGATGCTAGATTCATGCTTGGGGTTATTGAGTGACCTAGAGAATGTAACAATTGTGTTACATGTTAGTGCTTTTAGGGAAGCATGATGAAAAAATATTGGGTGTGTACACAAAATTTCAATACACCATTAGTCGAGTTGGAATTTTTTGGTTATTCCAGAATGACCACTGGATACCTAGAGTGGTATGAGCATCATGTGACATCTTAGATTCGGATTCCACTAAAGGTTCCTCGAGCTTGGTGGGACACATGGCCTCAAGAACATCTCCCTGAATTCCAAAGGCAGCTAACAGTAGTTAGGGACTAGGGTGTGTCCATGGGGAGAATATGACCTTATTACTAGAGTGTATCACATAATATTAGTATAATATAACATGAGATATGTAAATATAGGAAGTAATGTAATAGTGAAAAAATTACACTAACATATTGGAGTAATAAACAATAATTAAATCAACTGGAATAACTGATATAAATATATAAAAGTTAATGATGATATGTCATGTATCTAGAAATATGGAAAACAATTATATAAGAAGCAGACAATAATGCTATACAAATGTATAGAAAATGAATAAAAAAATATCTCAAGCATCCCAAGTTGTAACTCGGTCATCTACTACTAACTCCATTCAAAAAAAACAAGCAATCAAGTGTCAAAATCCTTATAATTCCTTTTTTAGACACCTACATATATAAAATCTGCCCAGGTACCAGAGGAACCCGGATAGGGTGTGAGATAAATATCAGTAGGCCAGCGCATTCGGTGTCTATAACATACTATCCATAAAATACAAACTAATGTTTTTCAAGAATGCATTTACATAAAAGTAAATTAGTACAGTAAATATAAATACCCAAGTACCTACTTCAGCCCTTAGCTAGTGTCTGAACATACAACCAATTAATTAATTAATTTACAGTTTATATAAAAAGGTCACATGAGGTATAGACGACACTGGCATCACCTCATGATATAATTTGAAGTGGTTCCAAGATGTGAAAAGGAAAAAATTATGATTATGATATAAAAATGGTTCCATGTTAATAACAAAGGAATCCTAGACCTCAAGGGTGACCAACTTAGTAATAACTACAGTCTGGCTAAGGGTAAGAGTGTAATCCAAGGAGAATCATCCCAGAAATTCCATAATTTTATAATCTAACTGAGTCCAAGGATTATATCCAAGGTAAAATGGGATAAGAAATGGCCAAACCCAAGAATATGACCAAGGTACCTTGTGTTTGTAGAAACCATGATAGATTAAAGGAGTGTATCCAAAGAATCCTGTAATAGAAAAAGAGGGATCCTATGGTGTCATATTGAGAATCCACTAATAGAAGAGGATCAAGTTCCAAGGTGGTTCTCAACCAAGGAAACCAAAATCCTTGAATTGGAATGGTGTCTATGAGTTCTCAAGTAATTCCCTTAGTAATCTAAGAACTATCTCAAGTTTGACCAACCCTATAAGTATGTCAAGGTTCATATGTATAATTAGGCACCTTATATTTAATTCATTTAATAAATTATTCCATATAGTAATTATGATAATTAATATTCCAAGGTAAATTCCATGCCTTTTATACAAGTGAAAAGGAATCTAAATACATGAAACCATTGGTAATTTATTTATTTAATCCATATTTAATGATTAATTCAGTAGGTTCAAGCCTTTCCATTCATTACTGTGACAAGGCCATGGGGCATGCAACCATTTAATTCATTTGATATTTAATTACTTGGTTCTATCCTTTACCTTTAATTACATGAAAATGTTATTCTAAGGATGATAAACCACCCATTCATTTATAATCAAATAGGCCAAGTCATATATATACAATACACTTGCCAATACCAATTTATAATTTATTAATCAAGTTCAAATGAGGAACTTAACTTAGTCACGTTAAGTGGAAAGGGACCATGGTACTAGAAATTATTCAATTCAATATCCAATTATTATAAGGAGGATTACTATTAGAATGGTCAAGCTTAAACACACCCGAATAGTTGATCAAAGGTGTCAAAACACTAAAAACCCAATTATAGAATAACACCCTACATGGGATAGATGATGTTGGGGACATAACCACCAATGATGATTAAAATATATGGAAATGGTATTGGAATAAAACCCTAATGACTATAAGAAAGACATATAAATTCAAAAAATAATGCCCGATGAAATCATCACTACCACACGACAATTTCCAAAATGATAGAAATAGAGAAAGGAGTTATAGACCACCTACCTTAAGCTTGTATGACTCTCCTCATCCAGTATCATACTTTAGGTTTTCTTGGATTAGAGTAGATATGAATAATATATCAATGCCCTGAAATTGATGCATGTAAGTATGGATCCAAATGGCGTCTTTGATAGAAAAGAGAAGGACATATGTTTAAAAAGGAATCAAGAATTTATTAGTGAAGATTCAAGGAGATGAATGACACTTTGATCATACTCTAGATGGATGGTAAATCTCAAATAAAAATTTAGATGAGTTTTTGGATTCAAAATGAGGAAACATGATAGGGATGTCTGCTGGAATGAAGGAGAAATGCGGGGATTCATTTAACATTTCACTTAAGGGAAAAATTGACCTTTCACCCAAATTTACACAACACACAATTTGGCTGCACAGTTTGGACAAAACATGTGAAAATCATGCATGAGAAATATTAGAAAGAGGCATAAAAATGGTTAGGCCACATGATTAGGGAAATTGTTCACCAACTATGTGAAATTCCAATATCAAAATTGAATACATTCTCACATGGTCGTGCAACCCAACTTGTATAGTTAGATCAAGTTGTCCGCCTTATTCTATCCCATCATCCAGCCTCACATGGTTTAAACAAACCATACAACCTACCTCACACAGTTTAAACTAAGAGTGTGATAGGCCATTTCCCCCCCAAAAGTTTGGTTTTGGGATCTAAACAAGCACATGACACCCCGAGACCATTACTAACTCATTATGCATCCATATTAGGTCCATAAAGTAAATTAGACCAAAATTTAAAGGATCCATACCTCAGGGAAAAAATAAGTTCTTATATTTTTCCCCCTTAAAGTAACTCTCCCCCATGTTCACCTTCTAAGGGAAAAAACACTGTCTAAGAACAACTCTAGACACTAGGCACGTATGTTGGCCTCCCACTCCAAAGTCTCATCTTACACACAACAATGATTTTATAGAAACCATACGAGAGGGATATATTGGACTTAGAGAGCCTTATTGATCTAGTCAATGATGCATATAGGATACTCCTAAAAGGATGCATTAACATAAAGATAAAATTCCTTGGGATCAAAATTATGAGATTGGTTGGCATGATAACAACTAATCTGTGAAACCTGGAAACCATCTTGCATGGAACGACACCTCTGAGGTAGTATAAACCGATAGGCTACTAGCCTGACTCTCTGTAGAATCTCAAATGACCTGACATAATGAGGTGACAACTTCCCTTGCCTCTACATCCATCTATTCCCTAACCTGGGTGATACCCATTGGAAAACATGATCCCCAACCTCAAACTACATAGGTCGTCTACAGTTATTGACATAATATCTCTGTCGAGATTGAGAATTAGGCATACTCTTCAAGATCAGATGAACCTACTCCGAATTATCCTATATAAGATGAAGACCTTGTAGGGATGAATCAATTAAATCTAGCCAACACAAGGGTGAATAAAATGAACTACTATACAAGGCCTCAAAATGATACATCTTAATTGTCACCTAAAATCTATTATTATAGGCGAACTTGAAAAGTGGGATATGATTCTCTTCAGAATTGCTAAAATCAAGGATGCATTCTCGAAGTATGGCCTCCAAGACCTGTATCGTATGTTCTGACTATCCATCAGTCTTAGGGTGAAAGGTTGTGCTTATAATCACCTATGTACCCATAGCCTTTTGCAACCCCTTCTAGAACTATTTCATAAAACGAGTATCCCTATATTCTATGATAGTACAAGGGACCCTGTGTATTCGTATAATCTCACGGACATATAGTCTTCCCAGCTTATCATCTAAGAACATATTTGGATAATAATGAACTGGGAAACCTTCACTATCTAGTTAATAACTACCCATACAACATTGCTACCTCTAGGAGACCTAGGTAATCCAAATAGAATATCTATATAAATATCTACCCATTTTCATTCTGGGATTGGAAGCATCTATAGGAAGCCTACAGGTCTCTGTTGCTTTACCTTCACCTACTCAAAGGTGTAACATATAATAATAAAGCTTGATATCTTACATTTCATACTAGGCCACCAATAGTTGAGTTGCATGTGTCAATACATCTTGGATATTCTTGGATGAACTATCCACTGAGAAGTGTGGGACCCGCACATCATATCTTATCTTATATCTATATGAAGACAGACACATCCATGTACACACAAGATGTTGTCTCTGTCTAGAGTCCAATCTAGAGGTGGTCCATATCCTTCTATGCTCTCATGGATAACCAAGCCTTCAGGATATTAAAATTCTTTACTCTTCACCTTATTAAGAAGGGAAGAGGTAACTATCAAGGATGAGAGATTGGAATGCTCGTGAATTTTTTGAAACTCTAGATGTAGACCAGAGAAGAGGGACATTAATTTCCATTCATCACTGGCTTCCCATATGGCATATGTATGAGTTTTATGGATCAGAATGTCTGCAACCAAATTTCCTTTTCTTGGTGTATAAGCAAGATCAAAATTGAAGGACTATAGATATTAGACCAATATTTGTTGTCTAAGATTCAATTCAAAATGTGTAAATATATATTTGAATCTCTTGTGGTCTGCAAACACCACAAAGTTATCACATAATAAATAGTTTCTCTAGCAACATAAGGTATGAAAAACTGCTTCTAGCTCAAGGTAATGTGTTGGGTAGTTTCTCCCATGAGGCCTCAACTACCAAGATCCATATGCAACAAATCTATCCTCCTGCATTAGAACTTATCATAGGCCGATTACTGATGCATCACAAAAGACCGTATAACCTTTTATAGGATCTGCAAAAATCAGAATAGGTGACGAGACAAGCCTCCCTTTTAGCTCCTAAAAGGATTTCTCGCACTCTTCTATCCAGAATAACTTAACACCCTTCTTTTTAAGACTAGTAATAGGTGAAGCAAGTCGTGATAATTCATTTATAAAATTAATATAATATCCATCCATCCCCAAGAAACTATATATATCAAACATGTTCTTGGAATGATCCTAGGAAACCACAATAATAACCTTCTCTAGGTCAATAGATACTTATGATTCTAAAAAAACATGACCCAAGAAGTGAACTTTTTTGATCTTGAAGTGGAACTTAGCAAGATTGGAATAAAGATGATGCACTATTAGTGTACTCATAATGATATCAAGGGGGAAGTTTATGTACTAGAATATTCCCTCTAACCTTACTTTCAACGGTGTATCCATGTCATTACACCACCTTAATATGATATTTACTTCCTGAGACTTTCTGTGATCAAAACTACTCTACTAGCACTGTTGGTTATCAGGAGTCTTACTACCATTTCAACTATAGACTCCTCATATAGTCTGGGTGGTGCTACTCTGACACTACACCTAACACCGTGTAAAACAACCTTCCCCTAAAGGTGGAGCTGGTGCAGAACCTCTTCCACTAAAAGCCGATGGAAAGGTTTGAAAGAATATATGAAGATGACACATACAACCAAAAACCTGACACTCTAGTGGTTATTTATCACACTAAGTCTTCAGGTGCCCATTTTCCACATTGGTGACACACCAAAGAGATACTAGCATGGGTACCCTAGCTGAAACTTCCATGACAAGAAACCTAGAGAGGTTTCTTCCTACTATCAGAAGAACTATTGGACTACCATGACATTGTTCCTCTATGCCCACTACCATTTCCATCCCTTAGGTTGTACTCATCAATAATATCCTGATTAACTATTTTGGAAAAAAGTAGGTAGGAGAAAAAAATTCACCTATATACAAATGGAATACTAAAGCCTATACTCGAAATATCTAGCTCGTGAAATCTCATCAACTGCTAGAAGTGGAAAAAAGTGCTGTAACTCAGTGAAAAGCACCAAATACTCCATAAATAATGGGAACCCTGATTGATATGCATGAAATATCTAGATCTGTCAACTATTAGTATCTGAGGAAAGAACTAATCATAGAAAGTAGTATAGAAATTAGCCCATACCATGACCTGATAGAAACCATCCTGGGTAACTACATTCCACCAACACTTGTTCGAATCAGAAATCATGTAAGTAGAAAGATTGAACCTATGCTCTAGAGGCATCCCCAAATGATCAAAGATAATCAAAGTGTCCTCTAGCCAAGATTCAACAGCCTATGGACTACCATCCCCTAAGAAGGTGGGAGGATGCTGCAGTTGGAACTCATGCATCAAATCAGCCATCATTGGTACAACTCATGGATCACCATGCATGGACTGCATCATAAGTATAAAACTATATCGAACATGATCTTTAGTGCCCAAATTAGGTACAATAGGTGGTACCTCAAGTGGCACTCCTAGAGGTAAGACTGGAAGCTCAGGGCCCACCAAATCTAGATCATGGTCACCAACACCTTCCTGGAACATGAAACGAGGATTCCTTGGTGTCTTTGGTATAAATATTCCATACACACACCTTAGAACAAGATTTATGAAGATAGATATCAACACTAGTGGAAGCTGAATGAAATGAAGTGCTCACTACGCATAATATACTGTCCCAACTACCTACTTATAAGGACAGGTATTGGTAAGTGCTAAAATATAAGTTACAAGGTTTCTAATAGAATATAGGTCAATATTACCTTGCCTCTTCATTTACTAGAAACCATGTTAATTCATTTTTACATTTAATTACCAGTTGCAGTCCTTTACCTTTCATAAACACGACAAGGATAAATAAGGATGTGCAACCATTTCATTTTAGAAACTGTGTTTCAATTTTCTTGTTTCATTTTATTATTTTTATATACCAAGGTTCATTAAAAATGAGTTTTCCATCCTAGTGAATCAGGGCCCATACTCCTTATCAATGAGATTAAATTCCATTTGGATTTATAATTAAATGCTTGATTTGGTAAATTAATCATTCTAATCCATAAGGGCCCATAACACCTCATGAAATGAAATAAGATATCACTCAATCACAAACCAAAATCAGAAAAATAATATATACAAAGCAAGGCTCACTCAGCAATCACAGACATATCAAGCAATTAAATAGTGATATGCACCTATATGTCATGTCAATATACGTGAAATGTGAATACTAGGTGCCTACTATGATGAATGTAAAAATACTTCTTACCCTCATATCATTGGGCTAATGATAAAATTTAATCTTAGTTAGAATAACAATAAAAAAACCACATAACATGTGCATCACCCAATGGTCAGATGATATCATTTGTATTAGGTAAAATCATAATACTAATTGTAATTTAGGATACTCAATATTTACCCAAAACATGGGTTCATGACACCCATGAATGACTTATAACTACGTTACATAACATTACTAATCTAAAATATATTGTCTCAAAATAGTAAAGTAATAAAGGAACCCCTTTGATACCACTTTGTGACATCCCAGACCCAGATTCCACTGAAGGTTCCCTGAGCCTTGTGAGCCACATGGCCTAAAGTGCATCTCCCCGAAAGCCAGAGGCTACCGACTAGTAGCGAGGGACTAGGGTGTGTTCATAGGGAGACTATTAACTCATTACCAGAGTGTATCATAGAGGATTAGTATAATATAATAGTATATAAGTAAATAGAAGAAGCATTGTAATAATGAACAATATAAAAAAAGCAGACAAGAGTAACAAACAATAACTAAATCAAATGGAATAACTAATATGAATATAAAAAAGTTAATGATGACATGTCATGTATCTAGACAGATGGAAAATAGGTATACAGGTAGAAAACAAGAATGATATACAAAAGTATCAAAAATTAATACAAAACTATCTCAATTATCCCATGCTCCATATCAGTCACCTGACACTAGCTCCATCCAAAAATAGCAAGTAGTCAAGTTTCCAAAGACTTATGTTTCCCCTTTCTTAAAACCTACATATATATATTCTGCCCGGGTACCTGAGGTGTCTAGATAGGGTTTGAGATAAATCTTAGTAGGACACCACTAATAAATTATATAACATCATTTCCATTCAATAAAAACTAAAGGTGTGAAAGCATGAATTTATATAAAAAGAAATTAGTATAGTAAATGTAAATACCCAAGTACCTGCTTCATCCCTTGGTTGGTTTCTAAACATACAACTAGTTAATTTATTAATTAATTTCTAGTTTATATAAATAGGTCACATGAGGCATAGATAGTAGTAACATAACCTCATGATAGAAGTAGTAGTGGTGCCAAGATGTGACCAGAAAAACATGATGATTATAATATAAAAAGGGTCCCAAGGTAATAACAAAGGAAACCTAGACCTCAATGGGTTCCAACTCAGCAATAACTGTAGCCTAGATAAGGGTAAGAGTGTAATATAAGGATAATCATACAAGTTATTTTACAATAGTGTAATCTAATCGAGTCTAAGGAGTATATCCAAGGTAAAATAGGATAAGAAATGGCTAGGCCCAAGGATATAACTAAGGCACCTCATGTTTGTAAAAACCATATTTGATCCAAGGAGTGTATCCAAGGAATATGTTAATAGAAAAGGAGGGATCCTATGGTGTCATACTGGGCATCCACTAATAGATTAGGATTAGGTTTCAAGGTGGGTCTCAACCAAGGCAACTAGAATCCTTGAATCGTAATTTCATCCCTGAGTGCTCCAGTCATTACCTCAAGAATCTGTGAACCATCTCAAGTCTTACCTCCTGTATAAGTATGTCAAAGTCCATATGTATAATTAGGAACCTTAAATTTAATTAATTTAATAAATTATTCCATCTAGTAATTATTCCAATTAATATTCCAAGGACCACTCCATGCCTTTCATACAAGTGATAAGGCATCTCAAGACATGCAACCATTTTTAATTCATTCATTTAAGCCATATTCAGTTATGAAGTCAAGTGGTTCAAGCCTTTCCTTTACTTATTGTGAAAAGGACAAGTGGAATGAAACCATTTAATTCATTTAATATTTAATTACTTGGTTCTCTCCTTTACCTTTCATGACACGACAATATTTTTCTAAGGACAAGCAACCACCCATTCATTTATAATAAAATAGGCCAAGTCATATACATACAATATAGTTTCCAAAATCCATTTAATTTTTTTAATCAAGTTCAAATAAGGAACTTACATTAGATGGGTCAAGTGGATAGGGAAAATGTTACCAGTCATTAGTCAATTCAATAGTCAATTATTACGAGGAGGCTTACCATTGGAATGGTTAAGATTAAACACACCCGGACGATGGATCAAAGGTTTCAAATCACTAAAAACCAAATTATGGAATAACACCCTATATGGTATGGATGATGTTGTGAAAATAAACACCAACGATGATTAACATATATGGAAAGGTTCATGGAATACGATCCTACCAACTACAAGAAATACATATAAATTCAACAAACGATGCCTGACAAAATCAGTGCGATGCTGCGACAATTCCCAAAATGATGGAAATGGATAAAGGAGTTATATCCCACCTACCATAATCTCATACAAATCTCCTCATCTAGTATTGTCCTTTAGTTTGAATAGGATTGGATTAGATCTGAATAATGGATCAATTCCTTGAAATTTGTGCATATGAGCCTGAATCTAAATAGCGTCGTTCATATAAGGAAGAATGATGTATGTTTAAAAAGGAATCAAGAGCATACCATTGAAGATATAAGGAGATGAAAAACACTTTTATTTCACTTCAGATGAATGGTAAATCTCTAATCCTAGTTTAGATGATTTTTTGTATTCAAAAGGAGGAAACATGGGGGGGGATGTCCACTGGAATGAAGGAGGAAGGAGGGGATTCATTTAACATTTCACTTAATGGAAAAATTGACCTTTCACCAAAATTTATAATGCACATGGTTTGACCGCATGGTTTGGACAAACTATGCACAAATCATGCACGAAAATATATAGGAAGTGGAATACACATGTTTAGGCCTCATAGTTAGGGAAACCATGCACCAATTGTGTGAAATGCCACTGTAAAAATTGCAGACATTCTCACATAGTCGTGAAACCCAACTTGCATAGTTAGATCAAACCCTATGACCTATTCTAGCCCACTTTACAACCTTGCACAGTTTAAAAAACCACGAGGACTACCTTTCATGGTTTAAAGTAACTGTGAGACATGCTATTTCCCCCAAAAAATCTGGGTTCCAGGCTCTTAACAATCCCCAAACACTCCCAAGACCTTTACTAACTCACTAGGCATTTGTATTAGGTCCATAAAGTAAATTTGACCAAAATTTAATGCATCTATACCTGAGTGGAAAAACGGGTTCTTACAGTCTCCCCATTAAAGGAATTCATCCCCAAGTTTACCTTCTATGGGAGGAAAAACATCGTCTGAGAACAACTTTTGCCATTGGGCACATACATGTGCCTCCCCCTCCCAATTCTCATCCTGTACATGATCATGCTGCCGTAAC
Organism: Viscum album; assembly: GCA_963277665.1. Lineage (NCBI taxonomy): Eukaryota > Viridiplantae > Streptophyta > Magnoliopsida > Santalales > Viscaceae > Viscum > Viscum album. The sequence goes on along the minus strand of OY728130.1, from coordinate 1,241,525,370 downwards.
ACCTCTACTAGAGGGATAGATTGGCCTCATGGAGCCTTCATGCTCCGGTCTACGATGCATATAGAATACTCCTCAAAGGATGAATTAACATCATGTTCCACTTACTCAGGATCAAAAGTATTAGATGGGTTAGCTTGATAATGGAAAAGTTGTGAAAAGTGGAAGATATCGTGCATGACATAATACCTCTGAGGTAGTAACAACCAATAGGATACCAGCCTGAATCTCTATAGAATCTCAAATAGACTGAAATAATGAGGAAAAATCTTCCCTTTACTCTATATCCATCTATTACCTAACCTGGGTGATACCCATAGGAAAACACAATCCCCAACCTCAAACTCCAGAGGTCATCTACGGTGATCGACATAAGATTTTTTTCGAGACTGACTAGTATAGATATTCTTCCTCATCACCCAAACATGATTTGAAATATCCTACACTATATAAGGAACTAGTAGGGATACCTCACCTACCTCTAGCTAGCACAGAGGTGAACAACATGACCTACCATACAAGGACTCAAAAGGATCCATATGAATTGTATCTTAAAATATATTATTATAGGGGAACTCAATGAGAGGGACATGATTTTCCCAAGAACCTCAAAAATCAAGGACTCATGCTAGGAATTTTCTACAAAACCTATATCATTAATTCTAGCTATCTATCAGTCTGAGCGTGAAAGGATGTTCGTAGAAGCACCTGTATACCCATAGCCTTCTGCAACCCCTGCCATAACTATGACGTTAAATGAGTGTAACTATTTAAAAAGATAGTACGAGGGCCCCCATAAAGTCCTATAATATCACATATATATAGTATTACCATATCATCAACTAATAAAGTCTCACAGATAGGAATGAAGTGGTCAACCTTTGTTAGCTAGTCAATAAATACCTATGCAGCGTCATGCCTCTAGGTAGCCTAGTTAATCCAACTATGAAATCAATAGAGATATCTTCCCATTTTAATTCCAGGAATAGAAGTGAATGTTAAAGCATGCAGGTCTTTGGTGATCTTCCTTCACCCACTGACAGGTGGAATACCTAATAATAAATCCTACTATCTTATGTTTCATACCATACCACTAATATCGGAATTGCATGTCTTGATACATCTTGGAGATGCCTGGATGAACTGTCCACTAAGAAGAATGGGAGTCACACATCTACTCCTATCTCATATTTGTAGGAACCCAGACACATCCATGTATATACAATATGTTTTCTCTATCCATATACCAATATAGAGGCGGATCATCTCTTGAAATGCTCTTATATATAAACAATACACCAGGATCTAAAAATTTCATACTCTTCACCTTCTCAAGGATGGAAGAGGTAACTTTCAAGTCCCAAAGATAAGACTGCTTGTGAATTTTTTGAAGCTCTATATGTAGATCAGAGAAGAGGTCTATAAATTTCCATTCACCACTAGCCTCCCATATGACATGTGCCTGAGTTTTCTGGCTCAGTGCATCCGTAACCCCATTGCCTTTTCAAGGCATATAGGAAAGCTCAAAAGTGATGGAATATAGATATTCAACCCATATTCATTGTCTGAGATTCAAATCACGCTATATAAAGATATATTTGAGAATATTGTGGTCCTTATACACCATAAATAACCCACCCAATAGATAGTGTCTCCATTAACGTAAGGCTTGGGAAACTGCTTCTAGCTCAAGGTCGTGCATTGGGTAGTTTTTCCCATGAGTCCTAAACTAATGAGATCTATACAAAATGACTCTATTTTCCTACATTATCACTAATCATAGGCTGATTCTAGATACATCACAAAATATTTTATAACCTTTTATAGGATTAGGAAAAATCAAAATAGGTGTCGAGACAAGCCTCCCTTTTAGCTCCTAAAAGGATTTCTCACACTCTTCTGACCATAGAAACTTAACACCCTTTTTTGTAAGACCAGTAATAGGTGAAGCATGGTGTGAGAATTCCTATATAAAACACCTGTAATATCTATCCATCTCTAATGAACCCTATATATAAAACATGTTCTTGGGTTACACCTAAGAAACCATAACACTAACTTTCTCTAGGTCAACAGATACTTCTGATTCTGAAATAATATGACCCAAGAAGTGAACTTTGTCAATCCAGAAGTGGCACTTAGAAATCATGGAATAAAGATGATTCTCTCTCAGTGAAATTAGAACAATATCAATATACATATCATGGTCACTATGAATATGAGAGTATACCAAGATTTCATCCAAAAATACTACAACAAAAGAATCCAGATAGGGATGGAACACCATATTCATCAGATCTATGAAAATGAATGGCACTCTCATGAGACCAAATGACCTAACAAGGTACTCATACATAACATACCTACTATGGGAATCTGTACTTGGTATGTATGATGTCCTGACTCTCACCTGATGATAGCCCGATCTCAGGTCGATCATAGAAAAGACCCTAGTTCCTTGGAGCTTGTCAAAGAGATCATATATACAAGAAAAAAGATACCAGTTCTTGACTATAAGTTGGTTCAACCATCTATAATCTACAAATGGATGAAGGGTCCCATCTTCCTTCTTGTATATAATCACAAGTGAACCCCAAGAGGAAGTACTAGGCCATATGAAACCTTTGGCCTCTAGATCCTCTAACTGCTGATTGAGCTCTTGGAGCTCAGTAGGTACTATCTTGTACAGAGGAATGGAAAATGGAGCTACTCCTAGAATGATGTCAATCATAAAAATACCTATCACTTATGAGGTAAGGTAGAAAAAGCATTGGTAAAGACATCCCTAAAATGATATACTACTAGAGTGAATTCATCTTGATGTAAACCCTGATCCTCCATGAAGTGATTAGAAATTTGGGCGGTCACTCCACCTAGACCATGATGCTCAGGTCCAACTCTAATAGTCTAGACATCCCACTCACCCTTGTTTAGATAACTGCTACCCTCTAGTGATGTAAAAAACACCCTTCGGGGATATAAGTATACAAAGTCATGCTAAAAAACCGACCAATCTATCCCAAAAATAACATAGAATCATGTAATCTTGAGAACATAGATGTCCCATGGAAAGGGATAACTACCTAACTCAAGGGATAAGTCACTAAATAAGTGTATTCCCTCTGACCATACTTCCAATGGTTTATCCAGGGTCATTACACTGTAGTAATATGATATTTCCATCTCGAGACTTTCTACGATCAAAACTACTCTGTTGGATCTTCTAGTGATCAGAAGTCTGGATACCAAGACCACAAACTCATCCCTGACCAGTCCCGCTAGTGATACTCCAACTCCCTTCATGATGTGTCATAAAAGAACCTTCCCCTAAAGGGGGAGCTGGTGTGGAACCTCTTCCACTAGAAGATGATGAAAAGGTTTGTAAGAATCTCTGAAGATTCCCAATATAGCTACAAGACCAACACTCCAAAGGGTCTCTATCACAATGAGGCTTTAAGTTACCCTATAGTCCACACTAGAAACACACCAAAGAGATACCCGTATATATACCCTAGATGCCACTTCCCTGACAAGAAACCTCGAGGGATCACTTCCTACTACCAGAAGAACTACTGGCTTGCTGTGACAGTGGTCCTCTATTCCCAGTTCCTTCGCCATCCCTTAGGTTGTACCTGATGAAAATATCCTTATTAACTATTTTAGAAAATTTAGGTAGGAAAAAGACATTCACCTGAGTATGGATAGAATACTGAATACCATCTTTGAAGTGTTTATCTCATGAAAGCTCATCACTGACTAGAAGCAGTGAAAAGTGATATAACTCAGTAAAAAGAGATGAATAACCCATAATGATATAGAACCATACTTGATATACATGAAATCTTTGGATTTATCATATCTCAGTTTATGAGGAAATAATTAATCATAGAAACCATTCTAAAAATAAGCCCATACCATGACCCGATGGTGACCAACCTGGGTAACTACATCCCACCAACACTTATCTAAATCACACAACATGTAAGTATAAATCTTGACCCTCCTCTATAAAGGCATCTAAAAATTATCAAAGATAGTCAATGTAGACTCTAGATAAGATTTAGTAGCCTACAGACCTCCATCCCCTGAGAAGGTTGGAGGATGATGTAGCTGGAACTCACATGTCAGATCATGCATCGTAGGTGCATCTCATGGAGCACCATGCATATAGTACATCATATATAGAAAACTATCTCAAACTTGAGTGATAGTTCCAAAATCAGGTATAGTAGGTGGTGCCTCAAGTTTCACTTTTGGAGGTAATATTGGAGTCTTAGGGCCCACCACTTTTGGAGCATGGTCATCACTACCTTCATGGCGCACGACACGAGGACACTGTGGTGGCATTGGTCTACCAATTCCAAGCACATGCATTAGAAAAATCATTAAGTAGATAAATAAAAACACCAACAAAAGCTAAATGAAAGGAAGGGCTCACTACCCATATCATACTACCCCAACTACCCTCTTAGAAGGATCGATATTGGTAAGGGATCAAATATAAGTTACAGGGGTTATATTAGATGATAGGTCAATGTTGCCTTGCCTCATTATTTACTGGAAACCATGTTAATAAATTTCTATATTTAATTACTAGGTTCAATACTTAACCTTTCATAAACATGAAATGGTGGAATAAGAACATGCAACCATGTCATTTTAGAATTAGTCTTTCACTTTTCAAGTTTCATTTTCTTATTTTCATATACCAAGGATCATTGAAATTGAGTTTTCCATCCTAGTGAATCAGGGCCCATACTCCTTATCACTGATATTAACACCCATTTGGATTTCTAATTAATGTATTGATTAGGTAAATTACTAATTCCAACCCATGAGGGCCCATAACACCTCATGAATTGGAACAATAAATCACTCAATAACAACCCAAAAGTAGTATGAGAATATATATAAAGCAAATATTACTCAATAATCATAGGAATATCAAGAAATTTCATAACGATATTCACCTATAAGGAATGGAAAATTACACAACATGTGAATACTAGGTGCCTAATAGGATGAATGTAACAATTCTTCTTACCCTCATAACATCAAGACAAGGATGAAATGAAATCTTAGTCAAAACAATAATCAACAACACCCCATATAATGTGAATCACCCAATGATGAAATGATATCGAATGGAATAGGTAAAATCATAACAACAATTATAATTCAGGAAAATTAGTATTTAACCTAAACATGGGTTCGTAATGACCAAGAACAACTTATAACCAAGTTCCAAAAAATTACTAATCTCCAATATATTGTATCCAAATAAAAAATTAAGAAAGGAACCCCTTTGATATCACTTTGTGACATCCCAGACCTGAATGCCACTGAAGGTTCTCCGAGCTCGGTATGCCACATGGCCTCAAGCGCATCTCTCTAAATGATGGAGGCTACTGACTAGAAGTGAGAGATTATATTGTGTCTATGGGGAGACTTTTACCTCATTACTAGAGTGTGTCACATAGGATCATTATAATATAATAGTATATAAGTAAATAGTGTAAGCAATGTAATAGTGAACAACACGGAAGAAGAATACATGAGTAATAAACAATAACAAAATAAATTTGAATAACTGATATAAATATATAAAAGTTGAAGATGATATGTCATGTATCTAGAAATATGGAAAACATGTATACAAGAAGTAGACAAGAATGCTATAAAAAAGTAGCAAAAAATAAAAATAAAAAACTATCTCAAGCATCCCAAGATCTAGATCGGTCCTTTTCAACTATCTCCATAAAGATAGTAATCAATCAAGTATTTGAATCCTTATGCTTCCCTTTGTTGACACCTGTATACATATAGTCTGTCCAGGTACCAAAGGTGCTTGAATAGGGTGTGACATAAATCTAAGTAATCCCCAACCAACGAAATCTATAAAATCATGTCCATGCAATATATACTGAAGGTGTGAAATCATGAATTTATATAAAAGTAAAGTAGTACAGTAAATAAAAAATACCCAAGTACCTACTTCATCCCTTGGATGGTGTCTGAACATATAATCAGTTTATATAAATAGGTCACATGGGGCATAGATGGAACTAAAATTACCTCATGATAACAATAATAGTGTTTCAAAGATGTGATAAGGAAACCATGATGATTATTGTAGAGACCCGAAACTTGACGTACATGGACATTACATTACTTTTGCGGAATACTTAGTACATAAAAAAAACACACACACAAGGATTGTAATAGTTTAGTGTCTTTGGAAACTCGGAACATAATATTCTAATCCTGGTGAAAGATCTTCAACATCTCCCATAAAGATCTTCCCTTTTTTTTATACCTAAAACCTTTCTTTATATCCTGGGGAAAAGTAAACATAAAATGGTGAGCTCAAATGCTCAGTAAGGGTAAACAAAAGAAATATCAATCACATCATATTCATAAGAACATAACATTTTGGAAATCTTAACCTGCAAAATAGAGCATAATTTCATTACATGGGATAAATAATAGTAGTGAAATGAAATCCCAATAATCATAACTTAAAACATGAAAAATTGTGGCATACACACATAATCATAGAGAATCATTTCTTGTTAGTCAAGACTCTTTGCCAAGATTATCTTAGTGGACAAAGTCCCTTTCTGAACCGAGTCACCCTCGTTTCAGTCCTGTTTCACTAAACCGGTATAACCTACCATTCCAACCATGTCTATCTCATGAGATATAAAATCTTTACCCAATGCATTGGAGGGAGATATAGGTACCACCAATCCCATAATGATACCATTCTTATGTGTGCCACAAAATCATAAATCATACATCATTTCATAACCCATGTAATACAAATGGGAATCTTAAACATCATGACATCATAAATCAATTCATATAAGATAAAGGAATTCATAAAAATAATTCCATCAAAACATGATCAAATCAATGTAATAATATGGATAAAAACAGAACCCTTTATTATCTTAGATGGAAAAATAATTTTGATAAAACACTTGAACACCATTCTTGAGGAAAATATCCTTTCTTCTTCAAAAAAATTTTTCCTTTCATAACATGTCATACGACTTTAAAATAAAAGAAGTTGATTAAAAATAAACTTGAAAACTTGTAAAGGAATCCTCTTGGAAATAATGTTTTAAAAATTCATTCATGCTGTATAAGTTAAAAAAACATTCTTCGTACTTTTGTCGGAAAAGTCAAAAAGTACCTCGTACGAAAAAAACGACGAAAGATTCCTTTCATATCCTTTACTAAAAACTCACCGAAGGGTAAAATTGGATTTAAAAAATTGTAGGTAGATGGAAATAAAATTACATATTGAAGAAATATGGATGTGGATGATAAAATACACCCTAGTAAATTCCAAAGTAAAAACAATCTCGGATAAAAATGAGATTGTGATATTTCCCTTACCTTAGGTCCGATTTGCTTCGTAAGTGTCCGAACCTCCTGTATAATGATTTAAATAATGTCATTTACTTATTAAAGAATCATATTCATTGTCATGATATCATATATGGTTCACTTATGACTTTATATTACCCGTTCTTTTGTAAATTCCATGTTAAAGAGCGTTTTGGGTAAAATTGTTTCATTTATCGTAGGTGTTTGGACTTGTTGTTCTTGACATTATTATTACTTATATCATGATTTACTTACTTCCAGAATATAAAATATGATTTATATATCATATATATTCAGTATATATATATATATAATAGATAGATAAATGAAATGAAACACACCGTTCATGGAGACGGTAGTCCGTACGTACGCATGAACGATGTTTTCCTTTCCTTATTATCTTGAATGGAAGTAAGTAGATGACATATATATATATACATAAATACAGTAGATTTACCATGTAATATATTTCATGATTACTTATTATATATACTTTATAATCATTCATGAATGGTTAAAGTGGAGAATGAATCTCATCGCGTCGTGGAGACGGTAGTCCGTACGTACGCACGAGCGATGATATCATTCTCATGATCGTGGGACTATATTGGTGTGTATGTATACTATTTAAGAATCAATATCACTTTATAATAGTCATATATAGTCATTATTTACACCATTATACCCATCCAAGTAAGGTGGTGGTGGAAAATAGATTACACCATGGCGTGGAGATGGTATTCCGTACGTACGCACGCACGGTGATTTCTTTTTCCGTAGGATGGATAGATGGTGAAATAGGGTTGTTTCATACTTATAATAACATATCAGTATATGAGTGATAATTATGTTATTACTTCATAATGAAACAACTAAAGAAGAAGAAGTGGAAGAAGAAATAAATATGAAAGAATCGGTAACGGACATTACCTCTTCTTTGAAGTGATTCTTTGAGACCTTCTTTTAGGGCACCAACATTGGTCTTTGAGGAAGAAAAGAACCTCTAGGATGTTTCTAGGGAAGTGGATAATAGAATTTGGCAGGGGTTGGACGCGCTTTAAGGCTCAAAGTTGTGTGAGGAAGAGAGGGAGGAGGTGCCCTTTTATAAGGGAGGAGAGGGGCACCTTTGGAATAACTAAAAATATTATTTTATTATAAAGTCAAGTTCGGTTTTAAATAGCTCCAAATTGATTTATTTAGAGGCTAAGGTGGGGATGGGTCTAAATCATTTCATCCAATAGAATTTAGACAAGTTTAGGTTCCTATTTTAACCTTATCATTTAGATTTAACATTAAGTTTAATAATTTTACTTTTACCGTGTCTTCTTGTGTTCTTACACTATAAGGGTAATAAACGTACTATAAGAAGCCAAAAGAAACCCAAATTGTTTATTATTAATATATATAACCTTATATAAGTCATTTGGCCGAAGCATAGATTTTTAGGAATAACATAACAATTAATAATATAATATTTGTTTTAAAAACTATTTTATGTCAATTTTGACACTATTTAGTAATTGATTTTTGTGAAAATCCTAACAGAATGATAAGTTCGAAAAAAGTTAATTAAATTAATACTAACATGTCATATTAACCTATAAAATTAGTGGAATTCATAAAAAGTCTCAAATTATATTTATTTGAGTATTTATAACATCAATTATGTTAATATTTTCTTAAAAAGGTAATTAATGCATCATCATTGTGTCATAAATAAATTAAATTATTTAAAGTATAAAAATTACAAATAAAATACCATTATTTAGGAAAGCATTTTATCTTTCTAGTGAATATTTATAGTCGAAATTATATTATGTATAACCCTATATTAAAAATGTTTTAGTAAATAAACTTTTATTTTAACTCTTTTAACTCTTCTTTGAATTAAATAATAATAAATGTCCTAATCTAATCCAAGTGGGCCTAAATGATAATATTTTACACTTAAGGTTGTTTTTGGTCGAGATACACTTGTCCAATAGGATTAGGACATGTGTTAGGGTAATATTAATATCATTTTTACCCTTAATTACCCTATTTACTTTTAACCATGGTAAATAAAAGTAAAAAGTTACTATTCACCAAAAATTATTTTCATCTCATTGAACCACATTTTACTTACTGACATCAACCGTGTCTCTCGGATTTTTAAAATTCCACTCACAGAAGCGGTAAAATTATGTTTTATGAACAATTCAGTTTTTTTAACTACCACTTAGTGGTTTCACTATTCATCAAAAATTGAAATCTTTCAGAAAAATACCAAAAATTAGGCCTAAGCTATATTTGATATTATGAACTCAAAAATGATTTCTATTTTACCAAATTCAAAACATATCAGTTGCATTAATTAATTTAAAAATTAATTCCCGTCGTCAAAACAAAAGGCGTGTTTTTAAGAGATAATAACTATCAAAAGATTGACACTTGTTTATAACTGGTTTAAATGTGAAATTACATCCAATGACCAACATTGTATTAAATTTTAAAAATATATTCTAAATATACTTTAAAACCACTCAAATTAATAATTTATCACTATTAATTATTTCGATTGAAAAATTTGTTTTTAATTAAAATTTAGTAATTTTCACTATTCATCAAAATATGAAAGTTATCCGAAAATCACCAAAATTTCACCCTAAGCTAATTTCGATATTCCGAATCCATAAATTAAGTCCATTTTGAAAAATAAAATTTACAAAATTTCAAAAATTTGTTATTACTATTCATAACGGCTAGTTTTAATAATATCTTAATAGCATATCGTTGTTTAGCGAAACTTGGTGTTGCGTACAACACACGCTTTCGTGGAAGGTCGCGATTGCGTGTAATTCAAGCCAGGTAAGAGATGTGTGTTGTTAAAGCTCCTTTTGGTGTAGCGTATAACACAAGACATTAATGAAATTAAAAATAATATTTTTCATAAAATCGCGGGGTGTTACATTCTACCCCCCTTAAAATGAATTTCGCCCTCGAAATTCGTCGGGGTTATAAATGGTTTACTATTCGAAAGTTTTTTTAATCGAAAACCACATTGTAAAAAGGAATACCAAAACCAATCTTTAAAAACAAAAGTATTAAACGTAACAGTTACCCAAATAAACTAATCACTGGGTTTCCACATTGGTGAAAATATGGATATGGAAGAGAAATCTAACCATCATGTTCTGATGGAGAGTGGTAGAGAACATGGCTATGGAAAATCTAGCAATCACAAATCCATAAATTTGTGACGATCTAAGGTTCCATCTGATTAATCAGATATAAGAGCACTAGGACAACATTTTTGGTTTTCAAGATCGTTTCCCTAAAGTTGAAGAATTTGAATTAGAATAAATACTTACTTTATTTTGGTACAATCTCACTGTTGTTCGTGCCTTGAACAATTTCCACTTCATCTCTTAAATAAATGAAGTTGAATTTGTTATTCTTGAAGTGTTAGTATGATAGGTCATTCCATCTGTCTCAAACAAAAGGTTAGCAAAAGTTATTAAATATACATAAGTCATTCTTTAGTGAGATTAATCATATATGGTTCCTAAAATGGACTTATACTTCATATATCATACCACTTAATAAAATAAAACTAATTTCTACTAAACAAGGACTTCCTGTAGGCCAGTGGTAGGCGATAAAGGCCAGTCGCACTTCGGTTGTGGGTTCGATTCCCACGGCCTTGTCCGACGCGATGGGTTGTCGCCCGTTCTGCAGGTTGTCCTTTTTCTAAAGCTATATTACTATAACATCCCATCAATAATATCAAAAAACTTCTATCCTTAAACAATACTATCTTATGTCCAACATAATCCATTCCAATCTTTAGGCTTATCCATAATACTGCTGTCCACTCTCATAATATAGTGAAAACAATTACCAGAGATTTAATACCATCGTTGATCCCCATATATCATAAGATATGTCTTGTTTGTCACATTCCAATTATGTGAATACCTTAATCATGTATTCTCTTGAAAAATTAATACCAATTAAACCTTAATGAAAACATGAATGCTGTAAAAAGTTAACTCTTTCCACTTACCAAAATCCAAAAATTCTATATACTCAAACCATGATATCACTTAGTCCTTATATCAATCATGAGCTCATGAATACTGTCAAACATTTCATTTTCTCTTTATCACTTCATTATGCGCATATCATCCACTTTCCAAAAAATATATGAATAACCTTTCATTGTTACACATACCATTCATCATAAACTTTAAAAACTTAAGGAAAGACAACAATGTAACAATCCTTAGATGTATTTTTATTCTATAGTACAACATTACACTTGATAAACATGTAATCATTCCACTACCTTCTTAAACCATTGACCGAGCTTCAACAATTCTTTCATCTCACATATCATTTGTAGTCTCTTCATCATCATCAACATAAATACTTCCCATATGACCATACTGATTATCTTAATGAGACTTTCCCTTAGGGAATTGGTTTGCATAATTCCCGTACATTCCACATTTAAAACATTTAACCATTGTTGATGTCGTAGCAATACCATTATCCTCATTCATGTTGTTAACTTAACCTTTTCCTTTTCACTTACTTACTTTGTGTCCTTCTTTTCCACACCCAAAGCATCTTCTAGTTCCTTTGAAACATTCTCCTTGATGCCTCCTCCCACATGATTTACAAATGGGAAATTGAACTTTCTTTCCTCTATGATCATCATGAAACTCCATCTTTCTCTTATTAGCCGATTCAGGAAACTTACCAAATTTTACTTTATTGATCATATTATGAGATTGCTGATTCGGCATAATAATGATGTTTGGACTTCCAAATCCCATTTTATTATGAAGAATATCATTCCATTGTCCATCATATCCTCCATTATCGTGAATCATCTTGTTTCCAGCCATTTTCTAAAACCCAAAAAAGAATAGTGTGAGAGGAAAAAATCATGCTAGGGAAAACAACATAATAAAGGTGGAGTATACTCAATATCTAACATCTTAGGTTAAATTATATGATCATTACCATAGTTCTAGGACTGTATCCTATACGTATACTTATCCTTAGGGACATCCCTAGACATACCTTATAAATATCTCTAGGGATCTCACTAAAGTTCTCGCATCGTAGTTTCCAAAGGTTGACTAAACCTTTCCTCTGATACCAACTTTAGAGACCCGAATCTTGACGTACATGGACATTACATTACTTTTTCGGAATACTTAGTACATAACAAAAACACACACAAAAGGATTGTAATAGTTTAGTGTCTTTGGAAACTCGGAACGTAATCTTCTAATCCTGGTGAATGATCTTCAACATCTCCCATAAAGATCTTCCCTTTTTTTTATACCTAAAACCTTTCTTTATATCCTGGGGAAAAGTAAAAATAAAAGGGTGAGCTCAAATGCTCAGTAAGGGTAAACAAAAGAAATATCAATCACATCATATTCATAAGAACATAACATTTTGGAAATCTTAACCTGCAAAAGAGAGCATAATTTCATAACATGGGATAAATCATAGTAGTGAAATGAAATCCCAATAATCATAACTTAAATCATGAAACATTGTGGAATACACACATAATCATAGAGAATCATTTCTTGTTAGTTAAGACTCATTGCCAAGACTATCTTAGTGGACAAAGTCCCTTTCTGAACCCAATCACCCTCGTTTCAGTCCTGTTTCACTGAACCGGTATAACCTACCATTCCAGCGATGTCTATCTCATGAGATGTAAAATCTTTACCCAATGCATTGGAGGGAGATATAGGTCCCACCCATCTCATAATGATACCATTCTTATGTGTGCCACAAAATCATAAATCATACATCATTGCACAAACCATGTAATACAAATGGGAATCTTAAACATCATGACATCATAAATCAATTCATATAAGATAAAGGAATTCATAAAAATAATTCCATAACAACATGATAAAATCATTGTAATAATATAGATAAAAACAGAACCCTTTATTATCTTAGATGGAAAAATAATTTTGATAAAACACTTGAACTCCATTCTTGAGGAAAATATCCTTTCTTCTTCAAAAACATTTTTCCTTTAATAACATGTCATACGACTTTAAAATAAAAGAAGTTGATTAAAAATAAACTTGAAAACTTGTAAAGGAAGCCTCTTGGAAATAATGTTTTAAAAATTCATTCATGCTGTATAAGTTAAAAAAAACATTCTTCGTACTTTTGTCGGAAAAGTCAAAAAGTACCTCGTACGAAAAAAATGACGAAAGATTCCTTTCATATCCTTTACTAAAAACTCACCGAAAGGTAAAATTGGATTTAAAAAATTGGAGGTGGATGGAAATAAAATTACATATTGAAGAAACATGGATGTGGATGATAAAATACACCCTAGTAAATTCCAAAGTAAAAACAATCTCGGATAAAAATGAGATTGTGATATTTCCCTTACCTTAGGTCCGATTTGCTTCGTAAGTGTCCGAACCTCTGGTATAATGATTTAAATAATTTAATTTACTTATTACAGAATCATATTCATTGTTATGATATCATATATGGTTCACTTATGACTTTATATTACCCGTTCTTTTGTAAATTCCATGTTAAAGAGCGTTTTGGGTAAAATTGTTTCATTTATCGTAGGTGTTTGGACTTGTTGTTCTTGACATTATTATTACTTATGTCATGATTTACTTACTTACAGAATATAAAATATGATTTATATATCATATATATTCAGTATATATATATATATAAAAGATAGATAAATGAAATGAAACACACCTTTCATGGAGACGGTAGTCCGTACGTACGCATGAACGCTGTTTTCCTTTCCTTATTGTCTTGAATGGAAGTAAGTAGATGACATATATATATACATAAATCCAATAGATTTACCATGTCTTATATTTCATGATTACTTATTATATATACTTTATAATCATTCATGAATGGTTAAAGTGGAGAATGAATCTCATCGCGTCGTGGAGACGGTAGTCCGTACGTACGCACGAGCGATGATATCGTTCTCATGATCGTGAGACTATATTGGAGTATATGTATACTATTTAAGAATCAATATCACTTTATAAAAGTCATATATAGTCATTATTTACACCATTATACCCATCCAAGTAAGGTGGTGGTGGAAAATAGGTTACACCATGGCGTGGAGACGGTATTCTGTACGTACGCACGTGCGGTGATTTCTTTTTCCATAGGATGGATAGATGGTTAAATAGGGTTGTTTCATACTTATAATAACATATCAGTATATGAGTGATACTGATGTTATTACTTCATAATGAAACAACTAAATAAGAAGAATTGGAAGAAGAAATAAAGATGAAAGAATCGGTAACGGACATTACCTCTTCTTTGAAGTGCTTCTTTGAGACCTTCTTTTAGGGCACTAAAATTGGTCTTTGAGGAAGACCAGAACCTCTAGGATGTTTATAGGGAAGTGGAGAAGAGAATATGTCAGGGGTTGGCTGAGCTTGAAGGCTCAAAGTTGTGTGAGGAAGAGAGGGAGGAGGTTCCCTTTTATAAGGGAGGAGAGGGGCACCTTTGGAATAACTAAAAATATTATTTTATTATAAAGTCAAGTTCGGTTTTAAATAGCTCCAAATTGATTTATTTCGAGGCTAAGGTGGGTATGGGTCAAAATCCTCTAATCCAATAGAAGTTAGACAAGTTTAGGTTCCTATTTTAACCTTATCATTTATATTTAACATTAAGTTTAATAATTTTACTTTTACTGTGTCTTCTTGTGTTCTTACACTATAAGGTTAATAAACTTACTATAAGAAGCCAAACGAAATCCAAATTGTTTATTATTAATATATATAACCTTATCTAAGTCATTTGGCCGAACCTTAGATTTTTAGGAATAACATAACAATTAATAATATAATATTTGTTTTAAAAACTATTTTATGTCAATTTTGACACTATTTAGTAATTGATTTTTGTGAAAATTTTAACATAATGATAAGTTCGAAAAAGGTTAATTAAATCAATAATAACATGTCATATTAACCTATAAAATTAGTGGAATTCATAAAAAGTCTCAAATTATATTTATTTGAGTATTTATAACATCAATTATGTCAATATTTTCTTAAAAAGGTAATTACTGCATCATCATTGTGTCATAAATAAATTAAATTATTTAAAGTATAAAAATTACAAATAAAATACCATTATGTAGGAAATCTTTATAGCTTTCTAATTAATATTTATAGTCGAATTCATATTATGTACAACCCTATATTAAAAATGTTTTATTAAATAAACTTTGATTTTAACTCTTTTAACTCTTCTTTGAATTAAATAATAATAAATGTCCTAATCTAATCCAAGTGGGCCTAAATGATAATATTTTACACTTAAGGTTGTTTTAGGTCGAGATACACTTGTCCAATAGGATTAGGACATGTGTTAGGGTAATATTAATATCATTTTTACCCTTAATTACCCTATTTACTTTTAACCATGGTAAATAAAAGTAAAAAGTTACTATTCACCAAAAATTATTTTCATCTCATTGAACCACATTTTACTTACTGACATCAACCGTGTCTCTCGGATTTTTAAAATTCTACTCACAGAAGTGGTAAAATTATGTTTTCTGAACAATTCAGTTTTTTTAACTACCACTTAGTGGTTTCACTATTCATCAAAAATTGAAATCTTTCAGAAAAATACCAAAAATTAGGCCTAAGCTATATTTGATATTATGAACTCAAAAATGATTTCTATTTTACCAAATTCAAAACATATCAGTTGCATTAATTAATTTAAAAATTAATTCCCGTCGTCAAAACAAAAGGCGTGTTTTTAAGAGATAATAACTATCAAAAGATTGACACTTGTTTATAACTGGTTTAAATGTGAAATTACATCCAATGACCAACATTGTATTAAATTGTAAAAATATATTCTAAATATACTTTAAAACCACTCAAATTAATAATTTATCACTATTAATTATTTCGATTGAAAAAGTTGTTTTTAATTAAAATTTAGTAATTTTCACTATTCATCAAAATATGAAAGTTATCCGAAAATCACCAAAATTTCACCCTAAGCTAATTTCGATATTCCGAATCCATAAATTAAGTCCATTTTGGAAAATAAAATTTACAAAATTTCAAAAATTGGTTATTACTATTCATAACGGCTAGTTTTAATAATATCTTAATAGCATATCGTTGTTTAGCGAAACTTGGTGTTGCGTACAAGACACGCTTTCGTGGAAGGTCGCGATTGCGTGTAATTCAAGCCAGGTCAGAGATGTGTGTTGTGAAATCTCCTTTTGGTGTAGCGTATAACACAAGATATTAATGAAATTAAAAAGAATGTTTTTCGTAAATTCTCGGGGTGTTACAATTATAATAAAAAAAGGGTTCCAAGGTAATAACCAAGTCGACCTAGACATCAAGCATCTCTAACTTAGTAATAACTGTAGTATGACTAAGGGTAAGATTATAATCTAAAGATCATCATCAAAGGCATTCCACAATAGTGTAATATAATAGAGTCCAAGGTAAAATGGGATAAGAAATGGCAAGGACCAATGATATAACCAAAGAACATCATGTCCATAGAAACCATGCTGGATCCAAGGAGTGTATCAAAGGCATCCTTCAATAGAAAAGGGGGATCCTATTATGTCATATCGAGCATCCACTAATAGATAAGGGTCATTTTTCATGGTGTGTCTCAACCAAGTCAACTAAAATCCTTGAATCGGAATGACACCCACAAATTCTCAAGTAATTTCCTCTGGAATCCAATAACTATATCGAGTTTGACCACCCCTATAAGTATGTCATAGTCCACATTTATAATTATGTACCTTACATTTAATTAATTTAAAAAATTAGGCCATATAGTAATTATGAAAATTAATATGCCAAGATTAATTTCATGACTTTCAGACAAGTGAAAAGG
Source organism: Viscum album (assembly GCA_963277665.1). NCBI lineage: Eukaryota > Viridiplantae > Streptophyta > Magnoliopsida > Santalales > Viscaceae > Viscum > Viscum album. The sequence goes on along the minus strand of OY728130.1, from coordinate 1,241,508,048 downwards.
CATATCAAGACATGAAACCATTTGCAATTCATTCATTTAAGGAAAATTCAATTATAAAGCATAGAGGTTCAAGCCTTATCTTTCATTAGTGTGATAGGCCAAGGGGCATGCAACCATTTAATTCATTTCATATTTAATTACTTGGTTCTCTACTTTACGTTTCATGACATGAAAAGTTTGTGCTAAAGATGGGAAACCACCCATTCATTTATAATCAAATAGGCCAAGTAATATATATACAATACAATTTCCAAAATCAATTTACAACTTATTAATCAAGTTCAAATGATGAACTTACCTTAGACAAGTCAAGTGTAAAGGGACCATGGTACTATCCATTAGTCAATTCAATAGAAAATTATTATGAAGAGGATTAATATTATAATGATCAATATTAAACACACGTGAATGGTGGATAAAAGGTGTCAAAACAATAAAAACCCAATTACAGAATAACACACTACATGGGATGGATGACATTGTGGACATAACCATGAATGATGATTAACATATATGGCAAGGTTCATGGAATACGGTCCTAATGACTATAAGAAATACATATAAATTCAACAAACAATGCCTGATAAAATTGGCACAATGACAAGACAATTTAAAAAATGATAGAAATGGAGAAAGGAGTTATAAAACACCTACCTTAAGCTTTTATGAATCTCCTCATCTAGTACCAACCTTTAGTTTGGCCTAGATTTGAGTAGATCTAAGGAATAGATAAATTCTTTGAAATTGGGGAATATGATCCTGAATCCAAATAGCATTGTTGATAGAATAAATAATGAAGTATGTTTAAAAAGGAATGAAGAATGTACCAGTGCAAATCCAAGGAGATGACTGATGCTTCGATCAGACTCTAAACAGACAGTAGATCTCCAATCATAATTTAGATGAGTTTTTAGCTTCAAAAGGAAGAAAAATTAGGGGGATTTACTGATGTTATTAATATTTTCATGACTTATTATATACTCCCTTTACTAATTTTATATGAAATGTGCATAATTTTTGTGAAATATTAATGTTTTAATATTAAGTATAATTTTTGAGCATTTTTAGAAGTAGTCCAATTGATTCAGTTTAATGTTTTAATAATAACTTTCACTATACTGATCCAAATTATGTGGTTTTTATTTTTTAGGATTCTAATTTAAATATATAACATTTCATTAGAAGGTACCATGAGCAAATTCTGCCATTTGAAGGGTCATATGACCTTCACAAACAAGACCAAAGAATCTGTGAAGAAACTGGACTAGCCATTAAGATTTAATTTATGGGCTAAATCAGGAAGTCCAAATTCCTTTATTCTCCTCAAAACATTGGTGGATAATTAAAGGAGTATTGGATAAAAATTGCAAGGCAAAAATCCAAAGACAAGGGGCCCAACTGATTCATTTAAACTCAGACCACATTTTTGGCCTGGAATTAAAATCAGTACAGTGTTGATGACATGGCTCCTGATATAGATATAATTTTGAGCTGAACTTTTTCAGTGTGAAAGAGGAGATATAGGCAGCCGACCTTTTTGAAGAAATCATTCGGATTTTAAGGCATATTCCTGTTCCAAAATCCATTCACATTTTGGCTATCGAAAAATCATGGATAGAAATGGACATTTTACCTTTGTTTAATAAAACCTCCATAACATTGGATCCATATGTAAAAATGCCTCCAAAATTTGAGATTTGTCATAAAACATTATTATATACATTTTTTAATAAGGAGATATCTCAAGATTTAGTTGTCTGAATAGCCAATTTGGTGATGCAAGTGGATGGACAGATTGGGAATGTAAACCGTCCACTTCCTTGGGCTATAAATGCATCCCCCTCCTCTCCTTCAAGGGGGTTGGAATTTCAGAAAAGAGGAGCACATATTAGCATGAGAAAATCCTTTAAAAGGTCTTGGGAGGACCTTCCATACTCATGTTTTTACTTGATATACCCTTCCTTCTCTCTTTGTTTACTTTCACTTTTGTGCTTTTCTTCATTTGTAATCTCGTAAGTGTTGTTTTTGTAATTCTATTTTAATGCAAGTTTCTTATTCAATATCTATTATTCTTATCCATATTCTGTATTATAATATTAATGTTCTTAAAATAGTTTAAATCCATTTGAATCCCCTTACCTTATTTTTCTTCCTCATTCAATCTAAAATCCGTTTTTAATTATCATCATTTTTCATGTGTGTGTGTTCGACGTACCATTGTTTTCTAATCCCTTTATGTTTCTTCTCTTGTTAATTCATCATCATAAATATATAAACTATATTAATATTAATATCAATGTTTGAGTAAATATATTATTGGGGTGAGTCAAAATTTAGGGATTTTAAGTGATTGAGAGTATTTGCTCGATGAATATTCTTTAATTTAACATTGTGTATGTTGGACTTGACATGTCATGGATTAATGACTTGTTTTGTTTGACGTATGGTTTACATGGATTATTTGAACCATAAATACACTACCGTCAACAAGCTATGATTGAGATTAGAACACTAAGTTATGTTAAGTCTTGGATTAAAGCCTTAACACTTAGTAATTCCAATAGACATTATCTTGCGAAGTGGGTGTTAAATTAACTACAATATAAAGAAAAGATCCATGATATCACAAGATTAACTCCCTAAAAATTAACTCACCCCAATATTTATCAAATTTTTAAATCAAACACAATTCATTAATCACTTCATTTAAGCTCTGCAAACAAACCCCCAACCAGAATACAATCAACTAAAAACAAACGACTATTACAAAGTATCATCGTCGAGGATTCAACCCGAGTGCTGATATACACATTAGCCGAGCACCAGAACCTTGACCGGTCTATAGGCGACAATCGGCCATGTGTTTAATGTCCCTTGGAATAAAGGACAAAAGATGGGATTCATTTAACATTTAACTTAATGGAAGAAGATACCTTTCACCCAAATTTACACTACGCATGATTTGGATACATGGTTTGGCCAAACCATGAGTAAATCACGCACAAGAAGCTATAGGAAGGGGAAAACACACAATTTTGATGCACGATTAGGGAAACCATGCACCAACCATGTTAAATTCCATTATCAAATTTGAAGACATTCTCACATGGTCATGCAACCCAACTCACATAGTTAGATCAAACTATACACTATATTCCATCCCACTATCTAGCCTTACACGGTTTAAAAAAAACCATGTGGCCTATCATGAATGGTTTAAAATAACCATGTGACATGCCATTTTCTCCCAAAAGTTGGGTTTCGGGCTTCAAACAAGCCCCAGACACCGTTGAGACCTTTACTCACTCATTAGGCATACATATTAGGTCCATAATGTAAATAATACAAAAATTTAAAGGATCCATGTCTGATTGAAAAACCAAGTTCTTACATATTGTGTTCGGGTAATGAAGACGCCTCAGTATGTACAATCGAGATCTTTCATAAGAATTCAGATTGTTGTGGTTTGACTATTCTTCTTATGCATGGCTGGATATGGTTGACTGAAAACCATGTCGGGAACTTCGTCTTGGATATGAAGGGAGTGTATCGGGTCTTATTGGTAATAATTGATATCCTATAAGTGTACTCTTGGTTTATAGTCAATAATTTCCCCTATCTTGACATTATCCATGGAATACTGAGAGAGTGTTGGTTATACAACAAGCAAAATTAATGTACTGTTCTATTTTGATAAATAACCTCTTTCAAAGTTTTTCTCTAGGAGAATGGATAATCTTAGAGGTGTGGACTATCCTGAGTGGTACTAGGATTCACATGTAGGAATACCTTGGATAGACTCATGGACACGATTTGATTACTTGAATCGATTCCTAGGCAATATACCACTATTGGGATCAATCAGTGTTCTTGAAAGATGGGCATTCTAGCTAGGTACTTATATCTCACTTGAAAATGATGAAGTATGGACTACCTTGGATGATCTCATTGGACACCATTAGTTTATTTCAAGGTTACCCTAGACCAAAAATTATCCTCAGATGATATTTTTAAAGTTTGATGCTCTAAGGGTACTAGATTGGGTATAAACCTTTGTTCATGTGGCAGCACGATGACATAAATGAATGATTTGGACTAGAGACATCACCATAAGATGGTTTTGAGCTTTAGTGAGTATGTTTTAAATAAAATTAGTATGCCTTGGAATAAAGGTTCTATAATTAGATTTTGGATGTGTCAACTACTGACACCCCATGATGCATCATTAATTTCTTATAGGGATACACAAATTCAATAATTTATAAAACACAGAAAAATTAAATAAAAATGTAATATTTATAAATCCCATGTTTTGAACCCACCAGGATGATCCACATGTTCTAAATTAATTAAAGAAATTTAAATTTCAATCGTTTTATTGTTTTAATAGAGATAGAGAAATAACAGTAAGTATTGGGATTGATATCAAGATATGAGGCATGCCAGGTTTAGTGATTTTTAGTTTCATTCACTAGTTATTCAATTGATTATAAGTTTACTCATATTTTGTGTTAGAATTAGGTTATTAGGGATCCTTGTTCTTGTCACCCTACCCTAATCATGTGATTTCACCATCAGAATGGTCATCTACTACCTGGAATCACAAAACTAGGCAACCTAAAACCCTATTTAAACATAACTAACCTAGATTTCATAATGATCATACAAAAAATAAACTAATTAATTGATGTAATAAAATAATCCTCTTCAAATCACAAGAAATGGTCATGAAATTTGAAAAAGAAATATAAATAGAATTTATAAATAGAGTCACAATAACCCAAAATGAGAATAGAAAATAGAAATATACCATAGCAGCACGCCCCCTACAATCACATCACCCAACACAACGAAAACTACTCGCACATGTTTGTAATGATGAGAATAATAATCATGGATACCCGAGGACAAATGGCGATGAAGAACAGAGGTGAATCATGGACCAGATGGTGTGCGTCTCTCCAACTTTTTTTGGGTGTGACCCTTTTTTTTAGACCCCTCTACTATGCGGCCAAGGTGTGAATAAATAAGGATATCCGTCAAACCATTAGCTTTCAGTGTCATTATTTTTCTTTTTCTAAAAAATAAACAACATGTAACTTCTTTTCACAACATGTGATCCATGTCAGTAGTGCATTTTTTATATATTACCTACCCCAAAATTTCACATTGTGTATAGTGTACATGACATGTAACTTCTGTTCACAGCGTGTAATATTTCACGACTTGCCCTGAGTGGCAACAAAATCTATAGAATCTCACATTATGTAATATAATACACAATATATAAATGATCTTTTTCCAGTTCGTCAGCTCCACATCACCCTTAAAAATCAAGCATTGCACCGCTTCACTATTCTCATGGTGTAAAGTGTATTTTAACTCTAATATTAAAAACTTTTCATTCCTTTTCTACTTATATATTGTTTCCTTCCATAAAAAATAAAACAAATCAAACAATCCCAATATTGGTAAGATTAATCAAATCAATACATCAAAATAACCAAAAATAAATCCATGGAATATACATATCTGCTGCTAAAGATGAGCATTTTCAGTGATAGATGGCTGACAGTGGATTGAATTTGTTTTCTCTTATTCATTGATTATGGTCGGTGAGGAACCATTTCTAGCACATCATCAGGATGAGGAGACTATAGTTCAAATATCATATGAGGCATTTAATAACTTGACCTAGATAAAATGTAGTCAATTGGGAATCAATTGTCTTATCAAGTTGAGAAATTTTATAAGATCATTTTTATAATTATAAGGGTGTTCTTAAAGAGACAATTTTGATTGTGGGGGTACTGTAACTCAGAATTGGACATTCAATATCAAATCTATGTTAAGGAGAACCATAATATAGTAGGTTTAAGAGAACATAACATGATCTTGTTTTTAGTTATACATGATTGGGTATGCCCTATCTCAATGTTAGTTTCAAATACAAGCATTGACTCGAGTGTTAATGGCTTATGTACTATATGTTTTGAAGAGATTCTTATAGGTTCGTTTAGTATTTAAAACATAACATGCCCATTTCGTCAAGAATTACCTAACCCAAGTAGTTTAAAAAATGATTCGTTGTTACCCAAGGATTCTCTAGGACCAGAAGTTCTAAGGTGGGGATATTGTAAGGTATTTTATTTTGAGCAGGTTGAAATTTCAATAAATTTGAATTTTTCATTTGGTGGATGGAAAATTTTATAAAAAAAGATTTGAAATGGAAATATTGGAATCAGAACACTTAAAAATGTTATTTTTAGATGTTTTTTTAAGGAATGAGATGTTTCTTAGAAGTTCATATGAGTTTCAGGGGCATCAGACATTGAGAACATTATTTTAGAAGACGTTGATAGAGGTACATAGTTGGTGCATGGTTAGTACTAATCGTGTGAACCAAACCATGTGACCTTATTTTTATAGAGACATTGTTTGTGAAACTATAGAGCTCACTAGTAAAAACCAAATGGTTCCCTAGGGGAAACCGTTCCACTTCATACAAGGGTTTGGAGAGTGTCACACGATTTTTCAAACCGTGCACTAAAGGGTGCATGACCGCGAGGATAGTCTGAAATAAACTTCAGAGGTAGTTACGTGGGCTTTACATGGTTTGGAAAACTATGATCCTTAGCTATATGGTTATTACCCCTTTATTAGTGATCCCAAATGTTCGGCGTATGGTTTTCTAAACTGTGATTATCATTTAAGGGATAGAAATTACCTTTTTTCCACTACCTCCTTATTTATTCCCCCATTTTCTTCTCCTCATTCCCACATAAAATCACACATGTGGAGCTCCTCCTACTCTCCTCTTAGTCATGGAGAGATACCCTCCATCTGATCTTGGAACCACTCATCATATTTTTAATTAGAATCCCCTTAGAGATTCTATGATTCCACTTCCCTCTTTTCTATGCTTCTCTTTCCATATTTAATTATATTTAAATTCAATATCATATTCCTTATTTTCAGGATGTTTGTATATTTTTTGTAATTTGTCTCATTACAGATCTAATAAAAGCCAGATGTTGGATGAGTGAAGCATCTTAATCTTAAGCTAGGTGGTATCATAATTTTCTCTTAAAGTCTATCATGTTTATGAAATACGCCATTGTGATGTGAATCATATTTTTCATGTGTTGCCTCTTAAATGAAAAATTAATTATGTAAATGATTATACCTAAATTCATACTACCTTTGTGATTTTAAAATTCACTATTAGTGGATTTCTACCTTGACTCGAATGACCCCTTTGGTTATGTTTTTCATATGCCTTGAACTTTATTCTTAGTCTTGGAATTAAAAATCACCTTTTGAGGTGCATTTAATTACCACTCCCAAAATGAGATGCTAAATGGAATTAAATGAATTATGTATGGTGTGGGTGTTTCCCCCTTAGCTTAATAGAATTAATTATATTATTCTAAAACCATCCTTATAGATAAAATGATCAATTAAAATAGAATTAATTATTAATGGAAATGATATACACTCGGCCTGTATTAATTAATGAACATATTGATTGATGCATCTCACATGATAAATTGATAGTGTCATGGACCTTCCTATAGCCTTCATGATTAATTATAAATGAAATTAACCTAGTTAAATACTATATATTTAATACAAAATTCTTAATAGCATGTAATTTATTAATTATATTTAAATGAAAAAATGGCATGGATTCTCTTATGGCCTATGAACCACTTTTAATGTATGATTCTTACTTATTAACCAAACCACATTCTATGTGAGTTTGGGTTGACTTTTATAAATATATTATATTGATCACTGACATGAGATTAAAAATAATTTTCTTATTCTATCATGATAATCATGGGCATGATATCTATTATTATTCATGGGCATTACATCCCTTGTTATTTATGATCACGATGCCCCTTATTATTCATGGGTGTGGTGTCCCTTATTATTTATGGGAATGAAATCCATTATTGGGATACTTAGGCATGAAATCTCCTATTATTTATTTTCATGGTGTCCCTTATTATTCATGGGAATTGAATCCCTTATTATTCATGGGAATAGTGTCCTTATTAGTTATAGGCATGACATCCCTTATTATTCATGGGAACAAAATAATTTATTATTCTTGGGCATGAAATACCTTATTGGGATACTCATGTATGAAATCTATTATTAAGATACTTGTGAATGATTTCCTTTTAATCTAATACTCAGACATGAAATCCCTTATTATTATTCCATGATATACTTTTTACTAGCATGAATACCTGAGTTATACCTTGGGTCTTAAATAACACTATGTATATATATATATAGATATATATTTTACTATGTATATATTATATATATATACATATTTATATACTTATATATATATATATATGGTGACATGCCATTAGTGATATTTTGTCTTGGGTCGAAAGATGAATTGTCGACTGGGAGTTCATTGAGGAACACGAGCCAGCATATTTATATTTATATTTACCACAATTCCTTATTTTCTTTACCTACATACCACTATATTTTAAATTTAGAGACTATATTGTATTAGAAATCATTGGTGGTAGCGTAATGAGTATATCTCACAACCTGTTTGGGATGCCATTGCACCGGGGTACTCAAAAAGACCTCATGGTTGTAGGATCAGGTTGTGTCATGTGTTGTTATTCTTAGACATGGGAGTTTAGGGGTACAAGACTGAGTCAAAGCTCAGGATTATTATGTAGATATACTTTTTTGGATTTTAATCTTTTCTTTATGGATTGTTTGTGTAGTACCTTCTATATGTATTTGGATTATACATTTTATAATCACATGGACATGTATGATTGTATATTGGTGTGGGATATTTTATTCATTTATTATTGATTTTATGTTATTATTATATTCTTTTACTTAGTTATTTATATTGCTTTCACTAATTATTATCTATCACACTTCTGTGAAACCCTAATCATGAGGGTATAGTCTCCTAAACATACCACCATTGGACCCTCACTGCTAGTCGGTAGCCTCTGGGGTTTGTAAAGGAGCACTTGAGGACATGTGATCAATCAGATTGGGGAACTATTTCAATGGCTCCTAGGTCAGGACATTACACTTGTAGTGTACTGAGTGAAGACCGAGTTAATACCTAACCAACCCTTTTTAGGGATTATTACCCCTAGTTATATATTTTACAGGGCATGCATCCACATGTTAATATCCAAAAGGGATGTCATTTATAGGAATCCATACACTATATACTTTATCATACTTTTAGTATTTTTCTTATATTTAGTCTTATCCCTAGTTTTTCACTAATTATTTCAAGTTCTAATCCAAAAAAATAAACAAACCCCTCTCTAATACATTATGAGATGACCCAAGTTATGCAAGAATATATTTTTCTTCATTTTCATAATTTAAACACCATATCTCACAATAGCCACAAAATCCGAGAATAAAAATGTTTATTTTCAATATAGATTATCTACATAAGTATCTTATTACCATTATTACTTCATCATCTACCAAAAAAATTATTCCCACATGAATTCCTTATAAACTTAATCTTATATATAATTTATTAGGGAAATGGGAAATAAATGGAGTGAGCTCAAACGTTCAGTAAGAGAAAACTTATCAATGGGTTATAAAGGTCTATATAATAAGCATGTAATAAAACATTAAAATGAGATAAATGTCTATTTAAAAGGATCATGGAACCATAAGAGTTGTCTATACAGCAAAATAAAAGGACATATAAAAAAAATTGATCAATAACATACCATCGCATAAGAGTGAGGAAACAAAAGGTAATAATTATGAGACATGGGGAATAACATATGCATATAAACTATAAATGTGATACAAAAATAAGAATATAAATCATAACATAGTGGATCAGTTATCACTTCAAATTTCACTAAATGGATCAAAAATCAAAACCTAATTATTATAGTGGATTATGCATCATAACAAATTTCTTATAGTGTATCAGGCATCACAGCTTTCTTCCCATAGTGGATCAAGCATCATAACTCATTTTCAATTGTGGATCGATCATTACAACTCATTTCACATTTCTATCTCATGATATATAAAGATTTACCCACTGAATTAAAGGTTATATACATCTTACACATCATATAAATATAAAAAATACACATGTGTGCTACATAAAATCAATAATACATTATATCATGAAAAACCCCTAGAAAGAAAATGTGTTTCATATCATTTTAAAATAGTATCACATAAAATGACATTAAGAGTTAGATTTATTGATAGAAAAATGTAATATAAAAAAAGAATTATATCACAACATCACATAAAGGTACTAATTAATGTTACCCATAATAGAATATCTTTTTATATATATAGGAAAATAGAAGTAAAATCACAAAGCATTTCAAACTATGTTATAAAAAGATGAAGTTATAAGTCACATTAAAAAATAATTTTTCTAGATGGTGATGGAAATATTTTTTATAATACCACATTAGAAGAATACCCAATAATGGAGCCTTTATATGAAATAATTTTAAAGTTAGGAAATGTGAATTAGAGGATAAAAAATGTTAAAAGTTAAAATAAATTCCTTCTTAATATTTTTAGGTATTTTAAGAGAAAAAAACAACATCGATAAAAAATATATTAAACTTATTTTGGAAAGCGATAAGGAGAAGTATGAAGATTACCAAATATGACACATTTTTATTTTTCAAAATAATATAGCAAATAACTTGTGGAAATAAATAATACATACATGGAAGAGAAAGATCTATTAGAATGGATGAGAATTATTCTTAACAATATCATATTTTGATAAAGAATTATATACACTAAAGAAGAAGATTGTGGCATAAAAATTTAATTTAATCATAAAATAAAGTAGAAATAATAAAATTAAATAATTTTCTGTAATAATACAAACTTATAATAATATATTCAAATAGTAAATATTATGACTCAAATAAAGTAATTTGAGCCAAGAGAACAATTTACAACATTGGTCGTATATGAACTAAAAGAGCATGAAAGAGAGATTAAAAAATAAAATTTTAAATCAAATTACTAAAATTGATTTATAATAAAATAATTTGATAGGGTAGTAAGTAAATTAGATCAAATAATAATCGGTGCATAATTTGAAATCATGTCTTAATGAAGGGGAATAAAGAATAAAACCCATACCTTGAATTCCAACTAGGCCAGACACGCTCTAAACTCTGGTATAATAAACATAAATATCTTAATAAATTATTTTATTAACATAATAATGTATTTTAACTTTTATACTCTTTATTATTAATCTTTTACTATACCCATATTAGTTATTTATAGTTTATTTTCATCATCTAATGTTAGTAATTTTGTTTGTTTTGTACAATTCATGTAATAGAGATGTTGGTCCCCATTATTTGATACCAAGTTCATCATTCCCAAATTATTCAAGGTATTTTTATTCCATTTTAAAGGATTTATTTAGTCTCATTTTCACTTTATGTAAGGCATGGGTTTCGTTTATGAAAATGTAATTCACAATGAACTCATTTTGGGTAATTTAGTGATAACAATGAATTACTTTATATAGATAATAATTTTTTTGTGATATCCTTACATAAAAATATTCATAACATAATTTAACATTTAATATCATATATTATTATTAATAAGGTTTCCATATTCATATATAATTTAAATTTCTATCATCAATCATATAAGTTGTTAAAACGACCCAAACAAGAACATGTTATAATCTATGGGTGAGTATAACTATAAAAGTGATTATTTTAATATGATATCATTATTATTGAAGTATAATGATATCATTTTGGTTTTATTAATGTGATAAATCTTATTGTTATAGGTTTGGGTAAAAAAAATAGAGAATAAAAAGATAGGGAGTTGATAATACTCACGTTGAGGGGTTGATTCTTCCCTTAGAGGGACTATTGGAGATAAGGAACTTGGGATACCTTTAGGTGATGAAGGGGTAAAAAATGTGGATGAAGACTAAATGATAGGTAAAATGGATAGGTATTAAAGATGTTTTTGAAAGATATATGCAGGTTTGAGATGGTTTAGTTGATCTCTTTTTATCAGTGAAAATGAGGGACATTTCCTTGAAAACTAAAGTTAAGTGAGGGGTAAAAATATAATCACATGGGAGTTGGTGGGTTAGGTAAATAATTTTTTGTGAGACATGTGGGATTAAATTATACACATAATAAAGGTGATCTAAAATTTTTATGTTTAAATTTTATTTAATAAAATTTGAGGCTTGGTAGATCGCCTTATTTACCCTTTATTAACTTGTTTAATTATTTACCATGTTAATTATTTTGTCATTAAAAATATAAGATGAACCATCATAAAAAATTTAAACATGATTATTATAAATATAAACTCTATTAAATATAATTTAAATTCTAAATATAATGAAATTAGATTTTAAATTTAAAAATATAATATATAGAAAACTGTTTTTGTGGGAAAATATCATTTTAGAATATTAAGTGTTCTTGATCTAATTTATTATCAATTAATAAGTAAATAATTTTTAATATATTTATATATATATATAAAATTTAAATTATTTTTATCATTTAAAATATATCAATTTAACTAACTTAGATAAAATTACACAACACTTATAAAAATAATTCTTTGAAAATAATCCATTAACCATTACCACAATATATTAATTTTATATCTAAAAATAAAATTTGAATTATTAACTAATTTGAAAATTATAATTTTTGATATTAATTTTTTTAATTAGATTATATTTATAAATGTGAGAAAATTTAATTTTAATAAAAAATCTCATTAAAATAATTTCTAGAAAAATGATTTTTTAAGTATAAAAATAATTTATTCTTATTCCTTTCTAAGTAAAAATATTTAGGTTAATTTAAATTTTATATTATCAATAAATTTTGATTTTAAACACATTTTTTAATTTTTCAAAGTACAATTCTAGAAAAATTCATAATGTAAATAAATATGTGTAATAATTAATATATGTATATATATATGATTTATTAATTAAGACATGTTTATATCACTCTAACATCCACATAAAAAATGCATTATGACTTGGTATATGACCTAAGTGTAAGATAAGTAATATTGGAATTCACAAGTGGTGATTTAACTATCATGGAACTTGTAACACCCATATATTTTATGATATATATTGATAAATTTGATTTATTCAATTACTTGTGATACACACAACTCCGAGTCTAAATTAACTATAACATAGTATATGTTTATAACCTAGATATTAAATTTTTATAATAAATAAAAATAACCCAAATTTTAAAAAATATGTATAAATTTTTTTGATAAATTAAATAAATTTTTAGTAAAGTCATTATATGATTTCAAAATATATTTTTCCTCAAAAAATGGTTTTTATTGCTCTTTATGAGCGAATATTATAATTAGTTTCTAGAAATTTTATAAATATTATTTTATAAATGGTATATATTTTTTTAAATAATAATATCAAAATTATCTTATAGTAAATTTTTGGGATTTTTCTGAAAAGATTTATTTTTTAGTGAATAATGAAAAATGCTATTTTTTATTGAAAACTGTATGTTTTTTTCAAGTATTTAGAATGTTTCATTTTGTTTTAAAATGGTTTCAAAGTAAAATTAGTTATCTTATATTATAAATAATATAATTAAGTTTAATGGAATAAATCTCATGATTGAATTTGGTATAAAAACATTTTTATAATTAAAATGGTCTTTTTCTAAAAAACTATTTGTTCATTGAGTTTTTTAGTTTTCTCTTAAATTAATTTATTTCAATTATGTGAATTTAATATTAGATAATTAATTCCATAAATTGAATTAGGAGTTTATTATTTTTTAAATATTTCCATTTTTTAGTCAATATGAGTAGTGAGCATAGAAATTTATTGTCACCCTAGTAAGGGTAAAAAAGGTAAAATAGAGTTATAACTTTGGGGTATGGCTTTATAATTTCTCTAAAACATTAATTTATCCTATTTTATGGGTGTATTTCTTCAATTTACATCAAATCCTCTAATATATGGCCATTTAGTGCCATAATAATTTGATTATAACCTTCATATAAATTTAAGAAAAGAATAAATACAAAATGTCACTCACTTGACTTTAATATATCTAATATTTTATAATAGGGGTAAAAAGAGGTTATTTTGATTTATAAATGTTTATTTTAAATTAAAATTAATTTTTTAATCATTTTTTTAAATTTAAGTGGTTTAATAATTACCCTAAATTCTTACGCAATGACGACATAATATTTATTCAATTAATAGAGAAATAAAGTAAATGTTTTTAAAAATATTAAAAGTAAGAAAATTTGTATGGATTATTTTGTTCCACTAATTATTTTGATAAATATAACATATTATAGATGTGAAAATTATTTATATTTTAATTCCATTTCAATCATGTTGTGTTCAATGTCAAATTATGTGAATAGTATCAAAAATGATATTAATAATATTTTATCAAAAAATAATATTTTATTAAATTATCTAAAATTCATAAAAATATTGAAATAGGACAATTATATTGATAAATGTTATACATAATCATTACATATCCATTTATGATCCAATTTTTACTTTATACGTAAAATTAAAACCCTTTAAGAGTGAAAAAGGCATTACTATGGATAAGGTTAAAATATATTAACTAAGGGGTTATACCAAATGATAAGGTTTAAAAAACTACTTAAACCTGTAAATTTTTTATTATTGTATGGGATTTAAAATAAATAATACCTTATATTGTAATATCAGTCCATTGGGAATCATTTTTCTAGAGAATGAATTTATTATATTTTAATATTTTAAGAAATTACAAGAGTTCCCCTCCACTCACTTATAAAAGGGAACCACACCTTTCTCTTCTTTACACCAATTTGAGACATATATATAAAAAACATATATAATTATATTATTAACTTACCAATACATTAATTAGAGGTGATTTTTTTTCTTAAAAGACCATTCAAAGGGTACTTAATAAGGGATCTAAAGGAGGCTTACTAAAGAGGAGGTAACCATCTAACCTGAACTCTTTCAATTTGTTTCTTCTTATACCTATTCTAAATATATGTAATTAATACTAAAATAATAAATTTAGTGTCCCAAATATACTAAAATGTTATTATGATTATTAAAACACATTTATTCACCCTCTTTTCCATCAAATAGGAAGTGAAAATATCATATGCGTGTGTGTAAGGCTTACCATCTCCATATAGTGATACAATTAATTTTTTATCACCATATTTCATGGATGGATATTATAATATAGTTAATTTATATACATTATATTTATGAAATAATTTTTATTTTCGAATTATAATATCATATCTACCATCTCACATTCAAATTCATTGGAAAATGATAACACCACTCGTGCATACGTTTGGACTATCACCTCCACAAAGAAATGTGATTCATTTTTCATTTCCTCGTTACATGGATGATAATAAAGATATATTTAATGAATATATATATATATATATTTATTTATATATATATGATATATATGATATAATAATGATTCAATAAAGGTGAATTATTATCTACCTTTATTTTACTATACTAACCAAAAAGTGAAAATAACATTCATGCGTACATTTGACCTACCATCTCTATAAATGGTGCAATTCATTTTAATATATATACCTTTTATGGAAATATATATATATATATAAAATTCAGAATATATATGATATTTATATTATGATTAATATTCTATAGAAGATTTAACCATGATCCAAGTACAAGGACTAGACTGGAGAATTGAAACATGCATGAGGAACAAAAAAGTAATCACTTAGAACATTGATTTTAATAAAAAAATATTAATAAAAAAGTGATAATATGTTATAAATAAATAAAATATGTTATGGTATGTGTTATTATAGGTTTTTAATCGATTTATAATAAATATATATTTATCATACATGAGGTTCAAATATATATGAAGCAAGATAAGACTTGAGGTAAGAGATTTACGTCTTAATCCCATTTTATTCAGGATTGTTTATGATTGAATTTACATTGAAGAAATTATATGATCCTTATATAATAAATCAATTTAATATTTATTCTCCTCTATTTATTTATATTAAATACATTTTTTTCATTTTTCTCACTTTAATTACTCAAGATACTGAATGAATTTTTTTTAAGGAAAATCGACTATATTTTACTATTCTGTTAGAAATATTTTTATTTCATTCCTATGTTTTCTTTAAAATTATTTAAATAATTTTTCTAGTTTTATAAAAATATTTTTTAAAGACATTTTTTATCATGTTTTAATTTTTATAATTTTTTTTAAAATGAATCTTCTTGTCATTTTTCAAATGAGGTACTTTTTATTTTTTTTGAAAATGTGAAAGGAATATTTGTTTTAACATATATGGCATGAATGAAAATTACTATTGTCATGAACAATTAATTAATTGAATATTCCTTTTTAAGTTTCCAATTTTATTTTGAAATAAAATATTTTCCATAATATTTTGTAAATTTTTAGATTTTGAAGAAGTGATTTAAAAAATAAAAGGGTATTTTCCTCAAGAAATATTTCAATGATCTTTTAAAGGAATTTTCAACTATGATAACATCATTTATGTTAAGTATGATTTAATAGAGATATTATCTAATGATACCATATTTATTATTTCTCTATATGATTTATGATTATGATGACAATATTTTTATGAAACCCATTTATTTTCCACGTATTATGCTATGATAAAATGATAAAATGTTTATGAAACCCATTTTATTTCCATGAGTTATGTTATGATGGTATGATGATATTTTTATTTTGTGGAACACATATGTATATTTTTCATTATGTGATGTGTGGGCCCAAAATTATATATCCCACCAATGCATTGGGTACCTTCTTATATCTCTTTAGATAATTATGGGAAAAAGGTGATTGCGCTTGATTCAATATGGGAAGCAAGTTAATGTTCTTGATCCACTATGGGAAACAAGTCTATGTGTTTGATCCACTATGGGAAATATTTAATGGTTCCTAATCCACTATGATAAAGGAAATGTGTGTTGATGCCAAATATAATATGATTTTATGGTCTCAGTAGTTAACCTTGACATATAAAAGGGTTTCTATGACTACAGTGGTGCCACAATTTTATGAAATGAATTTGACATTAACTTATGATTCATTATTGATTATGTTGCTTTCATACTCTCATGAATCATTTCGTTTTTAAATTATAATGTTTTATACCATGAATCATGTTTATGATCTTTGAATGATTATGATCTTTTTAAGTTATGGTCATGATATGATACCCTTATTCTTAACTTATGCTTTCATATGACTATAAATTGATATCTACCATGTTTACCCTTATTGATCATATGATCTCACCCTTTCTTATGTTTACTTTACCTAATTTTTTAATAATGATTCTAAGTAGGGTATGTCAAGAAGGGTACAAATTGAGAATTATTTTATGATAGATTATGAAGACTGTAATTAAATAATATTTTTGTGTATCTAGTTTCAAAAGATACTAAAAATTTATAGAATGGATCATAATGTTATATATTTAATATTCATTTATTTAGATGAGATATCTATGTATGAAAACCTTAGTACACTATAGTTGGTATCAAAGCATGGTATAATTAATCTTTATATATTAGTATTAAATAACTTTTTTGAAAACCCTGGGAAAAATTCTAAGTATATAATAGCATTCTAAAGTTTGGTAAATGAACATGGATATAATTGGTTAAACCTAAGGTTACATATATTGAGAATATGGTGTGTTGATTTAGACATCATATGAATTATATTTCATTATTATATGATATATCACTCTAATTATTATAGCTCGATGATTATATTTTTCTTTGTGGTTCTAGTCAATGGATGGAACCAGAATACATCATGATAATAATGAATATAATGGAAAATGCAAGTATTTTATAGCTAACAAACCAAATGATATTAGATATGGAATGAATAATATTATTACTATACACACAAAACTTTCTTAGGATATGAATCAAGCTGAGATTAGAAATAATAAAAGGAGAGAAAAACACATTAATGATTCTTTCATGGGAAAAATTCACCTTATTTTTATGGTCCTTGTGTTCCCCTAATGGTTGAGTGATGATCAAAACCATTGAGAAAATATTTTCCATTTTATAATGCTCAAAACATGAAAAGGTTGTACTAGTAATTTATCATATGGAAGGAGATGTAGACCAATGATGTAATATTATTAATAATATGAGGTAAGATGAATAAATTTACTCCATGGAATGGGATGAGTTTAAGAGGATATTTTTCAATAATTACTTCCACCATATTATATATATATATATAAATAGAGAAGGAATTACTTGATATTAAAGAGAAGGATGATGAATCCATTTGTACCTATGAGGTAAATTTTAAAAGTCTTACAAGGTAAGATTTTGGTTTAATTTTCTTCCCTAAAATCAAAATTGACCGATTCTTTGGTGGATTAAACCCAAGTCTAAAAAAGGAATTTTCTATAAAAGAATTTAGTATCTATGAAGAAATAATATGATGTGCAGTCAAGGTAGAAATTTAAATTGGATATTCCCACTATTCCTATAGTTTTGAAAAGAAAACGAAGATGGAGGATCATGGATACTAAAATAAATCACACAGTGGAAAGAAATTATTACCATTTACATTCCATAAACGTGGGAAGAAACATCAAGGTAATTTATTTAATGGAATTGGAAGGTTCTTTAAATGTGGAAAGGTGGGTCATAAATCCCATGAATGTTGAAAGGTGATAAAGAGGTTAGTTGATACAGTGATGGAAATGAATTGAGGGATAAGAAGTATCTTCTAAACTGTATCATGAAAAAGTATCCTCTATCATGTATCAATGATTTTCTTGATCAATTATGAAGATATCAATACTTTTACACGATTGAACTTCACTCTGGATATCATGAATTTTTGGTTAAAAAGGATGATATACTCAAGGAAACCTTTCATATGAGGTATGAGAATTATGAATATATAGTGATTCCATTTTAACTTACTAATTACCCTACTATCTTTATGGATTTAATGAATTGTGTATTTAGATATTACCTTGATCAGTTTTTGGTAATCTTTACAGATTATATTCTTAAACATTCAAAAATAAAAGAAGAAAATAAAGATCATTTGATAATTGTGTTGAAGACCATTATTAAGGATAAGTTTTATGAAAAACTTACCATGTGTGAATTTTGGATTTATAATGTTTCATTATTGGGTCATATAATCTCAAGTGAGGATATATCGGTGGATCATATAAATATAGAAGTTATTGATAAATGAACTATACTAACCATGTTAACTGAAATCCATAGTTTTCTTGGGTTGGATGGATATTAATGACACTTTGTGAGATATTTCCCATGACTATCTAATCCACTCACCAAGTTGACTTAGAAGAGTGTTATGTTCTTGTAGTTAGATGAATGCGAAGATAATTTCATGGAAATAAAGGTAAGGTTGGTTAGTAAACCTATTCTCACAATAAATTATAGTATAGAAGTGTTTATGATCTATAGTGATGCATATAATAAGGGACTAAGATGCTTCCTTATGCAGAATGATATGGTGATAACATATGCCTCATTCCAATTGAAAATATATGAGAAAAATTACTCGAATCATGATTTGGAGTTAGTTGTGGTAAATGTTTCATTAATGATATGTAATAATTATCATTATGGTGAATTGTGTTACATATATACAAATCATAATTTTTTTAAGTATATATTCACACATAAAGAGTTAAATATACACAAGAGAAGATGGTTGGATATGATTAAAGATTATTACTAATCAATACATTACCACCGTTGGAAGGAGAAAAAGGTGGTTAATTAACTATGTTAGAAAGACCATTATAGTTTTTACATGATGTAGATTTAAATAGATCCAATACTTATGGATTTTTAGAAGATGGAACTTGAAATCCTGAGGAAAGGGGATAGATCCTATCTTTTTTAGATGAATGTTCAAACATATATCCATGTGAAGATTAATGAGGTATAGAAGGAAGATGAAGAAATATAGAATAACATAAGAAGTTTTCTTGAGTTCAACTATGTTTGTGAAGGAATTATAAGGTTAAACAAATAAGTATGTGTCCTATCAATACTATAATCAAAGAAGGAAATATTAGATTAAGATCATAATTCTTCATTCTATAATAATCCTAGAAGTATGAAGATATATAGAGATCTAAAAGAGTATTTATTGAGGGACAACATTAAAAGGGGAAATATAGAGTATGTATCTTGATGTATAGATTGTTAGTAAGTTAAGTATAAGAGATGAAAGTTTAAGGGGATGTTATAAATATTACCCATACCTGAATGTAAATGAGAAAAAATTACCATGGATATCATAATTGGACCCCCCAAAACATCTAAAGGGTGTAATTTTATTTGATTTATATCCTATCACCTTAAAAAACTATCTCACTTAATTTCCATTAGAAAACATTTCTCTCTTGATAATCTTTCTAGGTTATACATTAAGGAAGTGGTAATATTGAATAGAGTGCAAGATTATATTTTATCTGATTAGGATCAAAAGTTTACCTCAATTTTCTAGAGAATTATTGAGTAAGCTCTAGATATATAATTATGTTTTAGAATTTTATATCATCCTTAGATATATGGATAGTATTATAGGTCCATTCCAACCCTATAGGATATGTTGAGATCTTGTTTTCTATATTTCAAATGTGGTTGGGATCAACACCTTCCTTCCATTGATTTTTCTTAAAAAATAGCTTTTACTTAAGAATTCATATGGATTATTATGAATCCCTCTATGGTAGTAAGTGTATAACTCCAACATAATAGGATGAAGTTATAGAAATAATTATATTGGGACTAGATATAGCTAAAGAAATGACAGAGAAGGTTTGATATATTTATCTATACATAAGATAAGATAAAGGTTATTAGAAAAGTTATACTGATAATCACTAGTGAGATATAGAGTTTAATGGTAGTGAAAAGGAATTCCTATAAATATCTTCTCAGAAGAATGTTATAGGATTTAGAAATAAGGGAATGTGAGCTCTAGATATATCGGTCCCTTCGAAATTCATGATCGTTTTGGGACAATAGATTATCATTTGTCACTACCACTGAATATCTCTCAAGTTCATGATGTGTTCCATGTATCTCTATCGAGGAAGTATATACCATATCTTTAACATGAATTAAACTCAAAGGTTATACAACTGGAGAAATACCTCTCTTAGGAGAAATAACCCGTGTAGATTTTGGATCATAGAGAGAAAGGGATATTAAACAAGACCACTCAATTGGACAATGTTTTGTGGTAAAACCATAAATTAATGGAATAAACATGGAAAACCGAGAATGTAATTATAAATAAGTATCAAGGGTGAAATTATTTTATTAGGGTAGAATATAACACACTAATATTATAGGATATATATTAATAAATTTGGTTTCTTTAATAGCTTGTGATACATGCAACCCCTAGTCTAAATGAACCATAATACAAAATACCATATAACCTAGATGTTAAACTATTAGAATGAATAATAATAAACACTTTAAAAAAAATATGTCAAATGATTTTATATAGAGCAATTCATTTTTAATAAAGTCATTATATGCTTTTAAAATATATTTTCTTTAAAAATGGGTTTTATTTCTTTTTGTGAGAAAATATTATAATTAATTTCTATAAATTTTAGAAATAATATTTTACAATAAAGATATAATTTTTTGAAATAAATATATCAAAATTATCATATGGTGTTTTTTTTGGATTTTTATGAAAAGGATGATTTTCTAGTGAATAGTTAAAAGTACCAATTCTTACTGAAAACTACACTTTTTTTTCAAGAATTTAAAAAATTACATTTTATTTTAAAATGGTTTAAAATTAAAATTATTTATATTATATTATTAATAATAAAACTAAGTTCATCATAATATTTTTTGTGATTTAATTTGGTTTAAAAACATTTTTTATATTTAAAAAGGCATTTTTTAAAAATAGTTTTTTTCATTATGTTTTGTAATTTTCTCTAAAATTAATTTATACCGCTTTATTAAATTAAATATTGAGAAATGGATTCCATATTTAGAATTAAGAGGTTTTATATTTTTAAATAAGTTCTTTTATTTTTTTTCAAAATTAGTAGTAACTATAGTAAATTTTTATCACCTCAGTAAGGGTAAAACTTGTAAAATAAGGTAAAACATTTAAGATAAGGTTTAATTTTTTTCTAAAACATTACTTTATATTATTGGATGGGTGTAGTTAGGACATTTCCATATAAGACTAAAATATATGGCCACTTGGTTCCATATTTCATTGATTATGATCTTTAACTTAATTTAAGAAAATAATAAATACAAAATGTCACTCTCTTAACTTTAATATTTCAAATATTTTATCATAAGTGTAAAAGAGGTTATGTTCTGTTCTAAATTTTTATTTGAAATATAAATTAAATTTATTTATCATAGTAATTTTTTTTAGTTTTTAGTGATTGAATAAAAACCCTAAATTTTTATGTAACACCGACACAATATTTATTCAGTTAATTGAAAAATATATTTTTTAAAAATATTAAAAGTATAATTTTTTGGATGAATTACTATGTTTCTAAATTTTTCTAGATTAATTTAATATTTTATATTCTTAAATATATATATTTTAAACTTCCCTATATGTGAATTATAGATTTTGGTGTTCTTAAAAGACCATTTTAAGGGTCGTTATGATGGTATCTAAAGGAGTCTTACTAAAAAAGTGGTAATCATCTTACCCAACCTCTTTCAATTAGTTTCTTATTATACCTCATATAAATCTATGGTATTCATAATAAAATAATAAATTCAGAATCCTAAATATACAAAAATTTTAATATGAATATTAAACCACCTTTATTAACCCATTTTCCCATCAAATGGGATGTGAAAGTGTTGCTCGTCAATACGTAAAACTTACCGTCTCCACATAATGGTACAATTCATTTTCGATCACCATATTTCAGGGATGGATATTATGATGTGTTTAATGTATATAACTGATATTTATGACATAATTATGATTCTATGATTATAATATTATATCTAAATTCTTACCTTCCAATCTGTTGTTACTGATGCAAGTGTGTGGACTACGATATAATAACCATGACTTTCTTACATTACTATTACATAATTTTAAAGAAAAGAAATATAATAGTGTCAAAAAACCATGATCTAAAGTTTTAGTGTATTGAAAAAATTAGAAACATACATAAATTTTATATAACAAAACACAAACATTTATTTAATTCCTCATTCTCTATCTTCTTATTAGCCCTCATGTTCTCCTTAGTACAAGTATTCACCTGAGGATATACATCAAAAGAAGGGTAAAGATAAAAGCCTAGTAATAGGATGAATAAGAGACTTTAAACATGGGTGAGAATATTAATAATAATTATAACATAATCATAGTATAATAATCATAATCAGGATAGGAAGTACTATATAAAGGCATGAAATGTGGCAATGCATAAAAATGAAACATCATGTCTTAGTGGTAAAATACCTTGCATAGTTGTAAACAAAGATATCATCAGGTTCATAAATATTTCTATTTTTTCTCGTGAGATACAACACATTACCTAGTGCATTAGAGCACTATATAATTCTGGGTTCACTCATTACATCATAACTTTTACATGTGATATATAATTCCAATCGCACCCATCACAACATAACATTTACATTATCATGCACGTCACATATAATGTATGTCAATATTGGACCAAAAATAACCCTTGAAAAGGAATGAGTTTCATATCAAAAATAATAAATTCATTAATAAACTTTGGGTTTCCCAAATGAAAGAGTAAATAATATACTTGGTATAATAATTATCAATATTGTGTGAAGAAGAAACAATCTCATGAGAAGTAAAATATGTATTTTTGGGATGAAGAGTTATTTTGGAAAAATGATTTCATTTGTAA
This sequence comes from Viscum album, assembly GCA_963277665.1. Taxonomy (NCBI): domain Eukaryota; kingdom Viridiplantae; phylum Streptophyta; class Magnoliopsida; order Santalales; family Viscaceae; genus Viscum; species Viscum album. Next base: position 1,241,483,982 of record OY728130.1, on the reverse strand, counting down.
TAAAACTCAATTGAAAACATGTATATCATATAAAATAAAATTGGAGGATAAATAAATAATATTTAAGGAAAATTAAAGGAACATACATAATGAAAATGGAGTGAAAGAGGGAAACCCCATAGAAAGAGAGTTGGGTTTGAGAATCCCCTTACCTTATGTATGATTGCTTTGTTCACTTTAATATCATGAATAATCAAATTAAATACATTAATTAAAAAAATACAAAACCTTTTATACATTAATTTGATTCATTAGAGTTTTATTAAGTTCATTTATGGCCATTCTGATGAGTTATAATGTTCAATTTCATTGTTTGAGAGTGTTCATTTTCTTAGTTTTCATAATCGGTTCACATGTATATGGGTATGAAAGTTCATGTAAAATTAGAATAGTTATACAAAATTAAGATTATATGTTATTAATGTACTTAAATAATATTAAATAATATTATATATCATTTGGTTATATGGTACGAGGGTGAATCAATAGATAAATAGTTAATGAAAAAGATTAAATTTATTTTTTGGATTTTACAACCATCATGAACTCATATCATTTTTTTAGTATCATGTTTATATATTGTTTCAAAAAAATTATATAACTTATAATATATATAATTAAATATTATTTAACCATAATAATTGTTTTATGACCAGACTTGAAGGTGGTAGTGAAAAGTGAAAATGCATCGTCCACAGTGGTGGTAAATCAACACACCATGGACGATAATTTCATTTTTTAATAAAATGAAAAGGGAAGAGATTATAAGATGAATTATTATATTAAAATAATAAAATTGTAGTATATAGAATAAAATTTAGTTATTTGGCCTCTTGGATATGTGGAGGTGAGAAAAGGATAAGAAATTAAATGAAATTGAAAAGAAATTAAAAGAAAAAGAAAGAAAATTTTACCTCTTGAATTGCTCCTCATTGAGAACCTCCTTAGGGAAAAGGGATTGATCTTTTCATGAGACCAAGGGATCCTGGATGTGGGAGAGTATCTTAGTAATAGTATTGGGCATAACATGTACAATTTTAATATCTTATAATGTGTGAGGAGAATAGGTGGTGATGGGTGGTATTTATAGGGGGAGAGAGGGGTGTTTTCTCATTATTTTATTCATTACTTTATTATTTTGGATCAAGAATATGAATAGTTTTGATTATAATTAATAATTAATTAAAATTATAAGGATATTTCTATATTTTTGTATTAAATTATCCTTACATAAAAAAATTACTCAAAAATTAATGTATTTAGCTTTTATTGTAAATTATCATGTTTTACTATTCACCAAAAATTCATGTATTTTAGAAAAATACCAAAAATTCACCCCCACCATTTTTCAATGTTTATAATTAAAAATTAATATCCATTTTATGACAATAATTTTCTAAATATGATAAATTTAGTTTTTAATTATAATCACCATTTACTTGGAAAATACTGATTTTAAAATGATAACTGATTTTATAACACTTTGAAAAATTAATTAAGGTCTCATAAAGTTATATTATAATAACAAGATAACAAAATTTTAATTTATGAATATATTTTATGAAAATTAATTTTTTTTTAAATAATTATATTAATTATAAAATTACAAATAAACATTTATTTTTTATAAAAATACCAACCCTTAATTAATAATATTTAAAATATTTATTTACTTATACCATGATATAATTATATAATATTATCATTTATGATATTCCAAAATTTGATTTATACTATCATAGATGAGTTTATTATTCTATTGGTCAGATTACTATTCCAAATGGTCACATTACTATTCCATAGGTCAATTTACTATTCCATTGGTAGAGGTTCCTTACTTTCTAGAAATAACTCTTATTTAATTTATTATTCTTTTATGAAGTTTTTATTATATTATCAAAGTGATTTTATGTAGTTTATACTATATGAAATATTTTTAAGAATGGAATTTCAATTGATAAAATTTTGGGATGTTACATTATCCCCTCCTTAGGAAATTTCACCCTCAAAATTTTGTTTTACAAAAATAAGTAAGGGTACTTATCCTTTTTTACTTCCCTCTGGTACCCATGTTTCCTGATCATAATTATGGTTCCACTATAGTAATTTGACCCGGTGAGTAGTCTTGTTGCATATAAATTTATCTCTATAGTCCAAGATCTTCACTGGATGCTACTTGTAAGAAAGATCATTTTTCTACTGCACCACCTCTGGATTCAGTACATGTGATAGATCTGAAATGTATTTACTTAAGAGGGATACCTAGAATGCATCTTGTACTTGAGACATGGTAGGTGTAATTTCCAGTTGAGAGGCCACATCTCCCACATGATCAAGGATCTTGAAGGGGCTAATGTACTTGGGACTCGACTTTACTTTCTTCCCAAATATCAATATACTTTTCCATGGAGATATATAGAGGAATATTATGTCTCCATCCTTAAACTCTAGGTCCCATAGATGATTGTCTACATAGATCTTCTATCGACATTGGGATGCCTTGATGTGCTGTTAAATAGTTTTCACCTTTTCCACCATTTATTCAACCATTTTGGGTCTAAGAAGCTTATATTCACCAACTTTATCCCAATACACTGATTTTTTACACCTTTCCCCATAAATAGGTTCATATAGAGCCATTTGGATGCTCGAGTGGAATATTTTACTATAAGAGAAATCATCCAGAGGAAGATGTTGGACCTATCCTCCTTTGAAGTCCATGGAACATTCCCTCAACATGTATTCTAGTATATGAATTGTCCACTCAGATTGGCCATCAGTTTGAGGATGATAAGCCATACTAATGATCAGATCAGTGTTTAGAGCATGTTGGAGACTTTTCAAGAACTTGAAGGTGAATCTCAAATCTCGATTAGATATAATCGATAATGGTAATCCATAAATCCTTACCACTTCTTTGATGTATATATATGCAAGTAGATCTAGTGATAAGTCCTCTTTAATTGTGATAAAGTGAGATGTCTTTATAAGATGATCCCAAATAACCTATATAGCATTATTTCCTCTAGATATCTTCATAATTCTAGTGATAAAGTCCATGGAGATGTTTTCCAATTTCTATGTTGGTATGGGTAATGTTTGCATCATTCCATTAGATTTTTTTCTTTCAACCTTCACTTGTTGAAATACTAGGAACCTTGATGTATATTCAGTAATCTCCTTCTTCATATTGTCCCACTAATAGTTCTCTTTATACTTAGATCAGCCACCACTTTATTCGCATTGCCATGATGGTAGTGGATTGAGCAGACATAATCTTTGATGATATCTAACCATATTTTTTGGCGTATATTATGATCCTTCTATGTGAATATATATTTGAGTATCTTATAATCAGTATATATTTCACACTTCACCCTATAGAGATAATGAAACTATATTTTCAACACAAATATCAATAATGAAAACTCTATATCATGAATGGGATAGTTTTTATCATGAATTTTCAACTAACTTGATATGTAGGCTATCGATTTATCATTTTCCATCAATACAAAACCTAATACATTCTTCGAAGCATCGTTGTATACCAAAAATAGTTCTCCACTTGTCGTAAGTGTGAGTACTGGCACAATGATAATCCTCTTTTTTAGCTATTTGAAATAGCATTCACATTCACTAGTCTAGAAAAACTTTTCTCCCTTATGAGTTACCTTGGTTAATGGGTTTGAAAATCCTGATTAGTTATTCAAAAATCACCAGTAATAACCATCTTGACCAAGGAAACTATGAATCTCTATTACATATGTTAGCCTAGGCCACTCTTTAATTTGTTTTATCTTGTAAGGATCCAAAAATATTCCTTTCTTGGTGACAAAATTCCCCAAGAATGATACTTACTTTATACAAAAATAACATTTAGTATAATTTTCATAATGTTTCTCCCTTTACAAAGTCTTTTTCACAGTATTCAAATGCTCCTTATGTTCCTCCTTTCTCTTGGAGTATATCGGTATATTATTAACAAAGACTACCAAATATTTATCTAGGTATTATCCAAATACTCTTTTAATCAAGTCCATGAATATTTCTAGATCATTATTGAGTATTAAATGCATTAATAAAAACTCATAGTGTGCATACCTTATTTGAAAGGTAGTCTTGGGAATATCTTCTTTCCTCACCTTTAATTGGTGATATCCTGACTGAAGGTCCACCTTAGAGAAATACTTGGCTCTATGAAATTGATTGAAAAAGTCATCTATCTATGGAAGGGGGTACTTATTATTTATAATGATTTTACTGATCTAATTATAATCAATTAAGGGGCACATTGATCGACCCTTCTTCTTGAAAAAGAGGACTGGTTCCCCCCATGGTGAAGCACAAAGGCCTATAAAACCCTTTTCTAGATTCTCTTGTAACTGCTTCTTCAGTTCCTACAACTCAATAGTGTCCATTATATAATGTGTATTTAATATAGAAAAAGATATAAGAATAAGGTCAATTGATAACTAAAACTCTCAGTTAGGAGAAAGACTATGCAATTCTTCAAGGAACACATCACTGCAGTCCCTTATAATGGGCATGTATTTGAGCATGATTCTCTCCTTTGGATCAATCATTTGAGCTAGATATTCTTGTTCATAAGGCAATAATATGCACACTTGAGATGATAATTCTAAAGGAGATTTATCCTTCTCCTTACACTTTTATATAAATGGAGGATTCCTTGAGATATGAAGAGTAATCTCCCTTTTCTGACAGTTGATGTTGGATTGGTATAAAGAAAGACAATTCATACCTAGTACAAGATCAAAATCCACAAAAGGAAGTAAGACAAGATTTTATGGGAGGTTCAGTCCAAAAAACATTAAATGGGAAAGAGTTATATACTTTTTATGAAATAATTTTCCCATTTGTGGTTATCATAGATAACACAACCTTTATATTTATAGTGGGTGTATAAATAGTTCTACCAAACTTACAAGATATGAAAGAATGCATAGAACTAGAATCAAATAGTATGTTTTCTATTATTGAATGAATAACCATTATACCTATTACCACATCTTTGTCAGGATCCACCTCAGCAGTAGTGATGGCATAAGATTTCCTTTTAAATTTTGGATTTGGTGGCTACTGAATTTGATTTCCCTTAAGGATTTGAGGGTTAGTGCACTGGATTGCATAGTTCCCTTTCTCCCTATAGTTGAAGAATTGAACCATAGGTGGTGCTCTCCTTTCCTCCACCAAATTGTTCTAGTTCCTAATGTCTCTTAGACATTCATGATCTAGGTGTCCATCTCTCCCACACTTGAAGCATTTCTCCGTCCCTTTGAGGAAATCCCCACGATGCTTCTTCCCACATTTTTAACATGTTAGTGGTTGATTTTCTTCCCACCTTTTTCATTAGGTCCCCTTACTTTAAACTCCATATTTCATTTCTTATCACCATAGATGTGGGAACACTCTCCAAACTCCATATCCACTTTGAGAGCACATCAAACTACTTATTCATAACTCCCAAATTCTAGAATTTCTAGATACTTTCGAAGGTATGGTTTTAAACAACTAGAGAATCTATTTATTTTTCTATCATTATTGATAAAAAAACAGAGGTTTACCTTGTAAGACTTGTGAAATTTGATTCATAATCTGTGAAAGATTCAACTTAATTTTTTTCATCTCTAGTAATCCTTTATCCATATTTGTACAAAGAGTTAGAGGGAAATGCTTATTAATAAATATTTTCTTAAAGTCTTCCCACACCATATCTTCAATTTCATCCTTTGGATTGGTGTTCTTAATCAACATCCACCATTGATCGTCCCCTCCATATAAATGATAAACCACCAGATTTAGCATCTCCATCTCAGAGTAGTGGAGAACAAAAAAGATATTTTCCATTGAGTTGACCAACTATTCCACAACAAGTAGATTAGAAGATCCAAAAAATACAGGTGGTCATTTCCACATAAAAGACTCAATAGCTAGTTTCTCCCTCTTAGACAAAGAAATACATTCCACATTATTTAGGTTATTGTTCATAGCTAGAGATAGCTGGGTAAGCATCACCATAAAATTTTGAACTCCACCTCCCAAGCCATTGGAGATGTCATTTGGGAATTTGATGTATTGTCCCTCACATGGATTTTTGGCTTGGTTTCTCTTAGTTCCAACCATTTTCTAAATTAGAAAAGGTTTGATCAAAACACAATTCAACAAGTCATGAATAAATAATTTTTTCCTTTGTGCATTTAAATATAAAGCCATATCTTGTGGTATCCCTATGTTTATCATTTTCTAAAACAAATTTTCTTGGGTGATTACATATACTTAGTCTCATAGTAAGGGTTTTAACTAAGATTATATAATCATAATTTCAAAATTAACTAAACCACTATCTAATACAATTAATATCTACTCTACTTTTTTTACATTACTATTACATCATATCAAATAAAAAAATATAATAGTGTTATAAAACTATTATCCAAAGGTTTAGTGTCTTAGTAATATTAGGAACATACATAACTTTAACATAATAAAACATGAAAATTTATTTTATTCCTTCTTCTATAGCTTCTTATTGGCCTTATTTTTCTCTCCAGTACAATTATTCACCTATGTATATACATCAAAAGAAGAGGTGAGATAAAATCCAAGTAAGAGGATGAATACGATACATGAAACATGGGTGAGAATAATTTTCATAATCATAACATAATAGTAGGATAATCATCCTAATCAAGATAAGAATCATTAGATAAGGGAATGGAATTTGGAAATTCATAAAAATGAAACATCAAGTCTTAGTGATCAAATACCACACATAGTTGTGAACAAAGATGCATCATGTTCATGCATATTTAACTTTTTTAGAATGTGATAAATCACATTAACCAATGAATTGGAGAACTATATTGTAACGCCCCGACCCTAGTTACCTGGAGCCAGTGCATTATTACATAACATTGGCATGATCACAAAAGATCAAGTCTCAAAATACCGATTAGTTTAGTAGCCTTGGAAATACTAGATACATTCATAAGTTTTACATTACATTATAAAATGAAAAAAATACAACAACATAGTCTCCATAGGCCACACTCATATCCCTTAGACTGTCCATAAAATTCAGTCATAATATACTTCTTCACATACTGGAAAAAATAAAACATAGAAAGGGTTGAGCTCAAATACTCAGTAAGGATAACAGTATAGAGTAAACTTTCATAAATAAGCATAAGAACTTAAGGTAATGTATAAGACTAAAACAAAATCTTTTTAAACATGAACTTCATCATAATATGAAAAAGATAAAATCAAATAATTACATTAACTTATTCACATGGATATTATACTAGTCTAATAATCACATGCAATATCAATAGCCACTTTCATAATGATGGAATGCATAATGCTAGACTTCATAACCACATATTAAAGGACTTGTGCTAGGACTAATAATAATATTTTGTCAAGGACTCATGCCAAGACAATAGTTTGTCTCATGATACCTACCGATGCATCGAGGAGCTATAGTGGGCTCCACCCATCACTTACTAAGTCCAATTCATTCCTCATATGAAAAGGTTTAAACATAACATAAGCATTCATATTAAAACTAGCATACGAAATGTAAATACTTTATCCACAAACCATGAATGGTATAAAAATAACATATCCACAGTAAAACATATCACATAACCTTCAATACAATATGTAAGATTTGTATCATAATAAATCAACCTCGACCAATAATAATATCCCATAAAGGATTTTGACATAGTTGAAAATGATCAGTAAAAACCTTTGAGAGAAATATCCCTTTTTCATGAAATAATTTAAAAGTAACATAATTTATAAAGGATTTCATTTAATATATAGTTTTGAATCAATGTTTCCCATACCATTTTTAAACTTTTGAAAGTAATTAACATTTTAAAACATTCATGTCCATATAAATAAATCCTTAAAACCATTTTAAAAACATGGAAATTAATGAGAATGTTTTAGAAGAAAAAATCTTTAAAACATTTAAAATGATGTTTTAGTAAAAAACCCCCTTAAAAATAATCCCTTTTAAAAATCTTTTATTAAACATGGATATGGATAATAAATATGTTCCTATAGATACTTACGTAAAAACAACCTTGGATAATAAACATATTATAAAATTAACCCTTACCTCGTACATTTCCTTGGTTGAGGGTAGGTTAAACTCTTGTATAATGGTGAAATAATTGTTATTAAATGATACAAGAACCATATACATTAATATGATATCATATATGATCTTCTAATATTGCTTTCTTAATAATATTTCATTAGTATCATCGTTTCAGGTGTTAACTGATTCATTTTCCATTATATGATTTGTTACATAAGTAATGTTTATTATTGATAACATGTATCTTATTCATATTCAGAATGATATTATGTATTTAAAAATTGTTTTTTTAATCATCAAATGAAAATTAGTCTTGAATGGATACGATGAGGAATGAATCTCACCGCGTTCTTGGAGACGGTAATCTGTACGTACACACGAGCGACAATATCATTATTTTGATATTAAAATCGAATATAATTGGATGGTATATCATATATAAATAATAATTATCATGTTATATTTATTATTTACATCATTTATAATCATTATTATACCCATCCAAATGATGAAGTGTTTGAATAACAAACTACACCATGACGTGGAGATGGTAATCCGTACGTACACACGTATGGTGACTTTTTCATTTACAGGATGGATAGAATAATGAATATGGTTGTAACATTTTTATAATAACATAAAATTATATAGAATATACTGAATTTATTATTTTAGAATAGAAACAACAAAGAAAGAGGAAGTGGAAGAAGAAAAGAACTTGAAAGAGGTGATGAAATATTTACCTCTTCTTCGGGTTCTTCCTTTTTATTTGATCAAAATGGATCCTTAGGGTGACTTTAAGACTAAAGGAAGGACTCTAAGATGAAGGGAGGAAATTTTAGAGGATATTTGGGCAGTTTTTGGCCGATACAAATATCTTTAAAGGTGTGAATTTGAGAGAATGGGAAGTACCCTTTTATAAGAGAGGTGAGGGTCACTTTGGGAAAAGTTTGAAATATTATTTTATAATAAAATAATTTTCAGTTTTTAATGGCTAAAAAATAAATTATTTAAAGTATAAGGTGGATATGGGTTGAAAAAACTCAAAAAATAAGTTTTTGGTAGGTTTATGTCATCATATTAACCTTATCTTTTAGATTTAACTCTTAGTTAAATAGTTTGACATTTACCACATCTCTTTGTATTTTTATATTATATGGTTAATAAAATTACAATAAACTTCCAAGAGAACCTCAAGTGGTCGATTAATGACATATATAATATTATTTAAGACCTTTGGACGAACCTTATATTTTTAAGAATATAATATCAACTAATAATATAATATTTGTTTTAAAAACTCTTTTATGTCAATTTTGACACTATTTAGTATTTTGTTTTTGTTAAATTCATAAGAAAAATATTAATTAAAAAAAATTTATTTAATCAACCCTAACATTTCATATTAACTTATAAATTTAGTGAAATTAATTAAAAGTCTAAAATTATATTTATTTGGATATTTATAATATTAATTATTTTAATGTTTCATTAATAAGGTTATTAATGCATCATCATTGTTTTATAAATAAAATTAATTATTTAATGTATAAAAATTATAAATAAAATATCATTATGTATTAAATTTTATTATCCTTCTAATTAATATTTATAGTTGAATTTATATTATTTATAACCCCATATTAAAAATGGTTTAGTTATTAAACCATGAATTTAACTCTTTTAACTCTTCTTTAAATAAAATAATAATAAATGTCCTAATCTAATCCAAGTGGATATAAAGGATAATATTTTATTTAAAAGGTTGTTTTTTGACTAATTACATTTATCAAATAGAATTAGGACATTTTTTAGGGTAATAATAATATCATTTTTACCCTTAATTACCCTATTTACTTTTAACCGTGGTAAAAAAAAGTAAAACGTTACTATTCACCAAAAATTATTTTTATCTTATTGAACAACATTTAACTTACTGATATTTACCGTGACTCTCATAATTTTTAAATTCAACTCACAGAAGCGGTAAAATTACGTTTTATGCAAATTTGCAAATGCTCTTAGGAGGTGAGTAAAAGACGGTAAAAAGTTAAATAAAATTTTATATATCTAATATTATTACAAAATGACTCAAATGAATTACATTGAACATATATAGGTATTGTGTATCTATTTTTACCGAAAATAAATTTAAATAAAATAATAAATTATTTAATTAAAAAGTCAGTTTTAAACAATAACACAGTGTTTTCACTATTCATCAAAAATTGAAAGATTTCAGAAAAATACCAAAAATTAATCCTAAGATAATTATGATATTCCAAATCCAAAAATGAAGTCCATTTTCAAATATAAAATTTATAAAATTTAAAAAAGTGGGTATTATAATTCATAACAGCTAGTTTGATTGGTTGTGGTGTGTTTGAACTCGAAGTTGCATACAACACAAACTATTATATTATTCAACGTGAAACGTACCATGGAAGCTTGGGGTGTTAAATATATAATTCTGGGTGCACCCATAACATCATAAAATTTACATGTGCTATATAATTCTGGGTGCACCCATCACATCATAACATTTACATTGTCATGCATGTCACATAGAACATATATCAATATTGGATATAAAATAACACATGGAAAGGAATGAGTTTAATTTCATAGATAAAACATTCATGAATAAACTTTGGTATTCCAAAATTAAAGAGGTAATAACATAATTTGTATAATAATAATCAATCTTGAGTGAATAAGAAACAATCTCATGAGAAGTAAAATATATATTTTTGGGAAGAAGAGATATTTTGGAAAAATCATCGAATTTGTCATAAAACCCAATTGGAAACATTTATATCCCATAAAATTAAAGGGGAGGATAAATTAATGAAATTGATGTAAAATTAAAGGAACAGCCATACTGAAAATGGAGTGAAAGAGGGAAACCCCAAAGAAAGGGAGTTGCATTCAAGAATCCCCTTACCTTATGTATGAATGATTTCTTCACTTTAATATCCTAGATAATCAAATTAAATTAATTAATTATAAAATAAAAAACATTTTATACAATAATTTTATTCATTTTAGTTATATTAAGTTAATTTATGGCCATTTTGATGAGTTATAGTGTTAAATTTCATTGTTTGGGAGTGTTTGTTTTCTTGGTTTTCATAATCAATTCGCTTGTATATGAGTATGGAAGTTCATATAAAATTGGAATGGTTATAAAAATTAAAAATATATGTTATTAATGAACTTACATAAGATTAAATGATATTATATATCATTTGGTTATATGTTATGAGGACTAATCATTAGATAAGTTGTTAATGAAAATGATTTAATTTATTTGGTTGATTTTACAAACATCACGAACTCATATCATTTTATTTAATATCATGTTTAAATATTTCTTGTAGAAAATTATATAACTTATAATATTTATAATAAAATCTTATTTAACCATAATATTGGTTTTATGACTATCCTTGAAGGTGGTAATGAAAAATAAAAACGCATCGTCCACGGTGGTGGTAAATTGACACACTACTGACGATTATTTCATTTTTAGAATAAAAGGAAATGGAAAGAAATTAGAAGATGAATTATCCCATTAACATAATAAAATTATAGTATATAAAATATATTAGAGTTATCATTCCTATTGTATATGTGGAGGTGAGGGGTGGATAGGAAAAGAAATAAAATGAAAAAAAATTAAAAGAAAAAGAAAGAGGGTTTTACATCTTGAATTCCCCCCTTGAGAACCTCCTTAGGGAAAAGGGTTTGGTATTTTGATGAGACAAAGGAATCCTATACATGGGGGAGGATATTGGGAAGAGTATTGGGTAAAAATGGGATAGGATTAACGGCTTGGAAGGTGTGAGGAGAAGAGGTGATGAATAGTGATATTTATAGGGGAGGAGAGGGGTGTTTTCTCATTATTTTATTCATTAGTTTATTATTTTTTTCTCAAGAATAAGAATAGTTTTGATTACCAAGACCAAATATAGTAAGAGGAGAAGGATAGTTCAAGATATCTGGATTACATAATTCTTACATCAACAATGACTAAAAAATTCATATATTTAGCTTCTATCGTAAATTATCGTATTCTATTATTTACCAAAAATTAATGTATTTTAGAAAAATCCCAAAAAATAAACTTATCCATTTATAAAAATTTAGAATAAAAAAATAAACTCCATTTTATGAAAATAATTTTCTTAATATGAGAAATTTAATTTTTAATTAAAATCATCATTTACTTAGAAAATATTGACTTTAAAATTATAATTGATTTTATAACACTTTGAAAAATTAATTATGGTATCATAAAATTATCTTATAATCATAATAAAACAAAATATTAATTTATGAATCTATTTTATGAAAATAAATTTTCTTTTAAATAATTATATTATTTATAAAATTATAAATAAACATTTATATTTTATAAAAAGACCAACACTTAACTAATAATTTTTATAATATTTATTTACTTATACCATTACATAATTATATAATATTATCATTTATAATATTACTAAATTTTATTTATAATTTTTTAGATGAGTTTACTATTCTATTAGCCAAATTACTATTCCAAATGGTCATGTTATTATTCCATAAGTCAAGTAACTATTCCATTAGTATAGGTTCATTAATTTCTAGAAATAATTCTTATTTCATTAATTATTCATTTATAAAGTTTTTATTATGTTATAAAAGTTATTTTATGAAGTTTATAATATATGACATAATTATAAGAAGAGAATTTCCATTGATAAAATTTCCGGTTGTTACATACCGCCTCCATGAAGCGATGCGATTCATTTTTTATTTTCGATTTACATAGATGGTAATAAGGATAAATTTAATGAATATATATTATATATATGATATAATAATTATTTTTAAATGTGTAACATTGTCTAAATTTCTTTTATTTTGTCAATTGAATAGTGAAAACAACATTCATGCATACATATGACCTACCGTTTCCATGAATGTTGTAATTAAATTTTCAATATCTACCTTTTAGTAATGACTATATATATATAATGATGAATATATATGATATTTATATCATGATTCAAATTATGTATATGATGGAACCTTGATCAATGTACAAGGACCATGACCACTGAACTGAAACATGCATGAGAACCTAAACTTTTATCAGAGGGAACATTGATTTTAATAACAAATTTTTAATAAATAGATGATAAGATATTATAAGTAAGTAATATATGGTATGATATATATGATTATAGTTATATAATGAATTTATAATAAATCGATATTTATTATACCGAATGTTGGAATGCATATAAAGCAAGATGAGACTTGAGGTAAGGGATTTGCATCTGAATCCCATTTTATTTAGGATTATTTTCATATGATTTTATATTAAAGAAATTATATGATACTTATATGATAAATCCATATACTTTTTATTATAATATGGTAATTTCTAGGTAAAAAATGTTTTCCTTACATTTTTCTTACTTTAATTACTCAAGATACCTAAAGAATGTTTTTAAGGAAAACCGACTATGTTTTACTATTCGATCGAGAATATTTTTCTTCCATCTACATGTTTTATATAAAATGTTTTCAAGATTTTTATAATATTATATAATAATTTATTAAGTTTATTTTCACCAATGTTTTAATTTTTACAAGATGGTTTAAAATAAATCTTCTTTTCATTTTCTAAATGAGGTTATTTTGATTTTTTTACTGAAAAATTTAAATTGAATATTTATTTTAACATATACAACATGAAAATATTTCCTACCATAATAACCACTCAATTATTTGAATGTTCCTTTAAAAATTTACAAGGTTATTTTTAAATAATTGTTTTCCATAAAATTTTGATTTTTTTAGATTTTAGAGAAGTGATTTCAAAATGAAAATGGTATTTTCATCAAGAAATATTGTAGTGATATTTTAAATTAATTTTCACCTATGATAACATCCTTGAAGTTAATTACACTTTAAAAGGGATATGATCCAATGATACTATACTTATTATTTCTATGTATGGTTTATGATTACAATAATGATATTTTTATGAAACCTGTTTATTTTCTATGGGTTAAGCTATGATGAAATGATAAAATGTTTATTAAACCTATTTTATTACCACATGTTATATTATATAGATATGATGAATATTTTATGATACTATGGAAAAAATATGTATGGTGTTCATTATGTGAATGGTGGGACCTAAATTATATAATCCTATAATGCATTGGGAAAAGTTTTATATATCATGATATATTTAGGGAAGAAAGTTGATGTGTATAATCCATTATGGGAAACAAGTCGATGTTATTGATACACTATGTGAAATAGGTGATGATGACTGATCCATTATGATAAAGGGAATATGTATTGATGGTTGATCCACTATGATTTTATGGAATTGATTGTTAAACTTGATATATGAAATGGGTTTTATGCATATGATAGTTCCACACTTTTATGACATGATTTCGATATGAAATTATAGTTCATGATTGATTATGATGTTTTCTCACTCTTTTGAATCATGTCTTTTTTGATGATAAAGTTTTATTCCATGACTCATGTTTATTATTTTTGATATATTGGGTATGAGATTTGTAATTTATGGTCATGATATCATACCCTTATTCATATATAATTCTTTCAGATGATCATCATTTGATATATACCATGTTTACACTTAATGATAATTTGATATCACCCTTTCTTTTGTTTCCTTTCCCTAGGTTATGAAGAAATATTCTAAGTAGGGTTTGTCAAGAAGGGTACAAAGTGAGAATAACATTATGATTGATGATGAAGAATGTACCTAAATAATATGTTTGTTGATCTAGTCTCCATATGCACTAAACCTTCACGGTTATGGTGTATATCATAATGTTATGTATTGAATATTCATATTTTAATATGGGATATCTATGTGTGAAAATATTGGGACACTATAGAACTTATTGTGATTTCTATGAGCTTGAACTTCTTCCACAAATGATTTTTTTCTTAATATGTACTTATTGAAGTTTAGCATGGGCTTGGTCTTGGGAAAACCCTTGTGATGCCACCTATTTTATAATCCTAAAAAAATGAGCATAATAAATAAGGATTCTATAACTCGATGTCATTACTTATCCTTTCTATATAAATTTTATAATGTTGTTTATTCTATTTATACACATTCATTCAATGGATAAGTTATAATAGTCGCATTTTAATAAATTATATCTTTCATTATTCATATATATAGTGATGGAATCAATACATGTATGTGCCCAACGTCTATATAATCCTAGTATACATATAATCCTAAAGGCCATATAATACCAATTGTCATATATTCCCAACTAATATATATTCCTATATATAACCTTACATTAATTACTAAAACCATTCATCCTATTCATCTACTTTCCTCTAATAATTTTTACTATGTTTATAATTTTTTTATCCTTTTCATAGTTTTAGTTGAGGTTATTATATTCATGGACAACCGTGATGATAAATATTTCATATTTGTGGTCTTTTTATTAACATTTATATTTATTACAATTGAATTTTTTTAATGATGTTTCATATTACATTCTCATAATTTATTAATATATATCTTGTATTATAATATTTTATAACAATAGAATGTATTATAGTTCATTTTAGTTTAGTATTTTGTGTGAAAGAATTTATTAAACAAAGTAATTATTTAAAGGAAAAATAGATAGTAAAATCATGCAGTGATACTTTTAGCATATAACCCTATAAAAATAAAATATATCCATGATATAATATGTATAAAAATTAAATATTAATAATAAAGGAATAAATTGAACAACACCATTCATGAAAAAATAAAAAATATCCTAAAAATACTATACCAACAACTACCATAAACAATTAAAAGTAAAGAATCAAACATCTATAGGAAAATACTAACCTCAACAATGGAATAGATTATATCTATGTCATCACCAACATTAAAAGTAACAAAAATGAAAACCAACAAAATTATCCATGCACTAGCTCCACCAGATCCCTGACTAATGATTCCAACACTAAACTGTTCATTATCTATAAAGATGAAACACTTTTCCATGTGAATCCCATTTAAGGGTGATTATATATACACACAATAGGATTCACTAAAATTCAAATGGAAAATCCCAAAGAAAATTATCTCAATGAAAAGAATACATATATAAAATTTAGAAAATGGTAATAAATGTCAAGAAGGTTTTAATTCCACATTTCTTATGTCTATAGAATTTATCTACTAGAGGAACCTAATTAAACTAAATCACCACAAAACCAAGAACAAAAATTCTCAAAACATCAAATCCACCACTTTATATTAGTAGTGGTGTACCGTGCCTCATCATGAAGTTTGTATATCGTCGATGGAATACTTGAACCTTATAGAAGAAAACACCATAACACACATGTGAGTATGGAATTCAAGGATGGTGAACCATCACTCAAAATATGGAGGAGTACTAAATCCATAAATGTAAAAAATTGAGTTATTGTCTTCATGTATAGAGAACTTTACCTAGACACACAAGAGAGTACCAACTCCATCTATCTTTGGGGGACTCTACCCCACTGTGAGTAAGTCACTAGGGAGTACCTGAACCCCATGCATGGTGTAATAAGACATAAGATATGAGGGAGTACTTGAAATCTATGTTATCTCTAAATTTCCCACTCTTACTGTTCAGACCAAGAGTTGTTGAGATGTTTTTGTGAGAAGTTGTTGAAAGTGTTTGGAGTGGATTTGATTTTTTTGTATTGGATTTTATTTTCAATACATAAATCATGTTGAAAATCACATTTATCATGAGATAAAAAAATTTAGAGACTAATTTATATTATTATTATACCGGTTCATAACATTTAGATATCGTGGAAGGAGTTCATGATGATTTTAGTTGATGGAGGGAACCTCATTCCTCAGAGCATGTTAATACACCATAAGAGTTGATTACAGGAGATGTTAGGAATTGTAATAAAACTATTATACAAATTAATTGGGTAAAATTTGGTATCCCTAGAAATTTGGAGGTTTCTACACCATAATTTATTCCCACATTATATCCAACTAACACCAAGTTGGACTACATTGAAATAGTGGTTTCCATATGGTGGAGATGCAGAATTTGAATGTGAGATGAAAAATGGTCGATAGGATCCCCCACCATAAAGTGAGTGATAAAAAATCTAGGAAGGATCAATTAGTGGTATCTATGCCACATTGAAGTTACACATCATAATGCTTGACAAGATAGATTTTAGGTGCTTTAGAAAAATTTGAGACCTCCACACCGCAACTCATATTTCACTTCATAGTCAAGAGAAAATGTGTAAGACCACACCACAGTGCGTGGATCACACTATAAATGAGGTTATATTGTTTTTCTATAGATATATAAAATTTAATACCTCCATAATGTAGTAGGTATCCTACACCACAATGTGTTATGGTAGTTAAAAAATAACTGGTTTGAAGTACTACCTTGTGACACAATGTAGAAGGTTGGGCTATATAAGTAGATTTTTGGGTTTTTTGAGAAGTTTGACTTGTTTAATATTAAAATCTTGTAATTTATTTCATCTTATTCTAACTTATAATTTGAATTTAATGTCCAATATTAAAATGGTAGATAATCTAAGGGTTTTAACAGAAGGAGGGGATTTGAATTTGATAATAAAATTAAAATTTGAATTGGTTGTTTAGGAAGGGATTGTTGTGTATATTTGAAGTGTAAAAAGGTAGAGAATAAAAGTGATAAGAGTGAGATAAGAAGAATAAGTTTTAGATATTTTCAATATATTGAAATTTTTTTGATTATCTAAAGTCGAGGAAAGGAAGAAAAAGAATGTAAGAACCCAATTCTTCCTTTTAGGTACAAATCCTTTTTTCAGTTTGTATTTAAGAAAAATGAAGAAAAAGTGGTTAAGGGATGAATGTAGGACTGTTGCACAATGTGACTGAGGGTTACATGCTATATAATACCAGTACACGGTGTGTGTTGATGTCATTAGGACTTTTTATGATGTGGAAGAGAAGTCAGCAAAGGAGGGAAATTTTGGAATATACACACATTGTATATGAAAGTACAAGATGTGTACTTTTATAAAATTTATAAAATGGATAGTAGCCTCATTTTTGTGTTTCTAGAAAGAAACTGACCTGGGTTCTCTTGAACAGTAGTGTTGAGCAAGTATTTTTCTCCCGTTTGGCCATCTGAACACCGATTCGATCGCCCTTGGATGCGTTGGAACCCAATCAGTAAGCACTTGATTCTTCTTGAGCTATTATTCGTGATTTATTATCTCAAAAAAGTTACAGAGCCTTGAGATTTTATGATTTTTTTTGTAGATATACTCCATTATAGGTTAAATTAGGGTCTGACGCTGGGTGAGGAGAGTTGTACGACTATGATGTAGGTGGTCTCATGCCTTTCGCTAATTGTCAAGATGTTTATATATTCCAGAGTGCCACAAACCCATTTTGGGGTGTCGTTTGATTTATAATTCATCAATATTTTTTCCTATTGATGTTTAGGTAATTGAATATGTGTTCTTAAGAATTTTTAGGGTTATTTTCCTTGAATTAGGGCCACCCCATGGATGTGTTTCCCTTAGATGACCATTTATGGCCGTTTGGCCTAGGATGCCTATGAGGCATGCCTTGTTTCCCATTTTTGTGTTGTTTAAAAATGATTTTGATTAAAAAAATGAAGTTTCCCTATTTTTAAAAGGTATAAATTTTATTATGGTATGGGATACATGACTTACCCTTGACCCATGTTATTCCGATTCTTATTTAAGCATGTTTTGAATGTTCTACTCCAATTGTGAAACTGTCCATGTGATTTTGGTTATTCTAAGGCCTTGTAATGGTTTAAATTACATGATATTATTGTTTTTTAAATTGTTCCCATGTGAATTACTATTGTTTAAAATATGTAATAGTGTAATTTACATGTGTTTTTTATTATATTAATTGCCTATATGAGTTTATTATTATTAAAGATCAGTAATAGTTTAAACTACATGTGTTTCTTATTGTGTGTTTTACCATTGTGAGTAATTGAAATGACAAGCCTTATGAGGTTGGTCAGGATATTACGTTCATGCCGTGAGTGAGCCATAGGTGCATTAGTTAGGATTATGAAGGCTTTATATATTTTTCTGAGTGAAACTTAGACTGTTGAGGGATTTCATGGATGAAATCTATTGGCTTTTTTACATGCCATGAGTGATACATCGAGCTTCTTTATAGGACCACTAGTAATGGGGATAGTTGAAATAGACTTATACCACACCTAGAGTGATATTGGGATTCTTGAGAGGTTCTGTAGGATGAGATTGTCGGATTTTGGAAGGTTTGTACCTAGAGTGACACTGGGTTTCCAGAGAGGTTTTTTGGGATGGGCATGTAGGTTATAGATAGACTTTCACCTAGAGTGATACTTGAGTTACAACTTAGAAATTTCATGGATGATCTTGGGTTATAAATTGAATATTTAAATGAAATGAATTATGACACATCTTCCATGCCAAATCACAAGTTTGGATTCAATATTCACTTTTTGTTTAGATAGCCTTCTGAGGTATCTAATGTGCATACTTTTACATAGGGGTTTCTGAGATTAGGATAGATCCAGAGACTTATATAATTAAATAAAATTGAACTATTAAATAACATGAAATGATTGTAAATGGAAATTAGTGCATGTAGGACTGTTTACTTTGAGTACTTCTTAACTTACAACATTTATTACTATACACTGCCTATTATATATATTCATTGACAGGATGGCACATATCTTGGGTGGTTGAATACTGGGATTTAGTCTCACATCCTATTTTGGTCATGTTTTTGGCCCCAAATAGATTATATTATTATAGGCGTTGATAAGTGTAAGAACCCTTCTACAGTTACTTGATTTTCTTCTTAGGAGAAAGAGATCATGGAACCAAGCTTAGGCTTGTGATGATTCTTAGTTTCTTCTATCTGTTTTATACTTTTGGTACTTATATCATATATTACTACTATGTAACATATTTTGGTTGTTTTACTATAACATGTAACATGCAACATCATCTTTTCAATTATATGACATATGGTTATTTATATTGTATGTCTTCTGCTGTTTACTTCAATTGACTAGTATTACTGTTTCTGCTATTGTTTTATTATTTCTACACTATGTTATACTCTACCAATGAGGAAATAGTTTCCCCACTATCACACCTAGGACCTAGTTTCTTGTCAAAAACCTTTGGAATTTGGTGAAATATGCTTGACTCCATGTTTCCAACCAGGTATGGGGCACCTTTGAGTGGAATCTAGATTTGGTACATTACAAAGAAGAAGATTGAAGGGGTTTTGTGCATGTCCTATGCATAAAAAGTGAAGGGGAAACTTGTTAATTTTTCAAGTTGAATAAGAATTTGTGTTTTTTATTATAGTGTAATTAGATTAGAAATAGAATATTTAATCACACTCAACAACTTAGAGAAAGTCTATTTAGTTGAAGACTTTTCAGTTGTTACAGAAACATTTGTAATTATAAGCTACACGATAAACTTGTATATGGGATGCTCTGAAGCATAGTTGGGAGCCATGATAAAATTATTTTCAGGGTTATACCCTACTAATTGTACTCACATAGTGATTCTAGTGGGTGGTGTGATCCTGGAGGAATCTATATGACATTAAGGACTAACATTCTCACATTGAGAGGTGAACCTTGTAAATCTAATACGTTCCTTTATGTTGATGTGTATTTAGGTGTGTTGCATCAATAATCACAATATCCTAAAGGGTGGTGAAATTTATTTCAATAAAAATAAAAAAATAGTATAGATCCCTCATGAACCACTATCTTAGTGATCTTTCATTGATCCTGAGGTCGTTATACACTTACTATATCATCTTCTTTGTATTGCTATGATCCTTGAATTACTAAAAATTATATCTGAACATATTCCACTATCTAAAAAAATCATATTATTTTCCTTTATATGAAAAAAATAATCATAATAAACTATTCATAGATTCAGTATTAAATATTTGGAGATAAATCACAATGAATATAATAAA
This sequence comes from Viscum album, assembly GCA_963277665.1. Lineage (NCBI taxonomy): Eukaryota > Viridiplantae > Streptophyta > Magnoliopsida > Santalales > Viscaceae > Viscum > Viscum album. The sequence continues at coordinate 1,241,462,746 of OY728130.1, read as the reverse complement.
TATCCTAGTACACAGTTTGTCTAGTAGGGTACATGATATGTAGGTCTCTCAGGAAAGGCTAGTTATACACTATCATAGATAAATTTTTGTGAAGCGGATATACATAGTATTACCATTGGGTTATATATCATGTATCACTTTTTATATATAAACATATAGTCTGAATGGAAAGATGTGTATGTCCAAGCGGGAGCTTGGAACGTAAAACCTATACACACCAAAAAAACTTACTCAATATACACATCACGTGTAAAGGTGAAATATTGTGTGTGGGTCTGGCTTGCTATTTTTTCATGTCTCTAGTTACACACTAAAGTATGTGGTCTCATGTTACATGATGTGTGACCGAAATTTACCCAATGCGTAATATTAAAAATAAAACAAAACCCTAGAACCACCAAGTTTAGATCACATGGAAAGAGTCCACTAATCACATGCCTTGTTGTATTAATGAAAATGTGAAAATATCAGACGATGAAGTACATGTTTTTTGATTGATGAATACATGCCTTATAGTCATTGAAATTATAGAATCCCAAAATCTTTGTCTTCACAAAACAAAATCCACAGTCACCTCCATTACCAGCCTCTCCTCTACTGCTAACTAAATCTATTATAACCTAGGATTCTCTACTTTCCCTCTATTTTAGCATCATAAAACCATATTCAAAATCTAGCATGAATAATGGGAGAACAATATTGAAGAAGTTAGATATTTTAGGAATAACTAACCATCTTTGAATATCCTCTTATTCAGATTAATTGATGAATGTGAGTATAAGTTAAGAATAATGTTTCTATTCATGGTAGAAAATCTATCATTGAGTCACAATTACTCAAATAATATTTTACTATCAAGGAAATATTTTGTCAAAGATAAATAATAATATTAGTTTCTATCACCCAGAAAAACGTCATTAAAGAGATAAACTAAGGATATTTCTCAAAATAGAAAATATTGACAAACATGGAGGCTTTATTCCCACCTTTTTACAGTGATACAATACAATTGATTAAATAATCAAGATACCATGATCAGAGATGAAAATGAAATAAAAGTATAAAAAATTTCCATCATTTATTAATTAAATAATCTAATTTCATTTGAATCCTTATCCCTTTGATGTTATAATAATTCTTAAATAATTATATTTATGTAATAAAAATGATTAGAACAAGCTAATGATTGGTGTAGTGAGATCTGGAGAGAAAATGAATAATTTATACAAATATTATTCCTTTTTGAATATTAAATATTTAATTTTATGTGATTTTAATCGAGTTATTCATTTTCAAGTCAAATTTTATAAGTGGAGAACATAAATACCAAAAATAGGGTGAATAAAAAACTAATAATAAGCACAACCTCTTTGGTGATTATCCATCTCTTGAAAATTATTCCTTGGTCTTCATTCATTGTCGACCCCAGCATGATGATAAACATGAAGATTATATTCTATTGTGCATAGGGTGTGGAGAAGTTATTTTTATCCCAAGGAGCTTCTGTATATAAAAAAATAATTTAGGAAAACCTCTTCCCAACATAGGGAGAGGAATAACTAATGAAATTGGAGAATTATTTTCATAACTCCCACCATACATGTCACAAATCAATTCCCCTCATAAAATCATTAATTAAAACCTCTCATAATAGACATGACATGCCAATAATATTAGACTATACAACTCCTTATTTAACATCATCACCACCATGAATTTCTTTCCATGTCATCATGACATGGAAACAACCAGTATTATTGGCATGACATGTCACCACATTGTCATCATGACATGTCATCATGACATGTCACCACATTGTTTTCATACACAACATTACAAGTATTATAATTTATTTTTTTAAATTAAATACCATAAATTATAAGTACCAATGTTTGATGGCTTGTAAATAAAATTATACTTCTATTTGGGAAAAATCCCTACTATGGAAACAACCAGAGTGTCAAAATCTTAATTCAGGACTCTATTTAGAATTTATTAAATAGTTTCACATGCATGGATACAAATATTACATTTTATATATTATTTATTTTTCAATAACCCAAAATTCTCAAATTAAAAAAAAGATAAATCTATAAACACCTCCAAAAATATTATTAATAACATAAAAATGAATTTTTACAAATTTTATTGTCAATATAAGGGAAATAAATATAAAATATATAAATAAAATTTAAAAATTTCATATTTCCTTAGAGTTTAATTTTTTAGTGCAATGAGGAGAATTTAGTTATTTGAGGGGAATGGGTGATGGGATGTAAAATATAATAGAGGTCATATTTTTTTCTCAAAACCATAATAATGTGTTACAACACCAATAATATGCAATAAAAAATGAAGATATTTATTTCTAAAAAACTAGGAGATAATAAAACCAACCTTGCACTCTGGGTTTCCTCCCAAGAATTTCTTCTTCAAAGTCATTAGTCGACCTTTTTAACCTTTTCCTTAATGATATGACAATAGTTGTTGCATCCATGACATCAAAAAACACTTATTATTTTTTATCCTTCATTTTAATAATATAAATATTATTGGTTACAAAGGTAAATTCTATGGTGACCACATTACTCTAACCATTATTCTTTTTTCACCCATATCCTTTAATAAAGTTATTGAGTTTGAGATTTTAGAAGGAAGATCCAAACTTCAACCCTTATCTTCTTTGAGTAGAATATCTCTATATGAGTTATCTATCAAATTTAATAAATCAATTTTAGTATTTTTAAAACATTTCAATTTTAAATTAATTTTGTTTCAACATTTTTATAACTAAATTAGATTCATCTTTCTCATTAATTCCTTCATGAACCATTTTTTTATTTATTCAATATCACCAGGAATTTTATAAAATATCATTCAATGGAATAATATTCATTAGAGAATCAATTTTATCATGTAAAGAAATAAGTTTTACCTAGTTCCCACCTATCATGTAAAAATGATACTTTGCTAAATCGAAAAACTAAATCACTGATTGTTGTATTAATTTTTTTTATAGTTATTAAATTTTTCCCAACTTTTACTTCAATGTGGATGCTAAAATCATCAAATTTTCTTATATTATTGATAATAGGGATATTTTTAGTTGAATAAAAATTTCACCCTTTCTCCCATAATTATTTTTTTTTGAAAATAAGGATATGATTAGGAAAAATTTTCTATATAATTATTTAAATTATCATTGGAAATTTTAACTTCTTTCTCTATATCCCCGATTATAATAATAAAAATAAGAAAAGAAAATCGTTCCCCACCATGATAATGGTATCTTAATAATCAATTCCATAAACACCTTTCCACATAAATTGTGCCGAAATATTATTATGACTATCACATTCATGCATCAAATGTTTTCAAATTTATAATCCCCATTTGTTAATTATTTTGTATTATTATGATAGTTGAGGTTCGAACCATAGATAATGGGTTCCAATAGAAATAATATATATAGAATTAACTTATAGGAAATAGAATATAAATGTTATGTTTATGGATTTTGAAAATTATAAATTGAACGAGTTAAAGAGAAATACCAAGAAAAAAACATATTAAGGATTTGGATTCCCCTCAATCTCTTAATTCAAAATGTCTTAGATTTTTATAATTTTTAATAATAAATCATAAATTATATATATATATATATATAAAGAGACCAATTTCAATAATTATATCTTTATTAAAGATACTCAACCACTATAAATGATCTGTGTATTATTTACTTGACTCAATATTTTCTAATTATTTAATATTGAACATAGTCAAGAAAATATCATTTTATACTCTAATTGAACTTAATTTATTAGTATTACTCAATTGTAGAATATAAAAAAATCAATTAAAAATTATTTTTTATAAAAATTAATCCATAATAAATGATCAATCCAAAATTAAAAAAATAAATTAAATAATAAAAATCTATCATTATTATTTTATAGAGAGATTATTCAAATCAGTTTCATCATAACCTAGAAATTAAATGGATTAACTAACCATTGATTTCGTTAAGAGTAATGATATACAATATAAAGTGAAAACCATGGAATCCATTACTTTTTTAAATCATCCATAATTATAATACTCCTATTTTTCTTTTACTCCTTATCCATAGACAAATTCTTAATTAAGTGGAAATTATCTCCTATTTATCATGGTCATTCATAATGATCAACATAATTATTTTTTAATTTTTCTGGAATGGAAGCATGCCAATGTTATATGAACCAATGAAAAATTTCATATCCTTTAGTCAAACTCGTATTATCATTAATATTAAATCAATGGATAATTGATAGAATTTGGAACATCCTATGAAAAAGTGGCGTGTCCCATGTGTGTCATTCTACCATTTTCAATCAATCTCTAACTTTTGTAGGGATTATTTGTAAAATGGATTCATGTTCCTCTTATATACATATATTTTTAACAAATAAATAATTTTCACTCCTACAAAGACTATTTAGATAAAAAATAACAAAATTAACTAAAAATAAATAAATTAGCTTCAATAATACTATAAAATAAACTATAAAACTATATAAAATTAGTGAAAAATTCATATGCATCATTTTTTCCACTTCAAGGGGTATTATACACCATAATTGTCATATTTTTACATATTCTTAACCTTGGGGTGTATTATAAAATTATTCATAATATAATTTTATAATATCATAATTATATTATTGCCTTATAAAGTATTATATTCATGCATTTTCAACTAATGAATCCCAAAAAACCTAAGAGGGGGATAAATTAGGGTGATAATTTTCTTTTCCTAACTTTAAAAAAGCAAGGTTCCCATGCTTAAAAGAAAACAACAAAAATTTAAAAGTAAATCATATGTTCACATCAACTAAAAAATAGAAAATAAAGGCACATACATAATTATTTTAGATGATTCACTAATATAGCCACACAAAAAATCATACACTAATGATTTGTTAATGTAAAAAAAGAATCACGGTAAAATATTATAGTTACAAGTGTTTAGGAAAGTATAACTACATATAAAAGGGGTGTTCTCTTATATTTAATCTCTCCATATACTTCTTTAAGATCAGTAACACAAGAATTACCATCATATTGGTCGGTCAAAAGAATATCAATACTATTAATTATTATAGTTGTAAGTGCTTAAGAAAGTATTAATAAGAATACAAGGTATGATACCTCAATTTATAATTCCATGAAACACTTTAATACAAGGTACAAAAAACCATCAACATGAAGGTTTCTTATAAGAATATCAAAAAATATATTCAACTTCATTTAGTGAGGGTGTTTCCACTTTTCTCTAACATCCTTAATCAAATATATAACTTCATTGATATCTTCCAAAACAATATCTTTTTCTCTAGAATTATAGATGTTTAGAAACATATATCCATAAATATATATTTTTATCTCTCAAAATATCTAATCTTACTCTTTAAAAATCACAAAATTGTTTCTTAATAAATTATCCATCATTTATAACCACTTGTAAATCTCTGATTGGATTATAAATGTTTCAATAATAAATGAATTAATTTCAATAATAAAATCTATATCTCATAATAAATTCAAATTAGACTAAATTAGGAAAATATTTGTATTTTTATTGACCAAGACATGGTTACATCCTATCATAGCGTGGTTCCAATACAACTAGCCACTCAATCCTAGAATCTATAGTATTCAAGTTAAAAACTTATGAATCATTAGTACATTTAAAAACTCAAAATTTTCTATATATTGGCCTACAATAGTGTAGAGATCTATGAACCATGATGTTTTATACTCAATTAAATCTCTATATCGACAGTAATGAAAAAAATTCTAGATATACTTATCCCATTATTTTCACATATACCACAGTAACCACCGCACTCATTTTATCTCTCTTAATGGAGTTCATGGATTTTGTTTGAAAAAACTCTAAACCACGAATTCTCTCTATGGAATTGTCACCTTTAACAATCAATTTTTAAATTTAAAACAAGGACAATGATCAAAATAACCACTAAACACTATGATTAATCACTATTAACCAATCCCTATTTTTCAATCAACCACGAATCCAAACATATCATAATCTAACATTTCATTGGAAAAATGATTAATTTAAATAAAATAGATTCTATTGTAGTCATAGTCTTCAACATTATTTTCTATCGTCAAAACCTTTGTTTGGTTGTAGCAATTACTATGTATTCAATAATATTTTAAACTAAAAATCCTTTAAACCTTCGAAATACTTCCCAATTACTCATCATTATTCATACCGTACAAAATAAAATTCTATAAATTAATATAAATTATGACATTAACAAAAATAGAATTTTTTATTGTCTATGACTTAGAAACCAAATATTAAATTAAACATTAAAAATTTCATGTGAATTTCCAATATTTTATATAATCCATAAACTTAGTTAAAAAATTTGTTACCTATAGGTTTATTGGAAATCCCAAGTTAATTTGATTGCTTCTTAAGTCTCAAAAAATCCAAATAGAAATAGAATAACACCACCATCACTCTATTATTTTTATGAGAAATGATTGAAGTAGAAAAAAAGAGATCAAGAGAGAATTATATGTAATGGGACATACCTTTAGACATCATCTATTATAAAAAATATATTAAAATTAACAAAGAACATAATTTTTTTTCTTAATTCGACTCTAAATAGGTTCTATCTCTCCTTGTGTCACTTAATGATAGATTAATACCCCTTCTTATGAGGGAATTTTCTATAACTTCACTAGTTGATACATAATGATCCATAATTCTACTTATACATACTCAATGATTTTATTAACTTTTCATTGATTTTAAAACTTACCCCCCTTTGAAAATAATCCCAAAGGATCACACTAACCAGTAATTTAATAACCAATTAATAAAATTAAATAATATATATAGAGGGTGTATTTTAAAGCTCCTTTAGATAGGGAAATTGGTTGAACAACAAGATTCAAGTGATGATTCTCAAATTACATTGTGAATATGTTGGAAACTTGTTTATTTGTTTAAATATAATTCACTTTGAAACTCATTATTCCATTTTATCATGGATAAAATGGTATTTTAATTCAATATTATTATATTTTAAGTTTATTATTGGGATTTTATGCAGCTCAACATTACTATTTTTATAAGTTGTTTCACCTCTTAACCAATGTCCTCAAATTATTGTTTCATTATGACAAATTGTGTTTGTTCCTTCTTATCTACAATATTTTTTTCTTTATCCATGATAAGGTATGTTTTATATTTTTTATTGTTAATCAAACCAATACAATTTATTATGATAAATAATAAACCCCCACTTAGGGATTTCCTGTTTACAATATATCTAACACAACCCATATCCCATATTTGAATAAATCCTGATCTTTTTTAATACCAATCATTTATCCAAAATCTTGTGTAACATAATCATACTACATGGTTAATTAAATTAGTTTAAGATCATTGTGATTCAGGTTACATTAAAACATTATATCTCAAATAGTAGTATAGACTATACCTGACCTTATTTTATTCATACACAACAAGCTTCTAATCATTATACAATATAGTTTTTTATCAACTATATTCCATATTTTCTCCCAATAGGGATTTGATTTAAAACTAGATTAAAGTCATTTATATCAAATGTTTTCAACAACTATTTTGAATATTTTTTTAAGAAATAATTGTGTGATCCTTCCTTTTATTAGTTTATATCATAATAAAATAAGTAACAACTTCAATCAAAGACATATCAGTTTCTAATCGCATCAAGTTAGAAGATTATTTTTTCTATTTATATTTTATTTATATAAAGATGTTATCATAAACATATATTATTATCATGAGTTACTCTCCCTTGGATAATTTACCATGGATTTTACGATCAAAACTGCTCCTCTTGAATACCTTATTCCTCAAGTAGAATTCTAATCAAGAAAACTATTCCCACGGTTCTTGTTTCAATCTATATAAATCCTTCTTCATTTGATACACCATAATTTAATCATATCTAATTTATAAAAACATATTTTGTTTAAAATTTTCTTCCACCTTTAGAAATACATTCAATAATTTTATCATGGCCTTTATTTGATAAATATTAAATCCACATTGAATAACTACCATTATGAAAGGTTGAACCGACCCATGTATGGACAATAGTGTAAATGTTTCTTCAGTAATCGTGACTCTAATATATGCATATCCTTTGTACACCAACTTGGATTTATTCTAAACAATATTTCCATGATTTTAATACTTATATTTAAATATTCATTTAATTTTGAAAACATTGTGATTAATTTACATCTTCATAAGCTACCAAGCCTAAATTTTATTAATATGATCTAACTCTTCATTCATGGATTTAATCCATGACCCATCCATTAATTCTTATTTAAATTTTTCCATATAGATCTATGATAAAAGATTAGTTTTATAAACACTCTCTATACTCCAATTTTTTTATAATAGTATTTCCTCTAATAATATTGTATTCATCAGTCTCCTATCTTCTTCTTCTTCTTCTTCTTCTCTATTGAGTTAATATCCAACTCTCTTCAAAAATAACTTTTTACTCATATTAAATAGTGGAATACTCATAATTAATTAAAACAATAGGTCCTCCATAGTTTATTTCAACTTAATCATCTTATTTATAAATTCCCTATAAATATATGTTTCGATATTTCTTATCATATTTCTCTTCAATTAATTTATCATCCTTACATTTTATGATCATTTTCAAACACTTGTTAAAGCTTTTATAAGATTTACTCTTATTTGATTACATTAATAATACTCCTTCATCATATAAATATATATAAATTCATTTATTACCTTCTCCATTATAGATATATAATTTAATACAATTTATCCTAAAATGTTTCAGTATTAATTTTCTTACACAACAATTTTCATATAGTGTCTTATCCTCTCTAGGACATAACAAAGAATGATTTTGAGTATACACTACTAATTACTCTATATCCTTCCAATATTTATGTGAAATTCCACTTCTAATAAGGAATGTGTTTTATATATTTTCTATATCCTTTTAAAACATTCAATAACTCTATTTGATTGTTGTGTTATCACTAACGATACCTTATATTTAATTTCAAATTTCACTAATAAATTTTCACTTTAATAGATGTATACTCTATTTCCTTATCTAATTTATAAATTTTGTTCAATATTTTAGTTTTTTATCTCCTATGAAACCTTTTTATGCACCACATAAATCACTTCTTGGTTTTCCTAAATACAATGCAACCCATATTTTTGTAGACCTTAAAAAATAAAAATAAATATTTTTTACCATGTTTTCTAGTATGTTTAATTTATCCACACACATCATTAAGAACAAAATAAAGTAAATTTGATAGCTTATTCATATTTTTTCTATAAAAATTTCTAATCATATTCCCTATAATGAAATAATCACATGACTTTTATCTATTATACTTAATCTTTGTAATATCAAACACAACCTTCCTGTTTAACTTATTTTATATTATTAGTTGTTGTATATAAAAAATATTTGAGGCTATAAACTATTCTCATTTTACAACATGATAAAAAACGTGTTCTCTATAATATCTACATGATTTATGTTTCTATTTTTTATACATCGATTCATTATAGAAATATTATCTTTGCTTTTAATTTGAAATCCCTTCTTACTAAACATGACTTTCACATCATGATTCATAAAATTTACTTACGCATGATAGTATTTATAAAAATACATCCATATAAATTTATAAATTATTCTTAAATTAATCTTCAACAAGACTTTTCTTTCTATATCCTTTAAATTTCAAAACCATTCACCATAAAACCAAATGGTTTAATCAACACAACCCTTCCATTATTTAATAATTTCATTTCTTCTATTATGTGGGATGATTATCCACAAACCAATATTCATGTGCTCCTATTATATATCACCATTATAAAAATATTGTATATAATAACATTTTCCTTATTATTATTTTACATTTATAAAATTTGTGATTGACTTGAGAAAAGTTCATGCCTTTCCTTAGTTTTTCAAATATGTGCAGTATATTATTCTTCTTCGTTTTATAAATGGGGAAATTTATTTCAAAATGGAATCATTATCATAGGTCTAACATCTATCATCCTTTTTCATCCATAGAAGTTATTTTTAATACATATTTTTATATGATCAAGATATATATGTCATAATATAAATTAATAAAAATAATACCCACAAAAAGAATTAATTATTTTAAATGAAGGATATGTTTTCATTATAATATGTGATATTTTGAGTACCTATATTTTTAAATATCTTTCTATCTCTTCATAACAGTTCATAGTGTAACCCAAGTATCCATTGAATTATTACTTTTTAGGGATAATATTTTATTTCCATTTATTAACATATAAATAGTCTCTGAATAAAATCTTTGATTTTGATAAACAATTAACAATTGAGAGTTTTCTATAATATTGTGTTTTATTTTTATAATGGAACCTTATATCATAACTTTTTAATAATTTAGATTCAAAACCAATTACTTATTTACCAATATTTTTAGGTCATTGATCATTCGAGACCTTTGTGACAATCTTCATGGCTTTTTCATCCCATTCTTTTAATTATTTATCTAAAAATATTCTAAGATATTGTTTCATCATTATATACATTTTTTATTTTATAATTAAGATTATTCCTCAATGTGAGGATTTCTTCACCAAGAGTCTCAACCTTATTTACTCAATCCTCAATATAATCATTATGGTTAGAAGTTATCTTACCTTTATCCACTTTTAAAATTGAAATCTATAAATTCTCTTTGATTCACTTGATTATAAATATATTCTTTCACAAACATCTCTAATAAAGTTAACTAAGCATCTAGAGCATCATAATACTTTGAATACTCCTTCAATATTCTACCAATATTTCTATTTTTTTCATTTTTATATTCAAATCTGTATTATCACCATAAAATTCAAATTTGATATCAATAAATCAGTGATTGCCTTCAGAAAAATGTGATTTCACTAAGTGGGTCATGGTGAATTAATGAACCATATTATTTTTTTACATTTATTATTTCTTGTGAAATCCACCTCATTCACTTTTTATAGTGACTATTACCACTAATTAACTCACATAAATAGAGGAATTCAAACAAACAAAGATAATCAATGTACAAGGTTCACTAGTAAAAATGAATAGATAATCCTTAACATGACATGGAATCACCCAAGACCATATGATCCACTAAAACTACTATTTTAAATATAGTGAGTTAGTATTATCAATTAACTCATGTTATAAGAATACAACACAATAGTCTCATGATATAAGAAAAATGATTAATCCTTTACCACTATTATTGATATTGTTTTCTTATCATTACTAAGGTAGGGATTATCCTTTTCATCTGAATGATTGTCTGTTAAAAATATATATTTATCCCATAATTCTATATAATGTAGAATGGGTGTGAACTTCATTATTCCCCAACGCAAAAAATAGGTGTGATGATTACACACAACTAAATATGGACACATTTTCTTCTTCTACACACTCTTTTATGAAAAATCTTTTTGTTATTTTCATTCCACTATCTACCACTCTCAAAGATAATAATGGAATACCCTATTAATATTTATCTTATACATGAAGATACATTTCATAAAGTTTAAATTTGAATTTCATATTCAAATTTGATCAAACACACCCTTATACTACTATTTAACTTCTTCAACATTCATATCTATCTAGTTAGACATAATACAAATCATTTTTTGACTACATACCTCATAGTATGAAACACTATAATTTTTATAAATACAAAAGAAAATTATTTTTTTAATTTATAGTGTGATAAACCACGATACATTGAAAATAATATCTCGACCTTAACAAAATGTGTTGATTAACCCTCATGAATCCATATCAGGAAAAAAAATCCATCTCACATGCCACACTTCATTATTTACTATAATTCACCCTTTCTATGGGACATGACTATCACTCAATCCATAGAGGTAGCTACAAAAATATATTAATTCATGTATTACATTAATGTTCAATTATCATATACACAATGATACCCCTATTATCTAACTATTTTCATCATAATTTCTATTAATGATATTTAGTTCATAAAATACTATCATCAAAAACATCATTTTAATTTATCTTCAAACATATTCTTCCAAGTAGTTAACTTTGAAACCTATAACTTAACTTCAAGAAATATCAAATTTTATAAAATTAAAATATCATATGTTTTAGAGAAAATACTTTATTGAGACTAAGATATGCTTGTAAGGTTTTCAATTTTTAGGGATATTGTTGATAAAATAATTTAATCTAGTATACGGTATCCATATAGTGAAGAAAACCTGGAGAAGGTTGAACTAGATGGGATGCTTGTGCATTATTTTTTATCAAGACATAAATAATGTTCCAAATTAAATAATATAATGTGGGGTTAATATCCTTGGATTATTGGAATTTTATTGTTTAGGTCTATAGGTATTCAAGAATCAGTATGAAGAAATATGTAATATAGTGTTAAAATAAAAAATAGTTTTATCCTGATCCATGTAAAGGTAATCCACATAAGGGGGTGCAATGTGGATTGATATAAGGGGATAAAAATGTCTATGGATCTACATAAAGGGATTAAAATTATAATATCAACATAAGGGAACCTAGAAACATGTATATGTTTTAATGTAGGGGTATTTGTACCATGTAAATATGTTTATGCCTTGTATGGAGATCCATGAAAGTCAATCCACATAATATGGTTATTTTTATTTATGTTATTACTAAAATTTATAGTATCTTTATTATGAAGAAAATATAATACTAAGAGATGTTTCATGTACCATTATCAATTGAAACAAACATCATGATGATTTTGTGTAAAACATAATTCAAGTCACTAATTCATGATAGGAAAAATGATTTTTTTAAAGCATGTGATAAGAATTTGATCTATGATTGAATATTTGGTTAAAGAGTAGTTGACATCCATGTTATTACTTCATAGGTATTTCATGGGATTTTTATATGTAATTATAAATAGGAAATAGATGTCTATGACATTTAAAATATCATAATGGACACCAGGAAATGTCTTAAGGGTTTTAAATTAAAATATTTGCAACTACTTTATTACTGGTTGAAAATCAATAAATAATTAGAAAATAGGAGGATTATAGTTATGTGGTTTTATGAATACATTTTTTAATATGGAAATGGGAATTTTTTTAAAATATATAACAAAAAATTATCAATAATTGTTTTTGAAGAATAACATGTGAGTTAGTCATAAAGTTCATAATATATGGATAGAAGTAGAATAAGTTATTGCTAATATATTTTTGAATAACCTCACTCACAATGAAGAAGAAAGAAGTGATGAGATATTGGTCAGAGAAAGATGGTAAGAGGGGGGGGGGGGTGAATTTCCCTTCTAAAAATTAAAGCATAAGGGACTGGTAATTGAAATCTAAACAATATTGATATGATAAATAAATAAAGTGATAAATTGATATAATAATAAATTGATAAAATCTATATATATTAGAAATTTATGTTAAATATTAATTGAGTGAGTATTCATAAAATAAACTATTTTATCAAATTCATGCAATTATGCATACATAGTTTGAGTGATGAAACATGTAAAATAATAGATAGGGGGAAAATGGTTTAATAAAGTTGTTTGAAAATAGCCCAGTGTGATCCCCTACTTATCCTACCCTCATTCTAAGGGTTTTATGTTTTTAATACCTTAATCATGGCAGTGATAAATAAAACCATCCATCCTGATTATATTTGAGCCCACAATCATGTGATTTTTTGATAGATAAAGAATCCATCCATCAATTGTTTTGTAGTGATAATTCATTGTAGAAATAGATGAAAATAAGAATGTTTTCTTAGTACAATCCCATTACAATGTCACTCCCTAACCTCTTAAGAGGATGAGTAAAATTTGCGATGATTTATTGATAGAATATTTTCGAAGAGATGCTTTGAGATATTAAAGAATAAGTGAAATTTGATCTTTGATTTTGGATAGTAACCACTAGATCTTTATTGTAACACCCCGATATTTTAATAAATATTTGTAACGCCCTGACCCTAGTTACCTAGAGTCGGTGCATTATTAATTAACATTGGCATGATCACAAGAAAGATCAAATCTCAAAAGACCGATTGGTTTTGTAGCCTTGGAAACACTAGATATATTCATAAAGTTTTACATTTCATCATAAAGTGAAAAACTACTACAACAACATAGTGTCTCCATAGTTCACACTATTATCCCCACATACTATCCCGGCAGGTCATTCATAACTTACTTCTTCACATCCTGGGAAAAATAAAACATAGAAAAGGGGTGAGTTCAAATGTCTAGTAAGGATAACAATATAACAGAAACTTTAATAAATAAGAATAAACATTTAAGGCAATGTATATCTAAAACAAAAGCCTTTTAAACATGAACTTCAACATAGTATGGAAAAGATAAAATGAAACAATTCCATTTACTTATTCACATGGATATTCTACTAATCGAATAATCACATGAAATAACAATAAACACTTTCATAATGATGGAATGCATAATTCCAGACTATCACAACCACATAGCCAAGGCCTCGTGCCAAGACTACAAATAAGATTTTTCCAAGGCCTTGTGCCAAGACACTAGTTTGTCTCATGAGACCTATCGATGCATCGAGGAGCTATAGCGGGCTCCACCCATCGCATATTAAGTCTAATGCATTCCCATATGAAAAGGTTTAAACATAACATAAACATTCATATTAAAACTAGTATATGAAATGTCAATACTTTCACCATAAACGATGAATGGTATAAAAATAGCACATCCACAGTCAAACATATCACAAAACCTTCAATACAATATAGAAGTTTTGTATCATAATAAATCAATTTCAAATAAGCATAAAATACATCAAAGGATGTTGACATAGATGAAATCAAAACTATTTGAGAGAAATATCTCTTTTTTTGAAATCATTTAAAAGTCACACATTTATAAAGGAAGTAATTAAAAAGAGATTTTTGAATCAAAGTGTCCCATACCACTTTGAAACTTTTGAAAGGAATTAACATTTTAAAAACATTCAATTCCATATAAATAAATCCTTAAAAACCATTTTGAATACATGGACATTAATTAAAAAGATTTAGAATGATAAATCTTTAAAACGTTTAAAATTCTGATTTTGATAAAGAGTACCCTTCCAAAATTCTTAAAATATTCATTTTGAAATCATTTAAAAGTAACATAATTATAAAATAAAACATTTACTTTGAAAATATCCTTGTAATCTTGTAAGGGAAGCTTTGACAATTTTATAATGTCGGTAAATAGCCGCACCCGCCGTATAAGTTAAAAAAACATTCTTACCTTAATTTTTTCGAAAAGGTTAACAAGAACCTTGTTTGGAAAAAGACGGAAAGATTCCTTTATAAACCTCTTATAAAAATTAAAACAAGGGTATAAATGACTTTAACCCATATTCTAGAAAATAGTAATTTTTTTGAAATTCATTTTAAAGAAACATGGATGTGGATGATAAAGAGATCCCAGTAGATTATTATGTATAAACAATCTCGGATAATGAAGAGCTTGAGAAATAAACCCTTACCTTGCACTTTTACTTGGATGGGGTAGGTTAAAATCCTATATAATGGTGAAATAATTGTTATTAAATTATTCAATAATCATATACATTAATATGATATCATATATGATCTTTTAACATTGTTTTGTTAATAATATCTTAGAATTATCGTCGTTTCGGGTGTTAACTTACTCATTTTATTTTATATGTTTTATTACGTAAGCCATGTTTGTAATGGATAGGTTTTATATTATTAATATCCAGAATGATATCAAGTCCTTAGATACTATTATTAATAATCTAATGAGAATTATACTTGAATGGATATGACGGAGAATGAATCTCATCCCGTTTGTGGAGACGGTAGTCCGTACGTACGCACGAGCGATAATATCATTCTTTTGATATTAAAATAATATATAATTGGATGGTATATAATATATACAGAATCTTTATCATGTTATATTTTTTATTTACATGAGTTACACATCATTATTATACCCATCCAAATAATAATTTATTGAATAACAATTACACCACGACGTGGAGACGGTAAGTCGTACGTACGCACGTATGGTGACATGTTATTCAATGGTTGAATAGAATAGTGAATATGGTTGTACAATATTTATAATAAAATCACAGTATATATATGATACTGGAGTTATTATTTTATAATGGTAACAACAACGGAAGAAGAAGTGGAAGAAGAAAGGAACTTGAAAAAGGGTGGTGAAATCATTACCTCTTCTTCGGGTTCTTCCTTTTGATTTGATCAAAAGGGATCCTTAGGTTGACTTTCTGATAAAACTAAGGACTCTAGGTTGTAGTGAGGGAAGTTGGGAGAGTATTTGGGTAGATTTTGGCCGAACCAAAAGGCTTTTAAGGTGTGAAGAAATGAGAATGAGGAGTGCCCTTTTATAAGAGGGGTGAGGGGCACCTTTGGAAAAATCTAGAAATATTAATGTATAATAAATTAATATTCGGTTTATAATGGATCCAAAGTTTATTATTCAAAGGTTAAGGTGGGGATTGGTCGAAAACAACTGAACCAATAGAATTTAGACAGGTTTTGGTACTTATATTAACCTTATCTATAAGTATTAACTCTAAGTTAATTAGTTTCACTTTTACAATGTCTCTTTGTGTTTTTATATTATATGGTTAATAAACTTACCATCTACATCCAAGATACACCCAATTGGTCCATTAATGATGAACCTATCTTTATATAAGTCTGTTGGCTGAAAATTAGATTTTTAGGAATTTAATATCAATTAATAATATAATATTTGTTTTAAAAACTCTTTTAGGTCAATTTTGACACTATTCAATAGTAGATTTTTGTGAAACTCATAACAGAATGATTACTTCGAAAGAATTTAATTAACTTATTCCTAACATGTCATATTAACTTAAAAAATTAGTGTAATTCATAAAAAGTCTCAAATTATATTTATTTGGGTATTTATAATATCAATTATTTTAAATTTTCACTATTATGTAAATTACTGCATCGTCATTGTGTCATAACTAAATTAAATTATATAATGTTTAAAAATTACAAATAAATTATAATATGAATTAAATATTTTTATATTTCTAATGAATATTTATAGTCGAACATCCAACATATATAACCCTATATAAAAGTTGTTTTTCTAAAAGATATATGCTTGTGTTATTTTTGTATTCATTTTAAGTTAATTAAAATAAAGTGTCCCTATCACCTACAAGTGGCTCTAAGGGGTCCCAAAATCGACCAAAAGATGATTATGGTCGAACATGTATCAACCAATAAGGTTAGAACACATTTTAGGGTAATTTAGTATTATTATAATATTATTTTTTAACCCTTATTTACCGGATTTACCCTTATCCATGGTAAATAAAATATTTACCGCAGTAATTATTCAAAATGTCTAAAAATAAAAGTTACCTATTTACACAAATTGAAAATCCTGATTCCAAATACGGAATCCATTTTTCCAAATTAAAAACACAGAATTGGTAGAAATTAATTTAAAATTAATTCCCGTTGTTAAAACAAAAAAGCGTGTTTTTAAGATATAATAACTATCAAAAGATTGATACTTGTTTATGTTCGGTTTAATTGTGAAATTATGTCCAATGACCAACATTGTATTAAATGGTAAAAATATATTCTAAATATACTTTAAAACCACTCAAATTCATAATTCATCACTATTAATTATTTTGATTAAAATAGTTGTTTTTAATTAAAATTTAGTAATTTTCACTATTCATAAAATTATAAAAGTTATCCGAAAAGTACCAAAATTTCAGCTTAGGCTAAATTCGATACTCGGAATCCAAAAATGAAGTCCATTTTTAAATATAAAATATATATAATTTCAAAAATTAGGTATTACTATTCATAACGGCTAGTTTGATTGGTTGTAGTGTGTGTTATAACTCGAAGTTGCGTACAACACACGCTACTGTATTATTCAAAGGAATGTGTACCGTGGAAGCTTGGGATGTTTCATTTTAAATTTTTGATGTCCCCATTTAGTCAAAAAGTTTAAAATATTGTATTTAAAAAGGGTTCACTATTAAAAGTTGGTAAAAGTGCAATACTGAAAATGAATTTGTTCTTACATTATGTCTAAGAAACTCATAATATGGATTCTAAAATTATAGGGATTATATAAAGTTTAAAATTTAGTTAATACTATTCATAAACTCTTTTGAACGTCTTGTTTGGTAAGTCATGGTGCGCTTGAACTCGGTGTTGCGTTTAGTGCAAGTTATTGAATTATTTTGAAGAAATAACACACTATGAAATCTTGGGATGTTACATTCTCCCCTCCTTCAATAAATTGCGTCCTCGCAATTTGAAATTGTTCTTAGAAAATAAAAGGTTTAAAATAGGAAATATCTTTGTGGGAAAACCCACATCAGAAATTAGGTTACTAAAATCTAGTCTTAATATGAGGAAAAGAGAAATGAAAGGATCACTACCAAATTATGATCTCAGTTAGGAGAACATTGGTGGCAATTAGAGACATATAATTGGAGGAAAAATGTAAATATTTATAGGTAGTGATTGAGGTCATCAATCAAAAACAAGTATAAAATTTAGGTCCTTAAATTCATCAATCTATGATGATTTGAAATACCATCAGTTCAACAAAACACAGGGTATTGGGATAACCCATTTTTGACGTTTCAAAATATCTTAGTTGAAATCTCACATCAAAAAATGAATTAATGAGGCCACTATTTAAAATAAAGAGTGGAAAGTATGAAGATTACCGAAAATAACACATACCAAGGTTCCATATTGGAAAATATGTATATGGAAGAGAAATCTAACCATCAATTATCTGATGGAGAGTGGTAGAGAACATGGCTATGAAAAGGACAACAATCCCAAAGCCATAAATTAGTGATGATTTAAGGTACCATCTAGGACAACATTTTTGTTCTATGTTCCTTTTCTTAATGTTTAGGAATTTATTTATGAGATTGGATAAGATCATAAGGAGATATACTTACTTTATAATTATAGTTTTATCCATTAATAAATTTCTACCACAAACTTATCTTTCACTCTAAAAGATAATAGAACGTAAAAAAATATATTCTATTTATCCTATTCGTATAGGGTTAAAAAAATGAATTTATAATTCATCTACCAGATCATTTAAAAAAAACTACATTATTTAATCTCGGACATCACGTGGGTCAGTGGTAGGTGATACACCCTTGTCTCCCTTCGGTTGTGGGTTTAAGTCTTGCGGCCTTGCCAGACGTGACGGGTTGCCGCCCAACCTCCGAGTTGTCCTTTTATGGCAATCCAAAATAATCCAAACTAGAACTATCCAAAATACTTCAGTCCAAAATTTATAAAGAAGGTAAACACAATAAAGATCCTTTTTTCCGGGTAATAACATGTGAACACATTCATCATGTATTCTTTTAAAACACTGCAACATCCTGAATTACCATAAAACCTTATTGATTACATTCATGATACCTAATTCCTTAAAGAACAATATATATACTCCTTCAATCGAAAAATGTTTTAAACCCCAACAATGATGGAATATACAAATCATTAATCAAATTCAAGGTAGTCAAGAATATCCAATATAATTTATCAAAATCAATCATGTATTATTCTATAATCACTACCTCGGTATCAGAACTATATTATCGTTTATCATTCTCTCAACCATATATTTTCCAAAAATTTATCCTGCTATTGAGTCACTTTTCTTTGTTTCACACAATCTCAAGTCCTTAATGAAATAGTACTGCAGTACAATCCTTATATACTCCATAATTATTATAACAAGTACATTGTTGATACAACACTAAAATGACATAATCAACACAAGCACTCTAATCATTCCTCTTTATCTGTGGTAGTATCATAACTTGATTATTATCCAATATCATCATTTGCGGCATAGTCTGATGACTGGGACATAGGTTCGCATAGTGTCCAAACTCTTTGCAAATGAAGCATTGTACATTTGAAACCATTTTCTTACCCTTGCAGTCATGTACTTTGTGCCCTTTTCCTCCACACTTATAACAAACTCCCATTCCTTTCAGGAAAGTTCTAGGGTATTTCTTTCCACAGTTATCACATATGGGAAAATTCTTCTTTTCCCTATTTCCTTTATCCATCTTTCTGTCTTCCATCATTTTCTTCTCTTGCTTCCCTTAAAATCCATAGGACTCAATAAAATATTTACTTATCTTATCAACACATGATATTATTTCTTCATATGATGATAATACATGTGAAACTATTTCTCTTATAAATTCTGGATTAAGACCATGAAATATATGATCCTTCTTTCTCTTTGTATCATGTGCATTGCAAGAGTTCTCATTCCTTCTACTGGGAGCCATTTATAAACAATGGAATAAACTAGATCAGTTTATGAATCAAAATACATAATCCCATACTTATAAAACACTTAACATAAATTGAACTATTTATGGATATAATCCATAATCATAAGAATTTTTTCTTTGAGGAAGTATATACTCATAAACAATTCATAATGATTTGTAAAGAAAATGAGAGTTATACTAAGCATATCCCCCGGGAGTGTCATAACCAAGAGTGCAGCAAGGACCGTTGTCGTGCACCAGTTCCCGTTTGAGTCTAGCTCAAAGCGGTGTTTTCGGGTTTTACCCCTAGGTACATCTGTGCCAGAGCCGCCTCTACCTGCTCGTATCCAAACAGGGATGTATTGCTCGGAAAACTCACAAAATCTCTACAATACCAAAATTCTAGGATGTTCTTCTATACTAATCCTCAATGTTCATCTTAGGTCTACGTGATCTAATCAGAGTTTATCTAAATCTAGCTTCCAAGGTTTGTACTAAACTTCCTCTGATACCAACTGTAACGCCCGAACCCTAGTTACCCAGAGTCGGTGCATTATTAATTAACATTGGCATGATCACAAAAAAGATCAAATCTCGAAAGACCGATTGGTTTAGAAGCCTTGGAAACAGTAGATATATTCATAATGTTTTACATTACATCATAAAGTGAAAAACTACAACAACAACATAGTGTCTCCATAGTTCACACTATTATCCCCACATACTATCTCTGCAGGTCATTCATAACATACTTCTTCACATCCTGGAAAAAATAAATCATAGAAAAGGGGTGAGCTAAAATGCCCAGTAAGGATAACAATATAGAGGAATCTTTCATAAATAATAATAAACATTTAAGGAAATGTATAAATAAAACAAAAGCCTTTTAAACTTGAACTTCAACATAGTATGGCAAAGATAAAATGAAACAATGCCATTTACTTATTTACATGAATATTCTACTAATCGAATAATCACATGCAATATCAATAGAAACTTTCATAATGATGGAATGCATAATTCCAGACTATCATAACCACATATCCAAGTCCTCGTGCCAAGACTACAAATAAGATTTTGCTAAGGCCTTGTGCCAAGACACTAGTTTGTCTCATGAGACCTACCGATGCATCGAGGAGCTATAGCGGGCTCCACCCGTCACATATTAAGTCCAATACATTCCCATATGAAAAGGTTTAAACATAACATAAACATTCGTATTAGAACTAGCATACAAAATGTCAATACATTCACCATAAACTATGAATGGTATAAAAATAGCACATCCACAATCAAACATATCACAAAACCTTCAATAAAATATATAAGTTTTGTATCATAATAAATCAACTTCAAATAAGCGTAAAATCCATCAAAGTATGTTGAAATAGATGAAATCAAAACTATTTGAGAGAAATATCTCTTTTTTTGAAATCATTTAAAAGTCACACATTTATAAAGGAAGTAATTAAAAAGAGATTTTTGAATCAAAGTGTCCCATACCACTTTGAAACTTTTCAAAGGAATTAACATTTTAAAAACATTCATGTCCCTATAAAGAAATCCTTAAAAACCATTTTGAAGAAATGAACATTAATTAAAAATATTTAGAAAGATAAATCTTTAAAACATTTAAAATTCTGATTTTGATAAAGTGTACCCTTCCGAAATTCTTAAAATATTCATTTTGAAATCATTTAAAAGTCACATAATTATAAAATAAAACATTTACTTTGAAAATATCCTTGTAAGCTTGTAAGGGAAGCTTTGACAAATTTATAACGACGGTAAATAGCCGCACCCACCGTATAAGTTAAAAAAAACATTCTTACCTTAATTTTGTCGAAAAGGTTAACAAGAACCTTGTTTGGAAAATGACCGAAATATTACTTTATAAAACTATTATAAAAATTCAAACAAGGGTATAAATGGATTTAACCCATATTCTAGAAAATAGTAAAAATGTTTTGAAATTAATTTTTATGCAACATGGATGTGGATGATAAAGAGATCCCACTAGATTATTACGTATAAAAAATCTCAGATAATGAAGAGATTGCGAAATAAACCCTTACCTTACACTTTTACTTGGATGGGGTAGGTTAAACTCCTGTATAATGGTGAAATAATTGTAATTAAATTACTCAATAATCATATACATTAATATGATATCATATATGATCTTTTAACTTTGCTTTGTTAATAATATCTTAGAATTATCGTCATTTCGGGTGTTAACTTACTCATTTTCTTTTATATGTTTTGTTACGTAAGACATGTTTGTAATGGATAGGTTGTATATTATTCATATCCAGAATGATATCAAGTCCTTAGATACTATTATTAATAATCAAATGATAATTATACTTGAATGGATACGATGGAGAATGAATCTCATCGCGTTCGTGGAGACGGTAGTCCGTATGTACGCACAAGCGATAATATCATTCTTTTGATATTAAAATAATATATAATTGGATGGTATATAATATATACAGAATCCTTATCATTTTATATTTGTTATTTACATGATTTACACGTCATTATTATACCCATCCAAATAATAATTTATTGAATAACAATTACACCATTTCGTGGAGATGGTAAGCCGTACGTACGCACGTATGGTGACATGTTATTCAAAGGATGGATAGAATAGTGAATATGGTTGTACCATATTTATAATAACATCACAGTATATATATGATACTAGAGTTATTATTTTATAATGGTAACAACAACGAAAGAAGAAGTGGAAGAAGAAAGGAACTTGAAAAAGGGTGGTGAAATCATTACCTCTTCTTCGGGTTCTTCCTTTTGATTTGATCAAAAGGACTCCTTAAGTTGACTTTATGATACAACTAAGGACTCTAGGTTGTAGTTAGGGAAGTTGAGAGAGTATTTGGGCCGAGTTTGGCCGAACCAAAAGGCTTTGAAGGTGTGAAGAAATGAGAATGAGGAGTGCCCTTTTATAAGAGGGGTGAGGGGCACCTTTGGAAAATCTAGAAATATTAATGTATAATAAACTAATATTCGGTTTCTAATGGTTCCAAAGTTTATTATTCAAAGTTTAATGTGGGGATGGGTCAAAAAAAACTCAAACAATAGAATTTAGATAGGTTTGGGTACTTATATTAACCTTATATTTAAGTATTAACTCTTAGTTAATTAGTTTCACTTTTACAATGTCTCTTTGTATTTTTATATTATATGGTTAATAAACTTACAATATACATCCAAGATACCACCAAGTGGTCCATTAATGATGGAACTATCATGATATAAGTCTCTTGGCCGAAAATTAGATTTTTAGGAATTTAATATCAATTTATAACATAATATTTGTTTTAAAAACTCTTTTATGTCAATTTTGACACTATTCAATAGTAGATTTTTGTGAAACTCATAACAAAATGATTACTTCGAAAAAATTTAATTAAATGATTCCTAACATGTCATATTAACTTAAAAAAATTAGTGTAATTCATAAAAAGTCTCAAATTATATTTATTTGGGTATTTATAATATCAATTATTTTAAAATTTCACTATTATGGGAATTACTGCATCATTATTATGTCATAACTAAATTAAATTATTTAATGTTTAAAAATTATAAATAAAATATCAATATGTAGGAAATAGTTTTATCTTTATAATAAATATTTATAGTCGAAAATCCAACATATATAACCCTATGTAAAAATTGTTTTTCTAAAAGATGTATGCTTGTGTCATTTTTGTATTCATTTTAACTTAATTAAAATTAAGTGTCCCTATCACCTACAAGTGGCTCCATGGGATCCCAAAATCGACCCAAATATGCCTATGGTCGAACATGTATCAACCAATAATGTTAGGACACGTTTTAGGGTAATTTAGTATTATTATAATATTATTTTTTAACCCTTATTTACCGGATTTACCCTTAACCATGGTAAATAAAATATTTACCGCAGTAATTATTCAAAATGTCTAAAAATAAAAGTTACCTATTTACAAAATTTTTAAATCCTTATTCCAAATATGGATTCCATTTTTCCAAATTCAAAACACATAATTTGCAAAAATTAATTTAAAATTAATTCCTGTTGTTAAAACAAAAAGCGTGTTTTTAAGATATAATAACTATCAAAAGATTGATACTTGTTTATGTTCGGTTTAATTTTGAAATTATGTCCAATGACCAACATGGTATTAAATGGTAAAAATATATTCTAAATATACTTTAGACCACTCAAATTCATAATTCATCACTATTAATTATTTTGATTAAAAAATTTGTTTTTAATTAAAATTTAGTAATTTTCACTATTCATAAAAACATAAAAGTTATCCAAAAAGTACCAAAATTTTACCTTAGGCTTAATTCGATACTCAGAATCAAAAAATAAAGTCCATTTTGAAATATAAAATATATATAATTTCAAAAAGTAGGTATTACTATTCATAAAAGCTAGTTTGATTGGTTGTAGTGTGTGTTAGAACTTGAAGTTGCGTACAACACATGCTACTGTATTATTCAAAGGAAAGCGTACCGTGGAAGCTTGGGATGTTTCATTTTAAATTTTTGATGTCCCAATTTAGTGAAATTTTTTAAAATATTGTATTTAAAAAGGGTTCACTATTAAAAGTTGGTAAAAGTGAAATACTGAAAATGAATTTGTTCTTACATTATGTCTAAGAAACTCATAATATGGATTCTAAAATTATAGGGATTATATAAAGTTTAAAATTTAGTTAATACTATTCATAACCTCTTTTGAACGTCTTGTTTGGTAAGTCATGGTGTGCTTGAACTCGATGTTGCATGTCGCGCATGTTATTGAATTATTTTGAAGAAATAACACACTATGAAATCTTGGGGTGTTACATTATTTCTCTTTAAATAATTTTAATTCTTTAATATATCCTGTTGCAAACAACCTTAAGTTTAAGCAAACCATGTAAATATTAAATGTCTATTATAAGCTAGCCGTTAAATTGGCTAGAACAAATAATATAAAATAATTTTTGAAATAAATATAAAGTTTCAACTCAATATGAATGTTTTGGTAAGTGCTTAAAAAATGATTACACAATTTTTATTAAGGTCACTTTCTTCTTCAAAAAAATATGTTTTCTTCAAAAATGAGTTTTTATTACTTTTATGAATGAATATAAATTTTTAAAAGTTCAAAAAAATGGATTTGAAAAAATTAATTTCATTTTTTAATTCATTAATTTAAAATTATCTTAATATTTTTATAATTTTATGAAAGCATTTATTTTTTAAGGAATAGTGAATCTACTGAATTTTATTGAAAACTATATTTTCTTTTAAAGACTCTATATGGTAAAATTATGTTTTGGATTCGTTTTAAATTTTAATTAGTTCATCTTAATTTAAAACAATAAAATTATGGGGTTTTTAAAAAAAATTTGTACACGAATTTATTATAAAATATTTTATGTTTTAAAATGGATTTTTTTGAAAAACCATTTATCATGGTGTTTTATCAGTTTTATTTTAAATTAAATTATGTAACTTATATGTTTTGAATTTTGAAAAATGAATTACAAATTTATATTCATAAGGTCCAAATTTAGTGAATATTCACCATTTATTTTTTTCCATTATGAGTAGTAACCTCGGTAAATTTTGTTACCATGATAAAGGGGAAATTTGGTAATTTAGGTTAGAAATAAAATGAGGACTATAAAATGACCCCAACACATGCCTAAATTTTATTGGATGAATATAATTCGACCCTTAGAACCTAAGGATCTAAGATAAGTTTTTTAATGGACACATGTCCATGAAAATGACTTATATAATATTTAAATCAAAGAAAGTCACAAAATGTTACCTTCTTTGTCTTAAATATACCTTTTGTGTCCTCATAGGGAAAAGATATGTTATGAAAGAATCTAAATGTGAATTTTTAACTTAATAAACATATTTTCATGATATATATTTATTTTTGATTTCTTGGTCCTCTTAGATGATATTTTGATATTTATGATATTTTATTTAATAAAAATTTGAAGATGTCAAATTCATGTTTTAAATAATATATAATTTCTAATATAGGATTACCCAAAAGATATATTTGAATATAAATATTATTATGAAATATAGACGATTTATATTCATCATTGTATTTTACATTTAATTTTTAGTAAATAAATAAGTATATTAAATAATTACACAATGTTGTTGCATTAATTATTCTATTAATGTAAATATATAATAAATATCACTAAAAATATTAAAATAAATATAATTTTAGATAATAAATGTGGTCAAATATTTATATATATTACATTTACCTCTTTATAATATAATAAAATAATTTTTCCTAAGTTAACTTGTTATATTGATATTTTTTAAAAGTCCAAGTAATGAATAGTATCAAAATTTTTACTAATGATATTTTATCAAAATAATATTTTATTAAATTATTTAAAAATAAAACTAATTATAATATGATTAAAATGATATTAATTATTCATTTATTTTCTATTTTACATCACATAAGTAAAAAATTACAACCTTTTACTATTGAGAATGCTTTTAACTTAGTTAAAATTAAAATAGGCCAACTAAGGGTTAATAAAAATAATAAGGTTTATAATAATACCAAAACTTTCCTAAAATATATTGGTTGATGAGATTATAACTTTATCTCATATTATATTTGAATAAAAATCTTTTTGGAGGTATTTGGATTGATATTATATTTATTATAAATTAATATTTTTAGAAATTCCAAAAGTAACCCTCTCCTTAATTATAAAAGGTCACCTCCTCCTTCACTTCTTCACATAAAATTGTGCCTTCAATATCGAACGTACCCTAATAATTTCTATTCTAAACATTCTTAGCCACATTCTATAGGTTTTATTCATCTCAAAATACAAACCCTAGTGTCTCTAAGAGGATATCTAAAGGAAGTTTATTAAAGAAAAGGTAATGTCTTTCCCGACTCTTTCAAGATTAAATTTTCTTCTACTTCCTATTCAAGTGTTGTTTCCATTCTAAAGTAATAACTATAATATAATCTATATGATGATATGTTATTATGACTATGTAATAACCATATCCAACCTTTTATCCATCCTACAAAAAATAATATCACTACACGTGTGTTTGTACGACTTACCATCTCCATGCCGTGGTGTAATCTGTTTTTTCATCACCACTTTATTTGGCAGTGTATAATGATAGAAATAATATATATATATATGATAATTTTAACATTATATTTATTCTCAATTTTTTAACATTCCATCCACTTCATTACTATTTCACTATTAAGGGAATGATATCATCGCTCATGCGTACGTACGACCTACTGTCTCCACGATGTGATGAAAATAATTTTCCATGTTCACCATTAAAGAATTATTACATAAATGTATATAATTAATAAATATTTTATATATTACCTCAATATAATTCTATAGATGACATAACTATATTTTATGCATAATAACTGAGACTTTTATGATAAAACATGCATAGAAAAATGAAGTAGTTAACAACTGAAAGAAGGGTAATAATGAAATATTATTAAAAAATGGGTGATAAGATGATATAATATGATCATATATGGTATCATAAATATGAATATGGTTCTATAATAAGTTAATAACATTATTTAAACCATTATACATTAGTTTTATATATGTATGAAAGAAATCAGACCTAAGGTGAGGGTTGATTTCTAAAATCTCATTATTATTTGGGATTGTTTATATGTAAGTATCTACTAAGGAATAATTCACTTTCATGTACATTATTCCTAAAAATATTTTCCATATTTTTTAATATTATTATAAAAAAATTTAAATTCACTTTTACACATGTGTGATTTTTTACTAAACAGGTTGAAAGGAATCTTTTTTTGATTTTCCAAATGAGGTTCTTTGTGACCTTTTCATAAAAAGTACAAAAAGAATGTTTTTTTAACTTACTCAGAATGAATTTTGTTTCTACTTTAATGAAGCCTTAATGTTTTGAAGAATCATTTACAATATTACAAGGTTATTTTCAAATAAAATTTCTTCCTTTGTAAATGTACAGCTTTAAAAAATGTTTTCAAAATGGAAAGTATATTTTCATCAAACATTATTTCAAGTTATATTTCAAAATAATTTTATATATGATTATTTTATGTTTCTTATGTTGCAATGAGGATATGATAAAATGATACCATTCTTGTTATTTCTCTAAATGGTATATGTTTTATATTGTAATGATTTTTATGGATTTTATTTCTTTTCCATGATTTATGTTACAATGAAATGTTTATGAAACCTATTTCTTTTCATGGGTTATGATATGCTGAATGATTTATGTTCTTGTGGAAAAAATATGTATGGTTTTAATTATGAAATGGGTGATACCTATATATCCCTAAAATACATTGGGTAATGATTTATATATTATGATATATACAATATTAGAATAGGAAGTAAACTCAGTTTAGTAATATAGGGCTATAATGGGGAGTAAAATAGGTTTAGTAAGGGAATATGTCCGATATAATGGTCTTGGCAGTGATACCTAATTAATATTAAAAAGTATGTTTCTATGCTTATGTGTATGGCAACAATTTCAAGTCTTATTTTATACTCCCATGAATTATGTTCTTTATAATTCATGTCTTATGAAATTCAATGATTTAGTCCATAAATAAATATCACGATCCTTGATACGCAAGATATAATTTTCAAAAGTTATTTTAATGTTCTTATGCCCTTATAATTATGTTATCTCCCTTGATTACACTTAATATGCATATGAGATCACACTTTCTTATGTTTCTTTTCCCTAGTACATGAAGAAATTTATTAAGTAAGATGTGTCAAAAAGAGGTCTAGTTATGAAGGAATAAATAGGATATGATGTAGATGTTTTATGTTTCCAAGTTTCCAAAGACACGAAACCTGTATTGTTATAGCATGGTTTTTATGTTCTGTAATTAATATTCTTCTATTTAGATGTAATATCTATGTATTAAAAGTATTGGCCATAATATTTATCATTGGAGTGCCAAACTTGATCAAGGATTATATTCTAAATTGAATAGTTATTGGTAACTAGTGTAGAAGTTATAAGCCACCAGGGAGACCACTTTATATGACCCAATAAATATTGGAAACTTCTATAATTATTAATGTGTCATTGAATTTGAAGAATATTGAAATAAATTCATTTTAAACAATAATAAATTCTCCCTTATATGACCTATCTTGACGCCACCTGCTACCTTGCGCTCATCACTGATTGGATGGTGGGAAAAATATATAAAGTTGTATTTGAAAACACTCCAAAAACTAGCCACTATTGTCTAGTGGATGGATGGTTTCCTTTTGGTAGAATGAAACACCTATAGATACTATCACTAGATAGCCTATTATCCTCCACTAGCCACCCAGTGGTCTACTTTGATATGAGGAGGCATTGTCTAACACCATTGGCTGGTCGATGGTTATGCACTAGTTGTGCAATGCTTCTTAAAGACATTAAACTTCATGAAGTTCCACCTTTACTTCCATGGTATTCTATTGGTCTTCCAACTTTATACAAAGATCTTAAATCATGAATTACATTTTTTCCATTCCTTTGACAAGATCATCAATAATCATTTTTATAGACATTAATATACATATTAAGTACATTTATGACATGAATTAAATTCAAATTAATGTGACTAAAATCTAATAAAATGAAAATTTTAGAAACCCAAAAGTGTGTTTGAGATCACAGAAACATCATGAGAGATAATGATGTACAATAATCACAACATTTTTTATGATCACAAACACTTAACCTAAAAAGATATATAATGTATAAATCAAGAGAAAATGAAATAGAAATTTATTCATGATATAACCGATATTAAATATAATTAATTAAAATATTCATGATGCTCAAGAATCAAGTGAAACAAACATGCCAAATTTCCAACAATATTAAAAAATTTAACTTAAATTTTAATAACCCCCATGTAAAATAATTATTCAAGAACACATATATGAATAAATTTATCTAATAATTTTATCCCCATTTAAAGTTCAAAAAATTTTGTCCAAAAATTGTACCTTCACCATTAAATAAAATTTCCCTTCAAAAATTTAATAGAACTTATTCTTGTTTTTTATTATAAAAAAGGTTGAAAGTGTATTTAAGAGAAATTTGAAAATTAAATATTTGATGAGAAATTGAAGTGATATTTTAGTAAATAAAAAATATTACATATATAGTGAAAGAGTTTAAGATATTTTAAAAAATAGAAAAAATGATTTGAAAAAATCTCTTCGATTCCCCACTTTAATAATATAATTAATGAGAGATAGAGTGAAATTTAAAATAATATTTTAACAAATATATTTTGGGAGGATAAGAGAAATAGGAAAGAAAGAGAGAGTAAAAGAAAAGAGATTAATGAATGTGAAAAAAAGATAAGAGAGAGATAGAAAAGGATAATGAAAAAATTGGTATATACCTTTTCCAACCTTAAAGGGTGGTTTTCCCACCATTACATGATTTATTAATATAAAGGGCTTTGGAAAAGGTCATTTGGATATTAAATCATAGCATGAAAGGTTCCTTCAATTTTTATTTTTTAAATAAAACTCAATTCATCATGAATATTCCTTCAAGAGAGATAAAAAATTGAAAAATAAGCAGATCATATAAATAATTTATC
Source organism: Viscum album (assembly GCA_963277665.1). Lineage (NCBI taxonomy): Eukaryota > Viridiplantae > Streptophyta > Magnoliopsida > Santalales > Viscaceae > Viscum > Viscum album. The sequence continues at coordinate 1,241,431,487 of OY728130.1, read as the reverse complement.
ATATATTTTTTTTTTAAAAAAACTCAATATAATAAACTAAGTTTATTCAAAGACTGAATTTTTTTAGATTAAATGTTTTAAAATAGTAAAAAGTGTAAAAATTACTTTTTTAGAAAATATGACCTTGAAGTTGTAAAATGAGATATTTTTTTATTTAAAAAAGTTATTTGAAAATGAATGTCTCTATTAAAGAAAAATTTTAACATTAAGAGATAAGTATCCACCTAAAATAAATGAAAAATTGGGATAAAGAGATCATATCTAAGAGATAAATAAAAATATAAAATACATTAAATACATTATAGAAATATTACTCAAGTCATCTATATTCAAATTGAAATCACCACAAGAATATAATTTTAATTCAACTATAATTAAATATAAATGAACAATATTAAGTGGTTTTGTGAAAATATCAAAAAGTTGACATTCTATCCTAATAAATTTTAATAATATATCACCATTTTTGAAGTGATACCTAAGGTCAATGTTCTTAGTGGGAGAGCACTTGATAATATTTTTATAAATATTATTGGCAATAGTATTATCTCATATAATAAGGATATGGTTATATATAAGCCCAAAATTTTGTAGAGTGTGTTTTATCCATATTATTTGGGTGAAACAACTCCCAATGTATATATATTATGCTTTGAATATAGACTTATAAACTAGTTTTTATTTATTACTACTTGATAATATGAGGTATTTTCTAAATATGTGGAAAGTCCCACTTATATATTTCCTACCATGTTTGAAACGACAAAAACCAGTGTCAGAAAAACTAGTCAATTTTAAAGATATTTCTTTTAGATAGAATAAATATGTTTTTAGTTCCCTTCAAATAAAGGAAATAATTTTAAATAATTTGAGATGATATTCCTTTGGATTTTATTTAAAATTAGCACAAAGATAAAAACTGAACATGATGTTATGCCAGGTCTCAGTATGATAAAGTAGGCTACTAGTCATATTTCTATAAATCTTGCCGTCAAACAGATTATCAGTTTCATCCAGTGTTAGCTTAAAATTTATATTCATGGGTGTACTAATTTACTTAGTGTTATCCATTATTAAATTTTTAAGAGTTTATTGGTGTATTCACCTTGATTTAGAAAAATACCATCATTATTTTGAGAAATTTATTGAAGAAAAAATTTGTGTTCACCCAAACTATCATTTCCAATTACTTTTTTATTAAGTAAAAAAATCAAAACAAATAGATTCATTAGTTAAGAAAACACTCACATCATCAATATAAATTTGAATTAATATAAAATTATTTTAGATGCATTTTAGAAAATTATTTGAATTATATTTCCCTATATTAAAACCATTTCATAAAATAAAATTAGTACAAAATTCATAATAAGATTGAGGGTAATGTTTTAAACAATAATGAAATTTAGTTAATTTGAAAACATTATTTTGAAAAATATTAATTTTAAAAACAGGTGGTTCTTCCCCAAAAAAATGTCATTTATAAAACCATTTGGAAAAGTTATTTTAACATCCATTTGAAATAGTTTGAAATTTAGGTGAGAGTTTCATGACAACAAGATTCTAATGGATTATAACCAAGATGTGGGTTAAAAGGTTTAATAATATTCAATTCCTTATTATTAGTTATAAAATTTAGCAACTATGAAATATTTATTTCTATTTATATTACCAATATCATCTAACTCGTTCATGAAAACCCATTTAGATCATATGAAAAGATGTTCATTAAGTATTTACATGAGAGTCAATACACCATTACTAATGAATTGATTTTGTTCCTCTTATATGTCAAGCACCTAATTTTCATCATTAAGGGAATCATTGATATTTTGGTGTTCTAAGTGATATATTAATACAATATGTTCAACCTCATTTAATACTAATATTATAGTTAAAGTTCCCACTTTCAAATCTCTAATGAAATTTTCAAGGGGATGGTTTTAGTTTTTTAAGTGCTTTAGGAAAATAATTTTATGTATTTTATAATTCAAATTAAATTTCTTTATATTGAAATAATTTATTAAAAAATCATTTTTCAAAACATTTTGAGAAGAATATTTTGTAAAATTTTCATAAAATACAACATGAATTAATTCTTACAATGTTTTAGTTCTTTTTTTTTAAAGAATCAATATTCCTTGCTTGAGTTGGAGTAACCATTAATGATACCTTAATTGAATTTTGATTCAAATTTTCAAATATTGTCTTTGGTGTGGATAATAAAACATTTACAACAAAAAACATAAAAGAAACCCCAATTTAGGTTTTTTATGTTTCTAAATTTCATAAAGGGTATTTTTGATAAAAGGTCTCATGAAAATGTGATTAATGATTAAATAATAAGTATTGATAACCTTAGACCAGAAATATTTAGGCAAATTAAATTCATTTAAAAGAGTTTGATAAATTTCCTAGATAGTTTAATTTTGACTCTCTATTACCCTATTTTGTTTATGGGTTTAAGAAGTAGAAAAATAATGATTTGAACCTTGAGAAGATAATGAGTCATTAAATTTCTTATTATTTTATCTTATAATAATATAACTTCAAATAAAAATAATTCTAAAACTTTTTTTTCAACATTTTTAGAAAACTTGAAGAAATATTTACAAGGTTTACTTTTATGTGATAAACATTATGTACAAGTTAAGCTTATAAATTTTTCAATAATCCCACATCTATAGGATTATCCACTTATACTTTCAAATTAATAAGATCTGAATAAATCAAGAAAAATTAATTAAATACCTTTAAAATAATAAATTCCTTTTCTTTTAGAAGTTGTTCATTTTCATTAATAATATTATTGTATTTATTTTAAAGTTATTTGTATAATGAAATAAGTTCTTGAAAACCATTTATAAGTTGAAAAAAATGGTATTTTAGTTATTCTTATTTAAAGATAATTTAGTAGCATAAATAAAAAGAAGAGGGGAAAGAATTAGGATGAGAATAAGAAAAGTATAAAATGGGAAGATGGGAAATATCGTTTTTGTATTTGAAAAAAAGAATCACAAGGAACTTAGTAATTGAGTTACTTGAAGAGGTTACAGATGTTGATTTTATAGAGTCATCACTTAAACTTGTGGTTGCGACTTTGAGAGAAATATTAAATTGTTTCATTTTCCTTAAAATTCCTTTTCTAGTTGGATAATTTTAGCTTGATGTAACCTTTTTTATTTAATTTTTTACTGGTAACTTTTGGTTACACATTTAAATTCACTTCATTTATTTGATTAGAAGCTATTTTTTTGTTAAAGAATCTGTTCTTGTTCATGGAGAGTAGAGTATAATCTTTAACTTCACCTCTATATGAATCATCCTTATTATCTTTGAAGGAAATAGTTTTATTAATAACATAGGTTTCATTTGTATCCTTCTTAGCTTGTCTCTTCATAGTAATTTCACTCATCATTAGGGATCTGATAATTCCTTCAACCATAATTTTCATTACATCATTAACTTCTTGTATAATAGTGAATTTGGGTGCCCAATTTCTTGGTAGGACCCAATGTATATTTTTTTACTAATTATTATATATAAAAACCATCACCAAGATACTTTCATCCATTTTATATGTTAGTAAAATGTGTAAATATATTAGTAATGGATTCATTTTGATGAATATAAAATATTTAAAAATAATTCAGATGAAATTATAATCTTGTATCTTTAACTTTAATTGTTCTTTAATGAGTGAATTCTTGAAATTTACATATTTTATTGAAAGTTTTACAAGTATACACACGATAAAATTAAATTTGGTCAAGAAAATAATATAGATAATTAAAGGATTTTTCATTGAGCTCAAAGGATTTAATATCATCTAGTTTCTACTTATATTTTAGTTCTTTAGTAGTCATATATTATTGAATAACCATTTTCTAGTTAGGGTAACTTATGATACTTATAAAAGTGGACATATTTTGTTTCTCATAGGAATAATCTGTTCCCTAAATAATAAGATCATATGGATAAGAATTATATTTCAATATTAAAAGATCAAAACATGATATTGATTAATATGAACAATTTATCTTGAAAATAATACCCATTTTGTTTAAAAATAGAAGAATATTTTTAATAAAAACATAAAGAAATTTTGATACCAGTTATTGGTTAGAGAAATATGGTAAGCGGGAGGGGGGGGGGGTGAATTTCCATTTAAAAAATTAAAACAAAAGAAAATGTTAACTCAAATATAAATGATATTTATATGATAAAGTGATGAAATGATACATTCGATAAGGTGAAATATTAATAAATTCAATACGTATTAGATATTTAGATTAAATATTAATTGAGTAAGTATAAACAATAGAAAAGACCATACCAAATTTCTTCAATTATGTGTATTGAGTTTGAATTATCTTATGCATAAAATAAAATAGTTAGCTAGAACGGTTTGATAAAGGAGTTCGAAAATAACTAGGAGTGAGCTTCAATGTCTTCTCCCCTCACATCGAGTGGTTTATTTTATTACACCATTGATATTAGTGGTGATAAAGAAAATTTTCCTTGGGATTATGGTTGCGAGTACACTCTTGAGATTCACCAATAGATAAGGAACGTATACCTCAATTTTTGGTTGTGATTGTTGGGCGGAAGAAAAGCGAGGAATGATGGCAAGAGGGGGGGTGAATTGCCTTTTAAAAAAAGATAAACAAATTAAAATCAAAGTTGAAAATGCAGCGGAAATAAAGAAGGCAAAACACAAAACTTGATAACGGAGTTCGGCCAAAAACCCGGCCTACGTCTCCGCTCCCAACTCAACCGTTGAGAGATTCCTACCGCTTGCTTTTCAATGGTTTTAGCAAGAAACCCACTAGGCTTTGAGGTAGCACTAGGACCTATTACAGCTTGCTTTTGAGTGGTTAAGCAAGAACCCACTTGCTTTTGATGGTTGAGCAAGAACCCACTAGCCTTTTTAACGGGTGAAGGCTAGCTCACCTAAACACAAGCCTTTTAAAAGGAAAGGCTTGAAGAAACCTCTTCACACCTTAATGGTGGTGTGAAACCCAAAAGAAAGAGGGATGAGAAAAGAGTTTGGGGTTTGTAGGCACAAACCCAATTTTAAATTTCAATAAAAAGTAAAACAATAAAACCCGTATTTGGGAAGACTTGGGCGCCAATTGGATGATGGAGTTGATGTAGCGTGCTCTCCCAAGCTTCTTGAGGTGCTCCTTGGATTGGAAGTTGGATTGGAGCACTTGAGGATCCTTGAAGGTGGAGCGCCGGAGGTTCGCTAAATGTGCAACAATATGTCCGGGCGCTTGGTATATGATCCGATTCGGTTCCGGGGCTTCCTTGGCCTTTATTTATAGGCATGGAACCCATTGGGGGCCTTCGGAGCCGTTGGAGAAGTCCTCGGAGCCGTTGGAGGCCAAAAGATGGTTGACTGGTCAAACCCAACGGCTAGTTTGACTGGGCTACCGGCTGGCCGGTGCAGGGCCACCGGCAGGCCGGTGCCTTGGAAAAGGGAGGCTTGTTCTGTCCAGGCTCCACCGGCTGACCGGTGGAGGAGCCACCGGCTGGCCGGTGGCAAGACAGTAGCAAAGACTATTTGGGCTGGGTGCCACCGGCTGGCCGGTGCTGAGGCCACCGGTTGGCCGGTGGTGAGGCAGTAGCCTCCTCTGCTGTGCAGGTGCCACCGGCTGGCCGCTGGTGTGCCACCGGTTGGCCGGTGGTCTGGACAGAAGGATGCCTTCTATCCAGGCTCCTATCGGTTGGCCGGTGCACTTCCATCGGTTGGCCGGTGGACTGAATTTCAGTCCACTTTGCCTCCTTTCTTTCTTGGCCCAATTCCTTGGCCACCTGAATTGATTCCTATCCAAAAACACTTAAAGAAAGATTAGATAAATATGAGGGTGATTGTGATCATGAAAATAAAACCTTGAGGGGTTCGAGAGGTACAACAATCTCCCCCTATTTTGATGATCACAATCACCAAAACAATCAAAGTAAAATACTTAAATTAAAGGAAATGCTAAGCACGATGAAAAGGATTCTCCCCCAATCAATCAAGAAATTTCTCCCCCTTTGTGATTATCAAAATAGAATGGGGCATAAAACTTGATTGAGGGATGAGGTTTGAAAAACTAGATATGAGAATTGAAAAATCAATTGAGATTTTTGAAATTGAAATGAAAATTTGAATAACAGTTTGAATTGAAAGTTTTGAATCAAAAACCAATTGAAACCAAGAGTTGAAAATGAAAGATTGAATCGAAAGTTTTGAATAAAAAATTTGAAATGAGAATTTTGAATGAAATTTTTTAATTCACAAAAAGGCTTAAAAGAACCTAACTCCCCCTAAATAAGAACAATAAATCACCGGGGGTAGGTTTTTGAAACCGAGACAAATTTTGGCCCGGAGAGACTCGCCAAAAGGGATTTTTCAATCCAAATTTGTTTCATGGCGGGTCTTCTCCTATAAAATTCGTCCGAAAAGTAAATAGATTTAGGCATACCATAACAGGCATTTTTGCAATCGCATTCATAAATTAGGTGCCCGAGTTTTTTACAATAATTGCAAAATTTAAAACCAGAGCTCCCCCTTACAGAAACAGTGGGTGCATGGGAGGAAGAAGCTACATTGGTATATCCTAGCCCTTGGGTGGTTCTTGAAATTCGTTGGGAACCTAAGAGTTTGGTCAGATTTTGTTCCCCGTTGGTGAATTTAGCAAGAGATTCTCTAAGGTCCTTGATGGTTGATTCCAAAGAATCAACATTTGGGAAATTTTGGATTTTAAGGGTGAGTTCCTCCTTCTCTTTGAGAAGTTGGTCTTTTTCGGAGGAGAGTTTTTTGAAAGACTTTTTCAAAGCAACAAATTTAGAAGAAAGTTCATGAAAACCATTTTCAAGTTGGTCTCTAGCGTGTGAGAGTTCTTCATAAGATAAATGATTTAAAGAATTTGAATTTGAAGAACATGAGGAAGAGGAATCGGAAGAAGTTACCTCATGGAATGCCATTAGGAATTTGTTACCGTTGTTGCTTGAGGAGGAGGAGGATGAGGAGGTGTCACTCCATGTCGCCTTGAGGACCTTTTTCTTTCCTTTTTCCTTTGGCGTGGCCCGGTTTTTGTTGATTGGGCAATCGGGCTTGTAATGGCCCTTTTCGCCGCATCCGTAGCATTTTACCTTGGGCTCGGATCTTGCGGTGGGTTCTTGCTTTCGCGCCTTGCGAGATTTTTTCTTCTTCTTGTGCTTCTTCATAAATTTGTGCATTTGGCGGGCGAGATTCTCCATTTCCGAGTCGCCGCTTGAAGATGAAGGAGATGAGGAAGATGAGGATGAGGAGGAGCTTACTTCTTTTTGTACCTTGAGGGCGATGTTCTTTGGGGTCTTGATTGGTGTGCCCTCCTTTTGAGCTTGCCTCCTCATCGTGATCTCGTACGTCATTAGAGATCCAATGAGCTCCTCTACCGGCATATTTTTGACGTCCTTAGCTTCTTGGATCGCCGTCACTTTAGGTGCCCATGAGCTCGGAAGGACCTATAAGATCTTCTTGAACATCGTCTCGGCTGAAACATCATCACCAAGAGATTTCCTTCCATTGCACACGTCAGTAAAGCGAGTAAACATTTCAGAAATAGATTCATTTGGATGCATAGAGAATGACTCAAAATCCTGACGGTACATGTCCAATCGAGTGTCCTTGACTTTGTTGGTCCCCTCATGGGTAACCTCCAAAAGTTTCCAGATTTCATGTGCGGAGGTGCATGTGGAAACTCGATTGAACTCGTTTCGGTCAAGGCCGCAATGGAGAGCATTCATGGCTTTGCCATCAAGCTCGAAATTTCTAATGTCGGCTTGGGTCCATTTGGATTCATCGGGAGAGGAGAGGGTGTAACCTTGCATGACTATTTTATAAATGGGATAACCTGTACTTCTAAGAAAGGTGGTCATGCGGGTTTTCCAATAATTATAGTTGGTCCCATCAAAAAATGGAGCCCGACCCAATGAGAGGCCCTCGGGGGCGAAAGAGGTTGATGCCATCTTAATGGATCTTGAATTTGAAACCGGGTTAGGGTATTACTCAAATTACCCCTCTGATACCAATTGTTGGGCGGAAGAAAAGCGAGGAATGATGGCAAGAGGGGGGGTGAATTGCCTTTTAAAAAAAGATAAACAAATTAAAATCAAAGTTGAAAATGCAGCGGAAATAAAGAAGGCAAAACACAAAACTTGATAACGGAGTTCGGCCAAAAACCCGGCCTACGTCTCCGCTCCCAACTCAACCGTTGAGAGATTCCTACCGCTTGCTTTTCAATGGTTTTAGCAAGAAACCCACTAGGCTTTGAGGTAGCACTAGGACCTATTACAGCTTTCTTTTGAGTGGTTAAGCAAGAACCCACTTGCTTTTGATGGTTGAGCAAGAACCCACTAGCCTTTTTAACGGGTGAAGGCTAGCTCACCTAAACACAAGCCTTTTAAAAGGAAAGGCTTGAAGAAACCTCTTCACACCTTAATGGTGGTGTGAAACCCAAAAGAAAGAGGGATGAGAAAAGAGTTTGGGGTTTGTAGGCACAAACCCAATTTTAAAGCTCAATAAAAAGTAAAACACTAAAACCCGTATTTGGGAAGACTTGGGCGCCAATTGGATGATGGAGTTGATGTAGCGTGCTCTCCCAAGCTTCTTGAGGTGCTCCTTGGATTGGAAGTTGGATTGGAGCACTTGAGGATCCTTGAAGGTGGAGCGCCGGAGGTTCGCTAAATGTGCAACAATATGTCCGGGCGCTTGGTATATGATCCGATTCGGTTCCGGGGCTTCCTTGGCCTTTATTTATAGGCATGGAACCCATTGGGGGCCTTCGGAGCCGTTGGAGAAGTCCTCGGAGCCGTTGGAGGCCAAAAGATGGTTGACTGGTCAAAGCCAACGGCTAGTTTGACTGGGCTACCGGCTGGCCGGTGCAGGGCCACCGGCTGGCCGGTGCCTTGGAAAAGGGAGACTTGTTCTGTCCAGGCTCCACCGGCTGACCGGTGGAGAAGCCACCGGCTGGCCGGTGGCAAGACAGTAGCAAAGACTATTTGGCCTGGGTGCCACCGGCTGGCCGATGCTGAGGCCACCGGTTGGCTGGTGGTGAGGCAGTAGCCTCCTCTGCTGTGCAGGTGCCACCGGCTGGCCGCTGGTGTGCCACCGGTTGGCCGGTGGTCTGGACAGAAGGATGCCTTCTGTCCAGGCTCCTATCGGTTGGCCGGTGCACTTCCATCGGTTGGCCGGTGGACTGAATTTCAGTCCACTTTGCCTCCTTTCTTTCTTGGCCCAATTCCTTGGCCACCTGAATTGATTCCTATCCAAAAACACTTAAAGAAAGATTAGATAAATATGAGGGTGATTGTGATCATGAAAATAAAACCTTGAGGGGTTCGAGAGGTACAACAGTGATCACCTATTATAGAATGAGATGATAAGGAGATGGTTTTCCTAATGCAATTTTAGTACAATATCTCTCCATAATCTCTTGAATTGATGAGTAAAATTTTATTTGATAGATTGAGAGAATATGTTTGAAGAGATCCTTTGAGATATTGAAGTGTACTTGAGATTAGCTCTTTTAATTTAGAGATAAAATTCTAGAGATTCACTATCAGTGTGATAAACATAATCAAGGATCAGATGTGTAATTGAAGAGACTTTAGTAACCAGTTTAGATCTTTCAAGACAATAGTGAGACCTATTTGTAGGAATTAATATGTATAGGAAACTTCTATAATTTTTCTAGGGCCATTGAAGTTTATGAATTCTAAAATAAATACAATTTTATTAATAATAAATTATCACTTTTCCCACCTACCTTAATGTCACTATATATATGGTTCTCCTCATCAGCTAGTCAGTGGGACACTTATGTCACACTAGATCTAGAAACACTCCACTAGCTAACCACTACTAGCCAATGGTCGGTTGGTGGCCTTTTGGAAGAACGCAGAACCTCAGGATACTGTCAATATCTAGATAGTTCTCCTCTACTAGTAGGCTGGTGGTCTACTACTACATGAGGAGGAACTATCCAACTCAACCAGATATATAAAGGCTCTACACCATCTGACCAATTTTTTTTGTAGTCCTTAAATTTCAATAAGTTCCACCTTGACTTCTTTCATAGTCTTTTATTAGTATTCTAACTTCAAACCAAGATCTTAAGTTGTAAATTAAGGATTTTTCAAGCCTTCAAAAATATCATTAAGAATATTTTCTATAGACTTAAAAATACCTTTTAAGTATATCAATAATAATACTTATGTTTAAATTAATGTAATAAAAATCCACTAAAGTTAAAATTTTAAAAACAAAAAAGAGTTTTTGACCATAAAAACACTATGAGAGAGAGGTATAATAGTGGATTCATTTCATGATTTACTATACATGAATTTTATAGAGTATTTTCATCACTATGTGAGAGTAGAAGAATGAGGATTACTCAAAACACCAAACAACTTGATAACAATATATTGGTGGAAGACATATCATTTGTTACCAACATATACTATCATTTTAAAGTATGGGATTCAACAAAGAACATTCCAGAGATTTGTAAAATGTGATTTTAGGAATAAAAACTACTCTCATGTACCTATAATTTTATTCTAGTGGATTATGTGATCTTAGTAAATTCTAAATAACACCATGGATTAACATTCCCATTTGTGGGGTATACCTTATAAATTATTTTTATCCTTGTATGTGCCTGTGTTTAGATGTGTATAAAAAATTAATATCACTCATATTAATAAGTGTAAATTGTTGGTTCGAAACAAACATTAAAAAAGTAAGATCAATAATTCACCCCATATATCAGTAATCTCTCATAGATACTTCAGGTGGTTCAACAAGTGGTATCATAGTGATAGGGTTCATTCATTTGTGATTGCCTATTTTTAGAGTTAGAGTTTTATGTCTATATATACTTGAATAAGTGATCACTAATTTCTATTATAAATAATGAATAATTTTAATTTTTTTAATACAAAAAGGATTCCTAAATTCTTTGGGAATGGTTATAATATATAAATTGGCAAAATATTTCCATACCTTTTATCTTTTAGGTATAATGTCTTGGAATATGAAACCGATGGATCAATAAATTATATTGAATGTGATTCCATGACAAAAATATATTATAAGAATTTAGGGAATTATTAGAATTATAGGATTTCTAATTTTTCCTCCCTTTCAGAGAGTGAGTTTACTAATTCCAAAGGAATCAAAATAAAAAAAGACATATGGGAAAATCTCTAAAATATATTTGAAGGTAAAAAAAGTGAAGTGTAAAATTCAATTTTTTATGATAAAATATTAATACCCCTATATTTATGGTGATGAAACTGTTGATGGATTCTTCACAAGGTATAATGATATTACATGCATGATTAGTGGATTTGGTGGGGAATTAGAATATTCTTTAATAGTATAAAAGATATGGTGTATTCTTCTCTGAAAAGTTTGATGATAAAGTATTTACTTTAAAAGATAAATATCCATGTGATATTCTTCTTGATGAATAACTAAGTATTTAAATATTTTATGAGATGATAAAAGATAATATTTTCAAGAATAATGGATATGATGAAAAGGAAATTGCCTTTACATAATCAAATTATGTTAATTAAAAGAAGGTTTTTATTAAAGAAAAATATAGAAAATAATATTATATTATGATTTTAAACAAGAATCTTGATGGAGTTACATCCCTTATCTCAAGAAAAATAATAATAGGAAAAGCAAAATACAAGTGAAATCTTACTTTGATGTGTTTTAGGTGTGATTTTTTGGGAGCTTCATTGCACACTACCAAAGATAAATATATGTAAATTATGGAGGTGAGAAAGAAGGAAAACCTAGATTAATATTTAAGATTAAATCTAAAAAATATATGGTTTTATCAAAATATATGGGTAATAAGTTATCAAAATATTATAGGTAAAATTTATTATCTAAACAAAGTGTTGAAAGTGAATATTAATAGGTTATTGATACTTTTAGTGCTGATATTGGTGAAAAAAATACACATTGCTAAAGTGAAGGATAAAGAATATTACTAGTGATGGAAATAATCATGAAAGTTAGGAATAATTAATAGATAACAAATTTTCTATTAAAATATAATTCAAATAATGTCTTGAAAATATCTCTAAATTTGAGAAGGAGATTAAAAAATTTAAGAAACATAATTAATCTATCAATAATAACTATTTTCACTAACAAAATAAAAGAAAATTTATTTGAAGAGATTAAATATTTAAAATAAATTCTTGATAATGAGAATATTATTAACATAAAAGAGAAAGAAATAGTGAAAGAGAAAGAGAATAAGATGAACCATATTCAATAGAATCTGATCAAAGATGAAAAAAAATAAAAAATTATATATCTAGTTTTCAAAACAATATTTTAAAGGTTAGATAATTTTCAGAGAATCATGAAGCTTGAGAAGACCAAAAAAATACACCTTATAAGGATAAAATAATTCTAAAAATATTGGTGAAGAGAAAATTAAGAATAATAAAGTCATGAAGTCTAGGTTTATAGAAACATCTTATGATAATAAAAAATATAGAAAATATGGGAATAAAAACATGAAATAAAAAACTACTACAACTGGTGAAACTATATAGGATAATAATAAGAAAAATATAAAGGAAAATATGTAAGTAGTTAACTAGAATTATGGTTCATAAAAAGGATCTATTATTGGTGACTTGAAATTGGAAGGAAGACAAGTATAATATCCTAGTCAACATGATTTATAAAAAGAATGGGTTCTATAGATTCTTATAGTAATGTGGAGGTATTGGGTACTTGTAAAGACCCGTAAATTTCAAGTAATTTTTTTTCTTAATTTTCTTTGGAATTTTACAAGAACGCAGTTTCTGACGGTGCCTGATTCCGAGGCCGGGTGTGCCCGGAATCATTTTCTGAAGTTTGGCTCGGGTACGTTCAGTGAACGGACGAGCGGGTTTTTCTAACTTTTGAACCGGTGCCCGGAATCGAATTCTGAGGGCACCGATGAAATCGCAGCGCCGGTATTTGCTTAGAAACGCCTCTTCCGGAGTTGCGTTTGCTCAGACGTGGTTTTTAAATTTTGCGGCTTTAAGTCAGAAATAAAATAAAGTTTGTGCGACAACTTTATTTTATTTCACTTAAGCTGCTTGGAAGCCACTTGAAGCCACTTAAAGGCGGCTTGAACTGAGTTGAACAAGATAGGATGCTATCCAGAAATATCCTACCCCCTTGGTAGGATATTTGTGAGGCAGGGCCCGCACGAGCCCCGCCGTTTCTTTCGCTAAGTAACGCACCCGCGAAAACCCGTCAAAGTAACTGAAAAGTCAACCGACGCGTTTTCTTTAATTCTTAACAGACCATTTAATTGGGCGGTTTATTTCGTGAATTAAATGGGCTGTTTCGCTCGTTGAATTAATTCAACGAACTGATGGGTCGTTACTTACGCTTTTGCGTTTGTTGGCATGTTTATAAAATAAGACCAACCTAAAAATCCTTTGAAAGGATTTGAGAGAATCTTGTTTCTTCGGCTCCCCACGAAGAACGCGAAGAACGCGAAGAACGCGAAGAACGCGAAGAACGCGAAGAACGCGAAGAACGCCGGCGACCGGAATTCGACGACGCACACCGAGATCTGCGACGTCGACGAGCTTTACCCGCGACGTTCTTCGGCGACGCCTCTTCTTCCGCGGCCGATCCTCGTTCGGCAACTAAGGTGAGAATCAGATCGTTAATTCTCCCTTTTTAAATTTCATAACAACGGATTTAATTAATTAAACCGTTTGATCTTGATCCGGAGATTGGCGACGCGACGCCGGATACCGCGACGACGCGACGATCCCCCTTCTTCCGCGACGAGCAATCCCGCGACGATCCCTCGATCGGCAACGACGACGACAAGGTAAGGGTTGATTTGAAATATTTTCCTTTCCCGTGATTTTATTTCTTTTAAAATGAGGAACCGATCACGGAACAATTTTAAATTTATTTAAAATTGTTGATTTGGTCGTTTCTTGTTTCTCCCGTGGTTTATGACTAACGCGGAGGGTGCGGGTCTAACAAACAAGACCCGACAACCCTCCGCCGATCTTCCTTTTTGTGCGGATTTGGCGGGCGACGGAAAAAGCACGACGCAAGGGCCTTTGGTTGATCCCGCAGTAAAGAACGGAACCCGGGAGGAACAACGGCGCAGACGAGAAGGAAAACGGGTCACCTGAGCGACTCCGGCGGCCTGCGGAAGCCGGAGGTGGCGCGGGTCGCCGGCGCAGCGGCGCCGGCGGCCGGAGGCGGCGGCACCCCGCGGGTGTCCAGCGCGACACCCCGCGGGTGTCCAGCGGCACCCCGCGGGTGCCGCGGGGTTGTCACGCGGCACCCCGCGGGTGTCCAGCGCGACACCCCGCGGGTGCCGCGGGGTGGTCACGCGGCACCCCGCGGGTGTCTAGGGCGACACCCCGCGGGTGTCTGGCCGACACCCCGCGGGTGCCGCGGGGGTGTCACGCGGGGCGGCGGCTTTCCCCCGCGTCGGCCGCTCGGCCGCTCGGCCGAGCCGAGCCGGACCGGCCCTGGCCGGGCCGGGCCGGGCCAACCGAGTCGGACCCGACCCGGTTCGGGCCAACCAGGGGGGGTCGGGCCGGGTCGGCCCGGGCCCGGACCCCCCGTCTTCGGACGGACTTCGTTCAAATGGCCGTATCTTGAGCTTCGGGCCTCCAAACGACCCGCCGTCAGCGGCAACGCGATCCTTGGATCGAGACGGTCGTTTCGGTTTATTATACTCAAGGTTTCGGAAGACTTTGGGTTCGGCCGGGTTGGTTCGTACACGAAACCAACCGGGCCCTCGGAGCGGAAACGCTCATAACTTGAGCTACGGACGTCCGATCGACGTACCGTCAGCTGTGGTAGTTTCCTCTAAGTGAGACGGAACTTTTGGCATACTCCGCCCGGGGATCGGACACAGGCGGAGTACGGTCGGGTTGGTTTTGCCCTAAAAACCAACCGGGCCCCTGGGACGAAAATGCCAATAACTCTCAGACCGGGCGTCCGATTGACGCGCCGTCTGTTGCGTTGAGATCCCGTTGTCGATACGGAACTTTTGGATACATCAACTTCGGACTACGTGTCAGTTGATGTATCAGCCTCTCGACTCGTGGAGCGGACCCTCCTAACGAGCTCGCTATGTGCGGGAACCCTAGTGCTGGCTATGGCTTCGACGATAGAGCAGAGATCCTCCGTGGACTGCGACGACGACAGAGCAGAGAATCCTCCGTGGACTGCGACGACGGCAGAGCAGAGATCCTTCGTGGACTGCGGCGACGACTGTGCAGAGATCCTCAGTGGACTGCGTCGGCTACTGCACTCAGCGATCCTACGTGGAACAGTGCTACCGAACCTGTGTGAGCTGAATCTTCTTTTTACCTTGAGCGGTGGAGCGCTTGGGTGTAGCGGCGGACCCGTGGTTCTTGACAGTGGTGGTGCGCTTGGATGCAGCAGCAGACCCTTGGCGGTGGAGCGCTTGGTTGTAGCGGCGGACCCGCGATACTCTACGGAGTGTGTGCGCTTGGTTGTAGCGACAGACCCGCGACGGTGGAGACGCGCGTGCGGAGTACGGAGACCGTGTAGATGACTGAGACCTGACGACTGCTTGACCGACTCGACTTGGAGTGAGTCGACTAGCCCAGTGGACGGAGCGCCCAGTAGTTGGCAGCAGACCCACGGCGGACGGAGCGCCTGGTAGTTGGCGGCAAACCCGCGGTACTCGACAGGAGGAGTACCTCAGTAGGCTATCTGGGTGAGCGCCCGGTATTTGGCAGCAGACCCTCAGCGGACGGAGCGCCCGGTAGTTGGCAGCAGACCCGCGGTACTCGACAGGAGGAGTACTTCAACAGTCTTAGGTTAGTGAGCAGTACCTCGGAGTCATGACAGGACCACTGTACACTTCAGAGATGGGGCTCTTCAACATTTACGGTTTCGATAATGAAAATCCTGGTTGAGCTGAATCTTATGTTACTCTCCTTGTGGATTGTGTTGAACTATCCTTTGTGGATTTACTGTTTACTCTCCTTGTGGATTTGAGTCTTGCTTTCCTTTGTGGATTGAGTTGTTCTTGAGCTCGTGAGCAGAGCTAGAATTGGGGACTTAGGTATATGTATGGGCATATACCTAAGTCAAGTCAGATGTTACTTCGTGATTGCATCTTTCTTTTGTGCTATATCCTTTGTGGATTTCGGAAGACCTTCGGGGGTCTCGGGGTCCTTACTGAGTAGCTTATACTCACCCCTGCACGGGCTATGCCCGCACTTCGTGGTGTTGGTTGCAGACGACGGACAGCGCTGATCGCGGTTGGGGCGTGGAGCAGGACGGTACCTGGAGGTGGACCACTGGGCAAGACGTGCTCGGAGCGGACGTGGGACCCGAGGAGCCTGGAGGCTATCTGTACCCACCCTTCAGGTGGGATTGCCAGTGGACGACACGAGGCCGCCCTCTTTTCTTCAGTTGCTGTACTTTACTTTTCAGTTGTACTTTACAGTTGGGCTTGTATTTCCGGCCCCTTTACTTTTCTGCACTTTACTTTCCGCTTGCTGACTCTGTGTGGTTGTTACTTATAAAGGCAATGCCTTCCCTGTTTACTGGGATTTTACGCCTTGGTGCTAGTCGCCAGCCCCTGGCCTATGGAAGGTGGGCTTGGGGTAGTCACGGCACGGGCCCCGAGGACGGGTCGTGACAAATTGGTATCAAAGGTGGTCGGTTCTACCGCAGACTCTGATCTTCCTTCTATGTGAAGCAATAGTGTTTAGCGTATTGAGTGTGGTTATCAGTCCAGGGAGTCCAGTGTTGGTGCGGCGGCCGACGTATCCATACACCAGGACCCTGACTTCTGATTTCCGACTTAATGCCCGAAAACATTGATTGCATGTGTGTTTCAAGTTTTCTTTGTGATTACTTGTGTCAGCTCACCAGGTATACTGTTCTGACCGTGGCATACTTGTTTTTTTTCAGGATGGCACGACGACAGCAGCCAGCTAGGGTTCCTAGAGCAGGGCGCGACGACAGCCCGCCGAGCGACGAGGCCTCGGTACAGGGCCCGTTGACAGCAGAGGCACCGGCGATACCTTTACCCGCCGAGCCCCCGATGCTTCCAGCACTGGCAGCTGACGACGCACGACGCCTCGGAGCTCTGCATGAGTTTCAGAGCCAGCGACCACCCAGGTTCCGTGGGGAGTCGGACCCCCAGGCAGCCGAGAACTGGCTGGAGGCGGTCGTCCGAGTTTTCAGGCTAGTGAGGACACCAGCAGACCTCATGGTGATCCTCGCGGCGAGCCTACTGCACGCAGCAGCCGGACGCTGGTGGAGCTTGATGCTCCAGGTACACGATGAGGCCACCCTCATCTGGACGGACTTCGAGAGCCTCTTCCGCTCAGAGTTCGTCCCGGCCACCCTCCGTACGGTGCGCATCCAGGAGCTTCTTCAGCTGCGGCAGGGAAGCTTGACGGTCGCTCAGTACGCGGCGAGGTTCACCGACCTTTCTCGGTACTCGAAAGACATGGTACGGGACCCCTTCTTTCAGGCCCGGACCTTCGAGCAGGGATTGAGACATGAGATCAGGGCATCGCTGATCTCTCTTAACATACCGACTCAGACAGGAGTACTAGAGCGGGCCCTTCTGATCGAGAGCTTCCTTGCTGAGTCTACACCAGCACAGAGACCCACCGCAGGGCGGCACGTAGCGGAGTCTTCGGTAGCAGGTAGCCGACAGATGACTCAGGGTTCCAGGCAGACCAGACCTACCGGTGGACGACTGCACGACTCAGGCTCAGTTGTGCGAGGGAACCGGGGTGGAGTCAGAGCCAGGCGTGCCGAGAGTGGGCAGTGTTACTCCTGTGGCGGGATTGGTCACATGGCTCGTGATTGTCCGACCCGCCATGCTGATGATCAGCAGTTAAGTGAAGAACCTCCCAGGCAGAGGCAGAGGTTCGACCGTGGCGGTTCGCAGGGAGGAGGCGGACGAGGCAGAGGAGCTGTCCGCGCAGCAGGAGGTGGGAGACGCTTTGAGGCTCTGCCACCACCACCACCAGGAGGTCCGCCCCGACCACAGGGAGTAGGTGAACATGCGAGAGCTCAGCTTCAGGCAGCCGAGGCCTTCGATAATGGAGCTCTGGGAGCAGATGGACAGGAGAGGAACTAGCTCCAGACCTGGAGACTTTTGTTCATGTTGCTTCTAGTTTTGTTGATGTATGTTTGTAGATGCTTTGTGTCTTTGTACTTGAGCTGTAGTAATAAAAGACACCCTTTCTTGTGACATTTACTTCCCTGTCCTCTCTTGTGTTGTTACTAAGAGGTTCCAGTTTTGACTGTTGACTTGACCCTCACTTGTGAGACATCTACTGGAGGAGACCCAGTTACCACACACTGATGCCGACAGTGTGAATCAACCCTTGGAGGCGAGAGTAACGGTCGGATCTCTTGGTAGTAGCGTCGAGGCCTTACGACGTCATCCTTGGTATGGATTAGTATCATCCATCTCGGGATTGACCGTATTAGGCGAAGAATGTGGTTCATCCAGGGGATGAGACCAGGTTTCTCTTATCGGCAAAGAAGAAATCTAGCAGCTCTAGTGGGACCAGAGGTGGTCCGGGCCACGATAGAGAAGGTCCAGGTGAGCACATGGAGCGGAAGGCTCAGATGCATGCTCAGTACCGCCTTTTGTATCCCTAGTTTGTGTTGAAGCTTTACGAGGACGTAAAGCCCTGTGGTGGGAGTAATGTAAAGACCCGTAAATTTCAAGGAATTTTTTTTCTTAATTTTCTTTGGAATTTTACAAGAACGCAGTTTCTGACGGTGCCTGATTCCGAGGCCGGGTGTGCCCGGAATCATTTTCTGAAGTTTGGCTCGGGTACGTTCAGTGAACGGACGAGCGGGTTTTTCTAACTTTTGAACCGGTGCCCGGAATCGAATTCTGAGGGCACCGATGAAATCGCAGCGCCGGTATTTGCTTAGAAACGCCTCTTCCGGAGTTGCGTTTGCTCAGACGTGGTTTTTAAATTTTGCGGCTTTAAGTCAGAAATAAAATAAAGTTTGTGCGACAACTTTATTTTATTTCACTTAAGCTGCTTGGAAGACACTTGAAGCCACTTAAAGGCGGCTTGAACTGAGTTGAACTGGATAGGATGCTATCCAGAAATATCCTACCCCCTTGGTAGGATATTTGTGAGGCAGGGCCCGCACGAGCCCCGCCGTTTCTTTCGCTAAGTAACGCACCCGCGAAAACCCGTCAAAGTAACTGAAAAGTCAACCGACGCGTTTTCTTTAATTCTTAACAGACCATTTAATTGGGCGGTTTATTTCGTGAATTAAATGGGCTGTTTCGCTCGTTGAATTAATTCAACGAACTGATGGGTCGTTACTTACGCTTTTGCGTTTGTTGGCATGTTTATAAAATAAGACCAACCTAAAAATCCTTTGAAAGGATTTGAGAGAATCTTGTTTCTTCGGCTCCCCGCGAAGAACGCGAAGAACGCGAAGAACGCGAAGAACGCGAAGAACGCGAAGAACGCGAAGAACGCGAAGAACGCCGGCGACCGGAATTCGACGACGCACACCGAGATCTGCGACGTCGACGAGCTTTACCCGCGACGTTCTTCGGCGACGCCTCTTCTTCCGCGGCCGATCCTCGTTCGGCAACTAAGGTGAGAATCAGATCGTTAATTCTCCCTTTTTAAATTTCATAACAACGGATTTAATTAATTAAACCGTTTGATCTTGATCCGGAGATTGGCGACGCGACGCCGGATACCGCGACGACGCGACGATCCCCCTTCTTCCGCGACGAGCAATCCCGCGATGATCCCTCGATCGGCAACGACGACGACAAGGTAAGGGTTGATTTGAAATATTTTCCTTTCCCGTGATTTTATTTCTTTTAAAATGAGGAACCGATCACGGAACAATTTTAAATTTATTTAAAATTGTTGATTTGGTCGTTTCTTGTTTCTCCCGTGGTTTATGACTAACGCGGAGGGTGCGGGTCTAACAAACAAGACCCGGCAACCCTCCGCCGATCTTCCTTTTTGTGCGGATTTGGCGGGCGACGGCAAAAGCACGACGCAAGGGCCTTTGGTTGATCCCGCAGTAAAGAACGGAACCCGGGAGGAACAACGGCGCAGACGAGAAGGAAAACGGGTCACCGGAGCGACTCCGGCGGCCTGCGGAAGCCGGAGGTGGCGCGGGTCGCCGGCGCGGCGGCGCCGGCGGCCGGAGGCGGCGGCACCCCGCGGGTGTCCAGCGCGACACCCCGCGGGTGCCGCGGGGTTGTCACGCGGCACCCCGCGGGTGTCCAGCGCGACACCCCGCGGGTGCCGCGGGGTGGTCACGCGGCACCCCGCGGGTGTCCAGGGCGACACCCCGCGGGTGCCGCGGGGTTGTCACGCGGCACCCCGCGGGTGTCTGGCCGACACCCCGCGGGTGCCGCGGGGGTGTCACGCGGGGCGGCGGCTTTCCCCCGCGTCGGCCGCTCGGCCGCTCGGCCGAGCCGAGCCGGACCGGCCCTGGCCGGGCCGGGCCGGGCCAACCGAGTCGGACCCGACCCGGTTCGGGCCAACCAGGGGGGGTCGGGCCGGGTCGGCCCGGGCCCGGACCCCCCGTCTTCGGACGGACTTCGTTCAAATGGCCGTATCTTGAGCTTCGGGCCTCCAAACGACCCGCCGTCAGCGGCAACGCGATCCTTGGATCGAGACGGTCGTTTCGGTTTATTATACTCAAGGTTTAGGAAGACTTTGGGTTCGGCCGGGTTGGTTCGTACACGAAACCAACCGGGCCCTCGGAGCGGAAACGCTAATAACTTGAGCTACGGACGTCCGATCGACGTACCGTCAGCTGTGGTAGTTTCCTCTAAGTGAGACGGAACTTTTGGCATACTCCGCCCGGGGATCGGTCACAGGCGGAGTACGGTCGGGTTGGTTTTGCCCTAAAAACCAACCGGGCCCCTGGGACGAAAATGCCAATAACTCTCAGACCGGGCGTCCGATTGATGCGCCGTCTGTTGCGTTGAGATCCCGTTGTCGATACGGAACTTTTGGATACATCAACTTCGGACTACGTGTCAGTTGATGTATCAGCCTCTCGACTCGTGGAGCGGACCCTCCTAACGAGCTCGCTATGTGCGGGAACCCTAGTGCTGGCTGTGGCTTCGACGATAGAGCAGAGATCCTCCGTGGACTGCGACGACGACAGAGCAGAGAATCCTCCGTGGACTGCGACGACGGCAGAGCAGAGATCCTTCGTGGACTGCGGCGACGACTGTGCAGAGATCCTCAGTGGACTGCGTCGGCTACTGCACTCAGCGATCCTACGTGGAACAGTGCTACCGAACCTGTGTGAGCTGAATCTTCTTTTTACCTTGAGCGGTGGAGCGCTTGGGTGTAGCGGCGGACCCGTGGTTCTTGACAGTGGTGGTGCGCTTGGATGCAGCAGCAGACCCTTAGCGGTGGAGCGCTTGGTTGTAGCGGCGGACCCGCGATACTCTACGGAGTGTGTGCGCTTGGTTGTAGCGACAGACCCGCGACGGTGGAGACGCGCGTGCGGAGTACGGAGACCGTGTAGATGACTGAGACCTGACGACTGCTTGACCGACTCGACTTGGAGTGAGTCGACTAGCCCAGTGGACGGAGCGCCCAGTAGTTGGCAGCAGACCCACGGCGGACGGAGCGCCTGGTAGTTGGCGGCAAACCCGCGGTACTCGACAGGAGGAGTACCTCAGTAGGCTATCTGGGTGAGCGCCCGGTATTTGGCAGCAGACCCTCAGCGGACGGAGCGCCCGGTAGTTGGCAGCAGACCCGCGGTACTCGACAGGAGGAGTACTTCAACAGTCTTAGGTTAGTGAGCAGTACCTCGGAGTCATGACAGGACCACTGTACACTTCAGAGATGGGGCTCTTCAACATTTACGGTTTCGATAATGAAAATCCTGGTTGAGCTGAATCTTATGTTACTCTCCTTGTGGATTGTGTTGAACTATCCTTTGTGGATTTACTGTTTACTCTCCTTGTGGATTTGAGTCTTGCTTTCCTTTGTGGATTGAGTTGTTCTTGAGCTCGTGAGCAGAGCTAGAATTGGGGACTTAGGTATATGTATGGGCATATACCTAAGTCAAGTCAGATGTTACTTCGTGATTGCATCTTTCTTTTGTGCTATATCCTTTGTGGATTTCGGGAGACCTTCGGGGGTCTCGGGGTCCTTACTGAGTAGCTTATACTCACCCCTGCACGGGCTATGCCCGCACTTCGTGGTGTTGGTTGCAGACGACGGACAGCGCTGATCGCGGTTGGGGCGTGGAGCAGGACGGTACCTGGAGGTGGACCACTGGGCAAGACGTGCTCGGAGCGGACGTGGGACCCGAGGAGCCTGGAGGCTATCTGTACCCACCCTTCAGGTGGGATTTCCAGTGGACGACACGAGGCCGCCGTCTTTTCTTCAGTTGCTGTACTTTACTTTTCAGTTGTACTTTACAGTTGGGCTTGTATTTCCGGCCCCTTTACTTTTCTGCACTTTACTTTCCGCTTGCTGACTCTGTGTGGTTGTTACTTATAAAGGCAATGCCTTCCCTGTTTACTGGGATTTTACGCCTTGGTGCTAGTCGCCAGCCCCTGGCCTATGGAAGGCGGGCTTGGGGTAGTCACGGCACGGGCCCCGAGGACGGGTCGTGACAGTACTCAAAAAATAATTTTTTTGTTTAATTTCTGATATCATAACATGATTACGGGTCTTGGAAAAAATGGTATGAGGGGGATTAATCTTTCTCAAAATAAGGAAGTTTAGAAATTGATTATGAAATCTCATTAAAAATCTGAAAATGGGATTCAATTACTTCAAGAAGTTCGTGGAAGGTGCGACCAACTATGTCATTATATAAATAAATGTACCATCCTTAAACAGAACTACAAAAATATGAGTTTCAATACCTTGAAGAATTAGTAAAAGAATAAAAGTGAATGTAAGAATGAATTATTAGTTATGGTGGTTGAACTTAAAGTATCCATAGGGGAGAGTATATGGATTAGGTAAAATAGATTCTCATATCACATGATAAGAGACTTAATTTTTTTTAAAGATGACAGAGAGTGAAAAAAAGTATAAGTAAATTTTGGTAATGATGATACACTTACTATTAATGTTTTTTGTTCTAAAATCATTGGGAAAGAAAATATAAGATTCAAAAACACTATATATATATTGATGGATTGAAACAAAATTTGTTGAGTGTTTATTAGATTTATAATAAAGGGGTTTAAGTTTTATTATATAAGTATGGCTTCTTTATTAAGAAGCTAGAATATGTAAGGGTAGAAAAAATAATGCAATAAACAAAAGGTAACTTATTTCAAGTGGATGATGTTGGAAATTCACGGTATTGAAACATGGGAGAAGAAAATATTTCATGGCATTAAATGATTGATCATCTTGGAAAATGAAAGAAAAATATGATCACCTAAAGATAAAATTTTCTTGATGTTCCAAATTTTAAAATAGAAAGATATTGGATGCGACCAACCTACCAATAATGAAATAATATTAATTATTTACACAAAAAGTGGAAATTTATTCTACCCAACCACTGGAGCTCATTAAATCTGATGCTTGTAAGTCTATGATGAAAAAATAAATTAATGAAGATAAATATTATTTTTTTATTGATGAAATCATATGTATTACATGTTTAATTTTTCTAAAACACACATTAGAGGCCTAAGATATGTCTATGAATTTTCAAAGAAGCGCAAAAGAATATTATGGATTTTCTTTTGAAACGAACCGAACAGATAGTTGTACCATGTTTTAAAAAGGTAATTTTAAAGCTTATTTGGAGAAGCATGGAATTAATCATGAAATTAGTACACCATATATACAAAAATAGAATGGTGTGGTTGAAAATAATAAAAAATGTTTTATGGAGATGTCACATACAATGAATATCAATAATGATGCATCTAGATAATTTAGAGGCAATATATTGAAGTAGTGAATCAGTTATAAATAGGTTATTTTATATAGAAAAAATATAGATATTTCCTATTAGTATATTTATAAAAAAATATATTGGTTTTAAGTATGTTTGAGTTTTTAGAAGCACTTGTGTTATCATGCTAAAAGGTAAAAATTATGGGAAATTTAAAAAGTGATATGTTGATGGATTTTTAATATAATATTCTCTAAATGGAAGTGGATATTTCTTATAAAACAAAAATAATATAAATTTTGTTAAATCTACCAATGAGAAGGTTTTTTGAAATTAAAATAAATAATTTTGGCATGAATAAGAAATTTTATGAAGTAATTATGATGTTGTTTTTGATAAATATCCTAAAGAAATTCTTGATAGAGATGGGAATGTTGGATATATACATATAAAAAAAATAATATTCATCAATTTCAAGTGATAATGTACATAATTGTTTATCTCATCCAAGGACAAGAAGGCAAGTGTAGGTCTAAAGAACCATTGAGGATCAACAGTGAGAGGTATAAACTAAGAAAATTTTGAGGACCAAAAAATCATAATTTATTGTTTTTTCAAGTTTAATGAAGATATATAGAATAATAATTGAATAATGAAGACTATTATGATTTCATTAATGAATAAATAGACTAAATTTGGAGGAACAAAACTTTGGAGTTGGTAACCAACCCAATGTAAAAGAGTATTATTGAGATAAAGATGGTAATAAAAAACAAATTGAATGAAAAAAGAAAAGTTTTAATAAAAAACAAGTCTTTGTTAAAAGGTTATTTACAAGTTAAAGGGGAAGAATTTTATGATACTTTTTCACTGGTTACAAGGCTTGAGGCAATAACAATATTTCTTTCTATTATAGCCCAATGTCTAAAAATGATATTCAAAATGGATGTCAAGTCTTCCTTTCTTAATGGTGAGCTGGAGGATGAGGTTTTAATTGAAAAACCCCTTGGGTTATTTCTTGGAGAATATGATAATTATCTTTCCAATTTAAAGAAGGATTTATATGGGTTCAAATAAGCCCCATTAACTTTGTATTATAAGCTGGAATCATGTTTAAAGATGTTGAATTTCTAAAAGGGAAGAGTAAACAACAACCTCTATATTAAAGATGAAAAAGTGGTATCTCTAATTGTTATTTTTTATCTATATAAAATTATATTTTATAGAAATGATTAAGAATATTTTTGTAAATATTCCAACTAAATTAGGAAGTTAATTTAAATTTCCATTCTTGCTGAGATGAAACACTCTCTTGAATTTGAAATTTCTTAATAGAGAGATCAAAATTTTCTTTATCAAGAAATATAAGATATGGAATTTATAAAAAATGTTTTCATGGATATATCAAATCTATATTACACCCTAATTTCACTAGGAACTATGATTCCCAAAAAATGGAATAGAAAATAAGTGGGTCCAAGAGAATTATAGATACCAATTTGAAGTCTGTTATACATGAAAAATTTTGAGACAAATATTTTTTATGTTTTCACCTATTTAAATAGTTCTAAAATTTCACCAAAATAATCCTATTTTATTAATAAAAAAAGGATTATTAGGTACATCATAGGTCAAATATATTCTGGTTTAAAATATTGTATCAAAGGGATGCTTGATATGTTTAGATACACCGATACAAATTGGTCATTCTTTATTAATGATAAAAGGTCTACATCTATTATAGTTTTAAACCTATGATAGATGTGTGTTTTCTGGTACAATAAAAATCAATTTTTAGTCACATTGATTACTATTGGGGAAAGATATGTGGTTACCAATCACAAGAAAATCCAACTCATGTGAATGAATACATAGTTCGAAAGTATCAAGATTGAAGTGAAGTTTCCATTACTTATTAGGTGTGATAATTGAAGTGATACCAACTTGTTAAAGATTCTAATTTGGAATTCAAGATCTATGAAAATTGATATAATGTATCACCTGATCATATATTATGTGGAAATAAATTAATTGAAGCTAAAATTTATTCCTATAATGGATTAAATATTTAATGTATTCACCAATCCACTATCTAAGGATGATTTTTAGAACCTGTGGTTAATGTTGGGAGTTTAACCTTTCCCTTATCAGGGATAAGGTATATTGTATGAGTAATATCTCTCATATTTCTTTATATATATTTTTCCAAAGGGGAGAAAAGGAAAGAAAAAATAAATATTCCTTTTACTTTTATCTTCTTATGTTTTCTCAAATGGGGAGAATATAATATAAGGGAGGTATCTAATGATATGTGTCAACTTTTGTGGGAGTAATCTTTTATGGGGTTATGGGTGTTTTTAGAGAGAGATTCTAAAATTGGTAAGTTGTGAATTTATCATTTTTAAGTTTGAATTGATTTAATAGTTTTTTAAGTGTATAAAGGAATTTGTGTATTACCAATTCTATAGATATATTTTTTAATGTTTTGGGATTATATGATGTGATGAGGAAGTATTGATTAAATAAAAAGTGATCCATTAATGGATAATATTTTCTCATGGAATCATTTCATTGAGTTGAATTAAGAGAATCATGTTTGAATAGGTATGAATGTATAGACAATAAGGAATTATTATTCATTGTTCTTATTTCCTATATTGAGTTCACTTAAGTAGGATTAGAATTATAAAATTATGATTCACTAATAATAGGTTTGAGTATGAAAGTGATTTATGTTCCTTAGCTTCCAAAAAATACAAAGGGAGATATTTTTTTCCCATGATATGTTTTAAAGTTTTTAATTCTTTGGGAGGTTGTTAATAGAATAATTTCCCATAGTATATGGAATCCATAAAGATAAGAAATATTATAGAAGGTTAAACTAGATGATATTTTTTTATTGTATTTTATTGTCAACACATAAATCATGATTCAAATCACATAATATAGTGTGAGGTTAAGATTTTATGATGTTTAGAATTACTTTTAATAGGTATGGAGGTGTTTGTGAATGAGTTAGAGGAAATATGGAATTTAGGGTTAAAATGGAAAAAATGGTTATGTCTATAATCATTTAAAGGAAATCCATGTAAAGGGAATCCATGTAGATTGATGTAAGGGGATATAATATATATAATGATGTATAGAAATTAATCAACATTACGATATTAAGAAAATGGTATCCATCACCACATATATGAATCGATTTAAGGGGATTCTTATCATATAAATAGATCTATGGAATTTATAGAGATCAATGAAAGGTGGTTCAAGTAAGGGGATTATTTTTCTTTAAATTTAACTAAAATTTTGAGAATTTTTTTTTTCAAATAAAACATATAATTATGTGATTTTACATGAACTGTTATTCAGTTAAACAAACACCATGATGCTTTAGTGAAAGTAGTAATTCTAGCCTCTAAATTATAATGGGTGAAAATGAATTTTTTCATGGAATGTGATGTGGATTTGATCTATTATTGAATAAGTGGTTAAAGATATGTGGTAGCCAGAAAAAAATATAGTTATTACATGGGATTTATATATTTTATTTTAAAGAGGAAAGAGAAATGCATGAAATTTTAAATATCATGATGGAAACCAGGATGAGTAATTAAATATTTAAATTTAAATATATGTAACTATTTTATTATAGGTTGAAGACTCAAAAATAAGTAAAAAATAGGTGGAATATTATTCACATGATTTTGTGAATAAATTTTTGAAGATAAAAAAGAGTTAGTGTGTAAAAATTCCAATAGAAAATTATGATGATGATTTTTTGAATGATAATAGGAGTGTTGGATGTGAATTTCATATGAGAGGTAGATAATTATGAATAATTTACTGTCACTACACTTTTAAATAAACATACTCACAATATAGAATAATATAGTGATGAGAGTAGTTACATATTGTTTGATGCATTAATATTGAAGTGGATTCTTTTCATTGTGTGAGAATATAATATGGAGAAATAAAAACACCCGATTACTCAATATCAACCTATTAGTGGAAAACATATGTGTTATTACCAATATTTTCTATCATTTTAAAATGATAAATGTATTTTTCTATATAATACATTGAATCTATTTCATGAGACTTGTAAAATTTGAGTTTTGAAGATAAACCTTACTCAACTATACCTACTAGTAGATTCTACTAGGTTATGTGATATTGGGAAATTCTAAATCATATCAAGGATTAACATTATCATTTGATAGGCTAACCTTGTAAATTTTTATTCTCTTAGTGTTTTCATGCATTTAGATGTATGCAGATATAAAATATCACTCTTTCTAACTAGTGTAAATGATTATTTAAAAAAATAAAAAATAAGTAAGATCATTAATTAAACCCATACTATTTATCTCTCATATATCTTATAGGTGGTTCTAAATCCTTACATATTATATATAAAATATTTTTATCAAATTTATTATGAATGAAAATATTGAGTATCAATCGAGTTTAATAATTTTTTTAATTTTATTTTTATATAAATAATTATATATATATCAACCTTATTTAAATAATTTCTCAATTTTCAAACTACATTCTCAAGGATACAGTTTTGTATCAACTCAAATTTAACTTTACATACAAATAATTTTTTTACTTTTCACGTCTGTCAACTCAGAGATACTCTTACATATATAGGGAATGTTTTTTTCCTTTCTCAATTTTCCTATATATCAACTCAGATTTACATTTACATATCTGAATTTCTTGGTGTAATTTTCTATTTTTCAGTCCATATAATTTGATTAACTCTTATTTATTGATTAATTTATCTCTTACATGATATGAAATTTGAAAAATTCCATAGCCTCTTCAAATCTTCTTAACTTCGGTATTACTTAGCCTCTAAACTCCTAAATTTAATTAGATTCTATTTTCCTCAAATTTTCCTTGTATAGACTTAGGAAATTTATCATCTTTAAACACATTATATGATTAAATCATACAAATTTAACATTAAGATACTTTATCATTCAATATCAATAAAAAAACAAATTATAGACTCAAATAATATAGAGATATCATCTTCTAGTTCCATAACATCACTAACATCTATAATTTATTCTGAAAATGTCAAACATCACTAAATATTCATCTCATATTATAAATAGAATTTTTTTATTTTAAACATGATTTATATATTGATAATAAAATCCAAAATATAATCATATACACTTCATCCCTTCTCCAATTCTTATTTTTATCTTATAAAAACTTTCATCATTCCTAGTCTCAAAAATCTCCCCCTTTTTTATTTTTTTAAAACCATTGATAATAAATAGATTTCTAAACTTAGTGAGCTTATAAATAAATAATTATTAAATAATTATATGTTTATATGAGATAAATTAGAGTATGAAATGAAAAAATTGAATAATAATTTCATGTTTACAATAATTTTAGACTTACATCCACTTATTCATAGCTATTGAAACCAAATTATATCAAATTATTTAAATAATGTTTCTTCCACTCATGAACAATTATTCCTTGAACCTATGTATAATAATTTCCTAAAGTTTTTATATACATTCTCAAAAAATACGTTAAAATATTTTACAACTCACAAAACCATACCAACATTAAAAATTACCCCTTTTAAAAACACTATCCAAATATATTCTCCATCCAAATAAAATATTTCTATCCCAGTAGGTCAAACACATATCTTTATATTCTCTCTTTATATAGTTTTTCTCTGACCTTGTAAATACATTAAGGGATAAACACATAGTGATTTATGTTGTCTTTATCCCTCTTAAATAAAATTATTTAAAGAATAAGTGACATAAGGTATGGATAAATAAAACCATATCATTAAGTAGAGTGAGGTAAAACTCTCTTTATCATCCTCAAATTCTAAAATGAATTTATTGGTAGTGGTTTAGTTAAAACATTAACTATTTTATCCTTCGTTAGATAAAATCAATCTTTGAAACATCTTCTCCATTATCTCATTAATAAAATGACATTTTATATAATTTTTATTTGATAATGAATGTTAAACCAACTTCTTTAATAGATTTATAACTCTTTTATTTTCACATATCATGAGTGTTGGAAAATTGGCATTCATATTAAGGTCTTCTAACTAAGTTTTCATCCAAATCAATTAGGTTGTTACATGGTTTTCCAAAACATACTCCACCTCAGTAGTACTCAAGGTCACCAAACTTGGATTTTTTTGTTCCATGTCACAAAAATTTATTATAGAAATAATTTCCCTCAAGATGTAGAACTTATATCATTAAAATTTCTAGCATAATCCACATTATATTTAAAATTTTCCAGTCACATATTTCACCTCATAATTAATTATGCCTTTGATATATATATCTATCCTATTAGGAATGATAAAATTTTATCTCTTTAGTGTACTCTAAAATATATCACAAAGTGTAGTATTAGACATAAGATCTGGTTGTGAATTTTTAAATTAAAATCCAAATAAGTTTTCCAAACTAACTTAAATTAGATTTCTTTTCTTATTTTTTTATTTCTTGGTTCTTATTTAAATTTGTGTAGAAATTGTCTTTAAATATTCCATTCTCAGTATTTTCAAAATTTCTCTGGTATAGTTATCTTTACACAATAAAATATAATCCTTAGAAACATAAAAATTCAAGAAATACCATAAATCACTAATCATGGATATCTAAAAGTTATTATTCTTTTATAAATAAAATTATTCTTTTAATCTTTATTTATTTCCATAAAAAATGATATCGTCCACAAAGATGATAATAGTCAAAGATGCCTCTTTATATTCTTTGACATATAGGTCACTATTGAATCATACTTTCTTGAACTTTAGTGACTTAAAGAATGAAACATTATTGAAATAACATGATCTTGAGGCTCAGTTTAATTCTTACATCACATTATTCAACTTTAAAAGAAATCCATTATCTTCTCTATGAAATAATCCATTTTTTTGTTGCATGCAAACTTACTCTTTCAGTTTTCCATCAAGTAAGGAATAATTTGCATCTATATAAATGATATTGTATTACCATTTGGTTTCAATATAAATAAAATTATAATGGTATCAAGCCTATAAATTGGTGTGAAAGTTTTATCAAAATCAAATCTCTCCTCATGTGAATAAACTTTTAAAACAAATATATATTTTTTATCAACACCTCTCCTTTCCTATTTGACTTGATATGAAACAACCACTTTATTACTATTAAAATATTACTCATTGTATTGGGTACCAAATATCAAGTGTAATTTTTCTCAATCTGATCTAGCTCATGATTCATGGAATTCATCCTTTATTGATTCTCTAAATGTTCTTTCAAATAATTTGGTTCAACCTAAGAAAACAATGACATATGGGGGGGGGGGGGGTTCCTCAAATTTATCCTAGTATGAATTGGTTAACCTTGATCTCAAATTATGTTTAAGACCTCTAGATACTTTACTAGCCTTTGATGTGTTGATAAATATTTCTATTTATCACTAAAAATAGATGAATTTTTATCTTTAACATGAACTCCATATTAAATCATTTCATTTTAAAATAACACATCATGTTTATTAACAAAATATTCTTCTTAGTATTTACTTCTAAAACTCAATTCATAATATTTAACATTATTATTTGAGTATTCCAACACCTTCACATTAACATTTTCCATAATATTTTTTATATACTTGTTGTATCAATGATATCCTCTTGAATTACGAGGCTATCCATAGAAGATACCATCAACTCCTATTTGTTCAAACTTCCCCATGTTTTCAATTATCACAAAGATTGTAAAAGGTATTCCAAATACCCAATATTATTTCAATCATATGGTATTATTTTAATACATATGATATAGAGTTATATCTGAATTGGGTTTTCACAAACCATAGTTTGTCATTTGAACTATTATACCAATTTATTTCCTCTATAAAAATCAAGATTCGTCATGATCTACCTACATAGTGTAAGAAATTTCCACCAATCTTTTATTATTTCCTTTACCCACACCATTTTGGTGGTATTTGGTGTCCCAATTGTTTTATGAATATCATGAATTTTTAGGTATATAATAAAATTTTAACTAGTGTATCAAACACCATTATCTTACTATAACTTATTTAAAGAGAAACCACACCCTCTTTATGAAATTTTTTCAAATTATTAAATATCTTAAAGGTATCTACCCTATATTTCATAAAAATATTTTAAGTAACATGAGTGAAGTCATAAATAAAATAAATAATGTATTGTTCTAAATTTATTAATTTCTTCCTCATAGGACCATTGATAACAAGTTATTGAATAATGTAAAAAATTCAATTTATAAAACCAAATTACTACTAGATAATAGTGATTAGGGTTGAACCATAAGGAATTAAGTTGTATAAAATCCAAGATAAAAAAAAGAAAAATAAAATAAAAATAAAATAATGTTTGAGAAATATTATGATTGAATGAAGTGGAAAGTGATGTTAAACTAGTGGTTAAGTGAATAAAGTGAAATAGAAACAAAAAATGACTAGAGTGAATAATAAATAGATTTAGGGGAAACTTGATGGAACTGAAATGATAAAATATATATAATCTTGAATCAAGATTAAGCATAATTGTGCTAAAAAAACTATAAATAAATGAGATAAAACACCTAGATATTATTTGGTGATCAAACTCTCCTAGTGAACTCTCCAAAGGACTAATATGTATATCAAATATTCAAGATATTGACAATTTTTTCTTAGATAAAACAAAATTAAACCTATTCCAACTGATGTAATTTAGTGGAATCTCCCAAGTTGAAATATTCAACACTTTACTTGTTATTTCATGAAATAGGGAAGATATTATACTCATAAAGAATATAAAAAGTGAACATTTGTTGAAAATAATACATTATTAGACTCCTAATAAAACCCACCTTAATTAGTCAATTTTTTGTTTAGTTTGAATTAATTTTCATCTAAAAAATCTACTTTAATCAAATATACATTTTAAATTCTTTTTTAGATAAATTAGAAAATAATGTTGGAAAATTGACCAAGAGATACCAACAAAATACTATTAAATCCAAACAATAATTGGAAAAAATTTAAATTAAATTCATTCTAGCACACCAAATGAGTTTAGCTATCCATGTTCACATTAATAAAAAAGATATTAAATGAATGAATATCAAATATATTATGAATAAATAAAATAATAAGAAGGTGAGAAATATCTTCTATGTTGTTCTAAATCCTCCCAAATGATCCAATTTCCTCTAGCTATTTATTCAGGTGTTTCCCCTCATCTCTAGTTTGGTCCTCTCCTATGTGCTCTTTGGAATGTCTTTAATGTTAGTATCCTTACAATAAGTATTCCATGGTATTTTTAAAATAAATCAAAGTGAAAAATCACACCACTGATCTCATAGATATAAACACCAATTTTCAATAATCAATCTCTATGTGGAGACCATTTTATTTAGCTTCTTCCACACAGTAATTTGATTTAAAACTTCTAACTGAATGTGCTCCTCCTACATGAGTCAGGATTCAAATCCAAAAATAAAGAATATAAATAAAAATCCTAGCATGGTTGTAACGAAATAACCATATATTCCTAGAGTTGGTGCATTATTTTAATAGATTGGCATGATTACAAGGAATCAAGTCCCGCAAGACCGATCAATTTAGCAGTCTTGGAAAATTGATTACATACCTGACCATTAAATTACACTTTCTAACATACAACACAAAAAATACTTTCAGAAATCCATTTTTCTCTTAGCTTAACCCTACATAAAACACTTCTTGGGGTCGTGGGAAAATAAAACATAAGAAAGGGGTGAGATCAGATGCTCAGTAAGGGAAAAAATTTAGTGGAAGCTATAAACTTTTAAGGAAACATGTGTAATAAAAACAATAGCCTTTTAAACATAAACTTGAACATAATATGGAAAAATTTAATCAAACATTACCATATAAACATGAACTTGGATATTATACTAGTCGAATAATCACATGTAATAACTAATTTCATAATGAGTGAATGTATAGTACTAAACTTTAATTTCTGTGTCAACGTCTCGTGCCAGGACCTAGGGGCTAACTGTAACCAGACCCCTACCTGGAGAGCCTCTATAACCGGACTCCAAATCGGAGAGCCTCTATAACCGGACTCTAACCTAGAGAGCCTTGGTAACCAAAATCCAACTCGAAGATCCTCTGTAACCGGACTCCAACCCTGAGGGTCTTCTATAACCATACCACAAACCAGAGGGCTTACTTTTATTGGTCCCCAACCCGGAACATACTAGTCCAATACATTAATCTTAAGAAAAAGTTAAAATATACCATAATCATTCATATTAAAACTAGAATACAAAATGTGAATACTTTAACCATAAACCATGAATGGCATAAAAATAACTCATCCATAGTCAAACATATCATAAAACATTAAATACAATATGTAAGATTTGTATCATAATAAATCAACTTCAAACAAGTGTAAAATTTATCAAAGGATGTTGACATAGATGAAATCAAAACTATTTGAGAGAAATATAGACTTCTATTTTAAAATCATTTAAGACTCACATAATTATAGAGAAAACATTTATTTTGAAAATATTTTTATAAGCTTGTAAAGGAAGCTTCAATGATGTTATGATGGTAGAGAATAACCACACCCTCCGTATAAGTTAAAAAAGACATTCTTACCTTAATTTTGCTGAAAATGTTGTAAACAGCCTCATTTGGAAAACAACTGAATGATTCCTTTCAAAACATATATGTTCAAATAAGGGTATAAGTGACATTAAACCATTTTATATTAAATAGTAAAAATGTTTTGAAATACATTTTAATGAAACATGGATGTGGTTGATAAAGAGGTCCCAGAAGATACTTACGTAAAAAAACTTCAGATAATAAAGAAATTGTAGAATTAACCCTTACCTTGTAATTTTCTTTGGATGAGGGTATGTTAAACTCTTTTATAATAGTTAAATATTTTTTATTATATTATAAAAAAACATATACATAATTATGATATCATATATGATCTTCTAATAATGCTCTGTTAATGGAATTTTAGTATTATCGTCGTTTCAGGTGTTAACTAATTCATTTTACATTATACTATCTATTATGTGAGTCAGGTTTGTTATGGACGAGATGTTTATTATTCATATCCAGAATGATATCAAGTATTTAAAAATTATTTTTAATCATCAAATTAAAATTAATCTTGAATGGTTACGATGGGGAATGAATCTCATCGCATTCATGGAGATGGTAATCCGTACGCACGCACGAGTGACAATATCATTCTTTTGATATTAAAATCATATATAATTGGATGGAATATAATATATAAATAATTATTATCTTTTTATATTTATTATTTACATCAATTATACATCATTATTATAACCATCAAAATAATAATGTATTGAATATCAACTACACCACGACGTGGAGACGGTAAGCCGTACGTACGCACGTATGGCGACATATCATTCAAAAGATGAATATAATAATTAATATTGTTGTACCATATTTATAATGAAATTATATTATGTATAATATACTAGATTTATTATTTTAGAATGGAAACAATAAGGAAAGAAGAAGTGGGAGAAGAAAAGAACTTGAAAGAGGTGATGAAATATTTACCTCTTCTTCGGGTTCTTCCTTTTGATTTGATCAAAAGGGATTCTTAGGTTGGATTTATGACTAAATTAAGGCCTCTAGGATTAAGGGAGGATAGTTTAAAGGATATTTCAGATGGGTTCCATTGAGCCAAATGGATTTGGAGGAGTCAATT
This sequence comes from Viscum album, assembly GCA_963277665.1. Classification (NCBI taxonomy): domain Eukaryota; kingdom Viridiplantae; phylum Streptophyta; class Magnoliopsida; order Santalales; family Viscaceae; genus Viscum; species Viscum album. The sequence goes on along the minus strand of OY728130.1, from coordinate 1,241,395,728 downwards.
TGAGATAAGGGGAAGTTCTCTTTTATAAGAGAGGTGAGGGTCACTTTTGGAAAAGTTTGAAACATTATTTTATAATAAAATAATTTTCGGTTTCTAATGGCTCTAAAATAAATTATTTCGAGTATATGGTGGTTATGGGTCGAAATAATCTCAACCAATAGGTTTTATACAAGTTTAGACTACCATATTACCCTTATCTTTTATATTTAACTCTTAGTTAAATAATTTAACTTTTATCGTGTCTTCTTGTGTTCTTACACTATATGGTTAATAAACTTACTCTAAACATCCAAGAGAACTAAAGTGGTTCATTAATTACATATATAATATTATTTAAGCCTTTTTGCTAAACATTATATTTTTATAAATATTATATCAACCTATAATATAGCATTTTAAAAAAAAATTAATTTATGTCAATTTTGACACTATTTGGTATTTGGTTTTTGTGAAAGTCATAAAAACTTGATTTATAAGAACAAGACACATTGACTCAACCCTAAAATTTCATATTCACATTGAAAATTCGTGGATATCATAAAAACATTGAAATTATATTTATTTTAATATTTATAATACCATTTATTTGATTCTTTCATTAATAAGGTAATTACTGAATCATCATTGTGTCATAAATAAATTTAATTTTTTAATGTCTAAAAAATATAAATAAACTACCATTATGTATGAAATATTTTTATCATTCTAATGAATATTTATAGTCTAATTTATATTGTGTGTAACCCTATATTAAAAATGGTTTAGTTATTAAACTTTGATTTTATCTCTTTTAACTCTTCTTTAAATAAAATAATAATAAATGTCCTAATCTAATACAAGTGGACATAAAGGATCATATTTTATTCCTAAAGTTTTTTTTTCTAATTACACTTATCCAATATAATTATTACATGTGTTATGGTAATAATAATATCATTTTTTATCATTAATTACCCTATTTACTTTTAACTGTGGTAAATAAAAGTAAAAGGTTACTATTCACTAAAAATTATTTTCATCTTATTGAACCAAATTTTTCTTACTGATATCAACCATGTCTCTCAAATTTTTTAAATTCCACTCCCAGAATCGGTAAAATTATGTTTTATGCGAATTTGCATATTCTCCTAGGAGGTGGGTGAGAGACGGTGAAAATTTCAATAAAATATTTTATATCTAATATTATTAAAAAATGAATCCAATGAATTAAATTGAACATATATAGTTATTATGTATCTATTTTGGCCTAAAATATATTTAAATAAAATAAATAATTATTTAAATGAAAAGTTGGTTTTAACCAATAACGTAGTGTTTTTCACTATTCATCAAAAATTGAATGTTTTTAGAAACATACCAAAAATTCACCTTAAGATAACTTTGATATTTTGAATTCAAAAATGAAGTCTATTTTACCAAATTAAAAACATTGAAATTTCATTTATTAATTTAAAATTAATTCCCATTATCAAAACCAAAAAGCGTATTTTTAAGAAATAATAACCAAAATATCGACACTTGTTTTTGTCCAATTTCTAAGTGAAATTATTTCCAATGACCAACATTGTATTAAATGGTAAAAATATAATCTAATTATACATCCAAACCATTCATCTGTATAGTTGAACAATATAAATTATTTTGATTAAAAAAGTTATTTTCAGTTAAAATATAGTATTTTTCACTATTCACTAAAATATGAAAGTTATTAGAAAAACACTAAAAATTTATTGAAACTAAATTATTTTTTCCCAATTCTAAAGAAGAATTTATTTTTTGTCAAATTGAATATATAAAATTTTAAAATATTGGATTTAAAAAGGGTTCACCATTAAAAGGTGGTAAAAGTGCATTTTTTTGAAAAATACTTCTTTTATCTAAAAAAAATGAATTTGTCCTTACATTATGTCTAAGAAACTCATAATATAGATTCTAAAATTATAAGTATTATATAATGTTTAAAATTCTGTAAACACTATTCATAACCACTTTTGAACGGCTAGTTTGGTAAGTCGTGGTGTGCTTGAACTCGGTGTTGCTTGTAGTGTAAGTTATTGAATTACTTTAAAGAAATAATGTAATATGAAATCTTGGGGTGTTACATCCTTCCCTAATGTAATAAATTGAATCCTCACAATTTGAAATTTTTCTTCGAAAATAAAAGGTTGAAAATAGAAAATACCTTTGTGGGAAAACCCACATCTGAAATTGGGTTAATAAAATTTTGTCTTAATAAAAGGAAAAGGGAAATAAAAAGGTCACCACCAAAATTATGAACTCTATTAGGAGAAAATTGGTGGCAATTAGAGACACTTAATTGGAAGAAAAAATGTCAATATTTAAAGGGAGTTATTGAAGTCATCAATCACAAAAAAGTATAAAATTGAGGGCCTCAAATACAACAATCTATGATGATTTAAGATCCCTTCCATAAAGTTTAAGAATTAATTTTTCCATAGAATAAGATGAAAAGATTATATATATATATATATATACATGACATGTAGAGTTTCATCCTTCAACTAATTCCTACCACAAACTCATCTTTCAATCCAAAAGATTTCAAACAAATATTCTATTTATCCTAATCGTATAGGGTTCCAAATATAATGAATTTATAATTCACCTATCAGAACATTTAAAAAAACTATATTATACAATTTAGGGACTTCACGTAGTCCTGTGGTAGGCGATAAATCTCAATCGCACTATGGTTGTGGGTTCAATTCCTGTAGCTTTTTCCAATGCGGCGGATTGTCACACAGTCTACGTGTTGTCCTTTTTATAACAATCCAAAAAAAAACCTTAACAATAGAATCCAATTTCAAACTTAATCCATTATAACCTTTAGACTTATCCAAAATACTTCTATTCAAACTCACAGTACAATATTTATAACGAAGTTAAACACAATGAAGATCCTTTTTTCCACGTAATAACATGTGAACACCTTCATCATGTATTATTTTAAAACATGGAAACACCTGAATTACCTTAAAACCTTATTGATTATATTCATGCTCCATTATCCTTTATATAATACTGGATATATTCCTTATATCCAAAATTTTGAATATTCAAAAAATGATGAAACAAAAAAACTATTAATCAGTTCCAATGAAGTCAAGAATATTGAATATATTTTATCCAAATCAACCATCTCTTCTTCTAAAATCACTATCTCATTATCAAGACTATATTAAGGATTACCTTTCCTTCAACTATGTATTTTCCAAAAAGTGTAGCTTACTATTAAGTCACTTTTCTTAGAACCATATAATCTCAAATCCTCAATAAAATAGTACTGTAGTACAATCCTTATTTATCTCCATAATTCATATAACTAGTATATTGTTGATACAACACTCAAATGAAATAATTATATAATAACAACATAAGAACACTAGTCATTCCTCTTCATCTGAGGTAGTATCATAACTTTATTATTATCCAATAAAATCATTTGTGGTATACTCTGATGACTGAGACACTGATTCATATAGTGTCCCAATACCTTGAAAATGAATCATTTTATATTTGAAACCTTTTTCTTAACCTTGCAATCACGTACTTGGTGTCCTTTTTCTTCACACTTATAACAAAATCCCATTACCTTCAAGCATTTTCCAATGTGATTATTTAAACATTTATCACATATAAGAAAATCCTTCTTTCCCCTCTTCCCTTTATCCATATTTCTCTCTACCATCCCTTTCTTCTCTTGCTTCCCTTAAAAGCCATATGACTCATTGAATTATTTACTTATTATATTAACACATGATATTATGTCTTCATATGTTTAGAATACATGGGAGACTATTTCCCTTACACATTCTGTCTTAATACCATGACATATATGATTCTTCTTACTCTTTGGATCATGTGTATTGCTGGAGGTCTCATTCCATCTACTGGGCACCATTTCTAAACAATGGCATACACAATAGGTTAGTTTATGAATCACAATGAATAATTATAAACATGTAAAATAGTTAACATAAATTGAACAGTTCATGGATATAATTCATAATCATAAAAATGTTTTCTTTGAAGCATTATACACTGATAAGCCCTTCATAGTGTTCTTTAAAGAAAATGAGAATTATCCTAAGCATATCCCCTAGGAGTGTTGAAACCAAGAGTGAAGTAAGGCCCATTATCGTGCACCAGTTCCCATTCGAGTCTTGATCAAAGCAGTGTTTTCGGGTTTTACCCCTAGCTACATTTGTTCTTTAGCTGCCACTACCTGCTCGTATCCATACAGGGATGTATTTTCTTGGAAAACTCACAAAATCTTTACATTACCAAAATTATAGGAAGTTATTCTATACTAATCCTCAAAGTCTATCTTAGGGTAATATGCTCTAATCCAAGTTTATCAAAATCTAGTTTCCAAGGTTATTGCTAAACCTCCTATGATACCAACTGTAACACCCCAACCCTATATTTCCAGAGTTAGTGTATTATTTTCATACATTGGCACGATTACAAAGAATCAAGTCCCGAAAGACCGATCAGTTGAGTAGTCTTGGAAAATAGATTATATACATGAACGTTACATTACAATTTATAACATACAACACACAAAATCCTTTGAGAATTCCATTGTTCCCTTAGCTTAACCCTGCATAAAACACTTCTTGTCATCCTGGGAAAATAAAACATAAGAAAGGGGTGAGCTTAGATGCTCAGTAAGGGTAAATAATTAAGCGAAAACTATAAAATTTTAAGGCAAGATGTGTAATAAAAACAATAGCCTTTTAAACATAAACTGAAACATAATATGGAAAAATTAAATCAAACATTACCATATAAACATGCACATGGATATTCTAATAATTGAATAATCACATGTAATAACTAATTTCATAATGAGTGAATGTATAGTACAAGAATTTAATTTCTGTTTCATGGCCTCATACCAGGACCTAGGGGCTAACTGTAACCGGACCCCTACCTGAAAAGCCTCTGTAACCGGACTCCAACCCAGAGAGCCTCTGTAACCGGACTCCAACCTGGATAGCCTCTTTAACCAGACTCCAACCCAGAGATCCTCTTTAACCAGAATCCAACCCAGAGGGTCTTCTGTAACTAGACCCCAACCCGGAGGGCTTACTTTTACTGGTCCCTAACCTAGAACATACTAGTCCAATACATTTATCTTAAGAAAAGGTTGAAATATAACATAAATATTCGTATTAAAACTAGCATAATAAATTTCAATAAATTATCTATAAAACATGAATGGAATAAAAATAACTCATCCACAACCAAACATATCAGAAAACCTTAAATACAATATGGAAGATTTGTATCATAATAAATCAACTTCAAACAATTGTAAAATTTATCAAAGGATGTTGACATAGATGAAATCAAAACTATTTGAGAGAAATATCTCTTTCTATTTTGAAATCATTTAAGAGTCACATAATTATAAAGAAAACATTTATTTTGAACATATTATTATAATATTTTAAGGTAAACTTTGACTATGTTATAATGGCAGAGAATAACCACACCCACCGTATAAGTTAAAAAAGACATTCTTACATTAATATTATTGAAAAGGTTGTAAAGTACCTTGTTTGGAAAAATACTGAAATATTCCTTTCAAAATATATAATTACAAATAAGGGTATAAATGACTTTAACCCATTGTAGATTAAATAGCAATTTGTTTTGAAATACATTTTTAAGAAACATGGATGTGGTTTATAAAGAGGTCCCAGTTGATAATTATGTAAAAACAACCTCGGATAATAAAAGATTGTAGAATTAACCTTACCTTGTACTTTTCCTTGGTTGAGGGTATGTTAAACTCCTATATAATAGTTAAATAATTGTTATTAAATTATAAAAAAACCATATACATAATTATGATATAATATATGATCTTCTAATAAATCTTTGTTAATGGTATTTTAGTATTATCGTCGTTTTGGGTGTTAACTGATTCATTTTCCTTTATATTATTTGTTATGTCAGTTATGTTTATTATGGATGGGATGTTTATTATTCTTATATAGAATGATATCAAGTCTTTAAAAATTATTTTTAATCATCAAATGAAAATTAGTCTTGAATGGTTATGATGGGGATTGAATCTTATCGTGTTCGTGGAGAAGGTAATCCGTACATACGCATGAGCGATAATATCATTCTTTTGATATTAAAATCGTATATAATTGGATTTTATATCATATATAAAGAATCATTATCATGTTATATTTATTATTTAAATCAAATATACATCATTATTATACCCATCCAAATAATAATGCATTGAATAACAACTACACCACGACGCAGGGACGGTAAGCCGTACGTACACACGTATGGTGACATGTCATTCAAAGGTTGGATCGAATAATGAGTATGGTTGTACCATATTAATAATAACATCACAGTATATAGAATATACTAGAATTATTATTTTATCATGAAAACAACAAGGAATGAAGAAGTGGAAGATGAAAAGAACTTGAAAGAGGTGATGAAATATTTACCTCTTCTTTGGGTTCTTCCTTTTGATTTCATCAAAAGGGATCCTTAGGTTGGATTTATGACTAAATTAAGTACTCTAGGATGAAGGGAGGACAGTTTAAAGGATATTTCGGTAGGGGTTGGCTGAGCCAAATGGCATTGGAGGTGTGAATTTGAGAGAAGGGGAAGTTCGCTTTTATAAGAGAGGTGAGGGTTGCTTTTTGAAAAGCTTGAAATATTATTTTATAATAAAATCATTTTAGGTTTATAATGGCTCCAAAATTATTTATTTCTAGGATAAGGTGGTTATGGGTCGAAATAAGCTCAACCAATAGGTTTTATACAAGTTTAGGTTACCATTTTAACCTTATCTTTTAGATTTAACTCTTAGTTATATAGTTTAACTTTTACCGTATCCTCTTGTATTATTACACTATATGGTTAATAAACATACTCTAAACTTCCAAGAGAAATTAAAGTGGTTCATAAATGACATATATAATATTATTTAAGCTCTTTGGATAAACCTTATATTTTTAGTAATATTTTATCAAGTAATAATATAGTATTTGTTTAAAACATTAATTTATGTCAATTATGACACTATTTGGTATTTGGTTTTTGTGAAAGTCATAAAAACATTATTTCTTTTCAAAAGATACATTTAATAAACCCTAAAATGTCATATTCACCCTGAAAATTAGTGGATGTCATAAAAACTTTGAAATTATATTTAATCTAATATTTATAATACCATTTATTTGATTCTTTCATTAATAAGGTAAATACTGAATCATCATTGTGTCATAAATACATTTAATTATTTAATTTATAAAATTATAAATAAAATACCCTAATGTAGAAAATATTTTTATCTTTCTAATGAATATTTATAGTCTAATTTATAATGTGTGTAGCTCTACATTAAAATTTTTTTAGTTATTAAACTTTGATTTTAACTCTTTTAACTCTTCTTTAAATAAAATAATAAGAATTGTACTAATATAATACAAGTGGACCTAAAGGTTTATATTTTATTCATAAGGTTGTTTTTGGTCAAACTACACTTATACAATAGAATTATGACATGTTTTAGGGTAAAAATAATATCATTTTTACCCTTAATTGCCCTATTTACTTTTAACCGTGGTAAATTAAAGTAAAAAAGTTACTATTCACCAAAAATTATCTTCATCTTATTAAATAAAAATTTTATTACTGATATCAACCATGTCTTTTGGATTTTTGAAATTTCACTCACAGAATCAGTAAAATTATGTTTTATACAAATTTGCAAATTCTCCTAGGAGGTGTGTAAAAGAGAGTGAAAAGTTCAATAAAATTTTATATATCTAATATTATTAAAAAATGACTCAAATGAATTACATTGAACATATATAGGTATTATGTATCTATTTTGACATAAAATAAATTTAAATAAAATAAATAATTATTTAAATGAAAAGCCGGTTTTAACCAATAACACAATGTTTTTCATTATTCATCAAAAATTGAATTTTTTCAGAAACATACTAAAAATTCACTATAAGCTAATTTTGATATTAAGAATTAAAAAATGAAGTATATTTTACCAAATTAAAAACATATAAATTTCATTTATTAATTTAAAATTAATTCCCATTGTCAAAACCAAAAATCGTATGTTTAAGAAATAATAACTACCAAAAGATTGACACTTGTATATGTCTAATTTTGAAGTGAAATTACTTCCAATGACCAACATTGGATTAAAAGGTAATAATATAATCTAATTTTACATCCAAACCATTCATATGTATAGTTGAATCCAATAAATTATTTTGATTAAAAAAGTTGTTTTCAGTGAAAATATAGTATTTTTCACTATTCACCCAAATATGAATGTTATCAGAAAAACACCAAAAATTTATTGAAACTAAATTATTATGTCAGGATTCTAAAAAAGAAGTTTATTTTGTCAAATTTAATATATAAAAGTTTCAAATATTGGATTTAAAAAGGGTTCTCCATTTAAAGGCGGTAAAATTGCGTTTTTTGAAAAATACTTCTTTTATCTGAAAAAAATGAATTTGTCCTTACATTATGTCTAAGAAAGTCATAATATGGATTCTAAAATTATAATGATTATCTAAAGTTTAAAATTCTGTTAATACTATTCATAACCTATTTTGAACGACTAGTTTGGTATGTCATGGTGCTCTTGATCTCAGTGTTGTGTGTAGTGTAAGTTATTGAATTACTTTGAAGAAATAACGTACTATGAAATCTTGGGGTGTTACATCCTTCCCTCATTTATTAAATTGAGTCCTCCCAATTTCAAATTGTTCTTCAAAAATAAAAGGATAAAAATAGAAAATACCTTTGTGGGAAAACCCACATATGAAATTGGGTTAAAAATGTTTTAGTCTTAATAAGAGTAAAAGGGAAATGAAAGGGTCACCACCAAATTATGATCTCGATAAGGTGAAAATTGGTGGAAATTAGGGACACTTAATTGGAGGAAAAAATGTAAATATTTATAGGGAGTTATTGAGGTCACAATAACAAACAAGTATAAAATTGAGGGTCTCAAATCCAACAATCTATGAAGATTTAAAATACCATCAGTTCAACAAAACATAAGGTATTTTGATAACAAATTTTTGGTTTTAAGATCCCTTCCATTAAGTTTAAGAATTAATTTACCCATATAATAAGAGGAAAAAAATTATATATATATATATATTTGACATGTATAGTTTCATCCTTCAACTAATTCCTACCACAAACTCATCATTCACTCCAAAATATTTCAGAAAAATATTCTACTTATCCTAATCGTATAGGGTTCCAAAAATAATGAATTTATAATTCACCTATCAGACCATTTAAAAAAACTAGATTATACAATCCAAGTACTTCACACGTAGTCTAGTGGTATTCAATATATCCTAATCACACTATAGTTGTGGGTTCGATTTCCGCAGCTTTGTCTGACATGACAGGTTGTCACACAATCTATGTGATGTCTTTTTTTATAACAATCCAAAAATAACCTTAACAATAGTATCCAATTTCAAACTTAATCCATTCAAAACTTTATACTTATCCAAAATACTTCTATCCAAACTCACAATCCAAAATTTGTATGGAAGTTAAACATAGTGAAGATCCTTTTTTCCATGTAATAACTTGTGGACACCTTTATCATGTATAATTTTAAAACATGGTAATACCCTAAATTACCATAAAACCTTATTGATTATATTCATGCTCCCTTATCCTTTATATAATACTAAATATATTCCTTATATCCAAAATTTGGAATATTCTAACAATGATGAAACAAACAAACTATTAATCTATTCCAAGGAAGTCAAGAATATCCAATATATTTTATCCAAATTAACCATCTCTTATTCCAAAATATATACCTCATTATCAAGACCATATTAAAGATTATATTTTCTTCAACCATGTATTTTCCAAAAATTGAAGCTTACTATTTTGTCACTTTTCATAGAACCATATAATCTCAAATCCTCAATAAAATAGTACTACAGTAAAATCCTTATTTATCTCTATAATTAATATAACAAGTATATTATTGATACAACACTAAAATGAAATAATTATATAATAAAAACATAAGAACACTAGTCATTCCTCTTCATCTGAGGTAGTATCATAACTTGATTACTATCCAACAGAATCATTTGTGGTATAATCTGATGACTAAGACATTGATTCATGTAGTGTCCCAACGCCTTTCAGATGAAGAATTTTACATTTGAAACCTTTTTCTTACCCTTGAAATCACGTACTTGGTGTCCTTTTTCTCCACACTTATAACAAACTCGCATTCCCTTCAAGAATTTACCAAGATGATTATTTCCACATTTATTATATATGGGAAAATCATTCTTTCCCCTCTTCCCTTTATCCATCTTTCTCTCTACCATCATTTTCTTCTCTTGCTTCCCTTCAAAGCCATATGACTTAGAGAATTATTTACTTATCTTATTAACACATGATATTATGTCTTCATATGTTGAGAATACATGGGAGACTATTTCCCTTATAAATGTTGGCTTAATAACATGAAATATATGATCCTTCTTGCTCTTTGGATCATGCGTATTGCTGGAGGTCTCATTATGTCTACTGGGCGACATTTCTAAAAAATAGAATACACTAGGTTAGTTTATGAATCACAATGCATAATTATAAACTAGTAAAATAGTTAACATAAAATGAATAGTTCGTGGATATAATCCATAATTATAAAAATGTTTTCTTTGAAGAAGTATATACCCATAAAACCTTCATAGTAGTCGGTAAAGAAAACAATAATTATCCTCAGAATATCCCCCGGGAGTGTCTTAACCAAGAGTGCAGTAAGGCCCATTGTCGTGCACTAGTTCCCATTCGAGTTTAGCTTAAAGTGGTGTTTTCAGGTTTTACCCCTTGGTACATCTGAGCCATAGCCGCCTCTACATGCTTGTATCTAGACATGGATGTATTTTATTGGAAAACTCACAAAATATTTAAATTACCAAAATTATAGGAAGTTATTCTATTCTAATCCTCAAATGCTATCTTAGGGTAATGTGCTCTAATCAGAGTTTATCTAAATCTAGTTTCCAAGGTTATTGCTAAAATCCTATGATACCAACTTTAACTCCCCGGCCCTAGATTCCCATAGTCGGTGCATTATTTTAATACATTGGCACTATTACAAGGAATCAAGTCCTGAAAGACCGATCAGTTTAGCAGTCTTGGAAAATAGATTACATACATGAACGTTACATTACACTTTCTAACATACAACACAAAAAAAATTATTTTAGAATTCCACTGTTCCCTTAGCTTAACCCTACATAAAACACTTCTTGGGATCCTGGGAAAATAAAACATAAGAATATGGTGAGCTCAGATGATCAGTAAGGGTAAATAATTTAGCTATAGCTATAAAATTATAAGTCAAAATTTATAATAAAAACTATATCCTTTTAAACATAAACTTGAACATAATATGGAAAAATTAAATCAAAAATTACCATATAAAAATTCATATGGATATTCTAATAGTCTAATAATCACATGTAATTACTAATTTCATAATGAGTGAATATGTAGTACCAGACATTAATTTTTGTGTCAAGTCCTTGTGCTAGGACCTAGGGGATAACTGTAACTAGTCCCCTACCAGGAGAGCCTCTGTAACCGAACTCCAACCAGGAGAGCCTCTGTAACCGGACTCCAACCCAGAGAGCCTCTGTAACCGGACTCCAACTCAAAGAGCCTTTGTAACCAAACTCCAACCCCAAGGGTCTGCTAGAACTGGAATCCAACCCCGAGATCTTACTTTTACTTGTCCCCAACCCGGAACATACTAGTCTAATATATTCATCTTATGAAAAGGTTGAAATATAACATAAACATTCATATTAAAACTAGCATACGAAATGTAAATACTTTAATCATAGACCATGAATGGAATAAAAATAACTCATCTACAATCAAACATATCAGAAAACCTTAAAAACAATATGGAAGATTTGTAGCATAATAAATCAACTTCAAACAAGTGTAAAATTTATCAAAGGATGTTGACATAGATGAAATCAAAACTATTTGAGAGAAATATCTCTTTCTATTTTGAAATCATTTAAGAGTCTCATAATTATAAATAAAACATTTATTTTGAAAATATTCTTATAAGATTTTAAGGTAATCTTGATGATGTTATAACGGCGGAGAATAACCACACCCACTGTATAAGTTAAAAAAGACATTCTTACCTTAATTTTGTCGAAAAGGTCGTAAAGTAACTTGTTTGGAAAATGACTGAAAGATTTCTTTCAAAACATATAAGTTAAAATAATGGTATAAATGACTTTAACCCATTTAATAGTAAATATTAAAGATGTTTTTGAAATACATTTTTAAGAAACATGGATGTGGTTGATAAAGAGGTCCCGATAGATACTTATGTAAAAACAACCTCGAATAATAAAGAGATTGTCTAATTAACCCTTACCTTGTACTTTTCCTTGGACCAGGGTATTCTAAACTCTTGTATAATAGTTAAATAATTGTTATTAAATTATACAAAATCTATATACATAATTATGATATCATATATGATCTTTTAATAAAGCTTTGTTAATTGTATTTTAGTATTATCTTCGTTTTAGGTGTTAACTGATTCCTTTTACTTTATATTATTTGTTATGTGAGTCATATTTTTTATGGATGGGATGTTTATTATTCATATATAGAATTAAATAAATTCTTTATACCTTATTTTTAATCATTAACTTAAAATTAGTCTTGAATGGATACAATGGGGAATGGATCTCATCGCGTACCTTGAGACGGTAATCCGTACGTACGCACGAGCGACAATATCATTCTTTTGATATTAAAATTGTATATAATTGGATGTTATATAATATATATAGAATCATTATCATTTTATATTTATTATTTACATCAATTATACATCATTATTATACCCATCCAAATAATAATGTATTGACTAACAACTACACCACGACATGGAGGCAGTAAGCCGTACGTACGCACGTATGGTGACATGTCATTAAAAGGATGGATTGAATAATTAATATGGTTGTAACATATTTATAATAAAATAACAGTATATATAAGATATTGGAGTTATTATTTTAGAATGGAAACAACAAGGAATGATGAAGTGGAAGTAGAAAATAACTTGAAAGAGGTGATGAAATATTTACCTCTTTTTCTGGTTGTTCCTTTTGATTTGATCAAAAGGGATCCTTAGAATGGATTAATGACTAGAGGAAGGACTCTAAGATAAAGTGAGGATAGTTGAAAGGATATTTATTCAGGGTTTTTATGATCCAAATGGATTTTTAGGTGTGAATTTTAGATAAGGGGAAGTGTCCTCTTATAAGAGAGGTGAGGGTCACTTTTGGAAAAGTTTGAAATATTATTTTATAATAAAATAATTTTCAGTTTTTAATGGCTCAAAAATGATTTATTTCTAGGATAAGGTGGTTATGGGTCGAAATAATCTCAAAAAATAGTTTTTATACAAGTTTAGGTTACCATTTTAACCTTATATTTTTTATTTAACTCTTAGTTAAACAGTTTAACTTTTACCTTGTCTTCTTGTATTCTTACACTGTATGGTTAATAAACTTATTATAAACTTCCAAGAGAACTTAAAGTGGTCAATTAATGACACATATAATATTATTTAAGCCCTTTGGAAGAACCTTATATTTTTAGGAATAATATATCAACCAATAATATCGTATTTGTTTTAAAAATTAATTTATGTCAATTTTGACACTATTTGGTATTCAGTTTTTATGAAAGTCATCACAACTTGATTGCTTGAAAAAAGATACATTGAATCAACCCTAACATGTCATATTCACCTTGAAAATTCGTGGATGTCATAAAAACATGGAAATAATATTTATTTTAATATTTATAATACTATTTATTTTATTCATTCATTAATAAGGTAAATACAGAATCATTATTGTGTCATAAATAAATTTAATTATTTAATGTCTAAAAATTATAAATAAAATACCATGATTTATAAAATAATTTTATCTTAATAATTGATATTTATTGTAGAATTTATATTGTGTTTAACCCTATATTAAAAATGGTTTTGTTATTAAACTTTGATTTTAACTCTTTTAACTATTCTTTAAATAAAATAATAAGAAATATCCTAATCTAATACAAGTGGGCCTAAAGGTTAATATTTTATTTATAAGGTTGTTTTTGGTCTAATTAAACTTATCCAATAGAATTATGACAAGTTTTATGGTAATAATAATATCATTCTTACCTTTAATTACCCTATTTACTTTTACCGTGGTAAATAAAAGTAAAAAGGTACAATTCCCCAAAAATTATTTTCATATTATTGAACCAAATTTTTCTTAATGAAATCAATTATTTTTCTTGTATTTTTAAAATTCCACTCACAGAATTGGTAAAATGAAGTTTTTTGCGAATTTGCAAATTCTCCTAGGAGGTGGGTAAGAGGCGATAAAAAGTTCAATAAAATTTTATATATCTAATATTATTAAAAAATGAATAAAATGAATTACATTGATCATATATAGGTATTATGTATCTATTTTTACCGAAAATAAATTTAAATAAAATAAGTAATTATTTAAATGAAAAGTTGGTTTTAACCAATAACGTAGTGTTTTGCACTATTCATCAAAAATTGAATGTTTTCAAAAACATACAAAAAATTCACCCTAAGATAATTTTGATATTACAAATTCAAAAATGAAGTCTATTTTTCCAAATTAAAAACATAGAAATTGCATTTATTATTTTAAAATTAATTCCCGTTTTCAAAACCAAAAAACGTATTTTTATGAAATAATAACTACTAAAAGATTGACACTTGTTTTTTTCCAATTTCGAAGTGAAATTACTTCCAATGTCCAACATTGGATTCAATGGTAAAAATATAATATAATTATACTTTTAAACCATTCACATGTATAGTTTAACACTATAAATTATTTTGATTAAAAAAGTTGTTTTTAGTTAAAATATAGTATTTTTCACTATTCAACCAAATATAAACATTTTCAGAAAAACATCAAAACATTAATGAAACTAAATTATAATGACATGATTATAAGGAATTAGTTTATTTTTTAAAATTGAATATAAAAAAGTTTCAAATATTGGATTTAAAAAGGGTGCGCTATTAAAAGGTGGTAAAATTGCATTTTTTAAAAAATACTTCTTTTATCTGAAAAAAATGAATTTCTCCTTACATTATGTCTAAGAAACTCATAACATGGATTATAAAATTATAAGGATTATATAAAGTTTAAAATTCTGTTTATACTATTCATAACCACTTTTGAACGGCTAGTTTGGTAAGTCGTGGTGCACTTGAACTCGGTGTTGCGTGTAGTGTAAGTTATTGAATTACTTTGAAGAAATAACGTACTATGAAATATTGGGGTGTTACAATGGTTCATGAAATCCAAGATTCCTTGGAAATCATCTTATCCTCCCTTTATGTTCATATTTTTGAGAATAAGCTCAGGCTCTCTCCCTCATTTTTTTAATTTTTAAATGGGAAATGAAAGGATAACATGGAACATTGAGTTTTTTGACCTCACTTTCAAGATGTAAAAATCATGAAAAGTATAAATAAATTCTTATGAATCTGACCAAAATATATACACATTAGGAAAAAATAAAGTCATATACTCCCCCAAAAATGACATATATGATTAAAGTTTAGTTAGAAGTCGTATGTGGTTGCTTCTGCAAAAATTATTCATAGTGGATGAAAAAGTGATATAGAAATGGGACTTCATTGATTTTTAAGAAAATTTATATGAAACTGGGTTAAAAGTATTATAGGGTATAAAATGACATATGATATTTTTAATGTCATATGTTATTGGGAAACATTCATATTAGAATGGGAATTGCCAAATTTTTCAAGAATTTTTCTAACTTCGACAGATCAAAATAAAATAATTTATAATAATAATATTTAGAGTGAAAACACAAAACATTGAAATAATTATTTATAAAATTTAAAACCCATTCCAAATCACTTTAAAATTTTATTTTAATTAAAATTTTACCAAAATAATCCATAATATTTATCCTTGAAAATATAAGACAACAAAACGATGAATCATTTCAATAATTAAAACATATAATTTCATCAAGATAATCATTTAATAACAGTTTTAACCAAAAATTAACCAATGCTTAATAATTATTAATTATAAGGAAATTTAAAAAAACATAATTAAATATAAACATAGGTATGGAAAAAATAAATCAAATCAAATCCATATCACATTTCCCTACACTAACTTCTTTCTTGAGAAATAAATCCCTCAAATTTAGCTGAAGATAATCCATATTAAATGTGAAATGTTTACACCACCAATATAGAGTTTAATTTCAGCATAATTTCCCCATGGAATCTCACAATAAAAAATGGATGATTACTGTTCTAAAAAACAAAAGTTTTCTTTTGTAAAAAATTTGTATTCCTGTTTTATAATGATGATTAATTTTAAAAAATCTTGAAAGGAATTAAACAAAATTTATTTTGCGTTCAAATATTCATACAAACATTGGTTTTTATCCTTGGTGAGAAGACTCACATATTTTAACACAAGGAATAATTAAACACAACTAAATAGATTCTCTCATTCAAATAGCCACTCTCCTTTAAGCCTTCAAACTATACATGGATTCTATCATTCAAATACCTAAAATAGTAAAAACATTATCTATGGACTACATTAAGTATATATACCCTAAATATATATATAGTATATGATTCATGGATTATAAAGTGTTTGGTATATCGAGATGCATGCATAAAATAATATTTCATGCACACCACTTCCTTTAATTGAATGAGTATATATATATAAAGTGTGCTATTATTTAACCAATTCAAAATCATTTAAATCAATAGTTCATTATACTTTTACTAAAGATGTAAATTATGGGAGTTTATTAATGAAATAGTTTAATGAGTTGGGTAAACCATTTCCCCATGTGTTATAATGAATATGTAAATTCTACAACCATAGGGTTTTCCTTATGACTTATATAAATACTACCATACGATTACAATGTTAGGGGTCTATAATAATATCCTTATGCTTGGCCAATAATCCCTGACCCATTTCCCTCTTTAATATTCCTATGTATATGGGGCACTTTTATATTATGGACAAAATATAAATCCTACTCAAAGTCAACTGATTGAGATTACCTTATAGATACACCATAATGGTGGGTTGTTTTTTCCACTTATATGATGTAAGATACTAGATTTCTATATAATATATGTTCTTGTTTATGTTTCAGTTTAAGTCCTCTTTTGTGTTTAATTAAGTGTTTCCCAATTTTTTGAGAGGGCTTAGGGGCGTTCTGGGGGTTTGGGACATGAAAAAGGGGGAAAAGGGGCTTTCTGGCCAATCTGTATGGTTTGCGCACTGTTTGGAAAACTGTGTGAGGGGAGACCGTGTAGGCATTAGCAATCCTCATGGTTTTCACATGGTTAAACAATGCGTATGGAATTCCTAGGAAACCATGGGAAGGGGTGATTTCTGGGAAGTATCTTCTGTATGGTTTGTATACAGTTTGGAAAACCGTGTTGGTAAACCGTGTGACCCAGAAAAGTTGGAAAATTTACAAAGTAGCCACTACACAATTTTAAACCCAAACTTGGGATTTTCCTCCATTCCTCCCCTCTAAACCCTAGTGATGAAACAATACCTTCAAGATCTCACATGGATCAATCTACATCATTTCAAGGACATTTTGGACATCGTTGGTTGCAGATCAAAGCTCTAGGTAAGTCTAATCCTCTCTTTCTTTCTATTTTTCAGATTAGGGTTTGTGGTTTATTCCATCTTCTTCTAAAACCCTAAATCCCTCTTTTTTTGGTGGAACATAGGTTGTGTGTTCAATGTTTTCTTAAATCCGTATCTTATTCCATGATTAAGAGTGTGTTCATCAATGGATTCTAGGTAGGTAGTCTACAAGTTTTACCCAATAGTTATATTTTGGAATTGTGCATGGATGTTGGGGTTCCTGTTTTACCCCTTTTTGTGTTCTGGGTTCTACTGAAGGGTTTGATAATAATGGATGTTTAAGTGACCAATTGAAGCCCTCACGATCCCTGTGGGATGCATTGAGGATGACATGACCATTTTAGGGCCACCAATGGGGTGTTCCTGAAATCCCGAACCTAGAGAGTGGTGGGGTTAAGTGAAGGATTTTCCAGTAAAGTGTGAAGCCCATATAGAACATGTTTAATTGTTTATTTGGTTGAAAATGGGATGATACTAGATATTTCTAGGGTGATAATGCATAAAGGGTTGTTTGGAATGACACAAAAATGGAAAAAATGGGTCTAATGGGATTATGTAAATTATTTGATGGAGTTCGGTTATAGTTTCCTAAGAGGATTAAGGAATATTAAATGGTGAACTCACACATTTATGATGGAATGAAGGGGGGGGTATGTTAATGGGTTTTTTCGCACACCTAATGGTTAAATGTAATAAGTTTTTGGGTTATGATATATGAGAAATATAATTGAAATGCATAAGTGGGTGAATGCTTGTGAAATGATAAATGGGCTAAATGGGTAAATGTATGGTCATTGATGATTATTTCTAATTCATAGGGGTTGTTGAATATAATTAAGGGTTAAGGCATGAGAATGGGGATTTGGATAAATGGACATGAATTATAAATGGTAAATGTATTAATGGGTTATGGCATTACATTAATTCCCTTGTTGTTTGTTATGTATTTTTAATTCAAATGGAATTGAATAATCTTGGTTGTGTTATGGTATGGTTGTGGTGACTTGATAAATAAGAGAGTGCACATGGCTTGGAAGAGTGGGGTATTGACTTGAGGTTCTACACCCGTGAGTTGAGTTAGACTGAGGCTCTAAACTCTACCCCAAAATGCATGAGTTAGGGAAAGGGACAAATGATCTATTCCCCTAATGGTTTCATTCCACCCAGAATGTGGCTTTGAGGTGATGATGATGTGTTGATGTGATTTTTGCACCCCAAGTGAGATAGTGACTTCATTTATTCCCCCTTTTAATTGTTATTTCTTGCCTTATACCCATGTATAAATGATGTATATGCCTAACCCAAAGAGAATGTGTTGAAAATGATAAATACTAGTCATGAATTAAATGAACCTTGTTAACTAATGGAACCCAAACTATCCCTTTATTATATACCATTTATTTGTACGTGCATACACTATCTATTAGGCTGGATATTATTGTAGACACTGTTGGTGGTGGCCGACTAATTTTTGTACTCACACCCTGCTCAACCGCTGTTGGGTACCCAAGTAGACTTCCGGGTTGCAGGTCAGGACAAGCACAAAGACCCTACTCTAAGGTGTTGAGTTGGGCTTGGGATGTACATGGATAAGGACTCAAACATAGATTTGGGACCTGTTTGGAGTTTTGTCCATTTTTTTATTTTGGGTTCATTTATATTTCACTACTGGTTTGACATGGCATTTTTATACTTGATTGGTGTTTGTACTCAGTTTGGGAAAATTTTGGTTATAAATTCTTATTGGTTCATATTGTTTCCAATATTTATATCGTGTTATCTTATGGATTTCTCTAATAAAGAGGTTATAGTCTCCCCACGTGACTTATTAGAACCTCGCTGCTAGTCGGCAACCTACGACGTATGTGGATGCACGCTTGAGGTCATGTGATGAATCGGCTCAGAGCACCGATTTAGTGGATTTCAGGTTGGAGATTATACAAAGTGGTATCAAAGGAGTTATTTTCTCTTTATTATTAATTGACGATAGTAGACGAGAGGTTATGAATGTGTCAGGCCTTGGTAATGAGCTCGTGCTTTGGAGTAGCTAACCCATGTACTAGGGAAAAACCAAGTCACCCTGGGTGGGAATTGTTGTTATTGGTGTGTATTGTTATAGTTGAATGATATTTCACCATTGGGTGTTGAACATGTTGTGTGATTTGATTGATTTATAATATTTTTCTCATGACCGGAATGGAATGAGGTTGTGCATTTATGCATCATTTTAGGCACCTAAGAATATAGGTGGAATGCTTCATTATAGGCACACACACATGATGTGTGTGTACGGAGTAGAGAGTAGAATTCATTTTACTTATTTGATAAATATGAAGAAAATGATGCCTAATAATGTTAATGAATGTAGGTGAATGAAAGTAATGAAAATGAATTGTTAAGGAAGATCATGTATAAAGAAATGTTGTGACCAGGGTTAAAATTCTGGGTTGTGATAAATTATAAAAGGCTGACTCAATGTCTAAAAGAGAAATAGTGCATACTAATGGTAAAATTGTTTATGATTTTTTCCCAATGAAAGGTGTAAATGAGTGAATACGATGATTTTACCATTTTTTGAAGTGAGAAATGTGCCTGAGGGGAAGGTATCATGTTGTATAAGAAGAGTTGGTTGGAGATGTGTTGACAAGAGACTTGTGATTATATAAATTGGTTACCCCATGTTGACCATGACCCGTAGTAGGTATGGTAAATGGTAGTGTTCTAAGTGTCATTATTACCTTTGGGGTAGAGTATGAATAATGGGTTGTTTAAGGTTTCTAGCATGAGACCTTTTTCCATATGTGGTTAAATCCTATTGCTCATTATTCGATGCGTCGAGTGAATGATAATTTTAAAAATGATAATGTTTGAGTTCAATAGTGGGTATCCTTTTTGTTGCTAGGTTGACCCTTGTATGTGTGGGTTGGGGTAGTGAGAGTGCTCTAGTTTGAGTCTTTGGATTTGGATTGTGAGGCCCTTCTAGTTGTGATATGGCCTAGATGGTGTGTTTGGGGTACCCTTGGTAGGGTTGTGGCCTTTGGGTTGTGAGGCGTTGTTTTGTAATGTAGGTGGGGAACATCTTGTGGTTCATGACCGTACAGAGTGCATGATGGACCCTATGGATGGTGCCTGGGTCTTGGTGACCTTGTGAATAGAGACCTCACGAGTTGTGTCTTGAATCCCAGATAATATGTTTTTCTCATAGTTCTGATAAATGTATACACCTTTAGTGTGGAACCTAGAGTAGATGGTTGTTTGGAGCGCTAGGCATAGTGTGCATTAGAATAAGAGTGAGAGTTCCATTCATGAGCATTGCCTTTTCATGTCATGATAAGTATGGTTTGTAGAGAGGACCAATAGATTCTCCTAGTTTTGAATCCAATCTAGAGAGTTTATATCATTCAACCTTCAAGGTGACCTATGAGAGAGGTCAGTCAGGGATTCTAGTGATTTTGGGTGCGTGTCATGCATGTAGATGATTTGTAATTTGGTAGTGGGACTCAGAATGTTCCATGGTTTTAGTTTGGCCTTGAGCGCTAAGTGGGAAAGTTTATGGATGGTTGTGCCACTCGAGTTGTGTTTATGCATTGATAATATCATGAAATCAAGGGAGACCTCATGGGGGGTTCACCCAATGATGTAGGTACCTTGGAATATGAATCATGGGAGATGCTTCAAAGTGGGTGTCAATGCATGATGAGTACCACTGAGTTTAGTAAATGGTATAGTTGTGCCCTAGTTCGTTCATAATGGCACCCAAGTGTTTCTGATAGGAGGTGATGTTTTTTTCGAAGGGTCGTATCACATGGATGCCTGACTCACCTATTTGGACGATGATTAATGGAGGTTGGGAAGTTGTTTTGAGCAGAAAAGACAAGGGTGGCTAAAGTGTGGTTATATTAATTCACATGATGGTGACACCTTAGTGAGGGTGGTCACGTTCCTGAACTGGTTGGTATAAATAGGTTGGTTGTTGTTGAGATGAGTCCACCGGGAAGGTCTAAAATCTTTGGCAGGTCATGGTGTCCCGTTGTTCGACATCAGAGATGGGTAAGTTAGTGGTGGTGTTCTTCGACAACTTCTTAGCATAACTCAGCTAGTGACGAGCTTGGCCAACATCTTGACATAATACCAGGTATATTGAGAAGCTCTAGCTCACTCCAAGAGACATGTAGGTGTTTGGTTGGATGAGTTACATTATGAAGTTACGCTCATGGAAATAGTATGTTTGGATCTTGATGGTGGGAATGTACACCCTCTATAGATTAAGGTGAGGTCATAGGGATGTACCAAATGGTGTCAAACTCCGTGGGTGTTGGTCATGAAAGGTGAGAATGGGAATTGGGTGATGTCATTTTCTTGTTGTAAAAACAAAATAGGATGGCCATGTCTATGTTTGGGGTTTGACTTGGGTTTGAGTGTAAGAAGAAGTGGTTTGAATCCCTCATGGTGATAAATGGTAACAACACTCCTAAGGTGGTGAGTGATAAGTCAGTCTTGGATGTGAAGAAGAAAACATCAAGTCGATGTAGTGGCACTGGGGTTCCAATGAGGAACCTTTGATGTGCATGTCAGGTTCCTCCGAGAGGTAGGTAGGCCTTGGACGTGATGTTTTATGATCCAAGTGGTGGCTTGAAGTGAAGTTTGTGATGTCTATTCCGAGTCGTAGAAGGTTGTGGTTGGGTATGACAAGAGGTTGGGGAATGATAAGTTGGGGTCCTATGACTCCAACTAAGATTTGGGTTAGGCTCGAGTGATTTTCCTTTGTGTGGTTTTAAAAAATTATGAATTTGAGTGAATGTTGGCCATGTAATGTGGTGTCGTGCCAAGGGTGAATCCCGATGATAGTTTGGAGGGTAGTAATGCTGTGATGATGGGATTCTACCAGAGTTCAAGAAATGACCTCAGTGGGTGTGTGGGATGATAATGATAGGATTCAAGTTAGTAAGCACCTTGGGAAGGTGAGAGAAAGGGGTAGCATACCATTAGTGGAGAGTTGGTGCTCTGGGGCAATCCAGTCTGGTGTGGACCGACCTAAGATGATAAAATTGAATGTGTGTGGTGGGAGTGACCCAACTCTCAATCCATGTTGTAGTGGAAAGAATCTTTGAAATTAATTTTTACCTGAGTGAGGTCAAATTGATCTTAGTACTTGGATGGATAGTGTAGGAATGTCCACTCGAATGGTTTCGACAGTGCAGTTGGATTCCAATGTAGGGTAATGCCCTATGGATGCTTGGGCATGGTGATTTGGAACATGTAAGGGGATGGGAAGGTTGGGTTGATTTATAATGGTCCTTTTTCAATGGGGGAAGGGTCCAAGTAACCAGAAATGGTTAAGATAACCATACCAGATAAATGGTTGGTTGATGAAATGATCAGAGTTTCGAGTTGGAAGGACTTGAGTAGTCACTATTTGGGTGAGTTGGCCCTTATAGAGATATTTGGAACTATTTAACTAGTTAGGTAGCCAGGATTTTTGAGTTTCATTGGATGTATTGTTGTGGAATAAAATATTTGGGGGGAATGCTTGTGAAATGATAAATGGGCTAAATGGGTAAATGTATGGTAATTGATGAATCTGACTAAGAAATAGGGGTTTTTGAATATAATTATAGGGTTAAGGTATGAGAATGGGTATTTGTATAAATGGACATGAATTGTAAATGTTAAATGTATTAATAGGTTATGGCATTGCATTAATTCCCATGTTTTTAATTATGTATTATGAATTATAATGGAATTGAATATGCTTGGTTGTGTTATGGTACAATTATGATGACTTGATAAATAAGCATGTGAACATGGATTGGCAGAGTGGGTATTGACTTGAGGTTCTATGCCCACCGGTCAAGTTTGATTGAGGCTCTAAACTCCACCCCAAAATGCACAGGTTAGGGAAGGGGAAGGAGGCTCTATTCCCCTAATGGTTGAATTCCACCCGGACTGAGGCTTCGAGATGAGGATGATGTGTTGATGTGATATGTGCATCCTCAGTGAGATAGGGACTTGATTTATTCCCCCTATTCATTGTGACTACTTTCCTTAGACCCATGTATAGATGATGTATATGCCTAGCCCAAAGAGAATGTGTTGAAAATAGATTACGTGGTAAAAATGGTATAAGAAATGGAAATGGGACAAATTCATGCCATGAATTAAATGAACCTTGTTAACAAATGGAACCCGGACTACCCCTTTCTTACTTAACATTTATTTGTATGTTCATGCACTATATATTAGACTGGATATTTTTGTAAACAACATTGGTGGTGGCTTATTGAGTTCTGTAATCACACCCTGCTTGGGCCACCATTGGGTACCTGAGCAAACTTCTTGGTTTCAAGTTAGGACAAGGGAAAAGAACCTACTCTAGGATGTTGAGTTTGGCTTGGGATGTACATGGAGAAGGACCCAGACCTAGATTCAGTACCTGTTTGGAGTTTTTTTCCATTTGTTTTATTTTGGGTTCCTTTACCTTGCACTACTAGTTCGACATGAAATTGTTGTATTTAATTGGTGTTTGAACCGCATTTGGGAAATATTTCTATATAAATTTTTATTGTTTCTTATTTTTTTTTCTATTTATATTGTGTTCTACTGTGTCTTTCTCTGATTAAGAGGGTATAGTGTCCCAAGATGACTTATTAGACCCCCGCCACTAGTTGGAAACCTCTGGCATATAGGGAGGCGCACTTGAGGTCATGTGATGAATCCTCTTGAAGCACCATTTTAGTGGATTCTGGGTCAGGGACATTACATATGACTTTATCAAATTCAAATGGAGATGAATATATTGTAGTTCATTTAATGGTGTAAGGTACACATATTTAGAAAATGTTCTTAATTTATTTTTTTACATAGGTTTCATATATCATGTATAAAAGATCCTATGAAAAGGGTTTCAATTTCCTTTTATTAATTTTATAATTGTCATGAGACACTTAAAAACCATTAAATAGAATCAGGGAGAGGTTATACATTATAATTATGAATTCATGTGTTGAAATATAGAAAAACAACAAAAACAAAGTATCATTTTTATATTATGGAAATTCTATTTCTAAAATGGTTTACCCTTACATAACATGGTTACATAATGGTAACCGAGGTGTTCCCTTTATGAATATAGGTTTTATAAAAATAATAGATTCATTTACCTTATATAGATCCATTTAGTAAGGGTGAAAAGGTTGATAACTTTATGTGAGTAGTCAGGTAAAGGCAACCTGTGACTTATCTTTTTATGAAGGGGTATACATAATGGTGTTATGGACTAACCCTTACACAGAGTCATCCACAAAAAGGTAATACATTGGCTCACATAAGGGTAAGATCCCTATTCCCTTATCGATTTCATGTTAAGATATGTAAAGGTAGTTGTGGTTTTCTAAAGGCCACATAAATGTAACCAAGGGATTACCCTTATGAGTAGGAGTTCACATAAAGGTAATGTAATGTTTTAAAGGCTTGCATAAGGGTAACTAATAGGTTACCTATACAAGAGTTCTCCAAAATAGATTACCATTACACAAAGTGTCTGTGTAAGGGCCATGTCCTTTCTACCCTTACGTATACTATCTACATAAGGGTAAAGGGATGATACCCTTTCACAGGATTGGGTTCCTATGTAAGGGTAAATACAATTGTTTTAAAAATTATTAAAAAAATGTTTTTAACATATAAAATGGTTTATAAAATGTTTATAAATCACTATAAAAGGTATTTTGAGATATTTTAATTTATAAAAAGGTTTATAAATTAAATAATTATAATTTTTTTATAAATAATTATTTGATTATGAAACATTTATTACTAAATATTATTTAAATATTAAATATTAATATTTAAAATACCTTTTAAAAAATTACATGGCATGAATTATGATCGAAAAATAAAAGTGTTTAGTTATAAATCATAAGTGATAATTTATAGAGTTTTAAATTATGAAATAAGACCAAAATATAAAATTATTATATTTAAATTATGAATTGTTCATAGTTAATTAGTTTTAATATTTCAAATTAAAGGGGCCTTATTTTTATATTATTTAAGCCAAATCAAAGTTTGATTTTGATGATGTATATGATCAAGGTTTAAATTATTAAGTATATGATATTTATATTATGTAAAATGTTCATGTAATAGAAATTGGATTATAAAATGTTTATAATTCATAAAATATCATACATTTAAAATGGAAATTCCATATAATGATAAATATTAAATAGTTCATATTGAAATGAATATAAAGGGGTTATATTCAAAATTATGGATTTTCCATGATGTTAAATCTAAAAAATTATAATAGGGTTTATAAATAGCTTTGATTTGTGAATTGTTTATAAATTTTTATCTCATGTTTAAATATTTGAATTGTTCATTTGTTTAAAATTTATTCTTTGATTTATTCATATTTGGTAATTTTTTTAAGAAATGTGAATTTTATGTATAATTTAGTTTGAAATGTTAAACTATTTATAGGATAGACCCTTGTATTATATGATAGGATTGACACTATAATGAATTTATTTTTTCATCTACCTCGAGATCAGTTTGTAATTAAATTTATTAGCTTAAATTTAGTTTCTGAATATAGTTTTTATATATTAGGTGTTATATTTATGATGACTTTGACTCTCTATTGAGAAATGTATCCCTCTGTAGAGGGACTTGGGGTCGAACTACCTACCTACTTAGAGGCTTATGCCTTATCTAGGTTGGTGAATGTGGTTGGCTATATGTATCTTTAGGATTACTTATGTAGATATCTCTATGAATTTACATGAAGTTTTTATATAACTTGTATATATGATTTATTTATATATGTGTAAATATACTTGAATTCTAATTTTGGTTGAGTAACAAAAAATAGTGGGTTGTGTAAAGAGTTACACATCAATATGGTTTGAAAATATTGATTAAGTAGAGGGAATAAGATTCCAAACTAAAATAAATAGAAAAATGCATATATAAAAGTGGATAACATGAGAAAATAATCTACGATTAAAATAACCATTAAATAATATGGGTCAGATTACTTATAAAGTGAAACTTATTAGGACCTTGATAATCCAACCAGGTAGTTTTATGCCAATGCTGGGTGCCCCTAGATTTTATTTTGTATGGAAAATAAGTAATAAGTGACTATGGATTGTCTTTTTGGGTATTTTTGTGCCAAATTCAGGTGCCCATATATTGTAATTAGTTAGTCTATTTTTGGTGTTTTCTTTGGGTAATACTTATTTGAGAATACCTAATGGTTAGGATACCAGAGGAATAAGAGTTTAGATAATCCATATGATGGATTGGACAAAGGGTTGTCTGCTCAGCTATCTAAGAATATTATATGATACGATTGGGAAGATACACTACCTAAATAAATAAGTGGTGGGATGAACAATCAAACAGACTCATTAAATAGTAAAATATAGATCTTAGGTCACCAATGGATATGATGTGTTATTAAAGGGGTCATAATTTTAGTGGGATCCCATTTAATAAAAGTCCTTATTAATGGTTAATAGAATATGATACTCATATAATAAAATCTTATGTTGTAGATCCTGTCATCATCATCATAAAACTAAACTCTATAATTAATCCTTGTAAGGATAATCTTAATTTAATTTTATCCTAAGGCTGTTAACTTAATAAAAGTTCCTAAGAATGATTGGGGATTTAAGAATAGTTCTTAAGGAAAATTCTATATCTTAGACTAGTTCCTTCTAAGTGTTGAAATTGATAAAAAAGTGAATCTATAAACTTATGGAAGCATTGAGTAATCTATTTAAGGTTTCAAAGGAATTATATATATAATAAACAATGAAATTTTAGTCTCATATCCTCAATATGATTGGGTATTTAAAATGATATTAAATAAGATTGTATATGTTGATGACTTGGTGATACTAAATATTTCCTTTAATCTTTAATTCTTATAGAAATCAATTATATTGTTCTAAAAGATATATAATATCCAAAATATGATTTAAAAGTGTTTTAATTATAATTTTTTTAGAAATATAAATAATTAGGGCTTTGTATTTTTCTTTCAAATAATGGATCAAATGAGTAGCTATAGTGATAACTTGGATGATTCAAGCTTGGATAAAATTTTCATGAGATGTTTATTTTATGTAATAGATCTTGATAAGAGTATGTAAACAATATTTTTTTTAATAATATGAGTGTTTTCAATATACATGGTTTCTGATTTTTTGATTCTATCTTTTTTTAAAGAGAGAAAAAATGTTATGTTATAGTTAGGTAATTTATCTTATTATCATATATGGAAATGTTTCGACAATATGATTGAATTCAAGTATATTTTACCTAATATTATCAAATTTTTTAGAATTGATAAACTTAGTATATGATGTCTATATTTAGGTATTGTATGGAAAATACATGTGGGTAAAATTTCAAACCATAAGAATAAAAATTGGTCAAAAAGTTCAACAATGTTTATTTAATGCCAATAATGGTCATAGAAACCTAGGGATGTCAGAAAAAGTTGTAATTCAATATAACTGGATTATCCAAGATATACCCAAAGGAGTTTTTGAAACTCCATGGGATGTCTATGTTGGGTATGGATGTTATAGAAATTAATTCTTTTATTTTTAAAGGTATGTGATAATGAATGTATATTTTACAAAGTGTTGTAAATAAATAGGAGTTCAAAATGAAAGGAAGAATTAATTGAGCTTGTAGTTTACATTCATGAAGCAAATAGTTTCTACATTTTAATTTTAATTATATTTTTAGGTTTAGATGAATCTAAGATATGAATCTTTATGTCATTTCTTTTCTATGGCAAGAGAATATGTTTTCTAAGAAAGTGTTTTTGTGAACAAGTGTGAGGTGATTAATTATATAAAAACTGTTTATTATTCCTCAATTTCTAAAAAATATTTTTAGAAGTATATGTGGAAAAAAAAAATTTGTCTAGGATAAAAATGTTTATATAAAAATTTGTTAAAATATGAGGGAATGTGATCCTACCATCCATCAGTGGTATATTTTAATAAAGTCTTCTTTTTCTAATAAAAATGTTCCAAAAACATATAACACCATATATGATATTAAAACAATAGTTTATTTGTCTAATATTCCTACTAAAAGTAAATAATTGTTATTTCCAAACAAAAAAGGGTTTATTTACCTTAGAAAGATATTCTAAAAAGAATATAGTGTGTAATAGGCTAGTGGTAGTATGTTTGGACTTAGAGAAGTTCAAAAATTGCAAATAAAGGATAACACCGATCTAATGATAAATTGTTTTCCACTTAATATCAAAAAATATTTAGGACATGTGATGGTAAATTAAAATGTAAAGTGTTACATTCATCTACCATTTAGAAAGTGGACATCCCTATTTTAAAAAACATTGTACAAGTCTAAGATTAAATTTTTTTCACAAAATATCATTAAAAGAGTTTATAATATGTGATGATAACAAAAAATGTAGAGTTACATTTAATTATTATGAAAAATGAAAGACACTTTATTGAAGGATTATACCAGTCAAATTAAAAAGAAAATTTACACTTGATGTAATAAATTAGTATAGGGTATAATAGTAAAGAAAAATGTAAAGAGTTACATTAATTTCCATAAAAAAGTTTTATCACTTTATCCTAAATAAATTTTGGGTGTGTGGGTAACAATAAATCTAAGAGTTACATTTAGTTACTATATTAAAGTGATTTCCACTTTATCTTAAAAAAGATTAAGAAGATCAGTAAATAATATAGTTACATTATTTCATGGTAAAATTTTGATGGATTAGGGTTCCATGAATGATGATGATTAACATGATAAGAGTACTAAATTATAAAAAAGAAGTTTATCTCAAAATATTTGTTGTTGTGAAGTTAAGAAGTTTGAATATATTTAAGTAGTTGAATAGTTAGGAATATTATTCCTAAATCTCACCCTTATTCAAACTGACTTGCTTCATAAATGTTTCTCACTAAAGAGTTTAGTGGTAAGGTTTTATCATATGGACACATAGAGATTTTACATGGTCAGATAGAGATATCACATGGTCAGATAGAGATGTGACATGGTCACATAGAGATGTGATGTGGATTACATATGATTTAATGTGTTACTGAAACCCTAAAAGTGTAATGAACATAAGGATAATATATAAATTTATCATTTATGATATGATAAAACACAGATTATATTAGTTTTTTAAATATTCTAAAATAATTTAAGAATATTAAAATGTATCATATTAAATGAATCCTCCATTTTATCATTATTTCACATTGGATTCACAAATTTATATATAGATAGATGATTTGGGAAGTGAATTGATAATTGACCTCTCAAAGTATGACTTCGAGTTTATCCCCAATCGATGTTCACCATGAAGTACTATAGGTTATGATGATATGTGTTTGTTAACATGAGTAGGATTATTGTATAGAGATAAAAGATATACTCCTGGGGTAAAAAATAACGAATAAGGCATTATTTGTGCACATTGGATGACCTTATAAGTATACCACATAGAGTGTCATACAAAAGATGTCTTTGGTATACTAGGGGCGAATAGATAATATTTGAGTCCCCGCTACCCAATTTTAGATAGATCCCTAGCATTACAACCTTAATTATTTTATACCTTACACAATTATACATATTGAATAAGATAATATGAGGGTGGTTGTGTATGTTTCTGACCATTTAATTGGTTGGAGCTTATCCATGATGAGATCTGTCCTCTCATATAACGAGTATGACATCAAGAATCTCGATTGAGATAGATTGTGGGAGTGTGTGATCACACCTCGAGATTGTATATATATCTAGATAAGGGACATGTGATATGCGTATCCATAAGGATGGATAACATATGATGTATTCATCGATTAGGATAGTCTACACTCAGAGAGTCAAGAACAGATGATTTTACTATATGGGATTGACATATTCCAAGTACCATGGTTACTAGATGTCTTAGACAAATGGAAAATATGTGAATTTATATTTTCATATGATGCGGACTGGTGGACATATATATAGAGATACATGTGTTTTATGGAGATCAAACTAGACCCCTATATTGCTTTAGTAATATTGATTCCTTTATAGAGGCCAATATTTTCTTTAATATATGGATCCAGAGATTTTTATTTGTTGTCAATGCTATAATGGACCATGGGTTCACACTTTTCTGTTGAATGAAAGGGGAATGAGCTTGAATTAGAGATATAATCTAATTTTTTTACAGTTAATCCAAATTTTTTAGATGGGTGTTCACAAGGTATTACATATGATGTGATATAAGGGGAATTTAATGATAGATTTCCAAAAAAATTTTGGAATATATCCAAAAGGGGTTTTGGATATGGTTTTATAAGTCATTATATACAATACAATATAAGGTGAAATGGAACAAAGTATATTAGCATTTTTTATAAGTGGAAAATTGAAGAATACATGTCCTAAAGCTATAGAAATCAGATAATTCATGTATTTATCAAGTATACAACATATCAAGATGCATGCATGAAATAATATTTCATGTACATCGACACCTTTAATCAAATGAGTAAATAAATATTAAGTGTATTAATATTTGATTAATTCAAACTCATTTAAAGCTATATTTTATTATACTGTTATATAAGATATAATATAAGAGTTTATTCCTGAAAGAGTTGCATGAGTTGGTTTAACCATTTACTCATGAACTATAATGCATTAGTAAATTATACACCCTAAGGGTTTTCCTTATGGATTATATAAATATTACCATGTGATGGAAGTGTTAGGGGTGTGGATTAAGATACTCATACATGGAAGATACTACCTAACCCACTTCTCGATTTCATCTTATTCCTTTTCATATGAGGTACTATCATATCGTGGAGAAAACATGAATCCCACTTGAACATTAGAAATTCAGATTAGCCTATGGATACACCAAAGAGGTGGGATGATTTTTCCACTTATGTTATATTTATAAAATTTATATGGATATGAATATGTTTAAATTTATTCAATCATGTAAGGTACACATATTTATAACATGACCTTCATTTATGTTTTTATATAGGTTTAAAATATCAGACATATATTATCCTCAGATAAGGTTTTTAATTACTTATTCTTGATCTGATAATTATTTTTAGACACTTAAAAACCCTTTAATATAATCATTGATAATCAAAATATGAAACCAATAAAATAAGGAGAGTGTTTAATGAAACTAGGATTCATTATTGTGTCAATTGAATAGGGTAAAGGGGTGAGTAGTGTACTCCCTTTGGGAATATATAAGTAAGAGACTATACAAAAATAAAATGAGGGAAATTTATTTAAATGGTAAGAAACCTGAAGAAAGTTATAAAACTACGGGTTGACACCCATTAATCACTATACTTAGATTATTTATCCAATATTTCCCCCCTAATATTTAATCAATGACCACTCCATGTGTCAGATTTTTTGATGATTGTTACCTCAATATTGTGTAGGGAAATTTCATCTTGATCTCTTAGAATTTTTAAATCAATAACATGTATCATTATTTCCAGTAACTCTTCCATGGTTCTTGGAGTTATTATTCTAAATTTAATTACTTTTTTGATGAAAATTTTAAAAATATAACAAGAAATTAGTGCAACTAGTCCAGAAAAGGCACCACATTTGATAATTTTAATCTCATAGTTTACCCCTTTATTTAAGGTAACCATCAACTAAGAAATAGGTGAATGAACCAATGAAACATGTTAATTATCTCCCAAAGGATCAGTTACACAATATTATTTCTTATTTAAAGTAGGAAAATCGTCACCAAGATCTCTTAAGAATTAAATAATCTCAAATATAAAAAACCAATCCTCAAAATATGTTTTTTAATTAAAAATAATCCTACTATACTCCACTAAAATCCCTCTAGTTTTTTATATTTAACAATATTAAAATGTTAGAGAAACTTATTTATATCTAATACCAAAATTTTCCTCACACTTAAAATACTCATTATTATCTTAAAACTTCACTAAAATAAAATTATAGTTCCCATCAAAAATGGCGCATGACATTGAATCCTAATTAAATTGGGGGGGGGGGTGTTTTCTTACAAATAAAGATATGTGAGTGTTTAATAACATCCAAAAGAAAATTTTCAATATAAAATACTTATTTATGTTAAAACAAATCATGTTCTATAGAAATGAGTTAACTAATTCTTCTCTCAAGCCACCCAAATATTTCATGTTCCTTGGTGGATTCAGAATCAAAAAAGTTAAACATAAAGTGTTCATAAAATGAGTTTTGAATTATTTCTTAATAATATCAATGAGTATCCCTCCTTATAACTATCCTAAAAACCTATTCATACATATAAATTAGGATAAAATAGACATGAAGTGTAGACTTACTAATGAAATTGAATTATTCTTGATTTTCACTAACATGGAAAATTATTTTTTACTTTTGAAACATCAATAACAACCCCACATGTAGAAAGAAATGGTTCACCTAAAAGTATTAAAACCTTCTTGTCACACTCCATTTTAAGAACTAGGAAATTAGTGGGTAATGTTAATTTCCTTAAACCTATAAATAGGTTATCCACCCTTCTAGTAGGTAGGGTAATAAACCTATCAGCGAACTAATGAGACATTAAAGTGGATTTAAGGCCCCCTAGACAGAGATTCAAAAACAAATAGAAAGAAAAAATATCTAAAAATGATCATAGGTCACATAAGAAATTTTTCACCTTATATTGTCCTATTATACAAGGTATAAAAAACCTTCCATTGTATTGTAATTTTGGAGAGAAATTCCTTTATCGGACAATGTTACATTCATTGTTTAGGTTAATGGTGGTAATTTATTAAAGGTTTCTTTTATTGTCAAGTTTTTTTGATAAATTTTATCTATTATGGGATATTGTTTAATAATTTATAAAATACATGTTCAATTTTAAATTTTTAATCATCATATATAATTTTAAGTAATCATGTTAAAATAGGTATATTTATTTTTTGTTCCCTAACATATTTATTCTTCCATTTCTTGATCATATACTATTTTCCCTTCTTTGTTCCTTAACTTTTTCAATGGATGAATCATTATTCAACTTAGTTTGTACCTCACAAACTACTTTTCCCTCTTTGTTATTTTCTAAGTTTTCATTTTCATATTCTCACAAAATTTACATATTATATTCCCTACGATACACCCTAGAATTATATTTTGGTTTTAGACCCATTCTTGTGGTGACTACCACGAAATTTTATTTGGAGTTCATTTGATTTTTCATTGGAAATTTTCCTTTATCCCTAGATCTTAAATTTTTTATTAGTTGGACGATTTGTTATTCTAGATTGTGGATTCTAAAAATTGTATCATTTTTAAAGATCTAATTTCATAAAATATTTTCTATATGAAACCTTTCGAATACAATTGAGAATTAGAAGCCTCAAACCAATATCAATTTTGAAATGGTTCCCTCAGCTGCTTTGGGAATCCAAGTGTCGTAGATTGTTTTTAGCATCCGAGCCTTTCTATAATAGGTTAGGGTGTTTTTTATAGCTAGTATTTTTTTTGAGAGTGGATCATTGTTACCGTGATTTTAACCCCTAAATTTCATAAATTAGGAACTTTTATCAAGTTTAATGGATAAAAAAAATTAGAAGAACAATTCCTAGTATATCCAAACATTTCACAATGGTTGAATTCTTCTATAAGAGAATTAAAATTGAAAATTAGAATATTATAACTATTGGAATCACTAATATGGATTGTTATCCTTCTTAACCTTTTATATTTAATTTTTTTAACAATTTTAATAAAAATATAGTTTAACTCCTCAGCCTTTATTTATGAAAAATCACTACTAATGGACTGGACCACTATGGTTTAGTGATAAAAAGTGAGACCAATATAAAATATGTTAATTAAGTGATGAGGATATAGTTTAGGGTTGGGATACAACCTATTAAGTGATTTAAATATGTACCAAATATCATATAAAATTTCTATCTTCTTGGAAAAAACTATATATTTTTTATCTCACCTTTGTGGTCATATTCATAGGATAGAATTTCATAAAAAAGAATTGAAGACTTGGTCCTAGGTGTCAAAAATTTCTTTATCTAAGTGTGGTAACCAAGTCCTAGCCTAAATTTTGAATCCAAATAGAAAACACTCAGTCTATGCATCATAATTATTGAACTCTACTATAAAATTATTTAACAAAATCTAAATAATCCTTATTGGGTTGTCTATTAAAGGAGGGTAGAATAGAGGGGTGTGACCGTTTAGTCTCATAGTTCATAAATATATGGGATATATATTATATTTGGGGTTACTTGAGACTATATTATGTTTGAAATACATAAGTCCATTCCTTTAATTAAATTGATTTTTAGGTTAAGGTGGAATGATGTTGTCATTTTTGGTTCTCATCTCTTTCAATTTCTAAGTTCTTTATTTAAAATTCTTTATTATTTCTAAAAAACACTAATGTTTTCAATTTTTGGTATTAAATAATTCATATCATATTTCGAATATAACATAGTGTGTGTATATATTCAAGTGAACACAGTTAAAATTCATCACATGGTAGGGAATTACAAATAGATTTCTAAACAAATTTGAACAAATTTTATTTTTTTGAAACATATTTAATGTTTTTTACTTAGAAACACATGAATTTCCCAGAAAAAACATATATTTTTGTTATAATTTCATTTATTAATATAAAAATTTTAATTTAAAAATCCCATATACTACTATATAGTAGCGAGTAGGGTTAAACCATATGGAAGGAGGTTAT
Organism: Viscum album; assembly: GCA_963277665.1. Taxonomy (NCBI): domain Eukaryota; kingdom Viridiplantae; phylum Streptophyta; class Magnoliopsida; order Santalales; family Viscaceae; genus Viscum; species Viscum album. The sequence goes on along the minus strand of OY728130.1, from coordinate 1,241,360,040 downwards.
GTGAAATCAAATATCAAAGAAAAAAAACAAACCAAGAAAGAACAGAATGGTTGAGAAAGATAATGATGGAATAAAGTGGAATTTTATGTAAAACTAGTGTTTGAGTGAAGAAAGTGAAACAATAAAAATGCAAAATTGTTAACAATAACAAGGTTTAGTTAAAATTGGATTAAATTTAATTGAGAAAAGATTAATTCTCTTGCATTAAGATTAATTATAGTAGTCCAAAAATGTTATTAAGAAGTTATTTGAATTACATATCTATCTCATAGTGATCAACCATGACCATTAAATTATTCTAAAAAAATGACATTTCTAGCAAACACTAAAGATATGGACAGAACTTTCATAGAGAAAATAAACTTCAAGATTTTCCAATTTAAGTACCATAGTTAAATATCCAAAGGATAAAGATTCAGTACTCTTCACTAATCTCTTCATTTAGTAGTAAAGAAATCATTATCATGAATAATAGAAAAATAGGACACTCGAAGATATTAATACACTGTTGAACTCCCAATAAAACCCACCAAAATTTATTAATTTTTATTGGAGAATGAATTAATTTCCATTTACTAAGAAAATTTATATCTCAAATTTTATTTTCATTTATTCATTATAGAAATTGGAAAATATGTCAGTGAAATTGACCAAGATATACCAATAAGATACTATTAAGTCCGAATAAGAACAAGAAAAAAAATCAATTCAATTCATTTTATCCCCTAAAATGAGTTTAACTACACACTTTTAGAGTGATAACAAATATATTCAATGAATTCATTTCAAATACAGAAATCATAAAGAAAATAAAAAATAAGGGGAGAAATATCTTATCTATAAATTTGAATTATCTATCTAGCTCTAATTTCTTCCATATTTTTCTTTAGGTGATTAACCTAGCCTCTAGTCTGTTCTCTTTCATGTGATCTTCATAATTCTATGAATGTTTATCTCCTCCATATGCATAGGTCTAAGTATTTTTAAAAGGAATTCATACACCAAATCCCATTAATAATATCATATACTACATATATAACCTCAAATGAATGATCTCCACATGGAATTCCCCACTATTCAACTTATTCCTTTGGTAGACTCAAGGTAATCCTTAAAATAGATTCACTCCTCCCATGCAGGTCAAGATTAATATCCAATTATGATGAATATGGAAACATATCCCAGCTTAGATCATGACACCACAACTTACTTATCATTATTTTCGAGCTCCCTTAAAGTTTATCTTTTCAACCATGAGATCAATCTTACTCCCTATTTGTTATATTTTTTATATGGTAAATAAAGGGATGAAATGGAACTTCTGGCTTCTTCGGCCACTATTTTAATACATCAAAATTTGGAAAAGTAAGAAAAAAGTCTTACAAGGATAGTCAAATGTTATATTCACTGCAAAAAATAAATTTATACACTACTTCTATGAAAAAATAATATGCAATTACAGGCTATCCATGATTCATATGAAGAATCTTATGCAAATATCCTACACATAATTTGGAAAAAATCATATGGAAATGGGAACTAGGTTATTTTTAAGAAAAGTCATATATATTTATTACATGATTTAAAGTTTAATACTTGTTTTTAAAAGTTTATAGGACTACAAAAAATTCATATGGGAATAGACTATACCAAAATTTAAAAAAAACCAGACTTCAACAAATAAAAATAAAAAATGCCCCGATAATCATTTTTAATGTAAAAACTTAGAGCATTGAAAAAATTACTTCCAAAATCCAAAAACCTTTATAAATCACATTAAAATAATATTTGAATTTATATTATTAAAAAATAATTAAATTTTTTTTATCTTTAATACGCAATACAATAAAACAATGAATCATTTCACCAATTAAGTATCGAAAACACATAATTTTATCAAGATATTCAACGAATCTTAGTTTTAACTAAAAATTAACAAATATTAAATAATTCTTCATTATAATATCATTTTAAAAAAATAATTAATTCCAAAAATATATGTGGAAAATATGTATCAAATCAATTCCACATTAACCAAAAATATATAATTTAGTAAGATACAATGGATGGGATGTTCAAATTTCAACTCCCTTGTGTGGAGAATTACCTATCTTCCCTTTTGGTATATAAAGTAGTTCCAATATATTTATATCTTCTAAATTATTACATCCGGTTATTTGTTTACTTGGATCATGTTATTCATATTTTTTTTGTATAAGGTGACTGAGTATTCCATTCCATAATTAATTTTTATCTTTTAAGATCATGTAAAATGAATTTTCAACATCACCAACCTAAAACCAATTATCCCAAATTTATTATCCTCTCATTAAATGCATCCATATTTCAAATTCTACATAAAATAATAATAATTATTGAATGACACATCATTTTATTCATTATATACTTGAAATACAATTATTTAATTGGGTTCCAACACATCAATAAAAAATGTATTATTCCATTATAACTTGTCTTATCTAATGATTGTTGAACCATTTCCATCAATTTTAAGTGACCTATCATTAAAATAAGTTAATTACCATTTTTTTCACTTTCCATACTTCTTATGAACCTTCAAATATCCTATCATATGAGAGAATAAACTACTCTCCACAATTTATAAATATTCTATTTATGATTATTTAATTTCCAATTTAAAAAAGCAATGTTTTTTTATTTTGCTTTATATTTTTTATTATAATAATTTTGAGTATTATGATTTATATTCATATTAAATTGGATTCATATTGAATATTTCTCTAGTTTCTTGAATTTAATTTTGAAATTTGAATTTGAATTTTTTCAACTCTTTATCCACTTCTACTAATTTAATTCAAGAATGTTCAAGATCTTTCTTCATTTCTATGACCTTCATCTCCACATAAATGTTATACTTCTTCAAAATTTCATACTCTTTTGTCAACATAGACTCTTTTTTACCATATAAGTTTCCATTTGTTTTCGAATAACAAACATTCCTTCTTCAAAACACTTTTCTAATTTTCATGTTATGATACCTTAGTGAGACTGTCTTTTAGCGCTTGTTTCAATATCAAACCAATTTATATTTATTAATTACATTAATAATTTTTTTATTCATCTATAATAAATTATTATTCATTAAATTTACTAATTATTAATATTTCATCAACACCAATATAAGTGTCACATTAATCTTCATCCTCAAATATGTTATTATATTCATGATTAGATAATAAGTTTCTCTTGATTTTTTTAAATTTATAACTTTCCCCTTTTAATAATATTTTGATATTTATTCTTTTATTAAATTATTGTATTAAAATACTTATTATCACAAGCTTCCTCTTCTTCCAATTATGACAATTTTATACAAAATTTAAAATATCTCTACAAATGAATCATTTAAGTGGATGTTATTTGGAAAATTTCCATTACCTCTTTTCATTATTTATGAAATAAATGAAAGGAGGGGGTGAAATTTCATTAACCATTTTCTTAATAAATATTTTATTCTTCATCTTCATCAATTAATTTTATTCTCTCCTATTTATTTAAATATTTAAAGTAAATTTCCCTATTTCCCTTATATTTTTCAGGAAGGTACTTCCCTTGTACATTTTTAAAAAAACCATAATTCTATGTATATCATCGAATAAAATTTTACTTAGATCACAATCATTATGTATTGTAATATTTTTATCAATTAAACCTATATAATATATATCATGTCATTGAAAAACATAGAATCATTCAGATTCTCACAAAAATGTTTTATAGTTCTCACTACTTCATTAACGCTATAAAATAAGTCACCCATTATTTCATCATCACTATTATTGAGATATTAATATTTAAATCTATAATTTTTTAGCAATTCTTACTTCAATTTTTCATTACCTTCATTGAAAACATTAAATTCATCCCAAATGATCTTTTTTTTCATTTTATTAATTTTAAGAAACTCCTTTTTAGAAATAAATGATGAAATGGAATTATCAGTATAACAAACATTATCCAAATTATTTTTATTTATAGTCATCATCATAGTACCCTTATCAGAAGGAATAAAACAATTTATATGAACCTCTAATACATGTAGACCAATTAAATAAAACATTTCAACATCCAATATTTTAAAATATAATTATTATTCCCATAGAAAGTGGTAATCACCTTATTGTTCACTGAATTAAGGTTGTCCAAGTTAACAAACTAAATTCCAAGACTAATTCTTAAACCATAGAGAAGTAATTTTTTAAAATCTAAATACTAAATCATATTGCAATGAAACCCATACTAATAATATAACACTTGTGGTGGCTCCAGACATAATGTAGGTTCACTAAGAGGGGGTTTAAATTAGTAGAACATATTCTATTTTTTTATTTAAATATTTATTATGAAATAAATCTCTATAAATTTTTATAGTGCTTGATATCACTTATTAACTCACATAAATAGAGGAAATAAAACATATAAATACACTTTATATACAAGGTTCAATAATAAAAATAAGAATCTAATCACTGGAGTAATATTGAATCACCTGTGACAATATGATCCACTAAAATAAATATTTTGGATACAATGATCATGTTTTATCCGTGAACATAGGTTGTAATAATACTACACTATACTCTTCCGACATAAGAATAAAGGATTATAACTTCATTAAACAATTATATTATGTTTTATTTTCTTCAATAAGTTATGGATTATTATTTTACTCTTAATTTTTTATCCCAATAATATATAGTTCTTCTACACTTCATCAATATTTAATATAGTTGTGAACATCCATCTTCTTCAACACAAAATGTATGTGTGATGATCACACATGAACAATTATGTAATGTTATTTTTATTTTGTGCAATATACTCTAGAAACTCTTTTTATTAGTCATTCTACACTCTATATATCTTATATAATCATGTTATTACCTATTCGAATTTATCTTCCACAACAAGAAAACTTACCCCAAGTTAAAAAAAATTTAATTTCAAATTCATGTTAAAAAATATATATCTTTCAACTACTCTTCATCTTCTTTATCCATTAAATATATATAGGTAGGATTTGGAAAAAATATATTATATAGATTAAGTGCTACTCTACTACATGGGGGACTGTGGAAGGGTTCAAGTCCCACCAGGATTATAATCTATTAGGGAAGGATTGTAATCTCATGGGTTGGTGGGCCTAGAATTTAATTGATATCTTATTGAAAATGAGTTTGTACTTGAGTGGTATCACCCCCTTCTTGGTATCTAATAGGTTTGGGGTTAAACCCCTGATGGTATATGTTTGAGAGATTTTCATAGATATTATAGCTATACTATAGTAGGTACTATAACAAAGCTATAGTAGTGGAAACGTTGTAGTAACATTGGGTATTGTAGAAGTACTATTCATTTAAGGGTCCTTTTTATGAATAAAAAGTACTTTTAAGCCATAGGGAATTACAGCCGTAAAATTATGAGTTATACAGGCTATTAATGTTACAAGGCCTATATATCTATGGGAATTCATACCATATAATGTATTGTATTGTGGGTTATGAAAGGTTTAACTACCAACCTAGTTAAATAGTGATTTATTTTCTTAATAAAAAGGGTCTTGACCCCAACTCATTTCAATAAAGAAACATATTCTTATTTTGTGGCATGAAGAACCTCTATCAGGTATATGTATTTTCTACAACTTAACGTAGTGAAAATATTAACTCTCATGGATTTAAATCATGGTATAAATCCATCCCATATATCAAAATTCATTCAATACTATGGTGTATGAGACAACCCAATCATTTCAAAGTTTTACATCACATCATTATATATGAATTTCAAATATATATCATAACAAAACAAACCCCATAACCAAAAATTATTATATTATTTGGATAATATATACATAATAATCTTATTTGATGAAACATCTACAATATCTCCCACAGAGTTATTCTCAAATAGTACACTAATTAAACATACCCTAATTGAAAAAAGTATTTATAACCTATGTAAATGAATTATAAGAAATGGTGAACTTAGATTCTCAGGAAGAGTAAACATAATATATAACAATTAATGATCATAATTTATCATAAGGGTATGAGAAAATGATCATAACATAAAATAATTACACCCAATTAGTAAAAGAACATTAATCATAAATCACAGAATAAGTATTTTTCATAAAAAAGGAAAAAAGATATTAGTGTGTATAATCATCAATAATAAATCATGAGTAATGAGAACACATCATAATAATAAGACATAAGTTTATTTCATACACATGAACATAGAAAACCATTTACACAGTCAAGGATTACTTTCAAGACTGTCATAGTGCATTGGGTTCACTATCTATTCCATAATTGTTTTAGTCAAGGTTCACTCCCAAGACTATCATAGTGGAAATATTTCTTTACTATTCTGGGTTCAGTCCCCATCCTAGTCTTTATTATCTCATGATATATCTATCTTTACCCAATACATTCAAGGGAGATATAATTACGATCCAACCTATATCATAATAAAAATAATACATATGTTTTCCACATGATAATAAAACCTTTATAATATCATTATATAATAACCCAATGAAAGGAAATGGGGTTCAAAAAAATACAATCATTTCATTATAGTATAACCTTTGTAAAAGAAAAAGGTTTTATAAAGGTTTCATCATAACATAATTAGCACATTGGAAAAAAATGAATTTCATAGAATCATCCTTAAATCATCATTATCATAATTCATACAGAGAAATAAAGTGTATGGTATCATAAGATCATATCCCTAGTGGATCTTAATAATATTTAAATTATATTGACAAAAGTGAAAAATAATTTTAAAAAATCATTCAAACCATTCCTAAAAACATGATAAAATATCCTTCACTTTTGATAAAATTTAAGTAAAAATTACTAGAATTTTGAGAAAATAATTTTCATTTAAAATAAAAAAGGAAAATTGTAATGGAATATTAAAATCAAAAATAATTCATGATTTTGGTAAAATAAATTTATTCCATATACATTAAAATAAAACATTCCTTTCGTACTTTTATAAAAATTCAAAAACAAATTGTTCGGAAAACTTTTAGGAAGAAACAATTTAATCCTATGAAAATAAAGTCAAAGATAGTAAATATGAACTTTCTAATAAATTTAAAATATATGTAACAACTTTTATAAAATAAAATTTAAGGTCATGTAAATGGATAAAAAAGTTCAATGACTAAAGAAGAAATACGGTCAATGTTTCTATAAAATCATTTTATCGATCATTTTCAGTACCAAAGAAAAAAATGGTGCTAATAAATAAAAATTATAGGATTATACAGATTATAAAATAATATATAGATTTTATAGATTAAGATTCATATAATTTCCCTCAATTTATAGTTTTTATAGATAATCCAAAAAATAATAGAGATTACAACATAAACACCCTACCTAAAATCACATATTGCTTTATACATGTTCAAATATCCTATATAATAAATATATTTTTATTATAAATATATTATAGAATCATATTAATACATAAATAGCTACGTCTCATTCCTTTATAATTTATAATTAACCTTTTATTAACAATTCATCCTTAAAATGGATATTCAGGTGAAAATGGTCTATTTTACATGAATGTTTTGGTTTAATGGTTTTGGTACATGAAACTTGGTCATGGATTAATATTATATAGATTATTAATTAGTATATAAATGTAATATTAATTCAATATATACAATTTTATAACCATTATAAAAAATTGTGGGTGAGAAATAAATTGCATCACTTCATGGAGATGGTAGTTCATATGTATGAACAGACAATGGTTTCAATTTTCGATGGATGAGATGAAAGAATGGTAAATTATTATTAAACTTTTAAAAAAATTATTATATAAATTAAGTAATATATTTTTATTAGATCTATCCTTATTACCATCCATGTAAAGTGGAAATTAAAAATGAATCACGACACTTCATGGAGGTGGTGGTCAACATGTACACACAAGCAACGTTATCACATTCCAATGGATGTAAATATTAGAATTTAGATAATTTATTATAATTAAAAAACTATAATTATATAATAAATATCATATATAAATATTAAATCCATCATTATTACCAACCATGAATCATGGTGATGGAAAATGAATCATATTGCTATGTGGAGGTAGTAATCCACACGTGCACACAAGCGATACTTCCATTTTCCATTTAATAGAAAAGAGGGGAAAGTAGTTCATAAATCATCATAATTACAATTAAATATATTTATCATACTTATATAATTATTTTATAATCAATATCATATATTTTGTGCATTTAGAATAAGAAAAAAAATTAAAGTACTCAGTTAAGAATTATACCCCTTTGCTGAGAAACCTCCTTTGGATAACACCTTAAGCCTCGAAAGGATGGTATTTAGATAAAAAACTATAAGATGTAGTGAAGAAAGTTATTAAGGGATTATGGTAGGTATTGGATTATATATAAGGCTCAATATGTGTGATTAATAGAGTACATGTGTTATCCTTTTATAAGGGAGAGAGAGGACACACTTGGAATCTTTTAAAATATTAATATATAATATTATATAACTCAAGTAAAGTGGCTCTAAAATTAAAAATATTTTATGACAAAAAGAATATGGTAAAAAAATAAAATAATAAAACTAAATTAAGTGTTTTGTGATAGGTAAATCTTATCTCTTAAGTTAACCCCCACTAAACCCAGTTTAACCTTAACCATGGTAACAAATTTTTACAAATTTTTCTATTCATTATGACCATAAAATAGAGTGACCTTATTACGAAAATTTTATTATGACGATTATAAATATGGGATCCATTTTAAAATATTCAATTTCTATAATTTAATTAAATTCATTATAAAATAAGTATGAAAAATGAAAAAAACTATTTTAGAAAAAATGAATTTTTTAATATAAAACTGAGTTTAACTTCATTAATTTCTTTATAAAAACTATTAAATGAATATTAAAATATTTAATTGGATATAATATAAAAATATTTAATGAAATAATTCATAAATATATATTAATTTAATTTATTAATATAAAAATTCATTATCTTCATAAAAAGAGTTTTTTTATAAAAACATCGATTTTTTACCTTTAAGTGATTTTTTTTGTAATTTATAACTAATTGATCACAAATGAATTTATTTTATACATATATAATTTTTTTCATAATTTAGTTATTTTTATTATTAAACTTAAATCCAACAACTATTTTATTACCATTACATTAAATAACAATATTTTACTAGTATATCATAGTTCATTTAATCTTTGTGTTCCATGTAGAGCATGTTATCAAAGAAATCAAATTTAGTAAAGAGAGATATATCATAAAATCTAGGTGTGTTAGATTATATCAGACATATTATAATTTATCCTCCAAATTCTATCACTTTGATTAAAAAAATTAAGGATATTTCTGCCTCATCACATCTTTAGGTTCCCACATAGCTTCCTTAAATTTTTTATTTCACCACAAAACTTTGACTATGTGAGTATTATTGTTCCAAAAAAATTTTCTATTTGATCCAAAATCTTGATGAATTATTCCTCATAAGAGAAATAATTCTCTAGTGGTACAATCTTTGAGTTCAGTGCATGTGAAGGATCAGGTATATACTTCCTTAAGAGAGATACATAGAACACATTGTGAAATTTAAAGAGATTCTATGGAAGTTTCAAGTAGTATGAAAATGTCTCGATACTATCAAGAATTTTGAAGTGAAATATATATATTTATCTTAGTTTTACCTTATTTAAAAATATCCTAACCTTTTTCCATGGATAAAATCATAGGAATATATTATCTCCAACCTCTAACTCTAGTTCTCATCAAAGATGTTAACATATATCTTTTATCGACTCTAAGATACCATGATGCAATGTTGGATAGTTCTAAACATCACTAAAATATTTTCATCTATCTATGGTCCCAATATAATTCATTATCTTACTTCATCCCAACACATTATAGTTCTTCACTTCCTGCCATGATTTTCATTATAAGTATCCATGCGAATTATCAAGTGAAATCAATTGTTGTAAGAAAGTTAAATATTAGAAAGATGTTGATCCCAACCACATTTAAAATACATAGAACATGATATCAACATATCACTTGGTGTTTTAATAGTCTTCTCATATTGAAAATCTATCTAAGGATTATATTCGGTATTTAACCACAACTTTTTATCTAAATACTTCTGAAGTCTTCTCTAGAACTTCTAGGTAAACCTCATATTCCAGTTAGATATAATCGAGAGTGGTACTACATACAATCTAACCAATTCATTGAAAAATATCATAGATATATGATCAAGATAGAAATATTATATTATGGAGTTTAATTTTTCTATATTTGTAAGGAAATCAACTACCCCACAAATAGTGTTATTCTATTTAATTGTTTTGGGGAGTCTAATGATTAAATCCATGGAAACTTTTTCTCATTTACATTTGAGTATGGGTAATAGTTGTAAAAACCCTTAGGATTATATCTCTCTTCCTTAACTTATTTTCATACCAGGTATCAAGATATAACCTCTACAATATCCCTTTTCATGTTATCCCACCAGAAATAATCTTTTGGATCTCTATACATCTCCATACTTACAGGATTTATAGATAATGATAAACTATGAGATTCATTCAAAAACTCTTTTTTTTACATATGGTATTAACATGAAAAAACTCCATTACTAAACCTTATCATTTTCTCACAGTAATTGTTGAAATTAGGGTTATTTTTAACCTTATTCTATAGTTCCACATCATCTTATACTTATTTTATCATAACATGTATGGATGTTTGAACATTTACATGAAAAAGATAATATATGACCTATTTTATCTTGATATCAAGATCAATAATCTAAAAATCCATAAATATCAGACCTATTTAAATCCTCATCGTGGATAATCTAACACGGTCTTTCCCAATCAAAATACCATCCAACTTGTTTTCCTTCGTAGGGTGGTTATGTATTGAGAAATCATAATCTTTAATCATATCCAACTATCTCCATTGGATCATATTCAACTGTTTTTATGTCAATATATACTTCAATATTTTATGATCAATATATATGTCACACCATTCACCATAGAGATAATGACTATATATTTTAAATTCTAAAATTACTATTTCCAACTCTAAACCATGGTTCAGGTAATTTTGATCATGAATTTTGAATTGGAGCAAGGCATGAGCTATCACCATATCATTTTTCATGAGCAAACATCCCAATACTTTATTTGGTGAATCGGTAAAGATCAAAAACCTTATACACTATAGTTTAGTGTAATAATAGGTGTACTGAACAATCTTCTTTTTAAAATCCTTGAAATTTTACTCACATTCATCTATCACAAAGAACTTGTATCCCTTTCAATTCAAATTGTTAATTGGATTATATATCCATGAGAATACTCTCATAATGTTTCTGTAGTATCATGAAAACCCATAAATCTATAGATCTTTGTTACCATGGTTGGTCTAGTCTATTTCTCAATATACTCAATCATTAAATGATCCATCTATATACCATATCTTGATATTATGTGACCTAATAATGAAACTTTTTGTAAACAAAATTCACACTTACTAAATTTTGAACATAGTTTCTCATTCTTATAGAATTCAACAGAATCATAAAATGTTCTCCATGTTATTTATTTATTTTTTATTATATAATAATATCGTCTATAAAGACTACTACAAACTAATCAAGGTAATATATAAATACTTTATTCATTAAATCCAAGAAGATAATAATAATATTGGTAAGTCTAAATAGAATCACTATAAATTCATAATGATCATAACTCATATGGAAGTATTTCCTAGATATATCCTCATTATTTAACCTCAATTAATGATATCTAAAATTATAATCAATCTTGGAAAATTATTGAACCCATCACATTTGATCAAATAAGTAATCAATATGGGGTAAAGAATACTTGTTATTAATAGTTATCTTGTTAAGTTATTGATAATAAATTAAATAATGAATTAAAACATACTTATTCTTAATAAAATTAATAGTTTCACCCCATTGTGGTGAACTGGGGTGTATGCATCCCTTATGAATATTATCATTGATTTGCATCTTCAAACACTACAAATAAATCGGGTCCATTTTATATGGAGTCTTTGAAATAGGTGAAACATAAAGTTTGAGTTTTATTAAAAACTCAATTACATGATTTGGGGGAAGACTAAGAATTAATTCACCAAATATGTCAATAAAATCTTAAAAAATAGGCCTATCTTTGATGTGGAGTTTCTTCCTAACCATTTTAGATAAATATCCCTCTTGAATAGGTAGTAAGACCCATAAAATTGAAGTAACTTCCATTTAAATTTTATATTTATCCTCATAATAAAATATGATCATATTTTGATTTAGAAAATAAAATGTGACTTTCCTTCATTAAGAATTAATATGGTATTTATATATAGAGATATAGTCTATGCCAAAAATCACATCAAATTCAACTAAATGAGGAAATATAATATTTTTTGGAAATACATTCCCATAAAATGTAATCAGAGAAGAATCATAGACTTGAGATATGATCATCATTCTATTATTATTTTCCTGATATTTCAATATCAAATCATTTAGGATATGAATTTAAATTCATTAAAGACCTTTCATGGTACAATGGAATTCAAATTTCTAAGATCAAATAATATACGTCAATATTTGAGCATATCTATAACGACATCCACTTCATCATTCTATCTTCAGTATCCTAAAAAAACCAAAATGGTTTCAATGACCATCTAATATCATTAATCAGAGTGGTCAATAATGAAAAATCATTTATAGGATATCTTAATATTTACACCTTCATTTTAATATATGGAACATTTGGTTTAAACCTGGCTATTCATGGTCATCATCTATTCAAATCCTTTATAATTATTCATAAATAAAATATGAATTAACCTCAACATATATTTTGAGAGTGTCTATCCATGTTTACAATCTTAATAGCACTCATCATGAATTGGTGATGATCAAGTTAATACCAAACCTTCCCCTTTTAATGTTGTTATCCTTAGGTGTATCTATTACACAACTATATCTTATTTACATTATCTATATGAGGCTGAATTTTCTAGGAAAACAACACAATATCTACTTTACCAAATCTTTATTATGTAATCATACACTTACATTTATACCTAAGGGTTTAAATAATGTTATCTAGTATGATTCCCTAAATATTAACTAAACCCTACTTTGTTTCCAACTGTGATAACCTGAGCATTTAATACATTTATATTATATCATTTTAGATGAATATTCAATACATATCATAAAAAAACAAACCCTAGAATCATAAAGGTTTATATTCTTTGGATACTAAATAAATAATAATATAATTTCATGAAAGATCGTCAACATATCCCAAAAATTTATTCTCACAAAGTACACTTCTTAAGCATTCCCAAATTAAATTATTTCTTCAATATCTAGGGAAAGTAAACATAAGAAAGGGTAAGCCCAAATTCCAATTAATGTTAAACATAAGAGATAATAATCAATGATCATAAATAATTATAATATAAACATAAGGGTATGAGAACATGATCATTACTTACAATAATCATACCCAATTAGTCAAATATTGTTAACAAAAAATCATGGAAATATGTTTTTTATAACAAAATACAAAAGTAATAAGTGTGTGGGATCCTCAGTAATCAATCATGAGCCATGAGATATAATCATAAATATATGGTATAAGTTTTTAGAATACACATAAGTATATAAAACAATTTCCATAGTCAAAGATCACTACCAAGACTATCACAGTGGATTGGTTTTACTCTTCATTTCATCATTTCCATAGTTATTGATCATTCATAAAACTATCATAGTAGAAAGAGTCCCTTACTAAAAAGGGTTTACTCCCCATTGCAGTCCTTAATATCCCAAGAGATATCCATATTTATCCAATGCATTTGAGTGCTATATAATTCTTGGACCACCTACGTCATAATGAAAACTTTACATACATGTTCTATATGATCATAAAAACTTCATTATATCATCAAATAATAACCCCTATAAGGGAAATAGGTATCATAAACATTTTATCATTTTATCATTACATAAAACATGTAAAATAATGGGTTTTATAAATGTTTCATCACATCTTAATTAACCCATGGGAAAGAAATGAGTTTCATATAATCATTATTAAATCATCATCATCATAATAAGTCCATAGAAAAAACAGATGGCATAATAAGATCATATCCCAAATGAAGAATATATATCCTTAAATTATATTTATAAATATGAAAAATCTATTTAATATATCATTAAAATATTTATCTAAAAGAAAGAGAAAATAACCTTTTATTTTGATAAAATTAAATCTAAAAAATCACAAAATATTGAAAAAATACCTTTCTTAAAAAATAATCATGGAAAACTTTAAAGGTATATTAAATAAAAATATCAGTCATGATGATGGGAAATTTTTTTAATTCTGTATATATTAAGAGAAAACATTATTTCCACACTTTTATAAAAAGTAAGAGATGATTTGTTTGGAATATTTTTATAATGATTCTGTCTTAAACCATTGTAAATAAAGTCAACATTAGTAAAACTTACCATTTAAATACATTTAAATTATAGGTAATAACTTAAATAATTTAATTTTTATGGGCATGGTCATGGGAGAAAAATTTTGATGAGTATAGAAGAAATAAAGTCAACCTTTCTTTAAAATAATTTTCTTGATCATTTTTAATACCAAATAAGGGGAAATAGTACTATTGCATAAAAATTCCAGGAATATAAAAATTATAATAAAATATAATGTTTTTAAATATTAATATCCATATAATTTCCCTTAATTGAAATTTATCCGAGACAATCCTGAAAAGAATTGAGATTGTAACATAAGTCTCTTACCTCAAGTCCCATCTTACTTCATATGTGTTCAAATCTATTGCATAATAAATATATATTTATTATAAATATATTCTAGAACCATATGTATATATAACATACCTTTTATATTTCCTTTATAATTTCGAAATATTCTTTTATTAACAATTCTTCCTTAAAATGGACATTCTGGTGAAAACTAGTATGTTTTCCATGTGTGCTTCTGTTTGATGGTTCTAGTACTTACCCCTTGGTCAAGGTTTTATCATATATATATAATATTAATCATGATATTAGTGTAATATTTATTCATCATATACATTTTTATGACTATTCATAAAATGTGGTGGTGAAAAATGAATTACATCACTTCATGGAGTTGGTAGTTCATACGTATGAACGAGTGATGTTTTCACTTTTTGATGGATGGATTTAAAGAAAGTAAAATTTTAATTGAAATTTCTATAATAATTATTATATCATTAAAATAGTATATTTTCATTAAATATATCCTTATTACTATCCATTTAAAGTAGAAATGAAAAATGAATGACATTGTTTCATGGAGGTGGTAGTCCACACATACACATGAGTGACATTATCATTTCTCAAAGAATGGAAAGTTAAGAAGATAGATAAGATATTATAATTCTAGAAGAATAATTATTTTAAAATTACCATATATAAACATTAAAATAATTATAATAATATACCATAAATTATGGTTGTGGAAAATGAGTCATATCGCTACATGGAGGTGGTAGTCCACATGTACGCACAAGTAATACTTTCATTTCCCATTTGAGGAAAATGAGGTGGAAAATGGTTGATCCATAATCATAATAAAAATTAAGTATATTTAAGATATTGAAGTCTATATTTTTGAATGGATACCATATATTTATAGGAGGTATAAGAAGAAATAGAATTTAATGTACATGGTTAAGAGTCATACCACTGAATTGTGAAACCTCCTTTGAATTACACCTTAATCCTTAAACGGAAGGTATTAGAATAAATAAAGACCTATAGTATATGGGGAGAGATTCTAGGAAGTTATTAGTGATATTAGTTTCCTATATATAAAGATAATTGATTGTGAGGGAGATAAGAGAGGTCGTTTCATTTAATACAGGAGGTAGTGGACACACATGGAATTTTTCAAATGATTAAAATATAATAATTCCTTACTCAAGTAAAGTGGCTAAAAATGATACATATTTAAATATATGAATAATAATGTATAAATTGCATTGTAAAATCAAATTAAATAAAGTTTTTATGATATTTTAAACCTTATTTCTTAAGTTAACCACCCCCATGTAAACCCATTTTAACATTAACCATGGTAACAAGTTTTTACTATTTTTATAATTCATTATGAAAAAATAGTTAAACTTACTAAATAATATTAATTATTTTAATTATAAATATAAAGATACAATTGATATTATTTTAATAAATTCATTTTAAAATAAATGCACAAAATGCGACAAAACCATTTTTATAAAAATGCATTTTTAAGCATAAAACCGAGTTTACCTTTATTACATACCATGTAAAAACTATTATATGAATGTTAAAATTTTTTATTGAATATATTATCTAAAAATTTAATTAAAATCATTTATAAATATCAAATAATTTAATTTATTAAGATAAAAACACATTATTCTCATAAAAACGTTTTTAGAAAAATAAATTTTTTTTACCTTCAAGCGATTTTATTTTTCATTTATAACCAATTGATAACTAATGAATTCATTTTATACATATTTAAATAGTAATTTTTTGTATTTTAGTTTTTATTATTCATACATATCATTAAAATGGATAGGTAATAACTATCACATTAAATAACAATATTGTTATTATATATCACAGGTTGTTTAAGCTTAGTGTTGCATATAAAGCAAGCTATTAAGGAAATTAATATTATTAGCTAGAAATATATCATAAAATATCTAGTTGTTATAGTGTGAATTTATTAACATGGAATAAAAATCTATAAAATAATGAAAGAAGATGAAATTATTGATTTGTTAACATCTTGCATCACATCATGATTATCATCAACATGGTGCAACACCTATTCTTCTGTTGAATACATAATGATTTAAATTCATGAAATTAAATAAATAAAATAATATATTTGATATAATTATTGTAATTCTTCTTCTAAATTCAAATTATATAAATTTAAATTCTAGGCCTCTGTGTTAACTTCATGAAATCACACATTTTGGAAAAGTAAAATATCTTACACAATAGAGAAACCCCATATTTGATATGAAATATTAAATTTGAAATTTACTAGGTATAAAAACATATTAATTAACCATATTCAAGGACATTTATAATTTTATTATGATAGAAAAAATATTACACATCATCCATGTTTAATGAATTTTTCAAATTTAAAATTGGTCATTTAGTGTCACTCTTATGTATAAACTTAGTGTAAACCTTTTGTATTGGGAAAATTTTCATTTTCCTAGTACGTTTTCATAGAGATAAACTTTCATATATAGGGAATATTTTTTCCTTTTCAATTTTACATTCTATCTGCTTAGGGTTACATTTATGAATTAAAGAGACTTAGAGTAATTTTCAAATTTCTAGTCAATATGCTTATATTATTTCATATTGATTGAGTAAAGTAACTCTTATGTATTAGATAATAATCCAAATTTAAAACCCCACTTAAAACATTTTTAACTTTAGAATACATTAGCTTCAAAGAATCTATATTTCCTTAAAATTTTCTCTCTTTAAATTATAATCCCTCAAGTTTATAAAATTTATCATCTTTAAAAACCATCAGTGGATAAATTATGAAAATTAAACATCTAGATACTTTATCTTCTAAACATAGTAAAAAAACTGTCTTCCAGACTAACTTAATCTATATATATGAACTTCCAGTCCCATATTATCAGAAACTTATAGAAATTATTAAAAAAACTCCAAACTTGTTAACAGCCTTAACCACACATTATAAACCTTATTATATATGATTTTTAACATGATTTATGTGTTGAAAACAAAAACCAATAAATAATTATATCCAATTATTCTCTTTTATAATTTTTCTTATTCATCTTCTCAAAAACATCTTAAATAAATAGATCAAAAAACTCCCTCTAGTTTATTCTTTCCATTTTTTATAGTTTTTTCACAACCATTATCATCATAAAAATATTTGAATCTGATTTAAACCCCATTTCACCTTCTTCTATGTGAAAATCATTATCCTCGTCTACTTTTCATAAAAATAAAATATATTTAAATGCATTTACAATTTCATTCCTATATTTGAAGATTTGTTTAATGGTAAACATACAACATCTTTTTATGTATTTTCACCCTGAAAATATGTATAAAAATTCATCAGATGAATTATAGAAAAGTGTCATAATTTTCAAAATTTAATATACTCAAATGGAATCTTTCCTTCAAATATTTATTTTTCACATTTAAATTTTCTGGACTCAAATTTATCACTTTCACCCACTTTTATATATCGTAATTCATTTATTTCAAGTGTCTAGATGTATTTGAATGATATATCCTTGGTAGAATGACTTATTATACAATTTTAATTCACACCCATATTCTTTGAAACCCATCTCATTTTTTATATCTTTAAGTGAAAACTCTTCCACATTAATTTCCTTTATCGACTACACCTTTGGACTATAAAAGGGTGAAAATCTCATCAATATATTCCTAACTATCTCTGTATATTTTTCATTATATCCATGTTTGTGAATGTATCTGATAAGCTTAGTAATGTGATTAAGTAAACCATTAACATTATAAATCAGATACATCTTTATTTAATTGATTTTTTTGTGTAAAATATGCAATATCACCACCTTCACTATGTTTTCCCCTTTATAGATTGTAGTAACTTTACCCCAAACCACCTTTATTGATATGAAATTCAATAATAAAATAATAAAATATAAATGTAATTCAATAAATCACTAGATAAATATTTTTTTTGTTTTTTTATAATTTATAAACTTATTGTTAGATTCAATTAAAGAGAGCTCTATAGGACCACTAACTTGAATTATATGTATAGATATGGAGAAAAAAATTAAGCCTTTATAAGATTAGATCTCATATGATTTCTCTAGATCTAATAATTTCAAAAATACATTGATAAGACCCCATTTTATTCATATTTTTATTAAAATCAACACTTTGTATAAGATAAATTCTCTAATTATGAACTTTGTAAATATGATAGATCTTGTTGAAACTACAGTTTCTCAAACACCCTAATAAAGGGTAAATTAGGGTGCTAATTTTCTTATAAAAAATAAAATTTATCTTGTTCCTGAATTTTCAAGAACACACCAAACCTATAAACATCAACCACAAATTCATAGAAAACAAAATATATAAACTAACGACATGGTTATAATGATTTTACTTTGATCACCACTAAGAGATACTCTAAAGAGTATACCCAAATGATTTCTTAATATACGAGATGAATCAATAGGCATTATTATGATTATAAGTGTTGAAGGATGGATCAAAATGAATATAAAGGAAAAAAAATAAAAAATCTCATAATTTTGTTACACATATTTTCCCCTTATATGTGAAATAAGTTTTCCCTTCATTTAATTTTGAAATTAATATTTAATATATAAATATTATCCATAACAAATTTAAATGTCTTGAAATAAAAATAATTATTTTAAATAAGTATTTAAGAATTGATTTTAGTTTTTTTACTTTGGTAACAAAGATAATGATTATATAATAAAATCATAATAACATAACTACGACTTAATATAAAAATTTAAATAATATTTTATCCATAATATTTTTAGGAATAAATGTGCACAATTAAATGTCTAGAAGATTTAATGTCTTTATATAATAAACTAAAATTATTGGAATTTGAGTATAATTGTAGTCACAAAATATTATAATTTTATGAGAATCATGATTTTAGTTTAATGGGTATAAATCTATGTATACATATCCATTGTAAAAAGTTAGCAATATGGTACCTAAATAAACCATCATTAGTAATTATTACAATATTTCCATTGAAAATTAGTTTTATTACTTATATAAAGATATTTAAATTAAAATATATATTGTATATTGAAAATCATATGTTTATATTTTTATATAATAAATTATCATTCCCAAATAATTCACTAAATATGATAAATTGAAATATAATCACTTGATGAAAACATGATAGATTTTATTCTAAATAAAATTTTCTCCATACATTATATATTTTTGTTTAAAATCTAAATTTTTTTCATTTAGATATTAAATTAGATAAAATTTATTTTTAATTTAGAATAATAGGGTAAAAATTATATTATAAAAAAAATTTCATATGTTTCCAAATAAAGATTAATTTTAGGAAAATAGTAAAAAATATATTTTCTGTGTATATACAATATGTTTTATGAAATAATTACAATGTGAAAATAACTAAATAATTTATGAAACATTTTTCATGGATTAAAATGTATTTAATGAGTAAAATAATGTGTATTAAAATAATAAACTTAATTTAGAAGTCTTTAAATCAAATATCAAACACAAAATTATATATTATTATAATATAAACTTTAAGATCCCAGACATCTAATGAGGTATGTTCCTTTTTATGTTTTTGTTTAACTTAATTTTATTTGTTAATGAAATGTTTCCTAAGAATATAAGGTGACCTGATGTAGTCCCAAGGTTTTAAGATAAGAAAGAGGAGGAAAAGAGTCCATCATGTGCATGTGGCATGGTTGGTGCATGATTAGTGCTAACGGTGATCCAAAACCATGCACCCTAGAGAGGAGTGGTTAATGGTTGGTAAAACATGCATAGTGGGGGAACAAACTATGCAGGCTTTGACAGTAGAATTCCAAATGGCCACCACATGGTTTTTTAAATGATATGGCCTTTCTAGGAGACCGTGTAACCCATGATCTTATTGGATAGAGGGAAATACACAGTTGGCACATGGTTTGTCCAACCATGTGGCCAAACCATGTAGGCTATTAAAAATGGGGAGTTTTTACCATTTCTGCTTGGGATTTATGAAAACTCACCTAAATTTCTCCCCCATTCTTCCTACATCATCCTTGGTGATAAACCAAACCCTCAAAAACTTCCAAGAGAAAAATCTACCTCAATTATAATCCATTTGGAATGCCATTTGGTTTGGATTAGAGATTTCTGTGAGTGAAATACTCCTCTACCTTTTTTCTAGATTAGGGCTTGTGGGATCATTCTCCTCCTCCTAAATCTCTAAAAAACCTCTTTTTCTAGTAGATCTTGGGTTGGGGCTTTAAGGGTGGTTTGATTTTTAATCAAGGGTGATGTTTAAGCGAACATTTTTCTATGGACATGAGGTAGGTTGTCTACAAGTTATATCCCATAGTCTTGATGCTTGATTAATGTGCATGTGGTTGTGTTGTGGAACCTTATTGCTATCAATTTTCTTTCCTTGGTACAAATCATTATTTTTTAGTTAAATATTAAATTGAAACCCTTATAACTCCTATGGTATTCATTTAGGCTGATTAGATAGGAAGAACTACCACCCATGGTGTGTTACAAATCCTTGAAAATTGAATTGGGTTGTCAAATATGGAATTGAAGGGTTTATGGGATATAACCAATGATAGTTATATTAAGCTTGTTAGAAAAGGGTTTATGAAGTGAAACTAATGATAATTATGTTTATTTTGTTAACATGGGTTACAGAATGAAATTGATGAATGTTTTTTAGTTTTTGAATATAGAATAAGAAGGAATTTTTCCAAGATTGAATATATTAAATGGGTTATGGAAGAAAAATGGTAAATGTATTAAATGTTTCAAAAAATCACATTCATATGAATAAGTTCCATGTTTAAAGGGTTGGAATGAGGCTCCACTCCAAAGGCTAGGCTAGACTAAGGCTCTAGGCCCCACCCCTATGTTTCATGAGTTAGAGTGTCAGATTGAGGCTCTATGCCCCTAAAAAATGTTTTTGATATGACTACATGGACTAAGTCTTCACGGTAAGAGGTTTATGTATTTTTTTGTGAAATGATTATCCCTATGATATAGGGAACTTGACCCCCCCTTATGCATTGATTAGTTGATTGTGATAGGCCGAGGCTTGTTTGGTAAAATATGGATAACACATAGAACTAATGATGAAAGTGGATAATGAAAATCATGTTAATTAATGGAACCCAATTTATCCTTTTCTTATCTTGTTGTTTACCATACTTCTGCATGCACTACTATTTATACTGCATATTTTTTAGACACCAGTGGCGGTGTCCTACTAAGTTGTATTCACACCCTACTCGGGCCACCACTGGGTACCCATGAAAACTTCATGGTTGTAGGCCAGGGTAAGAGAAAATGACCTATACTAGATGGTTAATTTGGGACCCAAGGATGTACTTATATTAGAGAACCGATCATGGTGTAGGGACTTATTTTTTGGATTATTTATATTTTATTTATTTTGGACTTTTCATGGAATTTGGAATTGTATGAAATGATATATCAAATTCTATGTTGGTTGTTGGAATATACCAAGTTTTGGGAAAT
The DNA here is from genome assembly GCA_963277665.1 of Viscum album. Lineage (NCBI taxonomy): Eukaryota > Viridiplantae > Streptophyta > Magnoliopsida > Santalales > Viscaceae > Viscum > Viscum album. Next base: position 1,241,337,488 of record OY728130.1, on the reverse strand, counting down.
AGGTTTATGATATAGGGTTATTGTTATTATTATTTTCCTTATTTTATATCTTATCTGTTGTGGATTACTCTAATAAAGGGGGATAGTCTCCCCACAAGACACATTAGGCCTCACTTCTAGTCAATAACCTAAGGTGTATAGGGCTGTGTGCTTGAGGTCATGTAGCAAACCAGATCAAGGCATTGATCATAGTGGCACTACTCTGGGGTATTTTAATGTTGTATTAGAGTAGTTTATTTTATGTTATTTATTTTATTTTTGGAAGAAGAACGGAGATTAGGATGTGTCAAGGCTTGACAATGAGATTTTTCATTAGAGTATCTAACCCATTTATGGGTGAAAGCTCAAGTACCTCGGGTGGGATCTTTGTTATTGATATTCATTGTTATAGTTTAATGTTATTTCATAATTAGGTGATGCACTTGATGTGTGGTGTTATTGTTTTATGAGATTTTCTTTGTGGACTAAATTGGTATGAGTTTGTGAATCCATGAATCATTTTATGAACTTAAGGATATCTACAACATGAATCATGTTAGGAACACATGGAGAAAACATGTTATGGTTGGGTATGATAATTGGACATGAATTTTAAATTCCATTAAGTTTTAAAACAAAATGTGCCTAATAGGATGATGAAATTTTATTAAAATTGAAAGATGTTTTGGATTCAGTTAAAATAGTGACTAAATGAGAACATTTGTGTTTCTAAAAGAGGATTGGATTAAAATGGTGTCTAATGAAAGGAATGTGTTTATTTCTGTTTAAACCATATTGAACATGGGCCTAGAGAGGGGTGGTTGGGGATAGTGATAGAGATGTGCACATGACTGTTGGAATAGTGTATACGGGATGAGTTGTTATGGATGACTGTGAACCTTATTTTGTATGAACTGTGGAAACATTATGTTATATGTTTTAAGATATACATTTGGAATTGTAGAGGGATTTCACCATGAAGAAACATACTGGTTGGGTGACATGAGTATATACCTAAGAATGTAACTCCCATAGTAGTGCAGTAAACCATGGTGGTTCGGGGTAAGATAGGGGAATGGAAATTACTTGACAACTTTTCTTGGTTTATGAAGATGATGGAACAAGAACCACAATGGGTTGTGTAAAGTATGTTTGACCAGACTAGATAATTTCAGTTGTAGAACCATCCATTGTAATCCATAAATGGTGGAATTGAGGAAATTGAGTTTTGGATATAATATATCTTGATGATTTTGGATCACATACAGACCAATCTTGAGAATAGAGTCATGTTGGCGGCCTATATATTGTGAGGCCTGGTGAAGCGCTAGTGGGATATTCTAGTTCAAACTAAGAAAACTGATGGTATACTGGGTAAATATTTATAGAAAATTTTTTAGGAACATTTCTACCCAGAGACTCTAATATAGGAGAGGGCTACCAAGTTTATGTGGTTAACTTAGGGGACCATGTCTATGATAGATTATGTTTCCCGCTTCACCGACTTGAAATGCTTTGTTCTAGAATTGTTAGGGGATGAAGTTTCTACAATGAGACATTTTTAGGATGAAATTAGACATGATATCAATTCATAGGTAAATGTATTACATTTAAAGATGTTTTATAATGTGTTAGATCATGTTATCGTTTTAGAGGGGAACCAGAAGGAGGCTTTTAGTTGTGGTCATGTGGTTTCAGTTGGGTAGTCCAGTGGTGCAGATTCTGATGGTAGGAAGGGAAGATTTGAGGATTTTCACTAGGGAAGTGGTAGATAGAGTATCTTGGGGAGAGGATTGGTTTCTCATGGTAGTGTCCTGGTGTTCTATTATCAGTGTGGTAGAACAAGACACATGTGTTGTCAGTGTCCTTGACCACCAATTGAGTGAAGAGAATGCAACAGGATGAGAAATTTACAAAGGTTCTATAGGAACCCTCAATAAGTGGGAAATGATGAAGGATAAAGGTATATGCATAGTGGAGGAAGGGGGTCTGCTACTCCATACCAGGTGGGTAGTTAGATTTCTACTGCCCATACCCATCAGGGTGGAAGATGTGGTGCTTCAGGATAAGAGCATCCTTACCAGCAGGAGTAGTGAAACACCAGAGACTCAGTACATGAACCACGGGAGAGGGAAATGTCCCCTACATGCAGCTCCTTCTACACCTGATGATGGCGAGGCTAGACCATCAAATATTCAAGGCACAAATATTGTAGTTTCAATAATTTCTAGTGATTTATTTGATACAGGTCCCTCAAATTGTTTTATATTTGCGCATTTTGTGAATTTTTTGGGTCTAGTAGTGGAACATATGTGTGGGGTTATTTAGACTGACACATCACTGAGATTATTAGTATAAAATATCCATCAATTTAAGGAGTGTTCCCTCAGGGTTGGTGGGTACCATTTCCTTTGTTACTTTTTTGTACTTTAGATGTATGGTTTTGACCTAATATTGGGTAAAAATTAGTTGGTGTTGTATCAAGCCCATATTTATTTCTTCCACTGAAGGGTAAGATTCACATACCTTGTAGGAGACACTTATGTTCACTGTGGGGAATGCGATATTCCGACAGGCTATGAAGGGCTAGTTCATAAGTAGTTGGGTGAGATTATGACCAAAGTGGCATGTATTGTGCTCAATTATGGGGGAGTAGAGTATATTTACTTTCCTCCTGTGGTGAATTGGTTCTAGGATGTGTTTCTATAGGAATTATCAGGGCTAATTCTTGAGGTAGAGGTTGAGTTCACTATTGAGATGATGCCGGGATTTGAGATGGTTTCTATTACACCATTTAAAATGGCACCTACATAGCTTTAATAGATTTAAACATAGTTGTAGGAACTAGAGAATAAAGGGTTTATAAATCCAAGTACTCTACCTTGGGGATCACCATTTGGTTATGTTAAGGATAACGATATGTTGTAGTTGTGTTTCAATTTTCAGAAGTTAAATCAGATGACTGTTAAAAACTGATATACCCTTCCTCATATCGACGATCTTTTTGACTAGCTAAAAGGAGAGTTCGTGTTCTCTAAAATTGATGTATGGTTAAGGTATCATCAGTTGAGGTTGATACCTTCTAAAATTCTATAGATATCTTTTAGGAGCTGGTATGGTTTGTATGATATTTTTATGATGTTATTTGGTTTAAAGAGATATCATACTATGTTCGCATCCTTAATGAACAAAATCTTCCATCTGTACCTAAATTAGTTTATATTTGTTTGTTTGGATGACATCTTGGTGTACTCTCAAACTCATGACGATACTTCCAAACACCATAACATCATCCTAAGTATACTATGAAAGAATATGCCATATACCAAGCTATAATAGTGTCAGTTCTAGATTGATAGGGTACATTTCTTGGTTCACATAATCTCTGAAGAAGGTGTGTCAGTAGACCTAGAGAAGGGTTAAGTAGTTGTATATTGTGAGCAGCCCAATAATATTATTGACATTAGAATCTTATTAGGATTGTTCGGCTATTAATAGAGGTTAATCAAGGACATTTCTCACCTAGAAGTGCCAATTTTTTATTAACCAAAAAGGGAGTTAAGTTCGAGTTGTATTTAGCATGCGATGATTCTTTCCAGGAGTTAAAGTAGTGGTTGACTACTACACCGATTTTGATCTGACCAGAGTCGGGTACAAAATATATATTGTTTTTTGATGCATATTGTATTGGTATTGGGGTAGTATTAATATAGGGAGATTGATTCATGGAGTATGGGTAATGAATGTTGAGTCTATATAAATGAAATTACCCTACGCACGTTCTCACGTTTCCTACAATGGTTTAGGATTTAATGTGTTGGCGATATTACCTATTGGGAGAAAGGTTTATCATGTATACCAATCATAAGAGCCTTAAGTACATATTCTCCCAGTGTGATTTGAATTGTAAACAGTGGATATACGCTGAGTACAAGTATTCATTTTATTTTTAGCTAGCATATATGCCTGAGAATGGAAATGGTGTTTCAGATTCCTTAAGCTAGAAGGAACATAAACAAGTAGTTCAAGAATCAGGTTCCAAGTGGAAGATGATGGATTTTTTGCTGATATTCAATTAGAAGTTTAGGAAGGCCAAGGGAAGATGAACCTCATATATTTTTTTAGTTTAGTCCTCAAATATGATCTAGATTAAGGAGTGGAAATATGAATATTTGGAGTGTTTGGACTTAACGGAAAGCCATGAAGGTGTGGAGTCACCTTCCGAATGGACTATCGATGATGATGAGATTGTTTATGTTTGTGGACATGTTGTTCTGTCCAATTGTATTTGAAAAGAACTAGCACATGAGTTTAATGACTAAAAGTGGTCAGTGCACCCTGTTTTGAACAAAATCTATCATGATCTTCATAGATAGTATTGGCAGCCTAGGATGAAGAAGAATGTTATAGGTTTTGTGAAATAATGAAACACTTGTTAGCAGGTGAAGGATGAAAATTTGTAACCAGGTGGATTGTTTATGTCTTTTCAAATTATGGAATGGAAGTGATATGATGTTACCATATATTTTTTAGTGGGTCATCTGAGGACACCTCAGAAGGATGATGATATATGGGTTGTTGTGGACTAATTGACCAAGGTGTCCAATTTCCTATTGATACATGAGACTTATATAGTAGATCATATAGGTGGATTATATGTTCGGGATATATTATGGTTGCATGGGGTGCTATAAACTATAGTTTTAGATCATGATCTATGTATCACTTTGTGATTTTGGAAAGGTTTGAAGAAGTCTCTTGGTACTTGCGTCATTTTGAGTACAGATTTTCACCCCCAGATAGATGGGAAGTTAGATCAAACTATTCAAGTGCTAGAAGACATGCTGAGGGAATGTTTCTTAGACATTGATGGATCTTGGTATAATCACTTAGATTATGTAGAGTTATCATATAACAATAGTTATAAAGTAACTATTTTGATGGAACCGTATGAGTTCACTATGGTAGACCATGCAGATCTCTATTATGTTGGATTATGGTTGGGGAATCAGAGTTATTATGGCTAAGTCTTGTGTAGGAGATATTGAAGCAGGTTAAGTTTATTAAGAAACTTATGGATATGGCTTAGAGTAAGAAGATGTCGCATGCTAATTGACATCATCAACCTATTGAGTTTATTGTTGGGTGATCATGTATTCATTCAGGTGTTGCCAAAATTGGGCCATCGTCAGATTTGGAAATAGGGTAAGTTGGCACCCAAATACATGGAATTTTTGAGAATGTTGAGAAAATCAAAATGATGGAATACCAATTGGATCTTATAAAATGGTATAGTGTCATGAATTATGTTTTTCATGTGTCACAACATTGGTAGTATCACCTCAACCCATATCATGTGATTGTTGTTAATGATATTGAGCTGGAGGATAATGATTCCTTTAAAAAGAATCCATTTTCTATTGTGGATCATAGTGTGAAAGTTTTACAGGGTAAGGTAATTCTGTTGGTCGATGTGTTGTAGTTTCATGGTAACATATAGATAGAGGCTTGAGGGAGGGATATGGAATGCAGGACTAATGGACCAAACTTCTTTCCTTGGGGACCTTGTAATTCTTGGTATTGTAACTCGATGATGGTCCATTATAAGGTGGTGAGGTTGTAAGATCCTGAACTTCTATTGAAGTATGTTCTTTTTTACATTTTGGTTTAACTAAATTTTATTAGTTAATTAAATGTTTCTTGAGAATATGAGGAGACTATATGGTGTCCTGGGGGTTTAGGATGTGAAGGAGGAGTAAAAGATTCCATCCGTTGTAGGTTATATGATTGGTGTGTGGTTAGTGCTAAAAGTGTTCTAGAATAGTGCACCTTAAAGAGAGTTCTTCCATGGTTAGTAAAACCCTGCATAGTGGGGGGGGATTATATGGGCTTGGATAAAGGCATTACACACAGCCAATGCATGATTTTTCAAACTGTGCAAGATTCCTAGAAGACTGTGAAACCCAAGCTTCTCTTGGATAGATGGAGCTACATGGTTGGTTCATTTTCTGGCCAACCATGCTACCAAACCGCATGATCCATTAAAAATGTATTTTTACCATTTTATACATATAGATCTATGAAACATAATCTAAATTTCTCCCCCATTATTTCTACCATATCCTTGGTGACAAATCAAACCTTCCCAAACTTCTTAGAGATGTATATCCCTTGATTCTGTATCATTTAGAGTGCCATTGGGAGAAGATCAAATCTTTGGGTGAGTCTAACACTCATATTACTTATTTTTTTATATTAGGGATTATGGGATCATTCATCTCCTTATAAATCTCTAAAAAAAATTTATAGAAGATACTAGGTTGGGGATTTGAGGGTGGTTTGAGTTCAAATCAAAGGTGATTTTTAAGTAATTATTTTTCTATAGAATTGAGGAAGGCGTTCTATAAGTTATATATTATAATCTAATGTTTGATTTATGAGCATGTGGTTTCATTATGTCACCTTATTACTGTTGATTTTTTTGTAGGGTAGAAATCATTAAATTGGTTTGTTAACTGGTAAGTAAACCCCTCTTAATCCCTATGGGATGTGATGAGGTTGATTAGACTATGAAAAAGACCCCCCCAGGGAGTCTAAAAATCATTGAACATAGAATTGGGTTATTCAATATGGAATTGAGGGTTTTATGATATATAACCTATAATAGTTATTTTTAGATTGTTAGAGATGGGTTTATAAAGGAAACCCATTTAGAATTGTGTTCTATTTGTTAACATTGGTTATGAAATGAAATTGATGATAATTGTGTTTATTTTGCGACCATGGACTAAGGTGGCATTTGGTCAGGCTTGAATGAGTTAAATGGTTCATGGAATAGAAATGTAAAATGTGTTAAATGGTTTAAAAAAATCATGTTCACATGAATAAGTGGTATGTGCAGGGTTTTGGACATAGGTTTCTCTCCATGGTTTGGGATAGACTAAGTCTCTTGGCCCCACCCCTGTATTGCTTAGGTTAGGGCGGTGGACCGAGGCTCTATGTCTCTAAGAAATTATTTTGATAAACCTAGATTTAGGCTCCATAGTAAGATATTTATATATTGTTTTTTGAAATTATTATCCATGTACTGTTGGGAACTTCCCCCCCCCCCTATGCATTGATTTGTCGAATGTTATAGCTCAAGGAAAGTTTGATGAATATGGATAACACATGGAACTAATGATGAAAATGGATAATGAAAATCATGTTAATTAATGTAACTTGGTTTATCATTTTTTAATATTGTTTTACCATAATTATGCATGTACTACTATTTTGACTGGATATTTTGTAGACACAGTTGATGGTGGCCTACTGAGTTATAATCACACCCTACTCATGCCACCATTGGGTACCTGAGTAGATTTCATGATTGTAGGTCAGGATAAGGGAAAAGGCCCTATGATCAATAGTTGATTTGGGACTCAAGGATTTTCTTGGATGAGGGAACTAGATTTAGTATCGGGACCCATTTTGGGGATTCTTCATCTTGTATTTATTTTGGTATTTTCCTTGAATTTGTAACTATATGACATGAAATAACTTATTTACTATTGGTTGTGGGCATTTAACTAGTTTTGAGAAATGGAATTTTGATTAAAGTTTATTATTATTACTATTTTCCTTAGTTCATATCTTATCTGATGAAGGTTACTTTGGAAAAGGGTTATAGTCTTTACTCATGATACATTAGACCCTCACTGCACGTTAAAAACCTCGTGCATATGGGAAGGTGTGCTTGAGGTCATGTAGTGAACCATCTCAAGAAACTAGTCAAAGTGGCACCCATGAAGGGGAATTAAAAAAACTATTTTTTATTCCTTATATTAAATAAAATATTTCAAAAATTCCATTCATTTTTCAGTGTGTTTGAATTTCAATAATATATATATATTATTTAATAAAAAACTATTAAAATTTATAAGAGTCAACACTATTCATAGTCTTATGTGAAAATAATTAATTAATTAATATTTTATTCAATGATTCCTCTCTCATTTTCCAATATAAAATTTCCTCCTCCACCCACTACTCTTAACTCCCAAAAAATTTTCCTTTCCTTACAATCTTTCAAAATATCTCTCTAAAACCACCTATAAAATTTCTAAATCCATTGGTCTAACTAACAGTCCCTCTTCAAAAGGATTAAGGCTCACTCTGAAGGAGACATCTCAAAGATCAAGCTAAGGGTTTCCAAAAACCATTGTTTTATTTAAAATTCTCATATTAAACATTACATAAAAAATTAATCCTTAAAATAATATTAAATAATTGGAAAAATTTTACTATAATATATTTTTTAGAATAAAACATTGATGTTTTTATATTCTTACAAACACTTTTAAAAGATCATTATTCTTAATAGTTTTATACCACATAACTGAATGATGGTGTTTTATTTTCACTTATACCATTAATGGATGATTTTAAAATTATTTTATTTATTTTTTTAAAATATATGTTATTTTTATATTTATTAAAATTATATATTTTTATAATAATAATAATAATAATATTAATTATAAACCACCATAGTCAATTTAATTATCTAAAATGAGATTACTAATAAATGTTCAATGATTTGAAACTATTTATTAAAATATTACAATACTTTACTTATGGAATGATATTAAAATTTTTCCCTCGCATTAATAGGGATTATAAAACCATTAGACACATAGCAGTGGTGGTTATCATTATACTAAAGTATTTTTTTGAGTTATGAACCAAAAATCACTTAATGGTAGACATATAATTATTAAAAATAAAAACTAAATAATAAATAAATAAATAAGAAATTAAAATAATTAAATAAAAAGTAAAAATGTTATAAATAAAGAAATTAAAAAATACTATTTAATTAATAAATAATTTTAAGGACATACAAAGAAAATTAGTACACAAGGTAGGGGATTATTTCTAAATCTCCATTCTTTTCATGTCTTATTTATCTGTTTTATATCTACTCATAAATTTATTATAAAAAACCATGAAGTAATACTAAAATATTTTATATTTATCTTTTAGGAATTATGTGTATCCTTACTTCTCTTATAAATTTATATATTATACATTATTTTGTTCATAATGTATTCTCATCTCAATCTCCTTTCTTTGAGACATGTTCTGTATATACACCCAATTTCTCTTATATAGAGCATATGCATCCCCCTTTTCAAAATTTATCATAATTTTCTTTCGATTAATTGTATTTAAAATTATAATATATTTCATATATTTTATTTTCTTTTGAATTATACATTACAATATGGCACTTAAAAATAAAAAATTTCTATATCACTCATTTTGATAGGATATTTCTCTTTTATTTAATTATTATTTATCTCATGGGTGTATTCTATATCTATTAAACTATTTATATTAAAAATATAATATTTATTAACCATATACTCATTAATTTATATAATTTGAATAACCTATATTTCATAATTCTAATTGAAGGGTGTTTACCTAGATTGTAATAACATATGTTCGACTTAGGAAATATTCAATATCTATTTACATGTTATTTCTATATTTACAATTATTAATTATATAGACTTTTTTATATAAAATTTTCCTCAGGAAACATTTTTTATTTTATTTTTATCTATTAGTTTTATATTATTAATACAATGGATTATTATATAATAAGTGGAGCCCAAAATGGATCCCTAGTGCACGACTAGGACTCATTGGTCAACTCTATTTGGTAGTAGGTGTATGATAACCCTTATATGATTATGATTTCTAGAATTATATATTTCTGTTATAATTTATTAGAATGGTTTTTGTAATGAGTGGAGCTCAGGATTTCTTATCAATGCATCGGTAGTTCTCATGAGATATTTAGATATGATATTCAGTGTAAAAGATATCTTGGTACTCAGACATGATAAAATGGTTACGATGTCTGACAATATTTATTCCATCAATACATGATTATTTATTATTATTACACATGCAATTATTTATTTTCATTATTATTTCATCCATATATTATGTTATGTTCTTGTTATTATTTATATGGAATCATTTAACTATTTATTCCAATTAAATTTTATATGTCAAGCATATACTATGTTAGCTTTTACTATATGCTAACACTTAATGAGAATTTAAGTCCACTATTTAGATTGTTTCCAAATTTCTTCTAGAAACCATGAATAATAAAAAAATTAACTAAGGGTAAACATTTCATGTATTTTTTTGATGTAATTTTTATTTATAATGTAATTTATTAATCATGTATATATATAGTCTCCTGATAGTACTAAAATTTTGGTTCCAAGATATTGTGATTTTATATTATATATTCATTTTAATTAATGATAATTAACTATGGGTTAATAGAGTTGATGTTGTTACAATCCAACAACTAATCACTCCACACACTAATTTAGGACGAGGAACACAAGAATCATTAACACATGGGTCACTCAAAAATAATATTAATAATAATATTCAACACTAATCATCCTAGTTATTTTTTTTCACTCTCTAATCAACTTATTCAAATCCAAATAATCAATGAAATCATCAAAACAATCCCTCTATTTTATTCTTGATGTGTAGTAAAATCACTCATACGATGTCTATTTTTTGACACTAAAGAATCTCAAAATATCCTCTAAAAAATTATTCTAATTTTGTATTTCAAAGTCACACTTTATTTAATACCATATTCAAACATCATATTATCCCTTAAATTAATTAATAATAAATTAATTAAAATCAGTATTAAAATCAATATCTCATCCAAAAATAAAATTCATCCAGAATAATCAAAATTTAAAAATTTGTATTCACAATGGATATAATTCCCTAGACTAGAAACCATCCACCTGCATATCTCGGGGTCACCACAAGACCTTAGGAACACCTCCTTATATGAAAAATATATAAACTATTGGTGATATTATATAAAAAATATGGGGGGACTGTACTCTTAGTTCAATCACATAAAATACCAGTAAATAACTAAAAAAACATTAATTTTTTCTAGGAAAATGATGTACTATAAATAGACAACCATAAAAAATATTTAATATAAAAATGATATTAAAAAGTTACACATGCTCAAAAAACATACATACATAAATACACACATCCATGGGTCCCTCTTCTAGACATTATTCAAAATATCCATCCAATTATTCTATCCAAATATCATGTCAAACCTATTATAATAAATTGACACATGAGATTATATATGCATTTCAGAGTTCCAATGTCAGGTGTGGGAGATATATCTTACCTGGGCACCACCAACAAGGTTACTAAAAAATATTCATAGGTTGTTTCTATCAAACCCCCAATATTAAAACTATTTATTATTACAAAGAATAAAATATTTATAGTATAAAAAAACCAATCTTTCTAAGGTGTAATTATCATATTTAAAAAAATAAAATAATTGAATAAGGAATAAAATTTTAATAATGATCATATTTATTTTCCTCTTACCTAATGACAATGAAAAAAATTAATTTATCACTATGACATAAAAATCATAAGGTTATACTGGACCTTATTAAAATAGAATTCATACATATTATAACCATTACACATGGTCATTTCATATAGCTATTTTACTCCATGCAAGAATACTATACCACACTGATCACTACACCCATAAAATTCCCCTTTTTAGCTTAATAAATCATTAGTAACCACAAAATTTTCCACCATATCCATTTTACTCACCATTTGATGCAATATCCACATCATAAAAATTATCACAAAGTATAAAAACATCATGTACTACAGTAGGTACTCTTACATATCACCCCCCTATAAATGTTTTTTCGAAACAACATATATAACACAAAACTCCTATATATAGACTCATATAGCCTTCCTCCATGGTGTTGAACTAGCTATTTTGATCATGAAATATTCCTTATCATGGAACAACTCAATAAATGGTGTTTTCGGAAGATATTAAAACTTTATATGGATTATATGGAGTTGTATCAAACTCTTATTAGAAAGTTAAGGATATTTTATCAATAATTACATATGAAATTATTTTTCTGGTTTTGGGCATGAAAACCCTAAGCCCTTAGAGGGTAATGAGTGGAATTGTGTCATTTCAATTGTGGGTCATGTGTATTAAATTTTTAAAAGTTGGACACTTCTTGTTCCCATATTTTAGTTCTAATTAACCTATAAGACTATAGAAAATCCAATGAACTCTACACTCTCAATGTGGTTCTCTCTTAGTTCAAGCCCTTGTTAGGACATTGGTTCTTCTCCCATCTCCAATACACATGAAGATTTTTTCATGTACCAAATACTTTATGCTCTCTTCCCTTAGATGAAACAATTCCATATTTTCCTATTTTATTTAGACTATTTTCATTCTATATTTCTTTATTTTTCTCCACAATCAAGTGAATAAGAATATATGCATTTCCTTTGATTTAATCAATAAAAAATATTTTAATTAGGGAATAATGTTATTAAAAAATGAAAAAAACATTACTTCAAGAATATGTATGAATTATTGCTTTAAATAATAATTTAAAATAAATAGATAACACATAAGAAATCACAGCAGGCCATCATGTACCAATTAGACTACCATAATAATTTACCTCACTTGTTTCAACCAATATTTGTTGGAGAGTAATATTTGAAAATAACCAAGCCCTGAAACCCACTTCTCATAATAAGGACTAGTAATTGAGTCTTGACCACTTCCGTCTCACCCAATGTAGGGTCTTGTACAAATCCTGGATCTCATGCCACATTTCATACCCCCACCTTCTCACTAAGGGTGAGATCATATATCTTGTCTCATTACACCAACATCTAAAATAGAGTGCAGTCTCATACTATACCCCATAAAACCACACTCTCACACAGGGTTAGGTCTCATATCACTTATCACACGTATACTCTCTCCCTCAGGGTTACATCTCATATCATGTTTCATACTAACACACTATCACACAGAGTGATGTTTCATATCTCATCTCACATAATTTCTATCTCATTTAAGGTGATCTCTTATATCATGAATCGAAATACAACCCTATCACTTTGGGTGAGGTCTCGTATCATTTTTTTACCATCAAATACATGACCATTTTAGAGATACACACACCAAGAATATGAACATATCCCACCTATATCTCAGGTAGCTATTAACACATACCGAGAACACAAGAAGGGGATACCACATTACCTGTCTTATAATCTACCACCCAAACCAACCTCACTATATCCATCTATAATGATAATAACATATAAATGAACAAGAATACATGATGGTTCTAAGTAAAATATGTCATAATCTATTTGCAACCCAACATACTAGTTGTATATAGAAACATACATACATAAACCCTATATGGTGTTTCCATACCCTTGATCCTATAGATAACTCATATCACTATCACCATTTACATCGATCAAACCCACAGTTTCACCCTATGGTGTGTTAATCCCTTATGCCACTTTCTACAATTTCTATACATTCCATTCACTACACCCATAAGAACACAGATACTTTTCTGAGAATTTCTATTTCCTAGATCCATCCTTACCACAATAATTCTTGAGCTAAACCATAAATAGTTCTCACATTTACTTGGTGAAAATGTAATCTATACATATCCCACACATCAATCAACCTGAATGTCATACCATCATTGACACTAAAAAAATCATAACACACTATACTTGATAAACCACTCAAGGAACATTCCTTTGAATAAATAATTACCCTCTCAGAAGAGAGAATCTAAACCCAAAATAATCACATCACTATCACTTAACCTCTAAAATGGGGTTTTGAGTTCTATCAAGCACACATAACTCTATTCCCATGAAAATCACCTATTTATCCACATATTAAAACCTTAATAAAAATATTTAATCCCACAAGGAACCATAAAACCTCCTAACGAACCTCAATAGAGTACATTCATCCCAAATTACATGATTCTAAATTATTAAGGTGTTAATTGGACCAAATAGGAGGTCTCTCCCCTAAGTGGCATAACAATTAATCCCATCTAAAATTAACTAACCATACATGAGATACTCAAATACACCAAGGAGGATATATCATAGCCTAACACACACCCAAGAAATTACCTAACATTATTTTCAGAAAATACACACAAAGAAAACAAATGACACACAAGAACATCACCTAAAAACATATGTCATATGGGAAAATATAAATGGGACCACATAACTCTAGATTATAGGAGTAAAATCATATAATATCATAACATTGTCTGAAATAATTATCCTTAAATTCTGAAATTATAAAATCAAGACTTAAAATGGGATTTTCACTTAAAGATCTTTGAGAAGAGAGATACTATGAGATGGACTTTAGGAAATACCTTAGAGTCATCCATATAAGACACCTACTTTTTGTAGAATTCCAATCCATTATGATATTGAGACATTGAAGCTCCTTAAATGGGGATATGATAGGTAAAAAATATAAAATGAGATGGGACATGGGGATAGGATGAGAAATAACCCAGGGTATAGTGATATCTCTTTACAAAAAAAATACTTCAACTGGGTACCTAGTTTAGGCCTACTGGGAACCTAGTGGCACCATAGGGGATACCCAATTATTAGAGGTTGCCCAAAGACTCGGTGGACCCTAAATGGGAATTTGGTAGGTCTATTACTTATGGAATCTTTTCTTACACCCCCATAACCCTTACCCAATTCCCTTTAGTATTACCTAAAAAATAAAAATGTATAACAACACATTATAATGATGTATGAACTATCATATTTATTTATTAGAATCCAAAATTCAAAAACAACCCCTTCTTTAAGAATCAACATTCATATTTACACAAAATTCTATAATCTATAATGATGTGGGTATTTATAAACTTCCCACTATATGTATTTTTGTCACTAATAATCATCTAGGATGATCCCTTTGTACAATATCCATCCATCAGAACCAAACCCCACTTCTCATTCCTAGTTTCAAATTGGATTCAACTAACCTGATCTAGACCCACTAACTTTCCTAAAAAAGAACCTGGTTAGACCATTAACATCTATCCTACATATCCCAATTAAAATATCCAATCCAAAATCCATTTTCCATACCCAAATATGTGAAAAATTACCAGTTGGATCTATTATGAATATAATTTATTGAAAACATCACTATCCCATCACAATATTTACTTCAATATCAAACTTGATTCCTTAACCTGAGTGACATAGTGAAACCCCATGATCTCTACCCAATATTATAACCCACTATAATCCTTGTTAACTACCAAATTCACAGATGATACATAATATTATAAAAGAATCATCAAATTTGGTATGACCCCTTGAACCAAATATGGTTCATCATAACACATCATCGGATGAGTACTAACCTCATCTACATTCCAACTAATCTTGACACCATGTAAACCCAATAGCATAAATAACTCTCCATGTATAGAGTTACCAAATATATGAATGGTAATATGAACCCCACTATTGGATAATATATATTATCATCCCACGAATATTATCATTTCTGAATACCGATATTTCCCTAGAATATCACTAACGTATCTTTGTTACTCAAAACCTAAAAATCTATACCCAATAATCACACTCTTGGGTCCTATAATATCATTTTGTAATAAAAAAAACTTTCACTTGACATAAGTAACAATTTGTTTCCTTTCAAAACATTATCATTCTCTATTCCCTATGAGCATATCACATTATGTCAATGGAACATGTTCCACACTCATCCTAACAGTCACCAAATCCTATCACTTACCTTTAAGAAAACATGGTGGAACAATACCTCCTTCCCAAAAAGATCCCTGATGGATCCATAATGTCTCAAATTTATCCCCCCAAGACAAACCATTTAACCATATTCTAGGGTAACTTCACCTTATAAAATTTTCATCAACTCTTTACAGGCCTATGTGACTATCACAGGGCCTCCCTAATCTACTACAAAACAACATGAAAACATGTTATAGATGTTTCAATGATAATTCTAAAATAGAAATATCATTTGGAAAAAAAATTAGTAACTTTATTGAAAACATATAGCCTTATATATGTCTTTTTGTGATTTATAACCAATTTCACGATTGAATAAAATTTAGGGGACTTGGATATTTTTGAAAGAAAATTAGACCAAATCACACTATATCCTCTAACCATGATATTAGTGAAGATAAGAGGCATTTAAAAAGAAGATAATGGAAGTGAACTATGTTTTAACTCATGGAATCACACCATAGTGTCCCCTTATAAGTTTATAATGGAAGGAATAATGAATAATTTGTGTAGTGATGGGACCCTTAACACCGCAACCAGGGGTGCATAAGAGTCATTATCAAATTTTTCTCCACATGTAAAAAAATTATACTTAGAGGAGGAATTTTGGAAATTTCCTACACATAGAAAGATTTGGCATAAATGTATTTTTTTCTCATTCATAAAAGTCACTTTGGATGGAATTCAAGAATCAGTTAACTATATAGAGGTAGTTCATAGTGAATGAAATTGTGTTCAAAGAGAAGGATGGTTAAAATGTAAATTTCCATCCCTTCGAAAATTTGGGATTTTTATGTAGTTGATATAGGGTGTGGAGAAACATTTCATGAGGTATTTTGTAGGTAAATAATTTAGAAAATTCTAATGGTGATTCCACTGATATGTATACATAATTTATTCTTATATAAGTTTGTATACATGGTAACCGGGAAGTTTAGTTATAATCTTCTCCCTAACCTATGTGTTTACACTAAGGTGATATGTAATATTATTTCCATGGAAATAAAAATTTCAAAGTGTCTGAGCATAGGGTTTAGTGAAAAATTTAAATTGTAAATTAGTGGTATACATAATTTTTAACCCATATTCACTTGATGAGGAGATAATAGTTTACAACATAACACTACCATCATTTCATAGAGGGTTAAAAAGTGGAAGAACCACTAGATTTTTGTTACATAACCCTCTTGTCATAATAACTATAACATGTTATGGAGGATAAAAAAGTATAGATCAATAGAACTAGAGCTACAGAACCCCCAAACTATATCACTTCATTAAACTACAACATTCATAAGGTTGTTTTAATGATAGTCATAACATGGAAAAAATATTATAAAGGTTTTATAATCTTTGGACGTTTGAGATGTTGAGACATATTTATTTCCACCATACTACAAAAACCTATTTTTACCGTGAAACTGACCAAAAAATTCATTGAAAATATAGGATTTTAATACTCTAAATCATAATCACCCAAGATGTAATAGGTTGTGGAATGACCTATTTAATATAAAAATTTGAAAAGACTATTTGTTTTAAAATATATGCTATTTATGAAATTTCCTTCCATCACGACCACTCAATGTTTTAAATATTACTTTATAAGTTTCAAAGGTTATTTTAAGATAAAATTATTTTCAATATATTTTATGAACTTTTGTTTGAAAAATATTTTCAAAGTTAAAGGGATATTTTACTGAAGAATTATTTTAAGTATATTTTTATAGTATTTCTATTAATCAAAAATAAAAATCATTTATTTTTAATACAATAAGTATATGTTCTATTGATACCATCCTTATTCTTTCGATGGATGGTTTGTGATCATTTTGACTAAGGAAAGTATTGAAATTGACTTTCTTGATTCATTTTTTTATCCATTAACTTTTCCTTGAAATATTCACCTTCCTGTGATCATTAGAAATTATATTCCACTAAAATATCCATATTATTTATCGTTTAAATGTTTGTTTCTTAAACCATATATCATTTATACATATATTGTTTTACATCTAATGTTATTTGATTGTCTATGAAAATATTAATAAATTTATATCCTTTAATCAATAAAGATATTTTATGATAAGATATATGGTTCATTAATAAAATATAATATTAGATATATGAGGAAATATTTTGGAATATAGATATGGATGGGGCCAGATTATAGATATCCCCTAGATTAATTGGATGTCTTATGGGATGAATCAGTTGGATAGTCATAGTTAAATGGGTTTTTGGTATATACCTACTCATCAGTTTTAAACTATCCTATGAAAGGTATTGAAAGTAGAGGAATTATAGTGACATAGAATTCTCATGCATGGATATTAACTATTTTTATATTAAAATTCATTACAATACTCAAACACATGCCCAAGGACCATAATAGTTTAGTTCCTTTGGAAACATGGAAAAATATTCTTAATTCATGGAAGTTATTAAATGTATCCCATAAATATCTTCCCCATTAGTGATCTTCACAAAAATACCCTTCATAAAATCCACCTTTATAATCTGGGGAAATGAAACATAAGAAAGGGTGACCTCAGATGCTTAGTAATGTTAAATAAATGGGATACCTAAGCATAATAAAAAAATAAGTGTATGATAACATGATCATAACATTTGAAATCTATACCCTACATTTCTATGATCATAATATTAAGTCATGGAATAAGGACGAGAAGTTCATAAGACATAAATCATAAGAGAATAAAATAAAATGATCCATGAGAGCATAACATTGGTATAATACATATATTTATGGAATACATGTAATCATAGAAAATATTATATCAAGTCTTCTTACCAAGACATTCAAAATATGTTAAGCCTAGTCTAACCACCCATATACCTACTTCGGGCTCATGATGACCTCCCATGTACCCTCTTTCAGGGTTTGGATAACCTCCTATCTAATATCCTTATCAGGATTAGGATAACCACCTATGTAATCTCTGATCTCATAGAACATTTATCATTAACCAAAGTATTAGAGGGAGATATTGGGCTCACACATCACATAATCCATACATTTTGTGAGCCACAAGGTCATAGAAAAT
Organism: Viscum album; assembly: GCA_963277665.1. Lineage (NCBI taxonomy): Eukaryota > Viridiplantae > Streptophyta > Magnoliopsida > Santalales > Viscaceae > Viscum > Viscum album. Next base: position 1,241,318,646 of record OY728130.1, on the reverse strand, counting down.
TCATTATATCAGAACCTATGAAATTTAATGATTTACATAAAATATTTCATCATATCATAACTCATAGAAAAAAATGGGGTTTATAATAATTTCATCATTTTATCGTAACATAACCCATGAAAAAAATGGGGTCTATAAACATTTTTTCATTATATAACCTATAGAAGAGAAAAAAGGCTCATAAACATCGTATCATTTGAAACATAAATCATTCAATGAAATAATAGTACTATAATCCTTGGATCATATCCTCAGTAAATCATGAGTAAACTCAAAGGATTCCAACTTATTTGGAAAATTATTTTAAAAGATCATTTAAAACATTTATAGAAGAAAATAACTTTTATTTAAAAATCACTTTTTAAAAAATAAAAAAATTTCAATATTGTTTTCCATGAAAATATCCTTGAAAACATATAGAGTAATATTTAAAAATAATTTAAAACAATTATTCAGAAAATATCATTTACGCTTTGAAAAACACTTTTTAAAACATAAAACACATTCAAAATATTTTTCACTTTGAAATAATTTATTTAAAATAAAAAAGTTTCCCAAATATTAAGGAAATATTTTTATTTGAAAATAATTTGGAAAAATTTTAAATTAATATTGAAATCTTTGAGTGCTAATGAATGTGAGAAATATTTTTTATTCCAGGCATGCTAAAAATAAATATTTTTTTTCATATTTTTGGTAAAATCTAAATGGGCAATGTTTAGAAAACAAAATTCAGTTTCCTTTCAAGTTTTTTTTGTAAAAATTTAAGAATGGATAAAATTTTATTTAATAAATCATTTTTATAATGTTAAAAATATTTTAAAAAACACTTTTATAAAACATTTTTTTGGAAGGAAAGCGAGTTTTCGACCGAAGGGAGAAATAAAGTTGGATTTTCTTGAAAACATTTTATAAATTATTTTAAGTACCAAAGAGTGAAAATTGTACTATTACTTGAAAATATCATGAATAACTAGATTATAATAAATTTCATGAATATCTTGAGAGATGGTCATATTATTTTATCATTAGAAACATGATCATAAACAATCTTGATAAATGATGAGATTGTAAAATAAAATAATTATTGCTTTGGTAACTTTGAATCCTAATACCCAAAAAGGAATAAAATAAAATAAAATTTAAAATATCACAATGATAGATAAATTCATGAAATTACATGTCAAATGGGATGTATATACACCTCATGAAATAATATAGGCGCATAACATAACGTAAGTCTCAAAGAAAGAAAATTGAGACAAAAAATCCCTTAGCACTTTAGTAATCTTTTGAATCATGATTCCCAATAAAGAATAACATCAAATTAAAATTTAAATATCATTAGGGTAATTGGATTTATGATGTAACATTTGAAATGGGAAATATATATCACACAAAAATAAAATGCGTGGTGAATTTTCATATGCCTCCTAGAAATAAATGCGAGACTAGAAATCCCTTACATTAAATCTCAACTTAATTTGAGAAAATTATAAAATTATGTATAATAAATATAAGTTTATTATACATATATTAAAAGACCATAATTATATATATCATACCATATAATATATTCTTATGACCTTTTATTACCTGTCAATGTTATGTTTTGAGTAATAATTACTTTATTCTTAATGTATGTTTTGATTGGTTATTTTTTGATCCTATTACTTTTATTATCATTACATAATCTCCAGAATTATAACCATGATATAAATATAATATATTTTCAATATATATTTATATATATAAATCTATAAAATTTAGTGAAAAAATGAAATACACCGTTTATGGAGATTGTAGGTCATACATATGCATGAACATTGTTTTAATTTTCTTGTAATATTGAAATAAATAAAGGTTAATGATATTTTATAGCTATATAATAATTTTTTATTTCATATATATAATATATTTTCATTAAACCTATCCTTATTACATTCCATGTAAAGCGTGAATAAATCTCATCACTTCATGAGGTGGTAGTCCTCCATACACACAAGCGACATTATCATATTCCCCAAAATGGAAAGAATTAATGAATGAGTGATATAATAATTAAATAATAATAATAATTTCATAAATATTTTATATAAAAAATAATAACTCAGTATTTCTTGCCTTGAGTGTTGTTAATGGAAAAAAATGACATCAGTTCGCGAGGCGGTAGTCTGCTGTACTCACAAATAATGATTTCGTAACACATTTGATTGAAGCGGAGATAGTTTTAGGTAATGAACATGACATAAAAAAATGTAATTATATTCAATATAATTATTTTCTTATATAATCATTTTATAATAATAATTTAAGGTGGTTTTCAAATAAATAATACATAAATGATCGTTGATGAACGTTACCTCTTCTCTGGGTATCCTCCTTAGGTTTACAACAAAATCCTTCCTAAGTTGGATTTATAATGAAAATAAGGCCTATAGGATGAGAGGAGGGAATTTTTAATGTTATTTGTTTATTTATTATCTAAACTAAAAGGGTTTGAAGGCATGGAGAGGAGAGGATAAGGGGTGGCCTTTTATAAGTGAGGTGAGTGACACACTTGTAATATTTCTGAAAGATAGAATTCAACCCATGATTTTTTCATGTCACAAGGCCAAAATAATGAACTATTATAAATAATAGAATTTATATTATCTAAATATTTCCTTAAAAGTTGTTTTTACAGGTTTTGGGTTATTTTTAACCCTTATTGTTTTAGTTTAACCCCTCTGTAAACCAAATTTTACTTTAACCACGATTATAATTTTTTACTATTTTCACTATTAATTTTGGTCAAAAATTAAGTTTAAATTACTATAAAATATAAATTATTATAATTCCAAATAAGTAATACATTTTTTAAAATTAATTTCATATAATTGAAAAGTTGTAAATTAAAATTAATCCCACAAATGCGATGAGAAAGCAGGTTCTCAAAGAGAAAATGTTCAAAAGTTTATGAAGTTTTTATATCCAATTATATCATGATATTGATTAAAATGAACTAAATTGGATTAATATATATATAATTAAACTAATTTTTCTTTAAAATAAACTTAAATATAATTTAACTTAACAAATAATTTAAACAAAAGGGCATTTTCAATTAAAATCTAGTAGTTTTCACTATTCATCAAAAAAATTAAATTTTTCAAAAAAATATAAATAATTAAAAAAAAGATAAATTTTAAATTATGATTTATAAAATAAATTTTATTTTATTAAATAAATTTCATAAAATTTTTATAAAAATAAATTTAAAACAAAACCCACAAGCATGATGAAAAATGGGTTTTTGATAAGTGTATTTTTTCAAGCAAAAGATGATTTTATAATAACTCTATATCTAAGAAGAATAATTATATAAATATAAATTAAAATTTATTTATATATAATATATAAATTTAATATATTAAATTCATCATTATTTATTATTTTAATTAATTAAAATGGAGAAACATTATTCACTTTAAAACGGTTTAAAGAACCATTTTTTATACCAAAAATAAAATTATACTAAAATCCAATATAAAGTTTATTAAAAAGTAATTTTAAGGATTAAATATAAATATATATTACTTATATTACTTTGAAACATAATGGGTCATCTAAATTACTTAATTTATTAAAAATAAATGATTATTTTATAAAAAGCATCATTTTCCATTATTCCCTAAAAAAACATTATTTTCTGAAAAATATAAATATTACAGCATAAGTTAATTTCAATATTAAGATTAAAAAAATTAAATTAATTTTATCAAATTAATTTTATAAAATTTCTATAAATTAATTATAATATTTTCTCACAAATGGAAATAAAAACCATTTTTGAAGAAAACATATCTTTTATGAATATAATTATTTTACTAAAAATTGATTGATTGCTTTATAAGATTGTATAAATAAATTTATATTGAGTTAGAAATTTATATGAATTTTTAATAAATTATTTAATACTATTCAAACCTAAAATATTAATGGGTAGGTTATATCAATCATATTAAAAATAATAGTATTTCATGGTCTGTTAAAGCTCGGTGTCATGTGCCATGCACACTATCGCGGAAACCCATTGTTTCATATAACACAAGCTAAAATAAATGTTTCATATAATGAAAGCTATAAAAATTTTATATTAATTTGAAAATAATTTATAAAATTTTGGGATGTTACGTGCTACCCCCTTAAAATGGATTTCACCCTCAGAATTCATCTCGGTCATCAAATTGTTAAGATTTGAAAATTATTTTATAGAAACCCACATAATACAAATGAATAATAAATCATAGCTTTTAAAGGGAAATTTCTAAAAATAAAGGATATATAAATTAAATCATAACTAAGTTTCCATATATGATAACATAGGTGGCTAGTAATGATTTGGACATTGAATAAAATCTTATATTATTTTAGAGAGTGATAAAGATGATTTATAATAAGAAAGAAAATGGTTAATAGAATGTTAAGACCCTCAAAACCATAAATATTTGATTATATAATATAGTATCTATTCAGAAAATATGTTTTAGTATAGTTTTTTTTCAATATCCTTTTCATAGAGTTTATGAATTATTTTACTGTCTAAAAATATAATAAAATTTACTTACTTGATATGTTTCTATTTAATAATAAAAATATCTTCATGAGCTTTTATAAATTAAACATTAATCACTTAATCTAAGAAATGAATATCAAAAAACAATTTTTTTCTTGAAGCACTAAATTTCACTTTTAATGGATCGTCAGATCTGTAATATAATGAAAATTTATTCCTTAGATCTTTAGATATTATCAAAACAAAATGGTTTTCACAAGTTATGAATAAATATTTTTACTATGAAATAATACAGTAGTCTAAAAAACCTCATCCAAAATTCAACTTAAACTATTTCATAAATGGTTAACCTTATTACCCTTAAAAAAAATTTATAAATAAGGCTACTAAATTTCTCAAAATTAACTTATCATTAATCTCGAAATTATCATAAAGTATCTATTGATTGTCACATACCAAATTAGTGAATAACTTAGTCATATTCTTTATTAGATCATGGTAACTACCATAATTACCATAAGACCTTAATGAAAACATACGAAATTCCTCATTTATTTAATAAAACCACAAATTATTTAATATATTATATAAATCTAAAAATATTTTAAACTCAATTAATGATAACATAAACCACATTGTCCATAAATCATTAATCAGTTCCAAGTTCTTCAATAATATGTAATTTACATTATCCAAATAAATCATATATTTATTCCAAAATCATTATATCACCATCAAAAACATATTAAGGTTTATCTTTACCTTAATAACGTGTTTTTCATGAATATATCCATGTAATTAAATCACTTTTCTAGGTCATCAACATCTCTCAACATATTTTTTCAAATCTTTAATGAAAAACTTATAATAAAAAATACTTACATATTTCACAATTCATATAACACAATTATTGAATCCAAATTCATAAATACATGAATCCTTCAATCCTTTAACTTCAATGATTATCATGGAATAGTTCCTTCCTTGGTCTAGAAGTCAATTATGGGGTCAGGGAATTGGGTTGGGTAATTACCATGTTCCCCACACATAAGATATTGATCTCCTTGAAAATTTTGAACTTTATGAACTTATTTTCTATATAGATAACATATTTCCCTCCATTTTAGATATTCATCGAGGTACTTATTCCCACCTTCTTGACTTTTATAAATCTAAATCTTTTTTCATTTATGTTCATTACCCTGTGAAATTTCATAAAATTCAATCTACCTCTAATTTTATGTGGTTGGAATTTCACCAAACTTCACATTATTAATAATATATTTCAATAGTTAATTAGGAATAATCATAATATCTTTCTCTACAATCATCATCCTATTTGGTTGCTTATAGTCACCAAATTTTCCATTAGATTAAATATTAACATGATTATTTCTGGTTCTAATCATTCACTAAAACCAAAAAGCATAGTGTGAGTAATGTTAATAATAATGGGAAACCAAATAACCATGAAAATAACTTATATGGTGGATAAATCTTGACACATCATTTTTAATCTATGACACCTTAGGTTTATCCTTTGTCATTCATACTCATTAGCTATTTAAATCCTTTATAATGGTTTGTAAATAGTTTGTGAATTTCAAAAACATATCCCTTAGGAGTGTCAAACCAGGTGTGTAACAAGGCTTATTAACATGCATCAAGTGACTATCATGTCTAGTTCACTGTTCCATTTTCAAAGTTATTACCCCTATGTACCTCTATTCCAGATCCAAATCCTATTGTAGTATCCAGAAATGGATGTAATTTCTTGGAAACCACTTTCTCCATCCTTTACCATTATTTCATGAGATTTTTCTATACTTTGAATCATCTATGGACTTATCCTTATAGATTTCCTTAGGGATATCACTATGGTTTTCTCATCTTATTTTCTAAAGGTTAACTAAACCTATAATTTGATTCCAACGATAGTTACCCAGACTTCTCATATATGGATATTACATCTTTTTAGATGAACATTCATTACATTACACAAACGCATGCCCAAGGACCATAATAATTTAGTGACTTTGGAAACTTAGAACACAATATTATTAATTTATGAAAGATATTCAATGTATCCCATAAATATATTACCCTTTAAGACTCTTCACAAACATACCCTAGAATTTTTTTATAACCAAGGGAAAGGAAACATAAGAAAAAATGATCTCATATGCTCAGTAAGGGTAAATAAAGTAGATACATAAGCATAATATAAACATAAGGGTATGAGAACATTAGAATAAAATTTTAAATCAACACCTTTCAAATATAAGATCATAATATTAAGTCATGGAATATGGATTGGAAGTTCATAATACATGGATCATAAAAGAATAAAATAATAAATCCATGAGAGAATAACATTAACACAAGACATAGATTTGTGGAATACACCAAGCATAAAAAGTATTATGTCAAGGATACCCAATTAGAAATTCATAACATGTTAGACTTCATATAACAACCCATGTACCTACTTCAGTCTTGGGATTAAATCCCTTTTACCATCTTTTGTAACCTCCCATGTAACCATAATTTCGTTCTTGGGTTAACCACCAGTGTACCCTTTGATCTTGTTTAACATTTATCATTACCCAATGAATTGGAGGGAGATATAGTTACCAACCATCTCATAGTTCATACATTTGTGTCCCAAAAATCACATAAAATTTATCATATGAGATCCCATGAAAATAAATGGGATTCATAAAATAGTTCATCACAAAAAAATCTGTGAAAAATAAATGAGTTTGATAACCATTTCGTATTTTCATCATTAAATAAACCATTGAAAATAAATGTATTTTATAAACATTTTATCATGTTACAGCCTATTTAGAAGAAATGAGTTTCATAAAAATCACACCATTATAAAATAAAACCATTTATATAATGAATAAGACTGGTATCTTGGATCATATCCCTAGTAAAGAATAAGTAACTTAAGATGATGTCATCTTATATAGAAAATAATTTTGAAGGATTATTTGAAATATTTCCTGAGGAAGAATTTTTTTTTGAAAATAAATTTTATATCATATTTTTTTTTTAAAATCCTTTTATTTTAAAATAAACTTTAAAAATTATAAAGGAGGCTTTAATAAAAATTAAATTATTTATTGAGGAAAATATCATTTTATCTTTGAAAAAACATTTTCAAAACAAAAAATGGTTTCAAAAACCTTTTCAATTTGAAATAATTTATTTAAAGTCTTAAAATTAATAAAACATTAAGGTTATAATTTTCCTAAAAAGGAAATTTGTAAACTAGTAAAGGAATCTTGAAATCATTGATTGGTCAGGATAGTAGGAAATATTATTCATTCTTTAATATTAAAAACAAGGATTCTTTTCACATTTTCAGTAAAATCCAAATGATAATTTTTTGTAAAATGACATGAATATTCATTTCAATTTTTTTGTAAAATGTCAAAAAGGGTAAAATTTTATTTTATAAATCATTTGGATTAATTTAAAATAATTTTTAAAAACACATTTAGAAAACATGATTTTGGAAGAAAAAGGGTTTCTGACTGAAGATAGAAATAAATATGGATTTTATTAATATATTTTCTCAATAATTTTAAGTACCAAGGAATTGAATAATGTTACTATTACTTGAAAATATCATGAATAGCTATAGGATAAAAAAATTCATGACTTTATTGAGAGATGGATCCTAATATTTTATCATCAGAAACATAATCATAAACAATCTCAATAAATGATGAAATTGTAACATAAAATAATTACCACTTTGGTAACTTTGAATTGTAAGCCACATAAAATAATACAATAAAATTAAACTTAAAATATAATGAGAATAAATAAATTCATGAAATTTCATGTTAATGGGGCTGTTATACACCTCGTGAAAGAATATAGGTTCATAACATAATGTATGTCTCAAAGAAGGAACATTTTTACAAAAATAGCTTACTACTTTAGTAATATTTTGAATCACAATCCCCCAAAAAATCATGTTAAGACCCAGCCTAATGAGGCTTGAACTGTGACTACCCCAAGCCCACCTCCAATAGGCCAGGGATAGAGACCGGCATCGAGTAGGCCCATCACACACATGGGAGAACTTAGCCTAATTCACCTGTACACATGCACACATCTCCAAGTCCATACAAGGATGAAATGTAAAAAACCTAAAACCAATGCATGAATACATCAATGATACCACAATAAAAGTAAAAAATTATATTATTGATAGTGTAAAAGGGGGAAAAATACAATCCCAACCAAAAAAAATTTTGAGAGTCCAACCAACTTTATGGACGAGGACTACTATCAAATGAAACAAGCTGGAAAGAACCTCAGTCTGTAAACCTCAAGCTATGCTCCACTAGCTCTCTATCCTCCCATAACACCATCAAATTGGCCATCACCTATATAATACATGAAACATTCGAGAAGATCCCATGCAAGGGTTAATATAACAATACCCAATAGGACACCCTAAAAACAATAAACATGAGGCATTAAGAATAGTTAGATCATAACAATGATATAACTATAAAAAGAATAATAAACACCTAGATATAATTAGGAATGACACCACAACTCTAAGAGGCTATAACCAATACACCATCCATATGATTCTTCTTGAATAAATTCTCATTCTGGGAGAATCTTCTCTATGCACCATGCTATCACCTGAGACTCTTGTTTAAGAGGTCACGATCACTTACCCCCTTGAAAGATCATTGGTCTCTAAAGACCCCAATACTTAGATAGGGGAACACACTGAGGACTGCTGTGGGACACCACAACCCAATATCGATCAATCCCCATGTAGGGGATCATATTCCAATGATACCATAAGCTCTATTGATGTAGCCTACTAGATGGAGGATAATTCCCTGTACATGGAGATCACTCCAATTCCACTATCCCCACCTATGGTATAAGAATAAATAATAGAGGATCACACTATAATCTCACAAAGCGACACCAAAAACTCTATATGAAACCTATCCTCTTGATGGGATCACAATTCAGAGAAAATTATTAAATCCACACTATACATAGATGTAAAGGACCAAGGAGAACTCAATCAACTGACATTAGTCTAAATAAAAGAGATGAAGAGCTCCAAGATATCTCTAGGGGTTTATATTAAGTGTAAGGAAGGTACACTACATGTATCAATCAACCTGGATCTACCTATTTGACATTTCCTCACACAACATGAAAATATCCATATACACAGCGTGTAGGAATAGTATATGATGTGTAGAGATTGGCCGACACTCTGCCTGTGGCAATTAGTCGTGCATGTGTACACCAGTCCATGTCCATGTACACTATCCATATCTGTGTATTTTTCTTAACCATTCCCATGTAACCTCTTATTTTCATTTCAAGCCACCTATCATTCACATGATGTGTGATAGGGTCACACAGTGTGTGATATTTAACTTTAATGGATACCCTAGCACCACATCTAGGGGGTTCCTTATGGTGTGTGATCTCGGATGAAAAATCATGTAACCTAGAAATTTTTAGAACCATTAGGTTCTTCCCTAGTCATATGCACATGCCACCACTCCAGGATTCCATATGAGAATCATGTATCCTAGGTCTCCTGACCTCATCATCTCTCGCTCATTGGATTTCGGGCTTTAATTAAATTAGAAATTGGTCTTTTGATCTGAATCTGTTGCCACATAGAGCCATTTTCACATATCCATTATGAAAATAGAACCCTTGGTATGATCTGGCCTTATTCCTCCTCGAATTATCCACCATCATCATTGATTTTCAAATCACAACCCCAATTGAATGCTGTACCCATGGTAATGATCTATTACATTGAATAATGTACATGAAATGATTGTATACTGGGTAATCATCAAACCATGAGACAATGAAAATACCCATTATGAATATAAAAATAAATGGGAGAGAGACCATAAAATGTGAAGAAAATAACTCAGCCATTATTCGTTAATCCTTGATCCATTTTCATATATTTGGATTAATGAAGAGGGATTTAAACAATGAACAAAAACATCTATAAAAAAATCAACCATCAATGCACGAATAAATTCTTATTAAAGGAATGGATCCATGTTCAACACGGGATAAATAATGGGATAAAAATATCCAATAAAATGTCTTACCTAGAGTTTGGATTGATAGTTAATGATGAATAGTTCAATTATTCCATCAATAGTGAGATCCACAAAATATTTTGGTGAACGATCCTTGATTCGATATGATCCGGCATCGCCTACCAAGGATCCTCCAACGAAACCTCTCCAACAACTCCTCTAAATGCCTATATTATATAGATAAACCTAAGGTCAAGGAATAAATGTTCTTAAATAGTGGAAACATGTATTTGAGTTAATGAAAAAATAAAATAAAATAATAAATAAATTTATGTTATTAATTTCTCACCTGTGACAACATTTTCACAAACATGTAAGGAAAACAAGGTTATATGACATATAGGGTAAAACCCATATTCTGAAATCAATGGTTCCCTTAGATTTCTAATTAGGTCCTTTGTTTTAGAGTTATTTTAATTTTTTTAAAAAAATATATGCATGAGATTTTAATATCTTCAACATATTTAATACATTAATTCCAGGAACACTAAGCCTAGAAATATCATATTGTCTCTACACCTGGATTTGAAACTAATTCACATAATAATCTAATGTAACACATAGAAAAAATAGATTCATTATAATCTCCCCACCTTAGGTATTTTTTACAAAAAAGATAAAATAATACTTAAAAAGATAAGGGTACTAGGCTTGCATATGGGTATACAACTCCCAGGTTCTCCCTTAAAGATTCTCATGCTACCACTGGACATGAACTAAGGGAATTAATCACCCATGAAGGATCCTCCTATTCTGATCCTCGATCTCCACCAGGTAATCTACAATGGTATCTCCCTCCTCGATGTCTAGCTTGCCCTAGTCGATAATATGTGATGGGTCATGAACATACCTCCATAGCTACAACATTTGGAAGATGTTTTGTACTGTGTCCAACTATGGTGGTAGAGCTAAGCAGTATGCTACTATGACAACTCTATGTAGCACGTAGAAAGGGATAATTAATCTTAGAGATAACTTTCCACCCTGACCAAATCTTCACAATCCACATGGAGGTGAGGCCCTCAGGAACACATAACCTCTCTCCTTGAACTCCATAGTCCTCCATCATCAGTTCTCATAGGAATTTTGTTGGATTTGTGTAGTCCCCATCCACTCTTGGATGATCTTCACCTTCTATATAGTAGCTCAAACCAACTTTAGTCCCATGCGTGATAACTCACCAAGACTAATCAAATAGAGTGGTGACCTGTAGGGTCACCCATATAAGGCCTCAAATGGTGCCATACTAATGGTGGAATAATAGATTTTGTTGTATGAAAACTTTACCAAGGGTAGGTGATATTCCCAACAATGGCCAAAATCCAACATGCAATCTTGTAGCATTTCCTCCAAGACATGAATGCTTTATTCAGTCTGGCTATTTGTATGGGGGTGAAATGCCATACTGAAATGCAGTTGAGTCCCAAAGGCCTCCTCAAATCCTCTCCATAATCATGAAATGAAGTGATCATCATAGTCTGAAATGATTATTTAGGTAACTCCATAGATCCAGACAATCCCCTATACATACAAGAATCCAAATCACTCTACTGATCTTTAATCTTGAAGGGATTGAATGTGAGATGACTTGGTGAGTCAGTATATAATCACCTATATGGAATCGTGTCCCCTATATGTATGTGGTAACCCCATCATGAATTACGTAGATATCCCATCCCACGTCCACTCTAGAACCTCAAGGGGTTGATCTAAACCCATAGGAACCTGGTGCTCAGCCATTACCTACTGACAAGTGAGGCATTGAGAGACAAAATATACAACACAACACTTCATTCGTAGCAAAAAAAATTGACATTGGAGGTCTTGGTAAATCTTTACCACATTTGGATGTACTGGGATATATGAAAATCCCTCACCACCTCCTCCCTCAATGTCAATGGTACCATTGCACGTCATATGAAAAGGATAATGTGCTCCCCACCTTAATAAAATCCATCAGGAGTACATCCAATGGATATATGACTGTGTAAAGTCTCACATTTATTATCTCCATGATGAGATCCCCTAACATGCTATAAAATCAGTGGAGTTACAACCATCCCATAAATATATGAAGAACCACCCTTGACCACTAAGGACAACTATAGTGATGCTAACTTCTTTAACTACTATGCCAATAACTAAGAGTAAGATCTACCGCTGAGAGAATCTAGAACAACGTTCCTATTAACAAAATTATATAATATATCAAAGTCATAGTCCTGGAGGAACACTATAAATTTCCTCCGTCTCAAGTTTGGATCCTTTTATGAGAAGATATACTTGATACTCTTGAGGATAGAGTAGATGATAAACCACTCAGCCATATGGTAGTGTCATCACATCATTTTGGTGAATACTACTGTTGTAAGATCATGATTTTGGGTGGTGTAGTTATTCTTATATTTTCTTAACTACATGGACCCATATGATATCACAACATGCCTCTAAATCAAAACACAACCATGTCCAGTCCCTGAGGTGTTACCAAACACTACGTACTCGACACCCTCTAGAAATCTAAAGATGGGGGAACTCATCAACCTCTACATCAACTCTTGAAAAAATAATCATACCTTTCTATCTACATGAAAGGATTCTGTTTTTAAGTCAAAGATGTTAAGGGTGCTTCCACTCTGGAAAAATTAAGTACAAATCTATGATATCACCCTTCTAACTAAAGGAAAATCTGCACTTTGGTAACACAGTTGGATGTATCCCAAACTAGAACTACCTCAACCTTTTCCAGGTCCATTTCCACTCTTACTTTTGAGATAACATGTCCCAGTAAGTGGACCTATCATATCCAAAACTGACACTTTGAGAGATTTCCAAAACGATGGAGCTCTTGTAGTGTGTCCAGGGACATCCTTAAGTGTCATTTGTGCTCTGACTAGGATAATGAATACATTAGGACATGATCGATGAAGACCACCACAAAATGGTCTAATAAAGGATGAAAGATCTTGTTCATGAGTCCCATGAACACTTATGGGGAATTCATCACACCTAAAGGGAATCACCAATTAGACATAGTGATCATTGCAAAATCTTAATACCATCTTTGATATATCATCATCCTATACTCATAGCTGGTGACAGCCTGACCAGATTTAAATATTTAAAAACCAGTACACCACTCTCAATTGATCAAATATGTCTTCAATTATTAGTAGTGAATACTTATTCTTCATTTTCACCTAGTTTAACTATTTAAAATCTACACATAACCTCAAGCTCTTGTCTAGATTCTTGTAAAATAACACTAGGGCTTCCCAGGGTGATACTCTGGGTCTCAAAAATCACTCCTCATGTAAGTACACTAACTGCATCCTCATCTCACAAATATCTATGGGAGCCATAAAATATTATGTTACAAATATTAGGGTTCTATTATATTGTAATTCAATGTATAAGTCTAGATATTGGTGGGGAGGTAAGAATGACACATCCTCTGGGAAGATGTCCTCATACTCCACCACTAATACATAGAACTGGTATCTCATAAAATCCACTACTCCAAGAGTCATGCAAGCTAACTTGTGAGTAATTTTTTATACACTCTTATTCATTAGTCCATCATGCTCTTCCAAGATTCCTTTTCAACAAAAAAATCCTCATCCCATCACTATGGAAACACTGGATTCTCTGCCTAAAACAATCAATATGGGAATTAATTATGGATAATAATTCCATAACTAAGGTGATGTCATAAGGAATCATCACTTCTACAAATATATCCCCTAAAAACTTCTCACCTCTAAGAATCAGATCACACTATCAGAAGATGTTTGTAATCACTGAGTCAACTCTTGTAAGAGTTTCCAAGTATAAGGCTTGATCTAAATTCTCAACCATAATGTCTATGTCCCGAACCAAATAAGTTAAATGAAAAGGAATGACTCACACACATGTCTATAAATACTATAGATTAGGTATAAATGATATAGATCATACCTTGTATCATTCGTAGAGCCTCAGGGTGATAGGCCTCCATAGATTGCAGCTATTCTCATCCCTCCCAGCTAGCTCCCTAATTCTAGTATAGACCACTTGGGGGTGGCGGTGGTAATAGGTCCAAACCTTAACTACCTCCTGCTACTCTACCAGCCCCTCTATTATGTACTATTCTCTATGGACCACTCCGATCTTTCCTCTGTCTGAACCTCAGTCGTCCCTCGACCATCCCCCGATCAATTCCACAACAGGTCATACAATCCCATTCTAGATGCCCCCAACCATCATAGGAGAAACAAAGCATCACCCTTGGCTGATTTGAGCTATCCTTAATTCCATGCACTACAAATCCTCTATTTGATATCATCTAATGATGTTTCATACATGCCTAGATCCCTATGACTACCATCATCTACCCGCTACAGAGGTCTCAGCTCTTGGATCCACACATATAGCACCCACTGTCAGTGCATACTCTTATAGGAAGATCTCCACAAATAAGGTCTGATCAATCACCCCATCATAGATGGGAATGCAGATAGATATCACTAAATACATGATATTTTGACAGAATCCATTCTCAAAGGTCTAAGCTCGGAAGAATGAATCATGCATCTTATCCATGGAGTATTGCAAGAGATTAGTAAACCCCACTGAATACTCTTCCATAGTCAAACTACCCTACTATAGATATATAATCTCATGGATATACACTAATCACAAAGTGGTTGGACAAAACTCATCCCATATTAGACACTTGATGTCTGTCGAGGAGTGATTTATCATTTCATGTGACTAAGTCAATAAACTCCATCATCAACTTGAAAATCATTGAAGAAGACTCATCATGAGGACTTATATCTGATCTATTGGCATCCTCAAAAGGCTGTAAAATAGAGTGACTATCTCTAGCTAGTCCTCATCCACCTATGAGGTCATTTAATATGGAAATCATGTAGCAAAATTATCCTACATACATCCTCAGCTGCCATCTCCAGTGCTAAATGCTACTCAATGAGTTGTGGTATATCTAGTAAACCACCTAGAGGTATTATATTTGATACATGCACCTATATTGAAGCCTCATCACTCAGTAGTTCATCCTTGAGATCACATAGTGCATTCCTTTCTATTTATTTTCATGAAGGCATCTTGATATAAATAATATGTACCATAGTCAAAGAGTATATATGGAGATCTCACTCAAGAAGGACATGGAAAACACAACCCATTCCTATACGATGCATGTATTAAGGTTTTCCATTCAACCAATGTCTACTTGTACTGAGTTGAAAGGTAGGTTTTTAGAGTCCTGTTGTATAGATACATCATCCACTGCACCAACATTAGAGTCCATAACCTAAAATCCAAACATAAAACACTTAAAATCAATGAAAAAACCCAGAACAATATCATAGAATTGGTTCCTAATCTAAAACTGAATACCATAATATCATTATTTTACAACCAAAGCCAATGAGGCCCAAACTATGAATACCTCAGTGACACCTCCAATAGGCCAGGGGTTGGCGAAAAGAACCAAGTCGGTATATCATACACATGGGAGGGATTAGCCTAATGTACCTTTATACACACACAAAGACATATCTAATACCATACAATGATAAAATGTAAAACCATTAAAACCGATTCATGCATAAATATATGATCCCGCAATCAGAGTAAGATAGTAAAGTACTTAAAGTGAAAAAATGTGAAAAATAAAATCCCAACAAAAAAACTACAGAGATTCCAACCTGCTCCAAGGGTGAGGACTACTACCAATCACAACAACCTTGAAAGAACCTCCTTCTATTAATCTCAAGATATACTCTTCCATCTCTATATCCTCCCAATATACCATCAAATGGTCCATCTTCTGAATAAGACACAACACGTGCGAGTGAATCCCATGTAGGGGTGATTATAACAATACCTAGTAGGACACCCCAAAAACACTAAACATGATGTATCAAGAATAGCCATCTCATAACATTAATATAGCAATAAAAGGAATAAAAAACACCTAGATATAAGCAATACAAACACCACACCTCTAGTTGGTCACAACTAATCTTCCATCCATAGGATTATTCTTGAAGCAATGCTCATTCTGCGATAATTTACTCCACAAGCCATGATATCACTAAAGATTCCTTTTTAAGAGGTCATGATCCTTGGAACTTGGCCCATAGATCTCACTGGTATCTAAAGACCCTTATAATTAGATTGAGGATCACACCTAGGACTTCTAGGGGGAACTACAATGCAATCTAGATCAACTCAATATGTTGAGGATCTTATTCTAATGATACTATGAACACTACCAAAATGGCCTTCTAGATAGAGGATCAACACCCCATGCATGGACGTCACACTGATTCCATGAACCCCACTGAGTGTATAAGAATAAATGATAGATTATCAGACTCCTGTATCACATAGGGATATTAAAAACATTACATAAAAAACTGATTCTCTAGAGGTGATCATAATCTAGAGAAAAGGACATAATTACACATTGTAACATTGAGGGAAATTACAGAGGGGAACACACTCAACCAAAACTAGTCTAAACCGAAGAGATGAATAGATAAAAGTTGTCTCTACGAAAGTAAATAGAGTGTAAGGAAGGTACATGATGTGTATCACTCAAATCGGATCTTCCCATGTGACGCCACCTCTCATGGCATGAAAATCTCCATATAAACAACATACATGAATAGTACATGGTGTGTATAGATTGACTGACACTCTGCTCATGTTGATTGGACGTGACCGTTTACACTGGTCCTTGTCTATGTACTCTGGCCATGTCCATGAACTTAGGCCTAACTATTCCCACGAAACCTCTGAGTTATATGATGATACTCCTATCATGAGTCATTCTACTTGTGATAAGTTCACACAACATGTGATATTTAAGTCATGTGGAAACCCTGGCACCATAGTCAATGGGTCACACATGACGTGTGATCTCAGATTACACACCGTGTAACCCAAAAATTCCTAGAACAATTACATTACTGAAAAAATGGATTATTGCGATGGTATCTTATTGAAAATAATCTTTTACAATGGGGTCCCATCGCAAATGACCCGTCACGGAAAACGACGTCAAAAATATTACTTTTTGCGACAGGCAATAGAACTATCGCAAAAAACATTCGACGATTTTTGGAAGAAACTATTTACGATGGTCTAACAACCTGTTGCAAATAGCTTACCGGTTTTTACTCATTTAAGATGGACCGTCACAATTACTTCTCAAAATATAAATAAAAATAACCCCTTTTTTTACGAACCATCGCAATTAGTATTTGCAGTAGTCCATCACAAATAGTTAAAAAAATATTAACAATAATACAATATAAATATAAATAATATCATAATATTAATATAAATAAAATAAAATTATTTATAAAATAATAAATACAATATAATATTAATATAAATATAATAATAATATTAATATTTGTAAAATAAAATTACTTACAGAATAATTAATTAATTCAATATTTTTATTATTAATATTAATGAAATAATAATATTAGTAATATAATCAAAATGTGATTATTCACAAAAGTATAAATATATATTAGTTAATAAAATAGTAAATATAATAAAAAAAATTAAATTAATAATAAAAACTATAATTTATGAGACAATATAAAACACACAATATTTAAAACATTAAACAGTTAATATTACAAAAAAATTCATTAAAATGTTTTAATCAAAAAATAAAAATACATCATTGGTCAAGTGGAGGGTCGTTTGGAGGGGCTCAAGGAGATAGTGGAGGGAACTTCATCCCTAAACTGCGAGTCAGACATCGCATGTACTCCATTTTCTCCTACAACCATCAACACATCTCATCCTGCATTTGCTGCTGTTGGAGGAACTCTTCCTACTGCTGCCACTGATGCATCTTCTCTTGCTGCCTACACATAGTCACTATCAGCTCACTCGGAGCTTGTAGATGCTCCTGATACTGTGCATGATATGATGATGACTCTCCGTGAGATCCTCTCGACTTGGACGTCAACATCATAGAGGTGCCATAAAACCCTCAGGTGTCACTCGAGAGATGATACCAACAACTTGACCTTTCTCGAAGCTATATTAGGTCACCTGCATCCATGATGCCTCATCAAATTGGGGGGAACTCATATGACCATCAGGATCAGCTTGAATCTTAACATCTGTATGAGACATCAAAGCCTTATATGACTCCTTCAATATTAGTTTAAAATTAAAATAGTTAAAATATTATTTGTAGTTAAATTTAATACTAAAAAAACTTATACTAACAAAAATATGATACAACGAGCACTTCTAGTCCCCCAAGTGGTTGGATCACTATAAATACTCCTATAAACATCGTACTCTGTATTATTGGGTTGTTCAACTTCGTATATGAATATAAAATAAACCATTTACATTTAAAAATATATATAATATATAAAAAATGTACTTACCATATGCTCTCTATGAGTATTGAATGTAAAACTCCCAGCTTGATGTGTCACCTCCTATCTCCCTTGATTTTTCTAACCTACCGATGATCTACTCTGAAACCACTTACTCAACCAATGTGTACATAATCCATCCCAAACCCGAGATGAAATATAATCTGGTCGATGGACACAACATGTCTCATCGAACTCTTGCACTCCTTCTTTCTCCATTTCTTTCCTTTTCAAATTGTACAAAACTTGATTGAAATGTGTACGCATAGCTCTCATACATGCCTTCCAAATAGCCTCATGCATTCTCTCCTCAATGAGATACCATAAACCCTAAAAATAATTTATTATATCAAGTAACTAATTAAAATAATTTTAAAAGAGATATTATTTATTTACATACTAACCAATGCTCGAACATGCACTACAGAACATCACCGAGAATCTGAACCCATGATATCCATGCATCTGAAAAATAATTACACAATATAACACTCCCCTGTCAAATAGCGATATACGTAAAACTATGAAAAAAAGAATAATTAATTAAAAAATTAGAATATAAATAAATTAATGAAAACTAACTAAAATTCACAGGTAAACATACCTCTGTGTGTGTAGATCGAACCAATGATATGGACATCACTCGGGTATAGGGTCAAGAATCATCAGTCGGTCAAGACCATGCCCCCTCCAAGTGCCCCCTAAACTACCAATAGTTTGAGGGTTGGCTGATCCGACCTCCTCGTCGTCCAAAGGTAGATCACCCTCCTGGAACATAAAAACATATCATCATCCATCTAAAACACAAAATCATTGTTGTTAACAAATAATTGAAAACAACTATTATATATATATTATATATGATTATACCCAGTATTTAACTATGTCAATGTTCATCTTCATCATCATCTTCATAGCAGTTGATGCCAATGTCTTCATCTTTTGCATTATCATCATTAATTTCCATATTAGTTTTAGTTTCATCATCTATTATCATTTCAAATTCAGTTGTAACATCATTAACATCATCTTCACCACCATCCCTTAATTATGGGGTGCCATCAATGATATTCGTGTCTCTATATGTAAAAGATGGATTCCAAAAGTCTCTTGAAAAATTTCAATTCCTTAAACTTCAGAAGAACCACATTCAATTTTAGTAATCTTATTCTCTTGAGATTTAATTTTTATTATGGTTCACCAATCACCCAACTCCATTAAAGTAGCATAGTAATTTTTATAATAAATCTGATGAGCCTGATGACCCAATAAAAATGGTTGATTTACTGCAAGAAGAATTTTATATTTAATATCAATGATTCATGGATCAGATTAACACGTAAGCCTCTCTCATTATCCAACCACTAAAATTTAAACATCATTATGTAATGTTGTCCTAGATAACAAAATTAAATGATTTCTTACAATATTCCATAAAAGTAAACTTCAATTTCTCTATGATGAGATCCTCTCAAAAAAACACCACTGTTTATTATTTTTTTATTCCCAATATGCACGTTTATGAAATCGATAACTATTCACCAAAAATTAATTATAATATTTAACCATTTTGGATGGTGGGTTAATCAATATAGATAATAAATTATCAATTTTATCATCATGATGAGATACATGAATATTTGTAAAAAAATTAACACCATAAGAATAATTAAATAGATTTTTTATGTCAAATAAAAAATAATTTATGTTACCAATAAGAATTTGTGTTGACAATGTTCTTCAATAGAAGTTGTTGTAATTTGTGGAAACTATTTATTGATATGATTATCATATAACCAAAAAATAAAATAAGATTAATGTTCTATTATTAAAATTATAGAATAAGTGATATGAGCACTACAATATGAATGATGTCATTTATTCAGAGTTCCACAGAATATATATTTGATCTCTATGATGTTCATCATTTGAAAGAAGTTGTTCATGAACTCCACTGAATCCATGTTCGGGCTGATTGAAAACTGATAATTGATTTCTCATTTAATCATCAACATTTCCCTCATTATATCTCATGTAGTTGTGTTTTAAGGGATATTCATATTGAAATTAATGAGAGAAGAAAAAATAAATTTACTCTTGTAAATAAGCTTCTAAAATTTATCCTTTAAATGATTCTTTGTTATGTAATTTTTTTTAAATTTATACATGCATCTATCAAATGGGTATATCCATCGAAACTGCATTGGACCTTCACATTTTGTTACATGTGGCATATGTAATATCAAATGTTCCATTGAGTGAAACAAACATGGTTGAAATATTTTTTCCCATTTACATAAAATTAAAATGAAATTTTATTACAGTTTTCTTACAGAATCATAGTCTATTTTTGATGCGTAAATGTCTCGAAAAAATTTGATACATCTGTTAGTTCATCCAAAATCATTGGATTTAACAAACCTCTTAATCCAATTAGAAGAAGTATTTCCATTAAAGCATGATATTCATGAGTTTTCAATCCAGTAATATGACCATTTCTAACACATCTACCCAAAATGGAAGCATAACCATCTGGAAGTATCAAATATTCAATCCAATGACAAAATAATAAACAAATCTCTTTAGAAAGTGTATAATATTATTTTGGATTCATTAACTTTTATGATCTGAAATTTTCAAACAGTTTAACTTATGGTTGTTGCAAATTTGGGAAAGATAAAATTGTGCCTTTATATTGTATTTTGTCTTAAATAGTGTGTCCAAAACTGTGTGAAATAAATTATCAAAATAATTCTTCTCAATATGCATCACATCCAACATGTGACGGACCGACAAATCAGACCAATATTATGAATCCCAAAAAATTATTCATTTTATACAATTGTGATCTTTTCAAAACCCATCAATTTCCTGTTGGTTTATTTTTTTTCCAAATATGATGGTAGGTAATGAAGAGACAATTGATTTAAACTCTATACTTGAGATCATTCTTAGGGAACCATCTTTTTGAATTGTTCCTTTTCTGAAATGATATTTGTTTCTTTGAGAAAGATGATTAGTTGGAAAAAATGTGTGATGATAGTTGAAAAAAAATATTTTTTACCATTTACAAGCATAAACCCTTTGTTGTCTCTCATATAGTACGGATATGATTTTGGACCATGTGTACTCTATGGGAAGTCTATAATTGTCCACATCAATGCAGATTTTAGTAGGAAGTTTTTTTTCTACAGTAACATCATATGTACTAACACCATTAATCCACTATGAATTCAACCCATCAACCAATGGTTTCAAATAAACATAAATATTCTTTTCCATATGATGTAGAATTAATAAGGTCAAAAATATATATATCTCTTTCATCAAAATCCATGGATGTAGATTATACAAATTTATAAAGATAGGTCAACATGAATACTGACTACCGTAAGAACCAAATAGACAGAAACTGTTACTAGAAAAACCCAATCACAAGTTTTAGGCTTCTAAAGAACAAAATGAATGTACTTGGTCAAATTTGTTCCATAAATCACCATCAGATGGATGGTTTACGCTTTTACTAGTTGAAATGTTGGTTTTATGCCATGATATCAATGATTCTATGTTTTGATACATAAATAAATGCTGCAATCTAGGTGTGAGCAGGAAATATCTCAATTGTTTTACAGGAAAAAATCTAGACTTCCCTGGTTAAGCTTATTTATACCTTGATTTTCAACATGTAGAACAACTATCCACCAACTTATTTTCACCATAATATAAGATGCAGTTATTTGAACATGCATGAATCTTCTAATAACCAAGACCCAAGTTACAAACTAGCCTCTTTATCTCATAAAAATTTACAGGAAGCACATTTTCTTCTGGCATGAGTGTTTTAACAAAGAGAATATCTGATCAAAACAACTATTTTATGTTCCAAAATCTGATTTAATGGCTATAAATTTAGCAACTAATTCAAACTTACTTATCTTTCAACCAGGATATAAGGCATCCTCAGTGGACCTCAACAACTCATATAAATGAGATGGTTCCAACATAGGAGTTGAATCAACATCATCTTATGTTTTAGTTTGTTGAACAGAATGACCTGCCACATCATTTACTAAACATTGGAATTGTGTTGGATCTGGAACAAAATTATTAATATCTTATCTAGAACTGCATTCACCATGTTGATACCAAAAAACATTATCTGTTTGAAAACCAAAACACAATAAATGATCTCCAACATTGTCAAATGTGTCATATGTCCTCAGAGCACATTTTTTACATGGATACTTTATTTTCCCTTCTAAAAATAATTTTGGTTTCGATGATGTAAATGATAAGAAATCATGAAAACCCTCAATATATAACAGATTTAAACCAAAACTGTTTGGATTCTTGCACTAAGTTATTCAAGCACGATCATCTAATAATTACTGTCTTCGACTTCCTCGTTGCATATTTTTCTAAAAAAATATGCTATAATTATTTATTTTGTATAATGAGATATAATAAACCACAATCCATAAAATAGAAGACAATTAATTTCTATTTTCTAGAAATTTATAATAATTTCTCTTATTTTATAGTTGTTTAAACTATTTTTTATGATTTTATTCTAATCTATACTCATTTTTAAAAATTTATACTAATTACCAATAATTATTATTAATTTTAGGTATTTTTAACTAATTATTCTTAATTACTAGTTGCACAATTTCCAATAGATTGGAAACACCTCTTTTGACCGATGACTCATCCCCTTGCAACTTTCTCCAACTAAAAGCACTAGGAATAGTCTGATCCAATGTACAAATATCATTTTTCATATGCACAAGAGTATAGAATAAAATCAATATAGTAGTGCTATCCATGATCTCATGCATATGAAAATGGATATTCATACGTCGGAGCAAACTATTCATTATAATTTTAGTCGTAGAAAGTTACAAGGGGATGAGTCATCAAGAAAAAGAGCCTATTTTCTCCAAAGACTCACCACCTTGAAACATTCTCCAACTTAAATCACTATGAAAAATCTAATCTGAAATATTTTTGTGAAGATTTTTCATATTGATTTTAGTTGAAAAAGTTGAAAGGAGCTGAGTCATTGATAAAAAAGAATTCTTCTAATTATGAAAAAATATTTCTAATTATTACAAATTATTTATAATTATTAAAAATTATTTCTAATTGTTAAAAATTATTTCTAATTATTACTAATTGATACAATTTAATACTATTTATTACTAATTAATACTAGTTATTACTAATTATTAAAAATTATTTAAAATCATTACAATTTATTACAATTTATTACTAATTGACACTTAGATATAACTATTCCTAAAAATAAATACTGAAAACAAATATTTAATTTTAATTTAATTAATTTACATCTAACGAACAAAAATTATAAATAATTGAAAATAAAATAAATTTACTAAACAATAAAAAAATAGATAAATACCTTGAAACTGATGCTTCTGATGTATTAAAGTCACAGATAATGGTCCGATTTAAAAGTTTAAACTATGAAAAAATTTTAAAGAATTTTTTTTAGTAAAGATAGAGAGAGAAGTTGAGTAAAAAGTGAAATGAGGGGGAAATGGATGAGGGTATATATAGGTTATATTATTTTCGACGAGGACATTTGTGATGAGGCTCGTTGCAAATACCGCAACCCACATTAATTGCAGTGGGTCATTTGAAACTTATTTGTGATGGGCCCCATCACAAATAGTACCTTGCAATAATGTATTTTCAATGGGGAAAGAATCCCGTCATAAATACTAAAAACCACCACCGGTTATTCGTGACGGGCTCCATCTCAATTAGTACCCACCGAAAAATTATTTTCAATGGGGCAATAATCCCATCGAAAATACTAAAAACCACTACCGGTTATTTGTGATGGGAATAGGAACCTATTGAAAATAACCTTACCCATGGTTTGGCACGTAGTTTGTGCCAAACCTTTTGTGACGGGCGATAAGTTCTCATCACAAATAACCCCTTTCGATGGGTTATTTACGACGAGCCCTTGATCCATCGCAAATAGCCATTTTTTCTGTAGTGTCAGGTTATTCCCTAGCCATCCGCACGTGCCACTACCACCACGATTCTAGATGAGAATCATGGATCCATGGTCACCCTTCCTATTTTTCAGCCTCTTGTCATATTCCAAGCTTCAATCCACTTATAAACTGATCCGTCGATTCAAATCCATTACAACATTGAGCCACCCTCACATATCCATCCATGGAATGGAACCCACAATTAGATCCGGTCTAATTCCACCTCGAATTGTCCACAATCATCATCAATTCTCAAATATCAACCTCAATCATAAGACGCACCCATATTAATGATCTGTTTATCTGAAGAACTATCAAACAATGATCAAATACCAGGTAGTCATCAAACCACAAACCAAATAAAATTCCCATGATAAACTTGAAAAGAAACGGGGGATAAATCCAAGAACTATTCAATGTGAGGAAGAAACCTCAACCTTTTTTTAGCCATGATCTGTTGTCATTTATTTGGATGAATGAAAATGGATTTAAACAAACAAAAATATTCATTATAAACAAATCAAGCATTGATGTTGGAATCAATTGTTGTTCATAGAATTGATCTACATTAAACACAAGATAAATAATTGGACAGAAATCACCAATCAAAAATCTTACCTAGATTTTATATTGATCATTGATGAATAATGGTTTTTAATATCCGTCGTTGGTGTGATCCATAAAATCTATAGGTTCATGATCTTCAATCTGATATGATCCAATGTCATCTGAAAACGATCCTCCAATGACTCCTCTCCATCAACTCCTATCAATCCATAGGTAATGAGGATAAACCTAGGGATGAGGTATAACCATGTTTAAATAGTGGAAATAGGTCACCACATTAATGGAAACATAAAATAAACAAATCAATTAAATTAATTCATTATTTTTAAGCACTTGATTTTTTTTCATAGACACCCAACGTCAACAAAGGTTATGTCACACCTAGGGTAAAAACTATGCTCTTAACTCAATGTTTCCCTTATATTTTTGATATGAGATCCCATTTGTTATTTTTTACACTTTTCAGTAAAATAACATACACATGTTCTAAATATCTTTAATATCTCCCAAAAATTAATTATTGGCACACTGGGCCTCGAAATCTCATGTTGTGTTAGCACCTGGCTCTGAAAATAATCCATATAATATTCTAAAGAAATACATTGAAAAGTTAGGGTCGTTATGAAGGATAAAAACATTAAAATTCAAATATCATGATAATAATGGGATTCAAGATATAACATGTCAAAGGGTAAATATATATACCATGAAAAATAAACAAGTGGTAAATTTTCATATATCTCCCAGAAATAAAAGAGAGACTAGAAATCCCTTACCTTAAGTCTCAAATTCCTTCATACACAATTGAAAATCATGTATAATAAATATAATTTTATTATAAATCTATTATAGAACAATAATTATATATATCATACCATATATTATTTTATGATGACCTTTTATTACTCGTTTATTAACTATTCTATGTTAAAGTTACATTTCAGATAATAACGACATTGTTCTTCATGTATGTTTTGATTGGTTATTTTTGTACCTATTATAGTGATCAAGTTTCCATCATCTCCAAAATGTTAAAAATTATTTAAATATCATATATATTTAGTATATAAGTATTTATAGTAATCTATAAAATTTAGTGATAGAAAATGAAACACACTATTTATGGAGATGATAGGTTGTAAGTATGCATGAACATTATTTCCATTTTTTTTGAAATAAATAAACTAAAATGATATATTATACTCAAAAATAATTTTTATGTCATATATTCCACATATTTTCATTAAATATAACCTTATTTCCTTCCATGTAAAGCATGAATGAATCACATCGCTTCACGAGGCGATAGTCTGCTGTAAACATGAGCAACGTTATAATATTTCTAAAAATGGAAATAATTATGGTATGTGTGATATAATAATTATAGAATAATTATAATGTCATAAATATCATATATAAATAATAAATACATCATTATATCCATCCTTGAGAGGTGGAAATGGAAAAATGAATGACTTCGGTTTGCGAGGCGGTAGTCTTCTATACACACGAACGATAATTTTGTAAATAATTTGATGGAATTAGAGATGTTTTTAACTCAATAACTTAACATAACAACATGTCAATATATAGAAGATATTTAGTTTATTATATCATCATTTTATAATAAAAATTTAAGTAGGTGGAGGAAGAAATAAAACAAAAATGTCTGATGAAGGGCTTTACCTCTTCTTCAGGTAGCCTCCTTAGGTTTGAACCATAAGGCTTCCTAGGTTTTATTTATATCAAAAATCATGATTCTATGATGAGTGGATGGAATTTGAAAATTTTATTTTGGTAGGTATTTTCTGAACGAAAATCGTTTGAAATTGTTAATAGGAGAGGAGAAGGGGTGACATTTTATAAGCGATGTGAGTGGCACACCTGTAATTTTTTTGAAAGAATGAATTTCACACATGTTTTTATAATTTTAAAAGGCTCCAATAATGGAACATTATAGACCTTTGAATATATAAGGTCTAAATATGTTCATCCAATGTGTAATGTCCCAAACCTAGATTGCACTTAACCCGTGCCCCGTTCACGATGGGTCACATGGCCATAAGTGTGCCTCCCCGTATTCCAGAGGCTGCCGACTAGCATGATAGTGTAAAGGTCGTATGATGGGGATACTATAACCTCATATAAAAGTATCAAAATTGATAAAAATAATTAAAAAATAGTATTATAATCATAATACAAAAAGATAGATACAATAAACTACAGAAGCATAAGTAGATAACAATAGAAATCTAAATAAACGAATAGAATAAAAAATACTCAAAGGATGTTTTGGATACATATATGGATTCATGAAATACTAGTGAAATCTTAAATAGATGAATAAGTAACATACGTGATATAAATTGTAAAAAAAGATCAAAATACAAGAGTTTTTCTATAGCATTATGAGAGAATACTTGATCCTCTACTCTTAAGTCCCCTCTAATGAAATATAAATAAGAAACCAGTAGAAGTATGATTTCCCCTATCCATACCTATAGGAAAATAGTCTTCTAGAGTTCAAAAGGAGGTCTGAGTAGGATGTGACATAAAATCTCAGTAGGCCACCACTAATGGTGTCTACGTGTAATCTAAGTAGGTGCTCGTAACTAAAAATTATGAAAGTATAAGTAGGAAAGTAAAGAAATACTGAATAAATAAACAAATTCCCTTTAAAGTTCTTAAAGGACACCTCATGGGTCTAACTACTTCACGTAATGGATAGTATGTCTAATCATGTCACTATATATATATATATAAATATTGGAGTGGAATGAGACACAACATGTAGGCATCCAACACCAGTCTACGAGCTGATAAGCTCTACTCAAGGGGTAGTAATCCCTCATCCCAATAGAGTGGGGGATCATTATTCTCATCATTTGGGATGGTGAGTGTGCATTCCATTTAATCACTCTATATAGAATGCGACACTCAAATGTCCATTGCCCATATTTAAGCACTCACGAGGGTCACTATGCCCAACACCGATGTAAGGGGAGCATGGGTCTCCATGCCCCATTGAGCCCCTTACCATAATTATCAGCCTCTATAAAGGAATATAATATGTATAAATAGAATGAGGAATAAAATACCACCCATACTCATTTATATAGTTCAACTACATATTATAAGCATGTTCAATTTTATTGAAACCATTACATTTCAAAAGAAGCCTTCATAGGGAAAAATAAGGGGGAATGTTCTTTCCACCCTAAGAGATAATTTCATTCGAAAACTATTTGATCCATTTTATTAAAAATGAAACAAACACCATTCTTTAACTATTTAAACCACTTCAATGAAAATTATTCCATTAAGAGTAAGCTGTTATATATAAGTCATCTCACTCAATTTTCCTAAACATAGAAAATTGATTCAATCGGGTTTAACTTAAAAAAGAAGAGATCAACCATCATGAACTATCCATATAAACAAGTCCATTTACCATAGGAAAATCATATTATTCAAAAGACAAGTAAATTTCCCATTCAATGGTTTAAGTGTTAATGAAGATGACATGGAAACAACTCAAATTACCACTTGGGAAATTCCAAGTATAATAAAACTAAAAACCCATGGAGTGTCTTGGGTTAAATGAAACACACATGAAACAAGGTCCATTTTATTGAAAATTCAATATGAAATCTAAATTGGGTTTCAATAATTTTGATCCATTTGTCCAAAATGGAAAATTTCAAGGATGAATACCTAAAAGAGTCAATATAGGGTATGTGTGAAGTTTAAACCCCTAAACTAGATTTAATCAACATATATCAAGTAAGTAGGGTCAATTAGAAATTATGTAAATAAAATATTCTAGATTCTTGGTGATGGCTAGAACACGACACAAAAAACTAATTAAAAAACGACCAAACTCAAATAGAAAATGACATGACCACATATCTTAAGGTTGTGGATAACGCCTCACTTGATATCAACCTCATATTTGAAGAAGGTTGGAAGAGATATGAGAAATGGTCCAATTCCTTGAAAATAGGGAATATGAGCATAAAACCAAATATCATAGTGGATAGAAAGAATAACATATATATGAAGCATAGGTGAGGTTAGCCTTACCTTGAGGATTTCAACGCTTTGTTTGTATCGAAGATCAGACACCGAACGAAGGAGATAGAAGATATACAATCTTGGAGATGAAATGATCTCAAAGAGGAGGAAGATAAGAGGTTCTTTCTACTAACGAAAGGATAAAAAAGAATTAATCTTAAATAAAAAATAGTGAAAAATGATTATTTTTCCCAAAAAAAAAGGAGCACAGGGTTTAGGTGCACATTTTTCAAATCATGCACAAACCTTACAGTAAGGATCTTTCACATTACTATTGTAGGCCAAATGACCATTAACCTAGGCTTTAATGGTTGTAGACCAACCATGTGGCCTATAGGTTCCTTTTCCAATAGATACATGGACATGAAACATGGGTTTCACTATTTAGAAAAACCATGTGGCCCAGTCATTTAGGTCATTTTCATGTAGTATGAGCTCCGAATGCGCCCTAGACGCTCCCATGAACTCTATGAATTGATTAAGACTCATAAATAGGGACATTAAAAGTATTAAAAAAGAAAACCCAACTATTTTTACCATTGAAAAAATTTGGGTCGTTACGACCTCCACTCCTTATGACAACTTATCTCCGAGTTAGCCTTTTGAGGGTAAAGAGGTACTGTTAGCAATGAGTTTCAACCATTGAGATTGTATATCAACTTCCCACTCCCAAGTCTTGACCTGTACTTATCCATACTACCATAATACCCATACAAGAGGAACATACCTACCTCATAGTGTATTAACATTACAAGAAACTATACACATGGAATACTCCTTGAAGGAAGCATCCATATTAAATTCAACTCCATCTGGATGAAATAATTGAGTTAGATCTGGATAGTATTAGGGAAGCTAAGATACATGAAGAATATCATGCAAGGACCAATATATCTAAGGAAGTGTCAACTAGTTAGCCAATAGTCCAATCCACTTCACAACATTGAAGGGTCTACTGAACCTCAGTGAGGGGTTAACCAGCTTCCTGATATGTCTATGCCCCAACCTAGGTGAGAATTTCAAGAAAAACCATTCTACGACCTCAAAATCAAGAGGTCACTAATTTCTAATGGAATAAGACTACTGTCTGGACTGAGTTTTCAACATGCGCTTTCTGATAAACTGGACCTACTCTAATGTATCTTGAATGAGACAAGGCCTAAGAAAATCTACTTTCCCTACCACTAACCAGCACAGAGGTGAGCGGAAAGGCCTACCATATACGGCTTAATAAGGATCAATATCAATGTTAGGCTGAAAGCTATTATTATAAGAAAACTAAAAAAGAGGAATGATCTTCTCCCAAGAACCTACAAAGCTAAGAAGATAAGCACAAAGCATGTCCTCTAGCACATGAATTATCCACTATATCTATCCATCGGTCTGTGGGTGATAGGACATGCTCAAAAGTACCTGTGTACCCTAGGCCTACTATAAGCCCTATTATTATTGTGCTATTAAATGAACATATCTATCAGAAATGATTGATAGAGGATCTCCATGAATATGTACAATCTCTTTGACATACATTCTTCCTAGTCCTCCTATCATGAAGGTCTCTCGCATTGGTAAGAAGTGTGTGACATTCATAAAATGATCAACGAAAACCCACACTACATCAGTCCCCCTAGGTTATCTGGGTAAACCATTCATAAAGTT
This sequence comes from Viscum album, assembly GCA_963277665.1. Taxonomy (NCBI): domain Eukaryota; kingdom Viridiplantae; phylum Streptophyta; class Magnoliopsida; order Santalales; family Viscaceae; genus Viscum; species Viscum album. The sequence goes on along the minus strand of OY728130.1, from coordinate 1,241,287,193 downwards.
TATCAAAACATCATCCCATTTACACATAGGAATTGACAATGACTATAAATGCCATATCAGAAGCTTATGTTCCACCTTCACCTGCCTATAGGAGAAACATCGATTGATGAAACAAGTTATCTCACATTTCATGCTAGGACACCAGTACTGGCATCGTGGATCTCAATAAATTTTGGGGACACCAGGGTAAACCACCCAAATCGAGGCATAGAATTCCCATATCATCCCCTCTATGATGTTTTCTAGGACCCATACATACCCATGTAACAACAAGGTATCATCCTTATCCACTATCCAACCAGATGATATGTCATCATTTGAAATTATTTCTCTTAGGAAAATGAATCCATGAACAGATATTTTCCCTGACCATACCCATTCCTGAAGAGTATAATTCACTGCTAAGGTTGAAAGGATAGTCTAACCATGGTACTCCTTGACCTTAACATGCATCTATGAGAATAATTACATCAACTTCCAGTCATCACTGGATTCCTAAACCACCTAATACTGAGTCTTTTGTCTCAAAGAACCAGCTATAGAATTCTCTTTTCTAGGCTTGTAGTCAAGATCGAAATCATACAATTATAGTTACTCGACCCACCTATGATGTATGAGATTTATATCCCACTAGGATAATATGTATTTAAGGAATTTTTGTTTTATTGTACACCACAAAATTCTCTCCCAATAAATAATGTCTCTAATAGCATAAGGTATGAACTACAACAGTGATCTTGAGATCATGCATCATGTAATTATTATCACAAGGCCTCAACTATTGAGAACATTATGAAATGGATCTCTCATTCTACATTGGAACAAATCTAAGTCTGACACATGATGTGTCACAGTATAATGTATAGCTCCTACCTGGCTCTGGAAGAATCAGTATCAGTGCTGAAGTCAATAAACCCTTCAAATCCTGAAAAGATGCATCATAATATTCAGACCATTGGAATTTCACACCCTTCTTTTCCAATCCCATAATGGGAACTGAAAGGTGTGACAAATCCTGAATAAAGCATATATAATATCAAAAAATCCCTAAGAAACTCCTGATGTCGATTAAGTTCTTGGGTTTCTCCCAAGAAACTACATCTCTCACTTTATCTGGCTCAACGAAAACTCTTGACTTTGAGATGATATGACCCAATAAGTGGACTTTGTCAATCCAAAAGTAGAATTTATAGAGATTATCATAGAGATGATTCTCTCTCAAAATATGTAGTACAATATCAATATGGGTAGCATGGTCATGTATAGAGCATAGATACACCAATATATATTCAATTAAGACAACCACAAATGAATCGAAAAATGGTAGTAAGACTCAGTTTATAAGATATATGAATACTTTAAGTGAATTCATGAGTCCAAATGACATAAAAAAGTACTCATAGATACCATAACTGCTCCTAAAAGTTCTGAGAGGTATGTTTGAAGTCCTGAAAAATACTTGATGATAGCCCGACCTCATATCTATATTTGAAAAAAAACATTCTCCTAGGAGTCGATCAAAGAGGTCATTTATTTCTAATAATTGGATACCAATTATTAATCTTATGCTGATTCAACTGATGGTAATCCATACAAAGCCTAAGTGTATCGTTTTCCTTTTTGTTGAAAAGGATAGATGAACCCCAAGGAGAAGTTTTGGGGTGTATGAAACCTTTAGCCTCTAGATCCTCCAACCACTTCTTGAGATCTAGAAGATCCTTAAGTACCATACTATAAGGAGGAATGGTCATAGGTGATTATACTAACATAAGATCAATGGTGAAATCTACCTCTCAAAAAGTAGGTAGACTAGAGAATTTGTCAGCAAACATGTCTCTGAAAAGCTCCACTGCGAGAGAAAGGACAGTTGGTTGTAACTCCTGGTCATCAAGCTAAATACTAGAGACCTGTAATGTAACACTACCCATACTTTATTTCTCAATCCCTTATTATGTCATATTTAATTTTCATTATCCCTTATGCATATTCATAACTCCCTCTGGTGATGTAAAATTCACCCTCTAATGATAGCAGTCGATATGGGCTCTGTAGGGAACTAACCTATTCATCCCAATGATTACGTCAAAGCTTAAAATATAAAGGATGCATAGATTCCACATGAATAGGTAATATTCTATCTCAAGTGGATAATTCTGATATAAGTGAACACCCTTTGAATGGATACCTAAGGGTGTATCTAGCATCCCCATGCCATTAAAGTACTTGATGTTAATGCCCAAACTCATAGTAATATCCTTGGATATAAATGAGATGCACCTATGTCAAATAAAGAAAAAAATAAAGTAGAAGATACTAGAATAATACCTCGTGTAGTAGATGGTTTGGTGCTATGATCCAACAACATAGGCTGGAATACATGTAACTGGAATAGAACACAACCCAAATTCACTACCTAACAACCCTAAATATGCCTGTTCTGCTGGCATTGATAATCATACATCCGACTCCCTGTACCTCGACCACCACATCAGACTAAACAACTGGTGGTATTATGGATACCAGATTATTGTTATTCGGCTAACCTCACTCATGACTAAGGAGTAGGAGTAGACCCCCTCTCACAAGGCACTAGAGGGAATGTCTTGTAGAAATGATGGATATAACCTATCCTGCCACATCCTCTACATGAAACTGGATACCACATACTTTTATTTATTACATGCCCTGGAATTCCACAATGGTGAAAGACAATAGAGCTACCTGTGGGTGGTTTCTGACCACTACTACCACCGTGAGATACCTCAAAGCATTGATTTCACCATGAAAAAGATTCACTAGAAGCCCTAGTTTCCAAACCACCCTATTTTGCACCGTTATCCTACCCCAAATTCTACTCTATAATTTAGGCCTAGTTGACAATTTTAGTTATGGTTATCAACCTGATGATGTTGACCTATAATCGAATGGAATAAACAATCCCATCATCAAATTTCATAGCATCCATTAGATCATCAAAAAACTAAAGAAAAATCAAAACACTACAGATTTGTGAAACATTAAAAGTATTCTATAACAAACATATTCCCTTTTTACAGATTCATAAATTCTCTAGATCTACCAACCCTCAAAGTATAGGGAAATAATTAGTCATAGAATATGGTCTGAAAGTCATCTCAAATCATCTATTTATTCTGGTTTTCTTGGGTGATGACATCCCACCACCTCTTAGTTGAGGTGTGTAGAATATAGGTTTTCAGTTTGACCCTCGTATCTGGAGTAATCTTGAGATGTTTGAATATAGAAAGAACCGCCTTGAGCCAAGACTCCACAACATGTGGTCCTCCATCCCTCGAGAAGATGGGAGGATGCTTCTGTTGAAACTCATGAGTCAACTCTGCCATACTCGGGGTTGGTCACACTCATCATTGAATTTTCTAAAACATAAATAGGAAACCCTCTAAAAACTAGAAATTGTCACCCAAATCAAGAATAGGAAGAGGATCCAAAAGAGGATCTACTGGAGGAATGACTACCAGCTTAGGACCCACCACTTCAAGAACATGATCATTTCCACCTTCCGGGTGCATGACTAGAGGACGTCATGGTGGAATAATGCCGAAATTCTAAAAAAACATCTTATAATAGATTCAACCAATTAAAAATAATTCTTTTAAGATAATAGGATAGGTACTAAATAATTCCTTTGAATAGAACATGCCTCTATTCCTACTTCACAATCCAAGTATATACAATAGAAAAGGACCATAATAGGCTATAAGAACACTCGAAGATACCCCACTACCCACTACTAAGGCTACATTTGGTTCTAAGTTTCTGGTTCAGTAATGTATAAGTTGGATGTTTAAATTAAAAGTAAATTCCATTTGAAAAGTTCACATTTAAACATTTAAATCATTGTAAATAGCAAGATCCAATGATTTAAAAATTTTCGTCCCATAAGGGCCCATACACCTTATGAACCAGAATGTGGCATTCAATTGGATGCCATTTTCATTTAAACTATGCTTATTCAATTTTTTACATTGATTTATAATTGTTGAGTTAGATTGAATGACATTTTATGATCCACAAAGGACCATAAACCTTACAAATCAAAATGTGGCACCCACTAAACTGATAGCATAACATGATTCAAAACATGCAAGGGGTTTCAACATAAATTAATATATATATTACAAGGAACAATGACTATGCATAGGTAATGAATGCTGAAAATTAAACATGACATGGAAAAATACATGGCTTATTCATAATGTCCCTCCCATGATGCATAATCTAATATAGATCTCTCCTTTCATTAGGAGATAGTAAAGAAATCATAATTTCAATAACACTAATATCAATAACATCACAAGTCGTGTGTATCCACCAATGGTGATATCATATCAGTAATAATAGTAGAATCAATAATAATCATAATCAAAGAAACTTGGCCTTTACCACATAGAGGGTTCATAATGCCCAAGTATGACGTATTCCTAAGTCCCTAAGAATTCACACTATCCATTCAATTGTTACCAAATAGAATGTTAAGAAAGAAACCCTCTAATACCACATTGTAATGTCCTAAACCTAGATGCCACTGAACTGGTTCCCCTGGCCCAGTGGGTCACTTGGCCTCAAGAGTGCCTCTCTGTATGCTATAGGCTACCAACTAGCAGTGAGGGTGTAAAGGTTGTACGATGGAGATATTATACCCTCCTCTTATAGTATGAAAATAGATAAAACAATTAATAAATAGTAAAAGAATCATAATATGAAGAGATAGATATAATAAATTGTGTAAACATAAATAGATAATAACAGATGTCTGAAAAACTAAATATAGTAAAAAATCCTAAAAGGAAGTGTCAGATACATATATAGATGCATGGAATACTAGTAAAAAATAAATATAGTAATAAGAAACTGGCATGTTGTAAAAAGTTAAAAAAAATAAAAGTTTATCTATAGAATCCTAAGGGTATACTCGAGCCTCTTCTCATAAGGTCCATTTGATTTAATATAAATCAGCAACCCATATAAGAGTGCTTACCCCTATCCATACATGCAGTCAAACAGTCTTCTCGGGTGCCAATGGTTGGCTGAGTAGGGTCTGAGATAAAATCTGAGTAGGCCACCACCAATAGTGTCTACGTGTAATCTGATTAGGTGTTTGTAACTAAACAATTCACATGTATAAGGAGGAAAGAAAAGAAATATTGAATAAATAAATAACATCCACTTAGGTTCCTAAATTACACCTCGCGGGTCTACATGTTTCCGCTCATGGATAGTATGTCTGATCATGTTACTATATATATATATATATATATATATATATATGTGTTGGATTGGATCGGGACAAAACATGCAGGAATCCAATATCATTCTATGAGTTGATAAGCTCTACTTAAGGGGTAGTTGGCCTTACATCCCGATAGAGGGGGGGTGGTCATCATTCAAATCACTCGGGATGGAAAGTGTACGTGCCATGGAAACACTCTAAATGGAACATGGTGCTCAAAATCCCATCACCCATATGGAAGCAGTAGTGATGGTATCTATGCCCAACACTGATGTAAGGGAAGTATGGGTCACTATGCCCCACTGAGCCCCTTACCATCATTATCAGCCTCTATAAAGGAATATAATATGTATAACTAGTATAGGGTATTACCTTCCATCCATACTCAATTATATAGTTAAATTACATATTATAAGCATGTTCAATTTTAATGAAATAATTAAATTTCAAAAGAATCCTTCATAAGGCATAAATAAGGTGGAATGGTCTTACCATTACAAGGGATCATTTCATTTGAGAACCATTTGATGCATTTTATTAAATAGGAAATAGAAATCATTATTTAACCACTTAAAAAACTTCAAGGAAAAAATAATTCCAGTAAGTGTAAGCCATTCTATACAATTCATCTCACAAAATTTTCCTAAACATGGAAAATTGATTCAATAGGGTATAAGTGATAAAATAATAGATCATATTCAATACATTTAAAGGATGATACCATCTTGAAATAGCAATATAAACAAGTCCATTTACCATAGGAAAATCATATAATTCAATATAAAAGGAAATTTACAATTCCAAGGTTCAATTATTATAGAGGATGACATGGAAACAACTCAAATGCCCACTTGGGTAATTCCATGAATAAAAAAACCAAAAACCCATAGGGTGTCTTGGGTTCAATGAAAAACACATGAGAAGTGGTCCATTTCAATGAAAATCCATGTTAAAATCCAAATTGGGTTTCAAGAAATTTGATCCATTTGGCCGAAATGACCAATTTCAAGGAGGCACACCAAAAAGAGTCCATTTATGGTATGTGTTATGTTTTTTTTGAGACAAACAGAGACATGAATTGGTCACCTAATTCATTCCACTAAGAAATTTATTAAATAACAGTGTTAAAAATCATGTTCGAGGTGTAATGTGTTTACACCAACACAAAATGAGAGCATACATGAAGATATATTAATAAGTCTCAAACAATAACCCACAAAAAAATCAATAAAAAAACAGCCTACCTTCAAAAAACACTTCATGCCAAAGAGCATCAACTAGGTCCTGCACTGAGAAACATCATCCAACATGACTTTTGATTGCACTCAAGGTAGTACAACATTAATATTTATCACTGGCCTACACTGGCAAGTGGCTTCAGAAGCATCACCGTCAACAACATGCAATAGGCGCCAGAGGTAGTGCAGCGTCAAAGTACAAAATAGTTGTACAACTATAAATTGTATGAAAAGGTAGGTTAAACCACAGCCACCCATAAATGACTGATCCAATGGCCTCAGCTATCATAAATTGTACAAGGTCTCATTAAAACATTAAAAGACATAAGAGTTCAATGGTAGCTAGGGACATGCCCTAACACACCCGAGCTTTAGGCCTCAGGACAAAAAACCTAATTTCATTAATATTGGACCATCTCATAATGAGATTCCATAAAGATAATCTTCCATCTTGAGAGAATCAAGGAAAGAAAACAATAGTCCACAAAGCCAGGGACCATGAAGCATATCCTAAATAATATCAAACCCACGGTATGTCTCTGAAGTTGAAGTTAGGATCCTTCTTTTATTCATCAACCATCCTTGTGTACATTCTCTTTTTAATTTCAAGATATGCGTCTGCCAAAATCTGACGACAGAGATATTTATGGTGTATTATTTCTTCTTGCTCCTCCATTCATGCAAAAAATTCATCACTCACATCATCATCACCCACAATATAATATGAATCTCTATACGGAGGATCTTTTCGATACTCCTGCTCCTTATCATAGATTTCAACAAGTTCAACCGGTTGTTTGGGAGGCTCAACATCTTTCTTAGAAGTTTTAAGGGATATTGAAACTATTGTTATTTCTAAATCAAAATAGTCTCTATGTTTCCTAGTCTTATTGGGGCTTGGTGTTATGTATCCATCCGCATCCACCATCGGTTTTCCTTTTTCTAGAACTTGATTTGAGATACTCTTCCTCAAATCTATCTGATGGGTCTTCTTCTCCCTGAAGATAGCCATCATAGAGATCTCCCTTTTCCTTTTCCCTTGAATCAAGCGAATCCAACATATTCCTCTAGTCCTCCTCCATAGAAACCATGACACTATTGTTACCAGTGATAGAAAGACCAGCATCTATAGAGCCTGAAAATTCCTTGCGGGCAGAGGGTTGACAGTCCTTATTTACATCATTTGTTGGCCCTTCACTAGATCTAGATGGACCAGCGGTAACATTCGTTCCATCAAGTCCAGAAATTTGGTTTCCCTTCACAATACAGGTGGCATTCTTGACCTCAGGACAAGCATGTTTCTGACCACATACATTGGAGGCATTTTCAATCTTAGAGAATAGGTTACAATAGTTTGGAATACATTCACACACAACCTCCTGGGAGAATCTATAATCTCCATTTTGGATCCAAATGTGAGATACAAGATCCTTAGAAACATCAATTTCAACATAAATTCTAGAAAAAGAGGTCCGTGGGAGAAAATTCCTCACCACATCTAATTTTAATGGATTACTAACAATTTGATAAATTGGAAGCAATGCCTGATGTTTAAACAGATGCAATGATAATCTTGGAAAACCAACCCAGATTGGCACAATAAGAGATTTGATGACAGGATCGAAGTCCGGAGTCCATTTGAGAACTTAATTTAAGAACCCCCAAAATACCATGAACTAGGGTCAACTAGACATTATGAAATGAAAAAAAATCAAACAGAAAATTATGTGGCCACCTACCTTAAAATCTTAAATTATTCCTAGCCTGATATCGACATTAGATTCTAAGTAGGTTGGAAGAGATCTAAGAAACGGTCCAAAGCCCTGAAAATCAGGCATGTGATCCTAAACAAATAGAGTAACTGATGGAAATATGAACTCAAATAGAAATAATAGGTGAGTTTATCATTATATTAAGGATTTAAATGCTTCTTTCAGATTAAAGATCATACACTAGATGGAGGAGATAGAAGAGATCCAAGCCTGGAGGAGAAATAAGCTCAAAGAAGAGGAATAAAGGAGGTTCTGTCTACTGAAGGGAGGAGAAAAAATAATTAGTATTAAAGAAAAAATAGGGTAAAAATATTTATTTACCAAAAAAATTGTGGCCACATGGTTTATGCACACAGTTTGCAACCTGTGTGCAAACTGTGTTGTAAGGCTCTGTCTCATGACTACAGTAGGCTGCATAGATGTGCACCTAGGCCTGTGCTGTTGTAGTAAAAGTGTGCGATATAGAACTACCTCTTCCTATAAATTCACATGAAATAATCCTAGGTTAATGTTTTTAGAAAAATAGTGTATCCAAGTCATTTAGCCCATTTTCAAGCACTTTAGGCTATGAATGAGCCATGAATGCTATTACGACCTCTGTGACTTGATTAAGACTCATAACTAGGGCCATCCAAGGTATTAAAAAAGAAAAACCAATGATCTATTCCTTTTGGAAAACCATGGTCATTACACAATGGGTTTTGGATAAGTTTTGGGTTATTTTTATCCCTTGTCTTTTTAGTTTAACTTCAGGTAAACTCATTTTTATTTTAAGCATGGTAATTAATTTTTACTATTTTCACTATTAATTTTGGTAAAAAATTATGTTGAAATTGTTATCAAATATAAATGATTTTGATTATAAATAAGGAATCTATTTTTATAAAATTAATTTATATAATAAAAAATATATTTCAAAATCAATCCCACATATGCGATGAGAAGGTGGGTTTTCAAAGAGAAAATGTTCAAAAGTTTAAAAAGTTTTTATACCTAATTACAATAAGAAATTGATTAAAATGACCTAAATTAGATTAATAGATATATAATTGAACTAATTTTTCTTTAAAACAAATTTCAAATATAATTAATCTTTTTAAATAATTTAAATGAAAAGACAGCTTTGAGTTAAAATCCAGTATTCTTCACTATTCATCAAAAAAATTAATCATTTTCAGAAAATTATCACAAATTCACCCTAAGATAAATTTGAAATTATGATTCAAAAAATAGATTTTGTTTTAAAAAATTAATTTTATATAAGTGGAAAAAATTAATTTAAAAAAAACCCACAAACACAATGAAAAATCAGCATTACAAGAAGTGTATTTTTTTCAAGCACAAGATGATTTTATATTAACTCTTAGAGTAATAATAAAAACTGTATGAATATAAATTAAATGGTGTGTTTTTTTCAATCACAATATGATTTTAGCTTTCCATCTTGATTTTACCTAATCTATTCACGATAGTCACGTTATTTAAATGGTGTGTGTGTTTAGTTATTTACATTTTCATATTCAATATTCATTTTCTATTTATGATTTTCAAGTTATTTAAATGTCATGTCTGTTTAGTTATTGATCTTTCCATATTGATTACTTCTTATCTATTCATGATAGTCAAGTTATTGAAATGGAATGTGCATTTAGTTATTTACCATTCCATATTGATTATAAATTATTGATTTTTTTTCATTTAATAATGATAACTTATGCTTTATATAACTCTTATCTAGAATTTGTTCTCACCCTTATATTGTTTTCTTACATAAGAATCCAAGAAGTTTACTATGAATGATACATAAGGATATCCTAGAGGGAATAATTATATTCTCAAAAAAATATTATGTTGTTATTTTTATACTCAAATATGATATGAGAATAATGTATTTATGTAGTTTACTATGAATAATAAACTATTTTTTCATTTGATATGTGATTCCTTATATCTTATGACTTTTTAATAAAGTAGACATCAACTTTGGGCTACTGGGGCCGGGGTCACTATAGTTGGTATCAAAGAAAGTTTATTAGAAACCTCAAGAACAAGATTAAAGAGAACATAATTTATAGAAAATAACCCTATGATATAATTTGAGGATATGTATATAAGAATACCTTAATGTTTTCTTAAGGAATATATTATGTGATTTTTTCTTACAATACATATCTGAATTGATACTACAAGTGAATGTGGTTTGGGAACAACTATATTAAGGGGTAATAACTCTGAAAAGGGTTCATTGGGCATAACCTGATCATCAACAGTTGTACAATAATGCGATTTACTATACACCTAGTTTGAATCTATTGAGGGATATTATTTGGATAATTCACATCTTCATTACCAACCATTATGAAGGATTTAAATAAATGATGGAAATAAATGACCTAGTTTAAACCTAAGGTGTATTTAATTGAAAAGAAAGGGTCTTGATTAAAAATTATATAAATTATTCTTCATGATTATATAGTTTTCCACTATGATTATTGTTTCTCATACTATGTGTTTTGGTTTTAGTAAATGGCTATAACCTACAAGAATCCTGTTAACAATGAATATAAAGAAAAATGTGGTGATTATGATAAACAAATTGGGATGATTATAAAAGTGAAAGATATTGTGATTATTCCTAATTAGTTTTCCTGGAATATGATTAACAAAATATAACTTAACCAATTCTCAAACACACCAAAGAAGAGAAAGATGTATTTTACTAAGATATTGAGAGGTGGAGACCATGGAGGAAATGAGGCCCAATTTTCATTATGTTATGAATGTTGAAAGTGACACCCAAGAAAATTCCTAAAAAACATTAAAAAGTATTATGTGTGGAAAAAACCATATTAAGTAATGGATTTAAAAAAAATGAAGAGTGTGATGGAGGGAAATAAATTTCATCATAGGGATCTATTTATTGTTTTTTGTCTTAAATGTGGGGAACCAGTGAATTATAAGAGTTAATGGACTCCTCTAAATGTTAAACCCTATAATAAGGAATGATTTATATTAAATAAAATGGATAAATTTTTTATGTATTTGGATTGAAGAATTAAATTATTAAATTATTTTTTACAAAGTGTACATTGGTTATAAGAATCCTAAAACATCCAAGGATTATGTTAAATTTTGGTAGCAAAATTTTCTTTATTAACCGAAGACTTATGGATACCATCATGGGTTTATTAGTTTAAGATTGATCATAAGTTCATAGTCTTAGACATCCCTTTTTAGGTTTTATATGATGAAATTATACTAATATTAAAGATATTTTGAGAGACATTTATGGTAATACAACTCATTATTTTAGTATATGTTTTAGTGAAAATGTTTTTTGAGGAATAGTTGCCTTAAATGTTTTGGACATAAGATTGAATGTATTGGTAAAAATTAAGGTTTATCTTATCTTGGATGTTTTAGTAATTATGGGTCACTATAATTTGGGAATGTTTCATTAATTATGTTAATATTGTGTTAGAAAAAGGAAAACTTGTTTCATCTATAAAGTCAACAAATATTAAACCTACAACTGAAGAACGATAAGGGTTTGGAACCAAAAAAAATCCTACATGATGTTATAGTTAATATATAATTTTTTTACATAAAAAATATCATGAATAAATATCAATACAGAATATGTGGTTTTACTATTGAGGTCATGATATTAATGTATTATATTTGATAACTTATTTTAACCATATCCGTTTTGGAAATATTTAGAGATAGAAAAAAGGAATTGTCACTCTTGTGGATTTTATGATTCATTAAAAATTAATTTTTGTGATTTAGGAATAATGAAAATTCATTTTTAGATGTTCCTTTCTTAGAGTAATGGATGATGTGGAAATTGATCGTACCACAACTAAATGATTAAATTATTCGAATTAAATAGAAATGTATCAAGTAAGTATATTTCCTTATATTATTGTATTATAACATAATTCCTAAAATTTAAGAAAATTATCTTGAAATAAAAATGTTATCAAAATACATTCATATATAATGAATAAAATTGTCTTTTAAATTGTCACCTATTTATGGTTTTGTGGTCCTTAACTTTCCCCTGATCATTCACTTTATTATGATTTATGATATCTATCGTTGTCTATAATTATTTATGATTTTATTCCATGTTCATTTCTTCACATCCCACCTATATTATCCTACTTAGAATCAAATTTACATTTGATTCAAAATTAAATTCGTATTTATAATTCTCTTTTATCATGAGGAAGTTTTATTAACCCTTTTATGATGTAGTTTTTTCAATAATTATATATACAAATGTCAAACCCTTCATTAGCAAGATAAATTTTAAAGTTAAAAGTCATAATTTATCTAATTTGGGGAGAATTTAACACCCCTATATTTTAATATAAGAAATTTTTGTTTGATAGTGTATATGAAACACAACACCAAACATATATGAGATGTAACACCCTAAGACTTTATGATATATTTCATTATAAATAAATTCAATTCTTTCGACAGCTTGTAGAACAATAAACACCATGTATAAATGAACTATAATATAGTATACCATTATAAACTAGGCATTAAATTTTTTGGTACTTACTAAATTATGAAAATTTTTATTATCTATTTATTATAAATAAAAAAACAACTATTTAAAAGATAAAGAAATGTTTTTTGGAAAACTGTATTTTTCTAAAAGACGGTCTAGTAATTTTTTTCACATAAAATTTAAAAATAATTTTTACCTATTTCTAAAATTTATTTTATAAAATTAAATTTATTTTTTAAATTATCAAATATAAATTATCTTAGGGGGAATTTTTGGGGCTTTTATGAAATGTTTCATTTTTTGATGAGTAGTGAAAAAGAAACTTTTTATTGAAAACTAGATTTCCAATTAATTTTTTTAAAAAGTTATATTATATTTTAAGTTAGTTTTAATGTAAAATTATTTTAATTATTTTAAAATTTAACTAATTTATGTCATTGGTATTGACTTTATTTTCAATTTCAATCAAAAAACATTCCATACTTAAGATAAATTTCTCTTTGCAAACCCGCATTTTTGTTGCGTTTGTGGGTATAATTTTAAATTGGTTTCTATATATTATTTGAATTGAATTTTTAAAATATATGAAATATTTTGAATTATTTTAATTTATATTCTATAAAAAGTATAAATCAATTTATGATCATTATGAATAGTAAAATTAGTAAAAATTAATTACTGAAGTTAAGGTAAAAACTGATTTATTGTGGGGTTAAACATAAATATAAGGGGTAAAATGACTTATCAAATTGAACAAAACCCATTTAACGGATATATTGTGAACTTAAAATCTATAAATTTCTATAATTACCCATTTTTTATTCTATTAGAATAATAAAAATGTGGGCGTAATTGAATCTTTTCAAAAATTCCACATGTGTCCTCTCCCCCACTTATAAAAGGCCACCCACTCTCCTAACCTATTCACAATTACAAAGCCACTTGGTTCATCCACTACCTAAAAAAAACTTTATTACTCCCCTTATAACATGAAATATCCATTTATTTTATGATAAATCTATACTATGAAGGCTTTTGGGGAAAACCAGAAGTGGTCTTCTAAAGAAGGGGTAATGTTCTCAAATGAGTGTTTTTATTTTTTTCTTCTTCCATATCCTTCATATCATATTAAATAATTCTATTATAATAAAAAAATTATCTCCAATATAACTATATGTTATTATTTTAATTAAATAACCTTTATCAATCTCCTTCTTCATCAAATGGATACAAAATTATCGATGTGGGTACGACGTACTACCGCCTCGCAAACCGATGTCACTCATTTTCCATAAACACATATAATGATTGTATAAAATGATGAATTTAATATATATATATATAATAAGTATAAAATTATAACAATTTTTTAATTATAATGTTACATATATCGTCTTACTTTCCATGCCATTTATATTACGATAGTGTCATTCATGTGTACGGAGGACTACCTTCTCACGAATTGATGTAATTCATTTTTCAATTAAGCTTTAAATGGAATTTAATAATTATAAATTTAATAAATATATGTTATATATATTACATGATCTATATTCTATAAAATTAATATATCACTAACTTCCTTACCCTATCACTTATTAATGAAATGATAATATTGCTTCTGCATATGTATGAACTATCATCTCCACGAAGCAATGTGATCCATTCTATATTTTCAAATTTGAATAATGATTATAAAATTTTACATAATGTAAAAAAATGATATTTATAACATTAATATCATTATTTATATGACTAAAATATATAATATTCTCAAGAACTAGAACATTCATGATAATACATGCACGAGAAAAAAATTCAATTAACACTCAAAGATATGAAATAATGAAATATTATAAAGAAAGAAGTGGTAAAATTTTATAATAGGATCATATATGATATTATAAATATGAAATTTTTTTTTCATATAATTTAATAACATATTCAAAACCAATAATAATGAGGTTATAGTGCGTTTATCTAAAAGAAAGCGTGAGGTAAGGGAATTTATCTCAATTTCCCTTCATTGAAGAATATTGTAGTGTTATGAACCCAATTTTTTTTATATTGTGTATATAATTCACTTTTTCCATGTAATATAATGAATAATTAATAATTAATGGTATTTTAAGTTTCAATTTTAATAATTTCATCTAAGGGGATTTGTCTTAAAAGTTACCAAGTGGTAAAGAATTTCATAACTCAATTTATTTCCATTGGGTTTTATTACTTATTCATTATATTTTATATTATAATAATACGGGTATACTTAATTATTACTATATTATGGTGTATCTACTCATTATTTTTGTTCATTTACATTTGATACACATAATTTATTCATTGGTTAATTCTCACTCTAACATTATGATATTCGTTAGGGTTTATTTCACAATCTCATTTTAATCAGGATTATTTATTATTGAATTTACATTAAAGGAAATTATTTCATACCTAGATAAAAAACCCATTTAATTTTATTTTACACTCTCTATTCAGGAATTTTTTATGTTATAATAAAATTTTACCACTCTTTCTCACTTAAAATGACTGCTAAAATGTTTTTAACAAAATTTGAATTTATTTATCTTTTTGGTCGAAAACACATTTTCTTAAAAAACCATGTTTTATAAAAAAATTCAAAAATGTTTTTAACATTATACAAATAACTTATTAAATAATATTTTACCCATAATTACTTTCTATTTTTTTGAAATTAATCTTCATGTCATTTTCTAACCAAGGGTCATTTTTTACCGAAACTGTTAAAAGAATAATTGTTTTAATGTGTACGTCATGTATGGATTTTTCGACCATCATGAAAAATAAATGTTTTTATTATTAATTTACATGATATTTTCAAAGAATTTTTTTTCCAAATATTTTACGAACATTTAGTTTTAAAAATATTTTCAAAGTTAAAAGGATATTTCCTCATGAATTTTTTAAAGATATTTTATGGTTTTTCTATCCTTAAATTTAAAAAACAATTTATTTTTACTCCATTGGGTATATACTGTATTGATACCATAAATATTATTTATATGGATGGTTTATGATCATTTTACCAGATAAATTATTGACATTCATTTTCATGATTCATTTTTGTAGTTATTAACTTTCCCTTGAAATATTTACATTCCTGTGATCATTGGACATTAAATTTACCCTACATATATATATATATTATTTACCATGTGTATTATTATTTATTAAACTATATATCATTTATATATATGGTTATTTACATTGAAAGTTATTTATTTTAATATTTATTCATTAATAATCCAGTATCCTTTACTCAATAAAGATATTTGATGATAAGGAATATTATTCAAGAATTAAATAGATTATTAAATATATGTAGAATGATTTGGACATGAGAATACAAGTGGTTCCCAATGATAGATATCCCTTATATGAATATGTAGTCTCATGAGATGAATTAGTTTTCATGACTTAGTTAAATGAATTTCTGTTGTACATCAACCCATTAGTTTAAACAGCCTGGTGAAAGGTCTTGATAGTAGAGGTATCATGATACCTGAGCACATGAAGACCAATAATTAAGAATTTAATTCATTAATAATTTAGTTATTATTATCCATTACATCTTCTAAATTATATTATCTATGGATGCATTATATTCTCAGTTTATTGATTAAATGGAACGCATATTTAGTTATTTAAATAACCATATTGATTATGCCTTATCTATTCATTATATTAAGTTATTTAAATGGAATGCTTGTTCAATTATTTACTATTCCATATTGATCATTGATTATCAATTCATGATAGTAATGTTATTTAAATAGGATACATTTTTATTTATTCACCTTTCCATATTGAATATTTCTTATCTATTCATGATAATCATGTTATTTAAATTGCATGTGTGTTCAATTATTTACCTTTACATATTGATTATTCTTTATATATTCATTATAATAATTTATTTAAATTATATGTGTGTTAATTTGTTTAACTTTATATATTGATTATTCAATATCTATCCATGGTAGTCAAGTTATTTAAATGGCATGCATGTTCTGTTATTTATCCTTCTATATTGATTATTCCTTATCTACTCATGATAGTCAAGTTAGTTAAATGGCATGTGTGTTCAGTTGTTCACTATTCCATATTGATTATTCCTTATCTATTAATGATAGTTATGTTATTTAAAAGCCATGTGTGTCCAGTTATTTACCATACCATATTGATTATTATTCATTTACAAATGGTAGATTTTTCTTTATGTAACTCTTACTGAGAATTTGAGCTATCCCTTATTTTTTTTTCATTTATAAGGAATCCTATAGGTGTACAATGAATGATTAGAAAGTATATTCTAGATGAAATAATGATATTCTCAAAAAAAAAATTATGTTGTAATTTTTCTAATCAAATGTAATATGGGAATCATGTATGTATCCAGTTTACCATGACTACTAAACTATTTGTTCCTTCAGGATGTGATTCTTTGTATCTTATGCCAATGTAGAAAATTAGACACCAAATCTGGGCTACTAGGGTATGAGTCACTACAAATAACAATTCTATATCCATTCTACCATAAAATATCTATCAATATATTTGAATATTTCTAATATTCTCAATATTAGGGAAGTTACACTTAGTATTACAGTTTAGGGACATACCCATCCTACACTAAAATTTCCTTAAGAATCTATCCATCAAAAATCACTTTCCATTTCCATGATATCCCCATGATCATCATATCTCAATAAAACACCCATACCCTCAATATTACTTGAATCCTTATAGCTTAAATCCCTATGTAATTAAAAACATACCTCCCTAGCACGCCACACAACAACCCTTCTCCTAAAACCACTATAGTTCACAATAGTTTCCATAACATTATTACATAATATTAAGTCTCTATCCATTATAAGGCTTGGATTTCATTTTTGAGATGGATGGAAAGATAAAAATTCACCTTAAACCTTCCTTAAATGACATCACTTCCCTCATGAAGTACCAACCATGTTTTATTTTTATCATAACAAGTAAATATTTATCAAAACTAAAAACATCATCCGACCTAAATCAGATATCTCCATAACCCCCAAAGCATATACCCATTCCTCCCTCAACATAGTTCTTGTCTTCCATAGAACATAGAATAATAATAATACCCCCAACATTCCCTCATATAAAGGAGAATCAACTAATTCACACACCCATCAAGTCATGAAAAATTTTCTATTACACTAACCAACAACCCGTGGTCGACCATCTTATAAACATAAAACACAAAACTAGAATGCACCCTCACCATAAAAAGATCTAAAAAAAATTATATCACTTGGGGTTATCTACCAAACAAACCACCCTAATAGATTAATTACTAGAGGGTTCATTTCTAACAAAACAACTTACACCAATAAACTATAACTCATTTAGAAATCTCTTAATCCAAATAAACCACTAGGAATATCATGCCATTCGTAAAAGGTGTCATGATTATCTTACCCATATACCCCTATACTCACTATAGAGAGAGCTACATCACCATCCTAAGGTATTTTGACATGATACCATAACCATTTCCATGGTATCTTATCAACCAACCATCCCATTCCAAAATCCATCACTCTTGGATCACACTACCTATACCATCTATACCAAGGCACCCACTACCCAAACCTATGAATAATAGGGTTATAATATATCATGAGAATGAATGTACAAAAAATAAACAAAATATACCACATAGAATCCATCATTTTTATTTTTTAAATTAATTTTCTAATAATAAGATATTTGGGAAAACATAAAATAAGTTATTATTGAAATTTTAATTAATTTAAATCTTTTTACACTCCCAATTCAAAAATATTTATTTAAATATTTATTTCTAGAACCTTTAAATCTTTTGAAAACCATTTCATACTCATATATAATAATGCACATGTCCGGCTAAACATAAATGCCTCATATTATTCATGCACACACATACCCTCTTACCACACCAGGATAAGAGTAAAATAATAAATAAAAATATCAACCAATAACATAATACTTTAGTAAACATTTCAATCAGATGAGTGAAATATATGAATAATAATATTCTAACTATAGTAGCTTGGGATTCTACAATATAGTCACTTTAAATGCACAAGGATGATGTGTATCCCAAAATTTGACAAGTCTTGTCTCTATTTACTAAATTCTTCAGATATTATGATACTAAAAAAGTGCTCTAATACTATTTTGTAATTCCCTATCTTGGAAAACATCTGTTATCCCAATCCTGTGTTTCCATAAGACCTTAAGCATGCCACCCCATATGCCAAAGTTTTTTGACTTTTGGTGATATTATATAACCAACATAGGAAAAATATTTTATTAGTTTCATCATAAATAATAACAATTAAATAATTAAATCAATATAAACATCAGTGTAAAAAAATGGTTTATAGAGAATAGATAACCAAAATAAATATAAAATATCAATACTCTATAATACAATGATACCCATACTTACAAAACAATCATACATATATATATACATCGCAATGATCAACCACCAGGATAACGAAATATAAAATCGTACTAAAGAAATATTACTGGTGAGACCCAACAATAAATAAACTAGTTTATTCAGATGTACATTCACAAAATTATTCATCCAACTACTATATCTATGAATTTTGTCAAACATGTCATGTGAAATGAAACAGAATGATCAACATGTGAAAAAAATTTCCCATACATTGTATGGAAAATAAATCTAAGTAGGGATCCTTTAATGAGGATACTCATATATAAGGAATATTTAATGTGTGTATTCATGGAGAAAAAATAAACCACACACAACTAATCATATCAGGTCACCATGTGGTAATAAAGTAACCACAATACATGACATTACTTATATCATCCAATGCTGGTGGGAGAGTCATCATGCACCAGAACTGAGTCTCATGCCCCATATATCATGGAAAAGACCAATAGACCAATCTAAACCATTAAACTTGATCTTACAATAGGGTCTTGTACTGATTTTTTACCTCATGTCCCATATTGTAACACCACACTATCACTAAGGGCGAGGTCTCACATCACATAACATACCACCACTCACTCACTCACTCAATGTATGGTCTTATGACACATCTCATACCACCAACATCTCACTTAGTGTTATCTCTCAAATATCTTCTAGAAAAAAATAATATCACTCAGGGTTGGATATCATGTCTCATATAATACTATAACCCCTCACTCTTAGTGATGTCTCAAACCACATCTCTCACCACCACCCTCTCACTCAACATGAGGTCATGTATCATGTCTCATACTACTATCCTCTTACTCATGGTTATGTATTGTCTCTTGTCTCACCATTAAATCTATAATCATGAACTAAAAACACAAAAAAATAGAAACACAACTCATATATCTATTGGATAGATACTAAACCATACTAATAAACCATCTAGGGGATACCCCATTATATGACTTATCATTAATGACACTATCCTGTATCCCAATACCCATCTAACCTCAGTACAAAATTCAGCTTAACATTATTCCATTTTGATCCCAAGGCCCATTGGAAAAAAAGCATCTATAAACCTGATATTTGGTCAAATAAATCTACACATGTGTATAAACACATTTAAAACATTTCCTTAACCACAAGACTACAAGTAACTCCCATCATAATTCCAACATACAACACTATTTCCCAAAAAACTCTCTAGTGTGTTCCAAACCCTTATAACACTTTCCACACTTTTCATTCTTTATTCCTATAAGGGTTACAAGAGATTTCTTCTATATTTTCTTATCTTGGGGAATACCTACCAAAAGGATAATTGATCCAAACCACACACATCTTTCACTATTACCAAGGGGTAAAAGGAAAACTAAACATATCCCATACATTAACCTAACTAAATATTGTATCATCATTCGTACTTGTTAACACATACCAACTACATTATATATGATAACAGAATCATGGACCATGCCCTTAAATATCCAATCACTATGATGATGGATATAATTTAATCCGATAAACTCCACATCACTACCCCCAACCTTTAACACGATGTTTTGGGGTCTACAAGGCACACATGAAATTTTTCTCATATAATTTCTTTATCCATATACTTACAGTAATGAAAACATAAGGCCCTCATCACACAAGAGACTATAAAATCTTCTAAACAGACTCAATATGATCCATTAATCACCAATTAAATAGCTCACAATCACTAAAGGGTATGTTATACCTTACAAGAGGTTGTTCACCTTAGTTTCATAACCACTAAGTCCCTCTAAAATCACCCTATCCTATATGGTTTACTCATATTTCACCATATAGGTTTTATTATAACAAAAAACACACCATGAGACTCATATTACTTTCTTTTTATAAATCCCACACCTAGAAGCCAAGCCACATACATGTACATCACATTCAAATTTATACCATATAGAGAAATATAAAATAAACTGCCTACCTTGGGATAATATGATTTAACCCATTTGACATTATGGATCCTTTTTACCTAATTTTCCTACAATTATGAAATAAAAAAAATTAAAATAAAACAGGATTTATAATGAAATAATAGTGATATGAGAGGGAATATACACGAGACCCTATGTTTTACCTTGTAATCACTAAGAGGATCCAACAACTTTAGATGAAAGTCATATTCATTAAGAGACAATGATCTGGGAGCTAGATGAAGGTGGGGAAGAGAGGTGGAAATAAGAGAAAGATAATGGAATTTGGGTTTAATTGAGTGAAAATAAAGGGGGGGGGGCGCTA
This sequence comes from Viscum album, assembly GCA_963277665.1. Lineage (NCBI taxonomy): Eukaryota > Viridiplantae > Streptophyta > Magnoliopsida > Santalales > Viscaceae > Viscum > Viscum album. The sequence goes on along the minus strand of OY728130.1, from coordinate 1,241,265,568 downwards.
AATTTAAAATATTACACAATTTAATAAAAATTTGAAAGTGAAATTCTAGACTATCTCTAGGTACTTGGTTGGAGTTAACTGGTTACCCAATGGAATCTTAAGGGCTACCATGCTATTGGTGGTAAAATTTGTTACTTGGTATCCCCTGATCAGGTACCCGGTGGGTCAAGTGCTAAATATATGAGGCTCTACACCTATTTTTACCCTATGCAACACCCTTGAGAACCACCCAAACACCCAAACATGTAAAAAAACCATATAAAACTTCCTCAAATCTCTAATTTTTATCATGAATCCCAACTCTTATAACTTTCCTTGCTCAAACTCAAAATTAAAATTCCCATTGAATTATCTTACATATAATTATACGGTTTTTTTCAATACCATATTAATTTCTAAGTATAGTGTGGTCTTGATCCATCTATCCATTCAATCTGAAAAACTAGGATATTCATGTTCAAAACACTTGAATCATCTAACCATTTCAGTCATCAATTTTTCTTATATCCTAGAATACTATTTCATATAACTCTATAAACCATGGTTTTTTTGTTTTAATTTTAATCTCCAAATAAATTTTTAAGAAAATATTTAGTAGATACCATTTTATAATTATTTTACTTCACACTATATTAACCAATATTCTTAATTTACATCTCCCCATAACATACATGAATTTTTCTAAAAACTATTCTAAAATTGGACTTGTGTTATTGGGTACTCCCCTTTAACTCCCTATTTTCATATAACATATAAGAACTATGATACACACTCCATAAAAAACAAAAATTAATCACCATGACGTATTACCTATTTCCACAAACCATGAATCCAACCATAATATAATATAATATCCCAAAGAAAATATGGATTTTACAAAATAAAGTGACTTTTACCATGGTCATAGTCATCATAGTTCATTATAGAAGTCAAAACCACAATGTTTTATCACCATTACAATGCGGTCATCTCATTTTAAATAAAAAATCCTTTAAAACTCGTAAAAACACATTTATTCATCACTAATATTCATATCATGCCAAATACTATTCCATACACCCAATTTATTGTCCTGTGTTTAAAAAAAATAAACATTTACTAACTAATATTGAGAAACTAACTCATAAAATTTTCTTTTCACCTATTAAAGTGACTTTGGTTCCAATATTCTTCTCATTTAATACCTTTATTTCCAATACATACCTTACACTCTCAATTTCTTTATCATACATAGTGAGTATTTGAAATTAAAAGTGGTGGAGGTCCCCTTGTGAATTTTATAATATATTTATATAATTATTAATATAATATAACTTATTTCTTTTAAGGATTAAATAATTTTTATTTTTAATATCTTAAATATATATTTACTATATGAAATCATTTTCTTGGAAACTTTTTAAAATGTTCAAACCCTTCAACAGATGAGTTTTCCTTATGGTAAACATACTTTGGAAAATTTATTGAGATATTTTTAATATATCATAACATAATTTTTTAATTCAATATGCAATTATGATGGTCTAGTTTAAAATTTTGAATCTTTTTTTAAATCCCTTTTATAAAAATTTTATATTAATTTTTTAATATTTTATTAGAGTTTTATGAGTGGTTATCACATGATCCAAATTTAGTGATCTTTTTAATTTTATAATAATATAAAAGGTTATTTACTATTTAAAATGGGAAATGAAATAAAATATTAATTATTTATAAAAAAATGTGCAAGGAAAAAAATATTTACCCAAAATAAAAAATAAATAAATAATAATTCAATGATGTATTTTTACCTATAAAATTGTTAACTCATCATTTGGTACCAATAATTTATTTATTATGTAATTTCATTAGAGGCTAGAGATAAAAAGAGTGACATTTTATTAAATGGTGAATGTGAAATATTTATTATATCAAATGAATTTTATATTGGAATAGTAATAGAAATTACTTAATTAGAAGTAACTTATTTACCTCAATAATAATTATGTTACGAATACTATATTACACGAATTCAAAAAAATCCATTAATATCATTAAATATTTTAGGAATATATATAATGATTCCCATACTTGTGCATTTTTAATTTATTAAGAGATTTTTAATAAGATTTTTTTCTTAAATAAAAGAAAAATATAATGCACTAGGGACATAATTAGTTTATTTATGTTGTGTAATGGAAAAATTCATTGAAATAAAGGGGAAACCCACTTCTAATCGTCTAGAAATGATTTAGTTATCATTTCAGTGGTTATATGTTCTTGTGATTGTTTTTAGGATGATTTGAGCATGAAAAGGGTAGTTTGAAAGAAAAATGATCCATTTGAGGCAATTTTATGAGGATCATGGATTGAAATGTTGACTAATGATCATGGAACACAAAAATAACTTTTGAATACTATTTGGAAAAAAAGTATACTTGTGGTTTTAAGATACATAATTTAATTATGATGATTAATTATTTTATTTATGAATGTTTTGTATGATTTTTTCAATTTTAATTCTCTTATTTATAGGTTTATTGATCTTACCAAGTTTAATGGGAATGAATATTTTCGGATAAGTTACAAAAAATAATTCCAAGTCCAGTTGTTCTGTTGATTTTCAGAATTTTTGTTTTATTCATATATATGATTACTAAAAATTAATTATCGAACCAAAGAGTCGATTTTAATCAATGTCAATTATAATGGTTGAGTCAAAGAACTAAGTTGTTTTTGAATTCTGTTGATAAGTTGTATCATAAATTTATAGATTCACCGATGATGGAATATTATCATAATAAACCTCATTATAAATTTTACAACCCTGATGAATGTTATCTAAATTTTAAAAACTATTTATTTTTAATCAATTTTTAATTAATCAAATAAGGGTTTTAATTTTTGTTGATTAAAACCATTTATTAATTTCATTACATACTAATTTTTATATCTAAATATTAAATAAAAAATATATTTATTTAAATACAACACCATTTCCCCATGGTATAATCCCAATAATCACACTACACATAGTTTAAAGAGTCAGATCACAATTAATTGAATTTATTTGGGTCTAGTGATTTTAACATGTCATCTATAATGAAACTAAATATAATAACTTTTTGTATCATATAGTTTCAAATTATATAACATATAGATTTATAATTTAGGATTTTTCAAAATCTCATTTTAACTCTAAACAATGTTTTGGTAAATTAATGTGAAACCCATTATCTACAAGATATATTTTTATATAAAAAATTGCTTTATTTCATCTTATATACCATAGTAGATAAATTGAAGTGTTTATATTGAAATATATTTACATTCCATATGAGTTATAAATTAACATGACAATATATTATTGTTTTTTTAACATAAATATACACATATCTTATTGATACATATGAAAAATATATATACATTCCAACATATTATGGTCACATATTTTTTCACCATATATAAATATATATAAATTATTTTTAAATGATATGAGGGAGGTAAAAATGATAAGTTTAAAAAAAATACTTTTATAAGGGTAGGTTAAGAGAGAAGGAAAAAAGGACAGACACTCTTTATTTACCATTAAGCAAGAAGGAAAGAGAAAATATAATTGTTTCCATGGATTTTTAGTCACTAGTCAAATTTTTTCTCAAAATTATTTATAATATCCACCTTTTCTAGGACTAACCCAAAAACCATGATGTGAAAATAATAAATCTAAATAAATTTCATCCCAATTTTCAACTGTTACTCAATGTTGACTAATCATCTTCTCTAAGCTGAAATTTTAGTATCAAAATTAATATACACTAAAAATAACATATAAATAGAAATAAAAATGTAAAACTTTTTAATATTTCATAATATAGTATCTATATCCATATGGGGAATCTAATTATCTTATATAATTTTCAATTTATGGATACACCCATTCTTACATAGTGAATGAAATTAATTCAATTTTAAGAAAGATAATTGAAAAGATATTAAAAGGGTATTTCAAATATAATTTAGTAAATCTGTTACTAGTTCCTCTACCATAACTCTAAATTAATTAATATTAATATAAAATATTCTTACTATGAAACAATATAAAAAATTTGGGTAACCCATTTAAATATAGCCCTAAAAAAAATTATTTATTGTAGTCAATCCTTTAACATCCCTACACACATGAAAATTATCTTTTCTTAAAACATTCCCCATCATATCATTCAAAATATAATTTGTGCACTTTTTTTCAATTTTTGTTTTAAATTTGACCTCTAATGAATTTAAAATAAAGTGATATCAAATGTTGATTTTTTTTACCATGAGTGGATTTTTTAGTCCACACTGAATCTCAATTTGACAATATAAATATAGAATATAATTATTTTTAATTTTTTACCACATATTGGAATTTTGTCATCCATAATCCCCTTTTTACGAATATATTTACTTGGATATACTTACTTAAAAAGGGAAAAAATTATTTATTTTTTATTTCGAAAAGATATTTCTTCCTATAAATTTTATCAAATTTCTATATAAGGATTGTTTGGTATCTACATATCTATTTATATTTATATATGAATATCCATATAAAATATGTCTATTATTTCCAAAAAATAACAAATGATAGGATGTCACTTAGAGAAATCAAATTATTGATTCGATTATAATATAATTTTTTTCCAAAATTTTAAAATAATTGGCCGACATCATCAATAATGTAATCAATATTTGGTCTAATACACACAATGTCATATATGAGACTACCTACTATTTATTAATAATCAATTTTTTCCATACATATTTTCAAATCCTAAATCAATAGGTTATAGAATGTTGTGAGTCTGAAGTAATTTACATATAGATATAAAAATATGTTTAGATATACTCATATTAAATATTTTATAACCTTTCTCAATTTATCATTATTTACATGGTCAATTTTTTTTATTACTATAATCTAATTTAGTCATTATACAAGGTATTTTTCATATTATCTTATGTATTCCATTAAAATTAAGTCTTTTACTTTGTTCCTTAACTCATTAATCATTATGATATAATGTACCATAATAAAAATTTTATCAACATGAAAAAAATAAATATACATAAAATTTATTTATGATGAAGACATAATTTTACTTCTATTTTAGGACACTCATTACTCTTCCTTAATGAGTAAAAATTATAATAATATTTTCTTAGGTACTTCTTAATACCATATAAAACTTTTTGGAACAAATTTACATATGTTTATCTATATGAAATATAAGTTATAACAACAAATTTTAAATCTAAAGATGCCCAGTAATAAACTCCTAAGATTAAAAACCAATGCATTATCAATGAATCCATGACCCTACACACCCAAAAAAATGGGTATTGAAAACAAAAAAAACTACCAATTTTTTTAATAATAATAATAATATCCCAAATACATTAAGTCCATGAAAAATTTGTTGAAGGGTAAAACCATTCAGAAAATATGATATCCAAAGGGTTAACCCAACACCAAGAAGAAAAAGAAAACCAATCTAATACCACATTCAAGATATAAATGTTTTTAGTTAGTACATAAAATTTAGAATATATAATACCTATATCTATAGGAATTCCCAAGACACCTAAGTGAAAATTCTTGATCCAACCATTGATGAAGACAACCATGAACCTTCTTAAAAGGACACCTCAAGTCACTTGTAGTCACCATAAAAGAATACAACATAAAAATATTGTTATTTTCAACCTCAATCTAGAGAATCACAACAACTATTGAGATAAAAATTAACCACCTTTGATATCCAACATCCAAGATAAGAACAAGAAATAAATGATAAAAAACAAAAAAATTAAACAAAATATTGAAAATAAAAACTAAAAAAACACAATAACCATATCCCATCTAAACATATGTGTTGGTATATCCTACTTGTGATACCCTAAATACCTCTTTGAACTTCACCACATGAATAAGACTCATTATAATCCCTTAAAAAGACCATATCATACCAAAAAATGTATCTCCATTCATGAATAAGAACTAGATTGATGAGTGTTGCTGAAGAACGAACATAAATAACAAAAAAGGGAAATGAACGAAAACCCAAACACAAACCCATGGAATAATGTGACTTTAACTGAGTTTTTAATAAATAATAGAAACCCCTTCCATTGATAAACAGCATGAGTCCAATACCTATGTATTTTATGACCACATAATCTCTATAAAATACAGGCTTCTTAGCATGGGTAACATTATCCTTAATCCACCCAAATTCTTAGATCCCGTGTTTTGAACCGTGTTAAAATTATGAATGTTTCTGAATTTTATTATCATTTTATCAATGGGTATTTCTTTTAAACCGAGATCTGGAATTTTATATTGATTGTTGGATCACCAAAAGATGGTGTTTTTTTCGAACTTTGATATAATTTTTGAGGTAAAGGGGAATTCGCACGGGCGGTGCATAGTTTTTCTAACTATACATCCAAACCGTGCATAGTTGGTCTTGGAGGCAGTAGCTTCCTCATGGGTGGAACACGGTTTGTCTAACCATGTAGCAAAAATGTGCAAGAAGGGTGGCCGAGGTAGTATCTAATGCACGGTTAGTGCAAGGTTTGTCCAACCGTGTGAACTAACTGTGCATGCACTTAAATGAGATCCTTAAATTGTAGATCTTGCTTTTTTTTTCCTTTATATGGTTCGATTTTTCCTCCTAAGTGGACATTACTTGGGATTACTCTTCCTTGAAGGTAGGAGAACCTCTCCCAAGTGTTTTGGAGGCGATCTGAAGGCTTCTCTTGGCGAATTGAAGTCGGTTTCTTGAGGTAGGCAGATGTTCTTCTTCATTCTTGTTCATTTTCTTCGGTCTACTTAGATCTACATCTCTTATTCTTACAGTTTCTTAGATCTACGCTCGTTATAGGTATATCTAAGTGTGTGTATGCCATGTATAATGAGTTTTGGTCTTCGTCTTTCTAGGAGAAGTGATCTATGGCAGGTTCTTGAAGAATCAAAACGTTTCTCTTGAGGGTTCTTCATTCATCATGGTTTTCATCAAAACCCTGAGGTAGGGTCCCAAATCATTAACAATTTATTTAAGAATTATAGATTCTTTAAATATATTTAGAATTTGAGTCTTCTTGATTATGATATGTCAATGCATGACAATTTTAATGTTATTAAGTAATGCCACCCACATGAGATAAATGATGACTTGAACATGAGTTGATTTTAAGCATGGGTTGCTATTGTAGTTAAAGTGATATGATTAAACAATTGAATTATTTGAATGGGAAGAATGTGTAATAGGATAATTAATTGTAGAATTATTTATCAAGTCATGAGTTGGAATGATATTGTGGATTTTACTGATTATTTGGAATATTGAATATTTGAATTGTTTGGGAGATAATTTGGAAACTGGTAATAATTAATGGATGGATTAATTATTATATGTTAAATGGTAAATGGTTAAATAATTTATGATTTGTTAAAGAGATATGATTCAATTAATTAATTTTTTAATTAATTAATTTGAAAACATTAAATTATGATTGTGAATTGATTGTTTGTTATGATTGTTGCCGAGAGTACATTTGAAGTGTATCAGTTTACTATGTCCTAAGTTTTCTTGGATGGAGTTGTTTAGAGATATGATAAGTTGAGTGATATGGTCACTAAATATATTGGCTTGTTCAACATGTTTGGAGTTGATTATGGTGTGCTTTTAGATTGTTAAAGTTCTGGATGAACCGTCATTTGAATGGACGGGTTCAGACTTGTTAAAGAATTTGGATAATTAAGTGCTGAGTTAATTTTTTAGTTGGATTTCTAAGAATAATTAATTGTTAATTAATTATTAATTAATGAGATTTTGAATGTTTAATTAAGTGTTGACTTATCTGAAGAGTGATTTGTGTTGTTAATTAATTGTTTAATTAATTAACGAATTGGTTTTGTGGTGTTAGACATGTTATTCTACACTAATGATAAATATATATGTATGATTGATGAAAGGGTTGTGAGATAGAGACTGATGCTCCAAATAATCACAGGGTGTTATACATGATGTTCTACACCAATGATAGATGTATATGTATGGTTGATAAATGAGTTGTGAGACTGGGACTGATGCTCCAAATACTCACAGGGTGCTAGACATGGCGTTCTACACCCAGCATGCAAGAAAATATTCATTTATGGGTCAAGGACTGATGCTCCAAATACCCATGGGTTTTGAGACATGGAATGATGCTCCGAATACTCATGAGGGTGTTAGACATGACATTCTACACCCATTAATTAACATTACACAGTTGATCCAATTGTTCGTGCGTGAAATGAATTAATGGTTAATGAAAGATGTTGTGACATGATGTTTTGTGAATTGATTATGAGAAAATGTTTAGACTTATTAATGAATTGGTTGAACCACTGTTAGTGGACGGACCCAGAAGAGAATCACTATTTTTAGTGGACGGGCTTAGACATAATATATGAAAGATCAAATTGAATAACTTATGATGCGTTATCCAAGCCAAAGCACATGCTTAGATTTGATCTTTACCTTCATTACTTAGATGGTCTTTAGAGACATATTTGGTGAGTGACTTATATGGGGGATGTTGGGCGTAGGATGAATCTCAAGACATTCATAATAAGATTTGAGTAATTGATAAATGGGAAATGATTATGTAATGATTTTTTAGTATGCATGACAAATGAATAGTGCAGGTTCAGACACCAGCTGAGGGCAGAATAAGGTACTTGGGTATATAGTTACTTTGTACTACTTGATTTATTTTATGCATGCCTTCACATGTTTTAAATTATTTATTAAATATATAGATTTGGGGTAGACACCGGTGGTCCCGGCCTACTGAGATTTATATCTCACACCCTAATTGGCCCGCCATTGCACTGTGTACCCGAGTAGATTCTATTTGGTTGCAGGACTATACTGTTTTCTTTTACCTGGGAGATAGGAGTAGAGGACCGGGCAGATGCTTGGGATGCTCGAGGATACCGCCCTTGGGGCATGGAGTCTTTATTTACTTATTTCTGTATTGGAATGTAAAGCATGTTGTTCTGTTAACTATTTTCTATTTAGTATCATTAGAATGTCATGAATGTATCAAATGTATAATTTGGCGTTGACCAATTTTATAAAATGAGTATCATTTGTCTTCCGCTATTTTTCATTATGAGTTACTACATCAGCTATTTATTGTTATCTACACTAATATACTATTTTGAAACTCTGATAAGAGGGTATAGTCTCCCCACTAACTATCCTTAGACCCTCGTTTCTAGTCGGCAGCCTATGGCATAAGGGGAGACACGCTTGAGGTAATGTGGCAACCAGTATAGCCACCGGTTCAGGGGTGAGCCGGGTTGGGACGTTACAAAGTGGTATCAGAGGGAGGTTTTGGTTTCTTTCTTTTCCTTTGTCTTACTGTTTTGGGGTTGTTAGAAAGAAGACTGGGAATGTGTCGGTTCTTGGGTTAATAGCCATGCTTGGGATTGATCACCTCATGTATGGGAAATGACCAAGTGGCTAGGGATGTGAATTGATGTTTGTACTATTTGAGGTTACAGTTGATATGATTTCACCTTGAGTGACTGGTTTATTTTATGTGGTTTATTGATTTTGAGTATTTTGAAAAGGATAATTTTCTTGGCCTAATATGGCAAGGAAGTTCCATACATGCATAATCTTAGGCACTTAGAGATTCACATGTCATTCATATAACATGCCATGTAGTTGCATTAGTAGGATTCCTGCAAATTTGGATTGTGTTCCTTGGGTGTAATTCCATGATTGATTTTCTTTAGCATGCCTCTTTAGATAGCATTTTCCAGTGATAGATTTAACCTTCTTGAATGATTATATGCCATACTACCTTAGTTATTAGCATGTTTTGTGGTTGTGACATGCTTTTGTGTTGTATCATGCTATTGTGTTACTGCTTATGATAACATGTTGGAGATGTTTTGATATGTGAAAGGGGTGATAAAGATAAAATGTTAAATAAATGTTTATTGTATTAAATGGGATCCAAAAATCTAGTGAAAAGGTGTATGGTCACCTTATTGATTGATAGGTGGCCACCCATATGATTTTGATCGTTAGGTTGATCATGTTAATTTATGAATTGACATTGGTATCGATTAATGAGAGCCAATTTTCAATCCATGGAGTGTATGGGTGCTTCATGAATTGGGAAATGACGACTCATTTTAAATGTGATGTCTTGATGCCTTGTGAAATGATTTTAAATGTGAAAGATGTTTAATGTTGATATGAAATCAAATGTCTAGCTTCCAAAATGCAACTGGTCCCAAGTAGGTCAATTGGGGAGTGTTTTTATGAGATAACCCATTTGAGTGTTTAAAATTTTAATACCTGTGCATTTTCTATTGGGTTGATTTATAGAGAACCTAGGTTGGTTAAAATGGTATCCTCGTAGGTCACCTTATCTTCTTAAAAGTAATTGATTTTGATAAGTTTCCTCAAAATGATGGGATGTCAACTAACTTAAATGTTTTAAAAAGGGAGTTTTATGAAACTTTCCTGTTTTTCCTTGGGGAATTTTGAAAATGGTACTTTAATGTCTTGATTAAATCTTTGATGATTAAATATTGAAAGTGATTAAATATAAGAGGCTTGGAAAGGGAACCTATTGTGGTGTCCACTGTTTAAAACCCTCATGTAAAGGGTAGTTCAAACTTCTCTTGAGTTGCCATGGAACAGAAGCACGAGTACTTTCCATAGGCATTATTCTCTTTAGAAATGGCCTTATGTTCGTTTTTTGAGCCTAGTGACTTGTTTGAAGTGACCCGGTTTAGGGTTGACACTTTTGTTTCTTCGTAAGGGGATAACCTGCGGTCGGTAGCGCCCTCAGAACTTAAAATCATCGCCATTCCTAGGGCTTTTCGCACTGTTTTGGAGTTTTTGGGTGCCGTTGTCCAAAGTAGGACTTCCAGTTTTCTATAACACCCTTGTTTTAATGGGTGGTGATGTGTTTCTTGACCTTAGTGTGTGCTTGAACATCGAGTAATGCTCTTTTTCAGCCGGTTAGACTTTCCTCGGTCATGGTCGGCTGCTTTGTTGGTCGATTGACCCTTTATTCTTAGTAAGGGATGACTGGTTATGGCATCATTCAGGAAAATGGTCATATGAGGTAATATGACTCTTTAATAAGTCTTTTTGTGCTATTGAGTACGGTCTCGGGTCAACTCCCTGTAGAGTAACATTAGCGTTAAAGAATCAGTTTTATTTCAATACGTGGAATAGTTTTCGAAAGAACCAGATGTTTTGACACGCTGATCTTGTTGTTAATCTAGCGCACTGGTGAGTGGCTGATCTTTTCTTGAGACGTCATGGGAAATCTTAAGGTGGGTGTTTCCACTTTGTTCATGATAAATGTGTTAGCAGGTGATGCCAAGATTTTAGAATAGAGTTGTCCAGTAACGATTTGACAGATCATCTTCATGACCTCAGTTTTCTCTTAGTGCGCTCTTCTGGACACGACGAGTATGTCCCCTATCTTGACCTCATCATGGAGACACTAAGATAGTGTCGATCTTGTGCCACGCTAAAATTTAATTATTGTTGCTCTTGATGAGTAGTTGTTATCTGGACAGTACGTGGGATGCGTTGATTCTTTGGGCTACTTATTTTTTTGTGTTTTGGGACAGTTGTTTTTAAAATAGTCTTATGATGGATTAACTTGGAAAATTTACCAGATGTTGGGTAAGACTTCTTTATACTAGCGAATGGTATTGGAATAGTTTTAAAGGCATGTTGTCAGATAAAGGGAGAAATTGGCTTTTAGGTTTGCAATGTCTTTTGAGGGAATCATGAGAAACCTATTCCGTTGTTTGATCGAGGTTTAACCTTTTACGTTGAGAAGGTCCTTATAATGACCTAAAATATCTATTACGATGTATAAGCTTTGGAGTAATCTTTGGATCTAGTTAAAAAGGCCTATCCATCAAGTTTGAGAAACGTTAAAGGTGTGTTTGGCGACGGGAATGCAACACGTCACTTCTATCAAGATTAAATGACCTTGGTGGGTTAGTTGTTTTAGTAGTGGTTCCCGATGGCTTCTCGCGGATGAGACGTTTTTAAGGTGGGTATAATGTAAGATCCCGTTTTTTGAACCGGGTAAAAATTATGAATGTTTCTAAATATTCTTTTTGGTTTATCAATGGGTCATTCTTTTAAACTGAGATCCAGAATTTTATTCTGAGTGTTGGATCACCTAAAGATGGCATTTTTTTGAACTTTGATATAAGTTTTGAGGTAAAGGAGAAGTCGCAAGGGCGGTTCATGGTTTGTCTAACCGTGCATCCAAATTGTGTGTAGTTGGTCTTGGTGGTAGTAGCTTCTGCACGGGAAACACATAGTTTATCTAACAGTGCGGCCAAACCATGCAAGAAGGGTGGCTGAGGCAGTAGCTAACACATGGTTAGCGCATGGTTTGTCAAACCGTGCGTAATAACCATGCAAGCACTTAAACGAGATCCTTAAATTGTGGATCTCACTCGTTTATTCATTTAGATGGATCGTTTTCCTCCTAAATGGCCATTACTTGGGATTACTCTTCCATGAAGGTATGAAAACCTATCCTAAGAATTTTGGAGGCGATCCAAAGGCTTCTCTTAGTGACTCAAAGCCGGTTTCTTGAGGTAGGTAGATGTTCTTCTTCATTCTTGTTCAGTTTCTTAGATCTACTTAGATCTACATCTCCTCTTCTTACAGTTTCTTAGATCTACGCCCATTATGGGTAGTTCCAAGTGTGTGTATGATAAGTATGAGGAGTTTTGGTCTTGGTCTTTCTAGGAGAAGTGATCTGAGGCGGGTTCTTGAAGAATCAAACCATTTCTCTTGAGGGTTCTTCATTAGTTGTGGTTTCCGTCAAAACCCCAAGGTAGGGTCCCAAATCGTTAAAAATTTATTTAAGAATTATAGATTCTTTAACTAGATTGATAAAGTGAGTCTCCTTGATTATGATATGCCAATGCATGACACTTTTAATGTTATTATGTAATTCCACCCACATGAGATAAATGAGGACTTGAACATGTATTGATTTTAAACATGGGTTCCTATTGTAGTTAAAGTGATATGATTAAACACTTGAATGATTTTAATGGGAAGAATGAGTAATAGGATAATTAATTTTATAATTATTTATCAATTCATGAGTTAGAATGAGATTGTGGCTTTTACTGATTATTTGGAATATTGAATATTTGACATGTTTGGGAGATAATTTGGAAAATGGTAATAATTAATGGATGGATTATTTATTACATGTTAAATGGTAAATGGATAACTAATTGATGATGGGTTAAAGAGATATGATTTAATTAATTACTTGTTGAATTAATTAACTTGAAAACATTAAATTATGATTGTGAACTGATTGTTTGTTACGATTGTTAGCTGAGGTTACTTTTGATGCATATTAGTTTCCCATGTCCTATGTTGTCTTGGAAGGATTTGTTTAGAGATATGATATGTTGTGTGAGATGGTCACTAATTATCTTTGCTTGTTCAACATGTTTTGAGATTATTATGGTGTGCTTATAGATTGTTAAAGTCCAGGACGAACCATCGTTTGAATGGACCAGTTCAGACTTGTTAAAGAATTTGGATAATTAAGTGATGAGTTAATTATTCAGTTATCTTGCTTAGAATATTTAATTGTTAATTAATTATTAATTAATAAAATGTTGAATGGTTAATTAAGTTTTGACTTATCTAAAGAGAGATTTGTGTTGTTAATTAATTGTTTAATTAATTAACGGATTGGTTTTGTGGTGTTAGACATGGTATTCTACACCAATGATAAATATATATGTATGATTGATGAAAGGGTTGTGTGACAGGGACTAATGATCTAAATACTCACAGGGTGTTAGACATGATGTTCTACACCAATGATAGATGTATATGTATGGTTGATAAATGGGTTATGAGGCAGGGACTGATAATCCAAATACTCACAGGGTGCTAGACATGGTGTTCTACACCCAGCTTGCAAGAAAATATTATTTTATGGGTCAGGGAATGATACTTCAAATACCCATGGGTTGTGAGACATAGACTAATGCTCTGAATACTCATGAGGGTGCTAGACATGACATTCTACACACATTAATTAACATTGGACTGTGGATCCAATTTTTCATGTGTGAAATGAGTTAATGGTTAATGAAGGATGTTGTGACATGATGTTTTGTGAATTGATTATGAGAAAATGTTTAGACTTATTAATGAATTGGGTGAACCACTGTTAGTGGATGGACCCGAGAGCGAATCACTATTTTTAGTGGATGGTCTTTGACATAATATATGAAAGATCAAATTTAATAACTTATGACGCGTTATCCAAGCCAAAGCACAAGCTTGGATTCGATCTTTACCTTGAGTACTTAGATGGTCTTTAGAGACATATTTGGTGAGTGAATTATATTGGGGATGTTGGGCATAGGCCAAATCTCAATACTTTCGTAAAAATATATGAGTAATTGATAAATGGGAAATGATTATGTAATGATTGTTGAGTATGCATGAAAAATGAATAGTGCGTGTTTAGACACCAGCTGAGGGCTGAAGTAGGTACTTGGGTATATAGTTACTTTATACTACTTGCTTTATTTTATGCATGCCTTCACAAGTTTTAAATTATTTATTATATGTCTAGATTTGGGGTAGACACCAGTGGTCTGGGCCTACTGAGGTTTATATCCCACACCCTACTCGGGCCGCCATTGCATTGGGTACCCGAGTAGATTCTATTTGGTTTCAGGACTATGATATTTGATTTTACCTGGGAGATAGGAGTAGAGGACCGAGCATATTCTCATGATCCTCGATGAGACCTCCCTTAGGGATTTGAGTATTTATTTATTTATTTATGTATTTGAATGTAAATCATTCTGTTTTGTTCAATGTTTTCTATTTAGTATCGTTAGCATGTCATGCATGTATCAGCTGTATAATTTGGCATTGACCACTTTTATAAAATGAGTATCATTTGTCTTTCGCTGGTTGTCATTATGAGTTATTGCTTCCTTTATTGTTTGTTATCTACACTAATATACCATTGTGAAACATTCATAAGAGGGTATAGTCTCCCCACTGACTATCCTTAGACCCTCACTGCTAGTCAGTAGCCTCTAGGGTAAGGGGAGACGCGCTTGAGGTCAAGTGGTGACCGTTCTGGACACTAATTCAGGGTTGAGCCGGGTCGAGACGTTACACAAATACAAGCTTACATATGAAAAAATAGATACATAACTAGATAAAAAATACATAATACACATATAGTTACAAACAACTACAAATTCTAATGAAAACCTTGTTCTAAAATATTTAACCACAAAAGATAAATAAAACCCCAAATCTAACCAAATAAGGAAAAATCCCAAAAAAAGACATGAGTCAGGTTTTAATAACCATTTCATCACTAAAACCTAGTAAATACAAACCTATCCTACTGGGAAAATAATAATCTAAAACAATAACATAAATATCTAAGAGAATTAAAAGAGTCAATATGAAAATTGATACCCATAGATCCCATCATTCCATATCCAAAATATCACTATTCTTAACATGCCGAAGAAGATATGTTTAGACACCCTTCACCCAAACTATCATATGATAGAACCTTAAATCAATAAATTCAAATTAACATCAACTAAGTTAAAGTAACTTTTAATGTCACGACTCGTCCTCAGGGCCCATGCCGTGACTACCCCAAGCCCGCCTTCCATAGGTCAGGGGTTGGCGACTAGCACCAAAGGCATAAATCCCGAAAAAAGGGAAGGTATTGCCTTTATAAAAGTAAACAAACACAACATAGTAAGCAAGTTGAAGTAAACACTAAGTAAACTAAGTACAAAAGTAAGTGCTGGAAAGGAAATGGACCAGAATACAAACCCAACTGAAAAGTACAGCTATAGTTGAATGAAAGTACAACAAAAAAGACAAACAACTGGAAGATAGAAGCAGCTTCGTGATCTTCCACCTCAGATCCTACCTGAAGGGTATGTACATATAGCCTTCTCAACGCTCTCTCATGCCATCCTCCTCCGAGTACCATCTCATCATGAAGTCCACCTTCGGATACTGAATCGTCGTGAGGTCCTCCTCTGGGTACCGTCCAGTCCCCGTACACTCGGTATCTGTCAGCGCTGTCCGTCATCTACATCCAACACAACGAGGTGCAGGCATAGCCTGTGCAGGGGTGAGTATAACGATACTCAGTAGGGACCCCGAAACCCTCAAGGTCTCACTAAATCCAATAAGTATAACCACAAAGAAAAGATACAAACATGAAGTATCTACCAACTCTACTTAGTTATATGACCATACATATACCTAAGTCATCATTTACAGTTTGGCTCCAACTCACGAGCCCAAGTACATCCCAGTCCACACAGGAAAGCACAACCAGTCAACACAAGAAATAACAACCCAGTCCACGTAGGAAATCACAACCAGTCCAGATAGGAAATCACAACCCAGTCCACACAGGAAATCACAACCTGTCCACAAAGGAAATCACAACCCAATCCACACAAGAAATCCCAACCAGTCCACACACAAATTCACAACCCAGTCCACACAAGAATTCACAAACCAGTCCACACAGGAAAACACAACCAGTCCACACAGTAAATCACATAAATCACATCGATGATAAAGATAGAAAGTCAAGACTCATCTCACACAGGTATACTACTCACGAAGAGAGTTATAGATGATTAGATGTATCCTCAGAATCATATCCTCTGCCTAACCCACATAGGATCCAAGAACAGAAGTCGTCGCTGCCAAAGCCACGTAGGATTCAAGTACAATAACCATCAGTGTCGAACCCACGTAGGATCCAAGTATAGTCTTCATTGATGCCGAACCCACGGAGGATCCAAGTAAAGTCATCATCGCTACCAAACCCACAGAGGATCCAAGTACAGTCGTCGTCACTACCGAACCCATGGAGGATCCAAGTACAGTCGTCCTCACTGTTGAACCCACGAAGGATCCAAGTATAGTCGTCATCGCTGACGAACCCACAAAGGATCCAAGTTCATTCGTCATCACTGCTGAACCCACATAGGATCCAAGTACAGTCATCATCGCTGCTGAACTCACATAGGATCCAAGTACAGTCGTCCTCGCTGCCGAACCCACAGAGGATCCATGTACAGTCGTCATCGCCATCGCAGTCGCAACCAGCTCTAGGGTTCCCGCACACAGCACGCTCGATTTCAAGAGGGTCCGCTCCATGATCCAAGGGTTCGATACCTCAGCTATCACAAAGTCCCATGAAGAAGTATCTCAAAGTACCGCCTCATCAAAGGGATCTCAATGCAACAGACAGCGGGTCAATCGGACGCCCGATCTATGTGTTATTAGCCTTTTAGTCCCGGGGGCCTGGTTGGTTTCGTGTACAATCCAACCCGACCGTATCTCAACTGTACCCCGTACTCTCATGGGGTATAATCAAGGGACTGTTACTCAATGATATTACCAACTCCATTGACGGTTTGTCAAACCAACGTCCGGTCTGAGAGCTATTGGTTTTTCCGTTCTGGGGGCCCAGTTGAATTTCAGGTAAAATCCAACCCGTCCATACTCCAACTACGTCCAAACCTTAGGATAAGTATTAAAAAAGAACCGTATCACCAAGAGGAATCCAAAAAATAGACGACACTTCAATCAGACGTCCGGAGCTCAAGTGATAAGAATTTCCACTTCGAGGGCCCTGTTGGTTTCGAGTTCGAACCAACCCAGCCATACAAAAACATTGCCGATACATTGATTATAATATCCCAAAATGATCATCTCGATCCAAGGAATCACACGCAATGAACAGTGCATCGATCGGAGGTCCTTAGCTTAAGATATGCCCATTTAACCGAAAACGTTCCGAAAAATAGGGGGTCTGGTCCCGATTCGGGCCGGCCCAACACCCCCTGGGTCGGCCTGAACCGAGTCGACCCATCTCGGGTCCGGGTCCAGACCAGGTGGCACGACCCGACCCAGCCTGGTTGGGCATGGCCGGCCCAGCCCGTGCGGCCTGCGGCCTGGCTCGGAAGCCGGCTGCGGCTCAACGCTGGCCGAGCGGGATGCAAGGGGCGCGACCCCCTTTTCTGGAAATAGTGGACCCAGTGGGCTCCGCCCTAGAAGCAGATCGGGGGGGGGGGGGGGGGGTTACACCCCCCAGTTTTCTGGGTAATGGCCGACCGGTTTGTGAGGCACCGTGGGACCCAGAGGGGTTCCCGCCTCCTGGAGTCACTGGCGGTTGGCCGCCCCTGCTGGTCCACCGCGGCTTGTCTCACTAGCGCGGCGCGACGGTGCCGTGCCCCTCCACCGCGGACCGCTCCTGGCCGCGACCTTCTTCAGCCTCACCGGCACAACGCGATGGAACTGCACACTACCACTCCATCTGTGGTCCTCTTCATCTCCACACGATGCAACGACTCCGTGTCGCCTTCGTCGTGGCCTTGCATGGCCACAGTTCTATGCCGATCACCGTACAGTGCAACGACACTGTGATCCTACGCTTCCAACATCAATGAATATCAACAAGGAAGAGGGGAAGAGAATCGACTATGTCCGGGTCGTCCGATCTCTTCCCATTATGACGATATCATGTGGGAAATTCCTTAAGCAACGAAGAACGATTATAAAGTCTTGAAAAAGAAAATAAACCCCTATCTCAATCATGACGTTGCACGTCGTAGGGCTATGGAAAGTGGCAAGCATCACGATAGAACGACGTCGGGGAAGAACAGTATCAATCCCGTCGACATTGGAGGAAGAAAGAACGTTGTTTTTGGTGATGTTCCCCCGCGGCATTGTCTTATTTTTTGACGCGATGGAAGAAGAAGGAAAGGCACATTGTCGACGACTTTGCGTTCTTCGAATCGTAGAGCGTTCTTCGTCGAAAGCATTCTTCGTCTAGAGAAAAACACATTTATTTCCAATCCTCCAGAGGTTCCTCAAGATTCTCCAAAATATTTTCCAACCCATATTAAAAAGAGGCTTACCTTATTAATAAACATGCCATTCCATTTTCAAAATCAAAACACTTAATAAATTGAAGTGTTTCCACAATTAATGTGGGAGAGACATGGTCTCTTTATTTAAGGAGTTGTCACATTAAATTGAAGGGGTGTTAAAGGGGGTCGAAGAGAGTTATGGGAAGATGAGAGGTTGGGGCTCGTGTGGGCCCCACCTCTCATATATCCACATATATGAGGATTTAAATTCCTTAGATAAAAATTTGTTTTAACAAATTTATTTAACTTCTTAACTAAACTCCAAAATAAAAATTCTCAACCCACTTCAAACGCAACTATGGTAAAGGTCCCCTTAAGAAATTACCAGTGTTGTGAGTTCATCGGTGCCCTTGGATTTAAATTCCAATCACCGGTTCAAAAGATAGAAAAGACCACTCGTTTGTTTACTGAACGTACCTGATCTAAACATTAGAAATTGATTCCTGGCCCACCGGGCCTTAGAATCAGGTGCTGTCAGAAACTGCGTACTCGTAAAATTACAATGAAATTAAGAAAACAATTTCCTTGAAATTTCTGGGCCTTTTCATTACTCCCACATCAGGTTTTTACATCCCCGTAAAGCTACATCATAAACTAGGGAAACAAATGAGGGTACTGTGCACGTATCGGAGCCTTTCGCTCCTATGTTCTCCCCTGGAGGTTCCCGTGCTGCCAGTGAAAGCACACCTGAGGAATCAGCCATCCACGTAGGACCTACTCCTGTTGGTCCTCGATCTCCACTGGAACCTCCGTGAATGTATCCCTGTCATCGATTTCTAGCTCCCGTTGGTCGACGATGTATGAAGGGTCGTGCTCATATCTCCTTAGCTGTGATATGTGGATGACATCGTGCCCCTAGTGAAATTGAGGAGGAAAGTTCAAACAGTAAGCCACCTTTCCTACCCTACTGAGGACCTGGAATGGTCTGATGAAACTCAGATATTACTTGTCATCTTGGCCAAATCTACTTAGACCTCATCGAGGTGAGACCCGCATAAAGACATGGTTGCCATCCTCGAACTCTAGAGGCCTTCGTTCCCTGTTTGGAACTGAAAACTCAAAAATTCTGCTGCTTTGAGGGTAAGGTTGGCCGACTAAAGAGTGATCAGTCGCACCCTCCTATGATTGAGTTTATTCTGTACTTCCTAGGTTTTCCTTTTCACTGACCAAGGAAAAATCTATCCCAACATTGTAGATAATCTACAACCTTTTTGCCCAATACCGTCAATCTGTGTATGAACTGTGGTTGCCCAGTCCATACCCAAACTCACGTCATAAGGCCTCGTTGCTGCCACCAAGAGGTTCCAACCAAAACTCTCGCCTCTAGGGTCATATCAAACCCTCGGCGTAAGTGTGATCATCGAGTCTCCTCTCAAGGTAACTCCAGACGTGAGGGTCAAGTCAATGGCTTAACCAGAAACTCTAGGTCTGGAAGAAGATTCGTGGAAGGTAGGAATGATTTGTACCAATGTCTGTTGTTACAGAAGCTAGTAGTAGAAACATATCATTCCTCGAATCATCCATAGAGCCTTTCGGTCGCACTCCTTGACCACATGAATCTACTCTCTACCTCTTCCCTATAGCTCCCTGATCCAAGCAGGGTCTACAAAGGCGGGTGGTTATAACATGTCGAAATGTACACCCCCACATGCTTCTCTCCCAGCTCTGCTTCCACAACTGCTGCTCTACAGATTCATTTGTCCTTAACACAATCTCTTCTTGAAACATTTTACACGCCCAAGACTCTAAGACTGGAACCAGTTCGCATCTTCCCACTGCTAACATTCACTGGCTATATTCGTTCAGCCAAAGAACATTCAACCACAAAGGTTCTCTCTAGCACCCTAACATAAGTAGGAATGCATAGAGGAAAGGTTGCTAGCTCTGATATCCTTTAAAAAAACCTCGCTCAGAGGTCTATTCTCTAAATCACTGATCGAATCGTAGTCATAAAGTACCATGAACGATCGGTATGCCTCGATGACTACTCAGATACCGACATGTCATCCTGTCGAAGCTGTATAGCTCTAGAAAACACTCAGCCACCTCCTCAAGAAAGTCCTTAGCCGCCTGTGAGTCGGGATCGCCTCGGAACCTGAGGTTATCTGATGCTAAAACATGTGTAAGTCACTAAACCTATATATGTCATCTACTTGTACCACTGGTTGTAACTGTTGTCCAACATGTAGTGATATAGCTGGCTCACTACCTGAAGGTACTATCTCAGGCATCAGTCCACGTACCGAAGCCTTATCACTATGCCGACCACCCTCATGGTCACTCACTGAGAAACACTAGTAGATAAGATCACCATATTCTCTACTCGTGTCTAAACTAAGTATAGAACTCTAGAAATTGACTCCATCCAGTCTACTGCTTCCTGGGAATCTGTCTCTCCTTGTAATCTCAGAGGCCCCTGCTGTTGGAACTCATGCAACGCGCTCTGTTAGTGTGCACCGTTAGCTAGTATGGCTGGTGGTATCTGCTGCCCAACGGGTGGTGGTGCTACTAGTACACCACCCCAAGGTGACAATATAGAAAAAGGGCCCCACACTGGATCCTCATCACTCGTTGGGCTGTCATCGTGTACTATCTCAAAACTCCAACTGACAGTCTGCGTAGAGGCATCCTGAACAAATGCGACACGATCAATCGATGTATACCTAGTGAGCAGACCTGGTTTGAGCAGACTTTAAATCTTTTGGAATCACACACGTAATCAGTGTTTTTGTGCACTAAGTCAAAAATCTGTAGTCAGGTTCCTGGTGTATGGATACATCGGCCTCCGCACCAACACTGGATTCCCTGAACAGAAGACCACACTCAGTACTCTTAACATTATTGCTTCACAGGAAAGAATCATCAAAGTCCTAAGTTCTACAGTAGAACATATTCCTTTGATACCAATTTTTCATGACCCATCCTCGGGGCCCATGTCGTGACTACCCCAAACCCGCCTTCCATAGGCCAGGGGCTAGCGACTAGTGCCAAAGGCGTAAATCTCGATAAAAGGGAAGAAATTGCCTTTATATAAGTTAACAAACACAACAGAGTACGCAAGTTGAATTAAACACTAAGTAAACTGAGTACAAAAGTAAGTGCTGGAAAGTAAATGGGCCAGAATACAAACCCAATTGAAAATTACAACTACAACTGAATGAAAGTACAACATAAAAGACAAACAACTGGAAGATAGAAGCAGCTCCTGGGTCGTCCACCTCGGATCCTACCTAAAGGGTAGGTATAAATAGCCTTCTCAACACTCTCGCCTACCAACCTCCTCTGAGTACCGTATCATCATGAAGTCCACCTCCGGGTACTGACTCGTCATTAGGTCCTCCTCCGGGTACCGTCCAATCCTTGTAAACTCGGTCTCTGTCAGCGATGTCCGTCGTCTGTATCCAACACAACGAGGGGCAGGCATAACCTGTGGAGGGGAGAGTATAATGATACTCAGTAGGGACCCCGAAACCCTCAAGGTCTCACTATATCCATCAAGGATAACCACAATGAAAAGATACAAACATGAAGTATCAACCAACTCTACTTAGTTTTATGCCCATACATATACCTAAGTCATCATTTCCAGTTCACCTCCAACTCATGATCCCAAGTACATCCCAGTCCACATAGGAAAGCATAACCAGTCCACACAAGAAATCACAACCCAGTCCACACAGGAAATCACAACCAGTCCACACAAGAAATCACAACCCAGTCCACACAGGAAATCACAACCAGTCCACATAGGAAATCAAAACCCAGTCCACACAAGAAATAACAACCAATCCACACACGAAATCACAACCCAGTCCACATAGGAAATCACTACCAGTCCACACAGAAATTCAAAACCTGGTCCA
Organism: Viscum album; assembly: GCA_963277665.1. Lineage (NCBI taxonomy): Eukaryota > Viridiplantae > Streptophyta > Magnoliopsida > Santalales > Viscaceae > Viscum > Viscum album. Next base: position 1,241,242,633 of record OY728130.1, on the reverse strand, counting down.
CACATAAATTCACAACCTAGTCCACATAGGAAAACACAACCATTCCACACAAGAAATCACATCAATCACATCGATGATAAAGATTGAAAGTCAAGACTTAGCTCACATAGGTATACTACTCACGAAGAGGTGTGGAGATGATTAGATGTAGCCTCTAAATCATCTCCTCTTATGAACCCACGTAGGATCCATGTACAGAAGTCGTTGCTGCCAAACCCACGTAGGATCCAAGTAAAATAACCATCACTACCGAACCCACGTAGGATCCAAGTACATTCGTCATTGCTGCCAAACCCACAGAGGATCCAAGTACAGTCGTCATCGCTGCCTAACCCACGGAGGATCCATGTACAATCGTCGTCACTACCGAACCCACGGAGGATCCAAGTACAGTCGTCTTCGCTGCTGAAACTACGGTGGATCCAAGTACAGTCATCATCGCTACCGAACCCATGGAGGATCCAAGTACGTTTTTCATCCATGCCAAACCCACGTAGGATCCAATTACAGTCATCATTGCTGCCGAACCCACGGAGTATCCATGTACAGTCATCCTCGCTGCTGAACCCACAGAGGATCCATGTACAGTTGTCATCGTCGTTGCAGTCGCAGCCAGTTCTAGGGTTCTCGCACACAGCAAGCTCGATTCTGGGAGAGTCCGCTCCATGGTCCAAGGGTTTTATACATCAACTATGACAAAGTCCCATGAAGAATTATCTTAAAGGACTGCCTCGTCAAAGGGGTCTCAAAGAAATAGATGGCGCATCTATCGGACGCCCGGTCTGTGTGTTATTAGCCTTTTAGTCCCAGGGGACCGATTGGTTTTGTGTACTAACCAACCTGACGGTATCTCAAATGTACCCCAAACTCTAATGGTTTATACTCAAGGGACCATTACTCAATGAGATTACCAACACTGCGGACGGTTCTTCAAACAGACGTCCGGTCTGAGAGTTATTGTCTTTTCCGTTCCAGGGGCCCGGTTGGATTTCAGGTACAATCCAATCAAGCCATACTCCAACTGCATCCATACCTTAGTTGAATTATAAAAAAAGAACTGTCTCACAAAGAGGAATCCAACAAAGTTGACGGCACATCAATCGGACGTCTGGAGCTCAAGTTATAAGCATCTCCGCTCCGAGGGATCGATTGGTTTCAAGTTCGAACCAACTCGGCCATACCTAAACATTGTCAATACTCTGAGTATAGTATACTAAAACGACCGTATTGATCCAAAGAATCCCACCCAACTGAAAGTGCGTCGATCGGAGGTCTTTAGCTCAAGATATATCTGTTTAACCGAAAATGTTTCGAAAAATAGGGGGTCTGGGCCCGGTCTGGCCCGGCCCAACACCCCCTGGGTCGGCCCGAACCGGTTCGACCCGTCTTGGGTTCAGGTCCGGCCCAGTTGGGTGCAGCCCGGCCTAGCCTGTGTGTCTGGAGGTCCGTCTCGGAAGCCAACCGTGGCTCGGCACTGGCCGAGCGGGACGCAAGGGGCGCGAACCCCTTTTCTAGAAACGGAGGACCCAGTGGGGTACGCCCTAGCAGCAGGTCGGGGGGGGGGGGGGGGGGTTACAACCCCCCTGTTTTTCCAGGTAACGGACGACCACTATGGCCGACCACTACGGACGACTGGTTTGTGAGGCGACGCGGGAACCATAGGGGATCCCACCTCCTGGAGTCGTCGGCAGTCGGCTCAGCCGGCCGCCCCTACTAGTCCACTGTGGCCTTAAGCCCTGGCTTGTCTCACCGGCGCAACGCATCGGCACTGCGCCCCTCCGCCACGGCCCGCTTCTGGCCGCGGCCTTCTTCGGCCTCAATGGCGCGGCACGACGGCTCCGTGGACAACCGCTCCGACCACGGTCCTCTTCGTCTGCGCATGGTGCAACGGCTCCGTGCCGCCTTCGCTGCGGCCTTGTACGGTCGTGGTTCCCTGCTAATCACTAGACGGTGCAACGAAACTGTGCGCCTATGCTTCCAACTTCAACGAAGATCAACAAATAAGAGGGGAGGAGAATCAGTCATGTTCGTGCGGTCCAATCTCCTCCCGTTATGGCGATATCATGCGGCCAATTTCTTAAGCAATGGAGAACGATGATAAAGTCTTGAACAAGAAAATAAACCCCTACCTCAATCATGATGTTGCACGTCGTCGGGCCACAGAATGAGGCAAGCGTCGCAATAGAACAACGTCGCGGAAGAACGATATCAATCCCATCGACATCGGAGGAAGAGAGAACATTGTCGTTGGAAACGTTCCCCCACAGTGATGTCTTATTTTTTGACGTGGTGGAAGAATAAGGAAAGGCACATCATCGGTGACATCACGTTTTTCGGATCGTAGAGGGTTCTCCGTCGAAAGCATTCTTTGTCGGGAGAAAAACACATTTCTTTCCAATCCTCCAGAGGTTTCTCAAGGTTATCCAAAATATTTGCCAAACCATATTAAAAAGAGGCTTTCCTTATTAATAAACATGTGATGCCATTTTCAAAATCAAAACACTTAATAAATTAAAGTGTTGGCACCATTAATGTGGGAGAGAGATGGTCGCTTTATTTAAGCAGTTGTCGCATTAATTTGAAGGGGTGTTAAAGGGGGTAGGATAGAGTTATGGGAAGATGAGAGGTTGGGGCTTGTGTGGGCCCCACCTCTCATATATCTACACATGGGTGGATTTAACTTCCTTAGATAAAAATTTGTTTTAATAAATTTATTTAACTTCTTAACTAAACTCCAAAATAAAAATTCTCAACCCGCTTCAAACGCAACTGCGGTAAAGGTCCCCTTAAGCAATTACCGGCGCTGCGAGTTCATCGGTGCCCTCAGATTTGAATTCCGAGCACTGGTTCAAAAGACAGAAAAACCCACTCATTCATTTACTAAACGTACCCAAGCTAAACTTCAGAAATTGATTCTGGGCACACCGAGCCTTGGAATCAGGTGCCGTCAGAAACTGCGTACTCGTAAAATTACAAATAAATTAAGAAAAAATATTCCTTGAAATTTCTAGGTTTTACATTTAAAAATTATAAGTCTATAACAATGAATAACTGATTCATGAGATGAAGGAAAACTATATAAAAAATTCTAGCTCATTAAGGATCGAGAATAGGCTTCTATATGAAACCATCAAACTCTAATGAAATAGATATAATGAAATTAAAATAAAATAAAATAAAATAATAACATAATGATAGAATATGAAAAAGAAAACCCTAAAAAACACTAATCTAATCCTTAAGATGATGGTGGTAAAATCATCACTCCCCAACAATAACATGTTCCAAGTGAACATCCAAAACAATTATATTTTTAAAGGTTCTAAACAATTTTTATATAAATTTTTCAGAAATTATTATATCATTTATTTGTTAAAATTTTACTTGAAACCTTTATGATTATCGATTATATATATCCATTTTATGTTTACTATATTAAAAATATTGTACTTACAATAAGTTCTTTCATCTCATGGTTGGGGATACACACAAAGACATGAATAACATAGATATAATTAATTTTTTACTACCGGATAAAAATTTTCATTGAATTAAATATCTTTGTATTATCTAAATATATATACAAAAATATTTTATATATAATTTAGTTTTGATATTTCATCATCATATTTGATCAGGATGAACACATTATCTTGAGTTTTTTACTTCCAAGTCATAATAGTATACATTAAAATGAATAGTTTTTATTAAGGATTTAAAAAGCTTTATTAGGGATTTTATCCACTGTATAAAATGAAAAATTTTGATGCCGTCATTATAAAGATAATTGTTTCTATAATTAATGATATTTTCATGTTTATGTGGTGATTACTATGACTCAATTTATATTCTCTAGTGGATCATTTCAGTTTTACCTTTTGTGGAATATATTGCGATAAAAAATGGAAAGGAATTTTAGATAATTGAGAAATATTACCTAGTGGTTTCATAATTTTAGTGTTAAGAATCATTCTTCCTTTATATGGAATCATTGGGGGTGTGAATGGTGTCATAGATACTATAATTTCATCAAGTTGTGGATTTTATGTCTTTTAAAATTCATCAATCATATGATATTAAGAAATATCACATCATTAATTCTGATAATTCTTTTGATAATTGTATTACTAATGATACATATGAACTCATTGTAAGAATATCCATAAACATATACAATTTATATTTCTATCAAGATTTATCCTATTATGTTATGAGATTTTTAGAAATGGGAGAAAAATAAAATCTCTCATACTTTATATTAGAATTCATTACCTATAAAAACATAATATGTTACATAATAATACTATAAAACTAATATATAAATGCTTTAAAGATCAATATTTTTCCACATTGACTACTTACATAATTATTTTTGGAGATTTTTATTTTAGATAATACATATCCGTCTCTCACAAATGGATTTATTCATCATTTCAATAAAACTATTATATTGATGAGTCTTTAGAAATAATGTTTTCATCTTAATATTAAAAAATCTATAGTATTACTAAAATTAAAAAAATAAAACAATATATCCCTATTAAAAACCTCAATCATCTACAAGTTTCTATTTTATACATTACATGAAACAACTAAAAATATCATGTACTTTATTTTTGGATTTAAAGGAAAAATATATATATTTATAGAGTGATCATAAATAAATTTAAACAATAAATAACTCATGCCAATGACTGATTTCTAGTTGTCTATATGTTTTTGTGGATCAAATATAACTTATTTGTTCTTTTAGATAGAAAACAACCCAGAAATATCCACATACATTTTTTTTACCATAATGCAATCAAATAAATTATCAAAATATTTACCTTTTTATTCGTAAAAATATCTCCTTTATATAAATAAATTTAATTCATTTATCAATGTCATTTCATATTTATTTGTACATTACTTATATGAGAATTTAATTTCTTGTTTTATTTATCTATAAACCACAAGATTTGGGTTCTCTAAAATAAATAGATGCAAATTTATTTATATTATTTATTATCGAGTTACCTTTTGGAATAATTAATTTTCTATAAAAAATTTAATTTATGTATCCATAGTAATCAAGAATTTTTGGGTGATATAATATTAGGTTTATATTAGGAACATCAAAAAAATCGTTCAATAATATCCTATATCCAATAATTTTCTCCATAAAAACATTAATTATGTAGATAGTTTTTAAATAACTAAAATATTCTATCTTTACATATTGGAAACTTATTTATGTGTATTATGAGAAGAAATTTCATATTGAGGTGCAATGGTATAAGTTTATTGAATTGATCGATTATAAAAAATATTTTGTTTTAATACTCACATTATTTTCATCTTGAATAAAATAAAATCTCCATTAACAGTTATTATATAATTTTAGCCGTATTTAATTTATCTCACCACTTTCTTAAATTAGAGTTTTGGTACACTAAGATAAATCATTAGTGATAGAAAATAGTGTTACTTAATATTATAATATCATATTGAATTTCATTATATCCTAATTTTTTATTTTATCCTTAAGGTTCTACATCCCTTTTCTTCCTCCTGAAAAAATTATATCCCTTATAATTTTTAGACAAGTGATTATAATTAAAGAGTATATCTCTTATCCCTCTTTATGGGTATTATATCCAATATTTTTTCACTCACCATTTATAAGGTGGTATGTTTCTAAGAAGTGGAGATACTACCTAACATAGGCAATATATAATCACACATTCGTAAGGAACAAAATATCAACTATTATTTTCATAAATATTATTTGATATATAATAAAAATGAATTCACACATGTTTTATGTGATAAAAAATGAATCACATGTGGACCAAGGAAGAAAGATGGCCAAAATAAGTGGTTTTGGAGCACAAAGAAAGATTATCATACAACTATTCCATAATCCTGTGTCTTAAGAAACCACCTGACCTAGTGTTTTTATGTGTACATAACACCTCTATGATATCACATTTAAAACAGTACATATAGTCCCAATCCCATGTTTGTTAAATGTTTTTCGATGAGTACCCAATGTTTTTAAGATAGAGTCTTATAAATACCACTTGGTATTCCATTTTAAAGGTTAAAGCATTTGATTTTCTATTTTTGGGAAATATAAGATCTCAACTCAAGCTACCAAAAGTTCTTCACCATGATCAATCCCAGAAATCACCATGAAATATTTTAGGTGAGAATATTATAATAATTTATTTATGAAATAACTTCAATAAATTGGTAATTTATCATTATTGTTTTATCAATATCCATCTCAATGAATAAAACTCATCACAAGAGTTCTCCATTCCTCATATAAGTTAAAGTCTCACATAACCCCAATATTTTATGAGATAATGTTATGTCCACCCATTTATTTTCTCTTCCATGACACCAATATCTATGGTAATTCAAAATATATTAAACCCACATCCACCTGATTTCCATTCATATATGAAAAATCCATATTTAAAACTAGAACAAAAAATTAGTGGTTGTAATTTTTGTAAGACCCATATGTATCCATGTTGTTTCCAAACAAAATATGGGCTCCAATTAGGTAAAATCCTCTTAACTAACCTTCACCTGAGTAATCATCCAGGTTGAATGAGAAAGAGCCACCCATTATTATTCCCCACTACATTCCTTATGTTTACCTCTTTTGGGAAGTAATAATCCTTAATGAATGACATTAAACCACAAGGAATGGTCTTGCCACATGACATTTAATTTTTCAACTTGAACTGTATAGATTTTGATTCATGTTTCAATAAGATATATAGGATTCATCTATGAGGTACAATCCAAATATCATTACCAACTCATATGCCCCATCAAGGGGAAGTATATCCAGATCTTGATTACCATTCTGGGGAACACCAAGATTACTAAAATTTACCCACTAGACTCTACATTTTAACTGTACTTATATGACGAGTAAAAGTGGATCAATTATTTTTATGTTACAAGATTATGTAGATCCATTCCTTACATAATAAGTATAAGATTCCCAATGTAATATAAATATGATTCTTTAACCACTTGATAAATTAGAAACATTCAACAACAAAAATATTTATGATATATTTCCTATTGAATAAATTTAATTTCTTTGATGACATTCTTTACACGCAACACTGAGTTTAAACAAAACATGATATACTATTAAAATACAATTATTTAATGTGATAGTTATCGCCTAGACGTTAAATTAGCGGGTATGAAAAGTACTAACTAAATTATGTAAAATTATATATATATATATATATATATATATATTATCAATTAGTTAGAAATGAAAACAAAATCATTTGAAAGAAAACTAGACATTTTTCAGAAAATTTGTTTTTTTGCACAAAATGAGGGTTTATTAAACATAAATTAGATTAATATATATTGATGAATTATTTTAAAGAAATTTATATATTATATATTCATTCAATTGATTTAAAATTAATCTAAAAGTTTTTACAAAGAATGAAATAATAACAAATTCAATTTTATGTTTAAAAATGTATTTTTTTTCTAAAAATTGTTTTTGTTGTGCTTTGAACAATTTTTTTAAAATGAATTACAACAAATTATTGAATTTGAAATTGATAAAATTTATTCCATATTTAGAATCATAATTTCCAAATTTGGTAAATAGGTCAATTTTTTTTATAATGATTAGTGATTGTGGTAAATATTTGTCACCTTGGTAAAAGTAACTTAGGTAATTAAGGTTAAAAATAACGTGATAAGGCTTTAAAAATAAATTTAACACATAACTTATTTCTGATGGATGAGTTTAGTTAGACAATAATCATACAATATTCAATCTTGGATATATTTTCATTTGATAATTACCTTAGTATTTGTTTTTAAGTAATGAATAAATCCAAAATGCCCCCCACATTATTTTAAAAAAACTAATATTTTATCATAGGGGTAAAAGAACATTATGTAAGGTTATAAAATTTTATTTTAAATATTCATGACTTTTTTCTATAATTTTAATTTATATTTTTATAATTTTAGTGATGAAGTAATTAGATTAAATACTTATGTTAAGTTTACATAAGGCTTGTTCAATAAATAGAAAAATACAATAATTAATTTTAAAAATATAAAAATTAATACAATATGGATGAATTTTTGTGTCCTAATTATATAGTATAGGAATATTAAATTTTATTAATGTGTTAGAATTTTATATTTTAATTTTAATTATATCTTTTTATCTTTAAAGTCAAACTATGTGAATAGTCCTGAAAATGACATTAGTGGTATCTTATATTAATAAATACTTTATTAAATGATTAAAAATTCATAAAAATCTTATATTTCGACAAGTGAATAGGATATAGTTGAGTATATCAACCATTTTGAACATATTTTTCACTTGTAATTTTATAATAACTTTCTTAACACCTAAATTGTTAAAAAACATTATATCATTGTAATCATCAAAAAGGTTAATGATGGTTAAAACTATGAAATATGGGTTAAAACATCACATAAACTTGTATAAATTTTATTTTATGAGATTATTTAGAATAATAATCATACATGAAAATAAATAAATAAATTTGGATCCATATTAACAAGAAAATTCATTTATATTAATATAATAATTTAGATAATTCCAATGGTGCCCCACCCTATACTTATAAAAGGGAACACACTCTTATCCCTCATTCACAATGTTTGATCCTTAATAATTATAAAATAACTACCCTAATACCATCCTATATTCCTTATATTTCACCTAGATCCATTGGTATTCTTCTATGACCAATCTTTTAAGGATTAATGTGTAATTCAAATGAGGTATCTCAATGAAGAGGTAAATCATCTTTACCAACACTTTCAAATTTATTTCTTCTTATACTAATTCTAAATATATTTTAAACATCCTAAAATAACTAATCTAATATCATAAGTATACCTATATTTTATTATTATTATTATGGTAAAACCATTTCCCACCTCGTTACAATCCTATGGAAAGCGAAATCATCACTCATTCATATGTAGGACTTACCATCTCTACATAGCACTATAATTGGTTTTCATCAAAATTTTAATTAGAAGGTTATAGATATGGAAATAATGAATATATATGGTATTTATGAAATAATTATGATTCTTTATATATAATATATCATTTAACTTATTACCATTCCACCCAATAAAAATTACAACATTTTTCGTGTGTACGTAAGGACTACTACCTCCATAAAGCAATGTGATTCCCTTCCATTGTCTTAATTTAATTAATGATTATAAATATGTATTTAATTAATAAACATAATATTTAAATTATGATTAAAATTTTAGATATGATAGAATCATTATCATTATGCAAGGATTGAAACTAACAAAGAAAAACATACAGGAAAAATGAAACAATTAAAAAAAAGAAATGTTGATTTTAATAAAAAATTATTAATAAATAAGAATTGAAATATTATAAGTGAATCATATATTATATTATAGTTACATAAATGGTTTGTGTTGATATGTTTAATAAATTAATTTTTATCATATTGGAGTTTAAAATCACTTATGAAGAAAGTTAGACACAAGGTGAGGGTTTATTTTAAAAAATCATCCTTATTAAGAATTTTTATGTTTATATTTCCATTGGGTTAATTATATCATATTTATATATTAAACCCAATATATTTTTATTATCCTTTTTTTATCACTATAAAATATTTTTTTCTTCTCATTTTTTTTCTTTAGGTACTCAAGATAACAAAAAATTATTTTTATGGAAAACCCACTTTGTTTTCTATCTAGTCATGAATATTTTAATTCCATGTCTATATATTATATAAAATGTTATTTGTTTTCTCCAATTATTATTTAAATTAATTTGTACCCATTTTCCAATTTAAATATTTTTTTTAAAATGAGGCTTCTTCTTATTTTTTTGAACAAGGCACTTTTTACCAAGGGTGTGAATATAATATTTGTACAACACAGGAACGAATATACACACTATCATGAATAAATTTGATTTGAATAATCTCATTGTTTATTTTAGAATATATTTTTTCCTAAAATTTTATAAATTTTTTATATTTTAATTTAGCGATTTGAAAATTAAAAAAGTGTTTTTCTAAGGAAAATTAAAACGATCTTTTAAAATTATTTTAATCTATGTCAATATACATTGATAAATCTAATGATTTAATGATGATATACTTAAATGATACCATAAAAAATATATATCTTGATATATTATCATCATTTTTATTAGGGAAAGTATAGACATTTCATATGCTAGTTATTTTAATATGGAAAATTATATATTTTTAAGGAATATTGATTAAGTTATAGAATTTATTCATATGATGAATGCATTAGACATATTAATGATGGGTGGGTCCAATGACATAACTCCTTGATTAATCAGTAGTTCTCAGGAAACAAAAGTGGTTGGATATTTGGCATAAGACTTACCCATTTATGTAATGTGTCTTGGAATGAGTCATCATTAATATGTTTGATATGTCCCACATTAGAAAGTACATCATTATGAAATCATTTACTTACATCTAAGTGATTATTGAAATAGTTATGAAATCCATGGGTAACTTTAAATATAATGTTATTATTTATAGGGAATTATTTTTTCATCATTTATTCTTACCATATTATCCATTCCTTATTTATTTGTATGAATTACATTACTAACCATCATAGGCTAAACCTTTATTGTGTTTCCATTCCCTAGGATACAAATAAGTATACTAAAATTGACGTTCAATGATATATAGAGTGAAAAAATGATGTTCTCAAAGAAAATAATATATTTGAATTTATGTTTTCAAATGTAATGTGTTATTATAGAATGTATCTAGTTTTATAAGACGACTAAACTAATCGATCCATTATGATTTTATTGTTTGTATCCAGTGATAATGTAATAATATAACCACTGAATCTAGTCTATTTGGGTTTGTGTTTATATAGTTGGAATCAAAGGAGGTTTAGTATAAATCCTATGAATAATATTTTAAAAACATCTACTAGAGAACATAATCCTATGATAGAATATAGAGATAAATATAAGTATAAGATGATATCATGAAGTTCCTGTGAGGTAGAGAATGTGTATTTTTCTAGAAAATATGTCTATTTCTGGATACTTATAAGTTGATGCAGTTATGGAATGAATGTACCTAAGGGTGATAAATCTGAAAGGGGGGGACTGGGTATTTACCTGATCATCATTAGGAATGATGAGTGGGCCTAATACTACACACCTAACTAGACACACTTGGGGGATGTGATTTCGTTGATTCACATGCCCTTTATAAACTATCACAAATATTAAATATATTTTTATTATTATATTATATTTCATAACTTTTAAATTTATTCTATGTGTGTCCATCGTTGTAGAATTATAAATTATGATTTATAATGTTATGCTTTAATCTAGTATATTCCATTATTTAGAAATGGTACATAGTTCAAGGAATGGAAACCACATAGATAAATGTAATCTATATAGGGATTACCCTCCATAGAAATATAATAAAGCAACCACTAGAGATAGAGCTAGATCCGAACAAATTATAACTATATTAGGAAAGATAACTCAGGTTGTGACCAATAACATTGCCTTTATATAGTAGTCTATTGATCTAAAACATGGTGTAAGAATGTTATACCATTTCAAAAGACAAAAATTTTCATAATTCAATGGAACCAAAAATCCATTTGTATCTGAACAATGAATATGTTTCTTATAAAATAAGTTTCTTAATATTGGATGTAATGAAATGGAGAATGTTTTCATGGTATTTTATCATCTCATAATGGATATAGATAAATAGCGTTCATTAATTTAAAAACACTAAGGATGTAAATAAAATAGAGAGTATAGAGTAGAAGGATCTTAATGTAAATTTCCTAAAAAAATATTCACCTCACATGGAACGAGTATATATGGAGAGAAAAATATTAAGTCTAATATAAAAGGAAGAGAAAAATGTTTCTATGTATAAATATAACATTTAAATGTTAGCAAACAATGTTGTGGATTATATACATAATCCAAAGTGTAAGATTGATAATTTATTTGATGGGTTAAATAAAATCCTTTATAGTGAACTAGTCTTCCAAACATTCCCATTAGATAAAGATATAATATCATGTGTTGTCAAGATAAAGAAATAATTGTTCATGTATTATTAATTCAAAAGGAATAAAGAGAAGAAGAGGGGGAGTAAAAACCTCTAGAATAAAAAAATAGACAATGGGAAGAATAGAAGGTGGGATTTAAAACATGTAATACATGTGGAAGGAAACACCCTACTATATACATAAAGGGAACATGAGTATTATTAATGTGTGGAGATAAAGGTCATCAGGGTATTGAATTAAACAGTAAGGGATATTCCATCAAAGTACAATGCTTTAACTATAAGGATATGCAGAACTATTCCAACCAATTCCCAAAATATAAAGGGAACTTATCATAGAAATGGATAAGGGTAGATGGCCAATATTATGAAATTACTATAGTTTATTTTGAAGTTTATAGAGATGTGGTGAATGGTAAACTTATCATCCACTATGTCTTTACAAATATTTTATTTTATTCAGGTTATAGCCACTATTTTATATATGAATAATTTTCTAAGGGTATCACATCACCACCTCAACTATTATATATTAAGTTGGGAGTGAAAAATCCTAATGGTTAGATAATCATATCTCAAGTATATATCTAATCTCTCATAGAAGTTTTTAGGAATGTGCATCCTGTAAATATTTTTATTATTCCTCTAGTTTAATTTGACATAATTTTGGGAATGGATTTTATCTATTAGTATTGAGCCCACATCAATTATCAGGGAAGGGATGTTACATTCTATATTCTAAATCAACCCATTATCATCTATCTATGTGAGAATGAACCATTACTATAAATGGAAATTACCTTCATCATATATATTTTAATTCCTATTAAAGAGGGATATTTATCTCAGATCATTTGGGAGAAACTCAAAATTAAAAATTTGACTATATTTTAGGAATATGGTAATCCATTTCTTGAGGAATTTTACATCTTAACTTTAAATTATGAAATTATGTATTCAATAGAACTCATATCTGATGTGACAACTATTTCAAATAATATATATAGAATGTCAATGATTAAGTTACATGAATTGAAGAAGAAAATCTAGGATAATATATATTATATGGGACTCATTTGGACATGTTGTTTACTATGGGGTGAAACTGGCCTTTTTTATTAAGAAAAATATGGGTCAATACATATTTACATTGATTATCAAGAATATGAAAATGTCACTATTAAGAACCCATATCCACTACCCCATATTGATGATATGTTTGATCAGTTACAAGGAGCTCAATATTTTTAAAAGATTGATCTTCAATCTGGATATCATAAACCAAGGGTCAAGATAGAGGATATACCCAGGAAAAACATACATACATGGTTTGATCAATATGAATTTATAGTGATGAAATTTTATTTTATCTATACTCATGTTATATTCATGGATTTAATGAATAGAGTATTCAAATATTACTTTGATCATTTTATGTTTGTTCTTATAGATGATAGTCTTATATAATTAAAGGTCAAGGAAGAGTATGAAGAAAATTTGAGGACTGTGCTAAAGACCCTGAGAAAGTGGAATCTATTTTCAAAATTTACCAAGTGTGATTTTTTCTAAATAAAGTTTCATTCCTAGGTTATATAATTTCAAGTGAGGGTATATCAGTTGGTCCTTCAAGGATAGTAGTTGTTAAACAATGGCCCTAACCAACCATAGTGATCGAGATCAATTGTTTATGTGGGTTGGTAGGATACCACTAAGGTTTTGGGAGAAATTCCCCATATATATCAAGTCATCTAACCAAGTTGACTCAAAAGGTATCCAAGTTCTTGTGGATATATGAATGCGATGATAATTTAAAATAATTAAAGATAAGGTTGGTCATTAAACTTTTTCTTACACTACACAAAAATAGTGAAGGGTTTGTGATATATAATGATGCATAAAATAATATACTGAGATTGATCCTTAGGTATAATAATATGGGGAAATATTTTACCTATCTCTAATTAAAAATTCAGGAGAAAAATAAACCGACTCATGATTTATAGATGGAAATAGTATTATTTTCATTAAATACATGGTAACATTAACTATATACTGAATGTTTTAATATATATGCTGATTAAAAAAATCTTGAAGTATATATTTTCACATAAATATTAGGATATTAAATAGATAATATGGTTAGATTTAATCAAATATTATGATTACTCAATACATTACCACCCTAGGATGGTAAACAAGGTGGTTGATGCTCTGATCCAGAAAGAACATGATAATATTTCCATGATTAGGATTTAAAGAGATCAAATATTTAAGTATTTTTACACTATGTATATTGAAATTATGAGTAAATGGATAAATCCTCTCTTTATATGGTAATGTTCAACCTTCCATACATGTAAATATTATAGAGATATAGAACTAAGATTATGTACCATAGAAACAGGTCAGAAATATTACAGAGTTTAACAATGATTATGAAGGAATGATAAGGTTCAAGAATCGAGTATATGTCTTATCAATAATATACTTTAATAATTATATGTTGTATGAATTTAATATTTCACAATTCCATATTCATCCTTAAATTTTGAATATGTATAATGATATAATAGTGAAATTCTTGTGGGATAACATAAAAATGGATATTGTAGAGTATGTATCTCAATTATTGGTATGTTATAAATTTAAGGATGAGATAAAAAATTACATTGTGGTGTTACAACTATTAACCATACCAAACTTTAAATGGAAAAACATTATCATGGATTTCATCATCAGATTCTCCCTAACATTTATACAGCATAATGATATTTGGGTTGTAGTTGATTACCATATAAAATAAACACATTTCATTTTCATCGAAGAATATATATTTATTATCAGCTTGTCAGGGTATAAATTTTTGAAGTGGTAATTATTCATAGAGTACCACTTTCTACTATATCTGACCTAGATATGAGGATTACCTCAATGTCCTGGATAATTATTCAATAGGATTTGAATATGATGTTAAACTTCATCACTGCATATCATCCCCAAATTGAGGATAGTTATTAGGGGACCATTTAAAAACATTATTAAATAATGGGACCATGTTCTATGGATTTCAAAGTTGGTTGGGATCAACCACTTCCTTTAGTATAGTTTTCGTACAAAAAGTTATTTTACTTAAGCATTCGATAAGATCATTATGAAGCACTCTTTGAAAGGGAGTGTAGAACTCTAACATACTAGGACACAGTTAGAGAAATAATGTTATTGGGACCTAAGATAGATAAATAAATAATAAATAATATTATATATAATCAACGGTTTATTAGGGTATCTCAAAGATGAAATAATATATACTAACAATGATCAATGATATTTAAAGTTTAAAGATAATGAAAAGGTGTTCCTCTAAATAACAATTTAGCTGAAAGATATGAGATTTGTAAATAAGGAATTATATATATATTAATCCCTTTGAAAATATGGATTTTATTGGGATAGTTTCTTATTTCTTGGATATTCCACCAAATCTCTCTCAACCTCACGATGTGTTCCGTGTATATATCATAAAGAAGTATATACTTGATACTTAAAATGTATTGAATATAGAGATCATAAATTCATATCAATATATCTCTTATATTTAACAGATAGTGTAAATTATGGATCGTAGAGATAATGTTTTTCAGAATAATAACACCAAACTACTCATGGTTTCGTGGAAAAACAATAAATTTGAGGAAGTTATGTAGGAACTTGAGGATATAATGAGACAAAACTATCCTTAGTTGTTTCTATCATAGTGATATAATTTTTAGATATAAATTCTTATAATGGGGTAGAATGAAACTCCCCAATATTTCCTGATATATTTCTCTTTAAATAAACTTAATTTCTTTGATAGTTTTAATTACATGCAACACCCTATTAAAACATACCATGATATACTATTAAAACATTATAATTTAATTTTTTAGGTATCACATAGATTTTAAATTGGAATATGTGAATAGAAATTACTAAATTATGAAAAATTATTGTTTTTATATATATAAAATGAATTCATTGGTTATTAATTGGTTATAAATGAAAATATTTTTTTTGAAGATAAATAGATATGATTTTTTGAAAAATAATTCTTATACGCATTATGTGTTTTTATCTAATTAAATTAGAATAATATATTTTTTTGAATGAATTTAATTATATTTTTATAATATATGTATTCAATAAAATGGTTTATCATTCATCCGACATTTTTTACTAGGCATGTAATAAGAATTAATCCAGTATTATGCTTAAAAATGCATTTTGCTTATAATGGGGTTTATTGTGTTTTGGGTGTTCATTTTAGTATGAATTTATTCTAATTATATAAATTTAACTTGATAAAATGGATTCTATATTTTAAATTATAATTATCAATGTTGTTTAATAGTTATTTTTTGTTTTTGGTAATAGTGAATAGTAAACATGGTAAATATTTGTTACCTCGGTAAGGGTAAATTAGGTAATTAAGATTAAAATTAATGTGATAAGTCTTTAACAATATATATAAGGCCTTATTTGTTTATATGGGATGATTTTATTTTGACCATACTCATCAAATATTGGATGATATGGAAACTTGTTGTCATTTTCATTGATAATGACCTTAATATTATTTTTAGGTAAAGGATAAATCCAAAATGTCACTATCTTTATTTTAATAACTCTAATATTTTTTCACAGGATAAAATAAATTTATGTTTGGTAAAAAAATTATTTGAAAGATAAATATTTTTTATGGTGTTAATTTATTTTTAATTATTAGTGATGGAATAATTACCTTAAATTCTTACGAAATATCGACATATTGTTTATTCAAGTAATAGAAAAATCAAGTAAATAATTTTAAAAATATTAAAAGAAATAAATTTTAGTTGAATTATTGTGTTACACTAAAATTTCAGTTAAATATATCTTATTATAGATTTTTTAAAATTTTATATTTTAATTAATTTGTATCTTATTATCTTTAAAGTCAAACTCTGTGAATAGTACCAAAAATGATTTTAATGGTCTTTGATTTTAAATAATATTTTATTAAATGATTTAAAATTGAAAATAATATTATATTTGAAAATTGTAATGGTATATGTATGATTATATAAACCAATTTATACTGTTATTTCAGTTGTCATTTTATAGTAAATTTCATTGCCCAAATATTATAAAAAACATTGATATCCCAATAATCGTCAACAAGGTTAATAGGGGGTTATAACTAGGTCATAATAATTAACAAATAAACTAAAATTTTATCAATTTTATCTGATTATATTATTTCAAATAATCCTCATTCTCTATTATAAATATATTAACTTGGTTCCACTTGAATAAGAAAAATAATTTATATTAATTTAATACTTTAATACTTCCAAGGGTGCCCCTACCTTTACTTATAAAAGGGAATTTCTTCTTCCCACATATTCAAAAAGTTACACCCTTATAAATAAGACAATAATTTCCATCAAATCATCTGATATTCCATCTCTTTATCTAATATACCCTTCTATTCTCCTAATTCCAATCTTTCAAGGCTTAATATGTAACCAAAATGAGATCCACCAAAGAAGAGGTAATCATCTTTATAGATTGTTTAAAATTTATTTATTCTTTTAATTATTATATATATGTTATATCCACCTTAAAATAATTAATATAGTATATAAAATACACTAATATGTTATTATGATTATGGTGAAACCATTTTCAACCCCATTTTCATCCTATGGAAAGTGAAAACATTTATCGTGTGTACAAAAAACTTACCATCTCCACATATTGGTGTAATTTTTTTTCAACACCATTTTAATTAGATGGTTATAAAGATGTAAATAATAAATATATATAATATTTATGATAAAATTATCATAACATAAATATAATATTTCATTTGTCTTCTTACCCTGCAACCCTTTAAAAATGATAACGTCGCTCGTGCATACGTGTGGAGTACCATCGCCACAAAGCGACGTGATTAATTTTTAATGTCCTCATTTCGTTGAAGAATATAAATATGTATAAAATGAATATATATGATATTTTTATAATTATTAATATTTTGGATAATCCATAACCTTGAAAATGTTTTTAAGACCAAAACTACTAAAATGAAACTTACATGAAAAATGAAATAGTTAACAATTAGAAATGATGACTTTAATAAAGAGTTTTTAATAAATTTATGTTGAAATATTTTAATTGGATAATATATGATATTATATGTATGTATATTATTTTGTTATATAATTATAATAAATTTAAATTTATCATATATGTGGTTAAAATCACATACTAATGAAGTTGGGTATGATCTGACGATTTATTTCATAATCTCATCCTTATTCAGGATTGTTTATGTTAAGCTTCCATTAAAGGAATTATATTATCTTTATATCTTAAAGCCAATATATTTTTCTTCTTCTATGGTTATATCTATATAATACATGTTTTACTCTTATTTTACTCTCTTTAAGTACTCAATATTTTGAAAGAATATTTTTAAGGAGAATCAATATTGTTTTCTATTAAGTTGGGAATATTAATATTCCATGTACATATTTTATTTAAAATATTCTCACAATTGTTTTTACTATTATCAAATATATTAATAAATTAATTCTTAACTATGTTTTACTTTCTATACAAAACTTTTAAAAGGAATATTATTCTTATTTTCTTAATGTGGTACTTTTTACTAAAGGTGTAATTTAAATCTTTATACACAGGCAAATGAATATTCCTGCCATCATAAATACTCTTTTATTAGAAGCTTCCATTAAAATATCACATAGTTCATTCCAATAAAAAATAGTTTCCTATATTTTGTATGAATTTTTTTTATTTAATACAAGTGATTTCAAAATTAAGTGGGTATTTTCAAGGATAATATTTTTGTGTTCTTTTAAAATAATTTTCATCTATGTCAACATACTTGGATGAATATTATTATTTACTAAATATGTAATCTAATTATACTATATGACATATTTCTCTAGATAGATTATAATCATTTTTACTATGGAAAGTATTGATATTATGTATGTTAGTTCTTACAATATATATAGTTATGGATTATTAAAGAATGTGGATTAATTATTATTATTTATTCATATGATGAATGGATTGGAATTATGAAGTGAAATGTGGGGAAAAAAATTATATAGCCACTATATTCATTGGTAGGAGTAATGAGAAAAAATATATTGTGCATTTGGAATAGGCCTCACCAATTTATGTAATATGCCTTGGCATGAGGACTTGATGCTAAATTTGAGATGTCCAGCATAATGCATTCTATAATTAGGAGACCAGTTATTAATGTCCACGTGATTATTTCAACAACTATGATATCAATGTGTATGTTTCAAGGTTATGTGATTATTTATATGAAATTATTTGATTATAATTTATCCCATCCATATTACTAATGCCTTATTTATTCTATGATATCTTCTGTTGTATGCATTCCCTTACTGAGCATCAAAGCTCACCTATTTATTATGCTTATTTTCCTATGGATTATATGAAGTGTTATATGATTGATATGTAGGGATATTCAAGAGATAATAATGATATTCAAAAAGAAAATACAATTTTTTATTTTATGTTTTAAATGAAATGTGATATTCAAGCATGTATCTAGTTTTCCACGTCTACTAAGCATTTCGACCAATTGGGATGTGATTACTTGTATCAAGTGCCGATAAAATAATGTAACAAATGGATCTGGGATACTAGGGTTGGGGATTTTATATAACACATACTTTCTTTTTTAATGAGTAAATGTTAACTTATGTGATAATTAATTGATTCCATATGTGATGAGAATAGGATTCCTCATGTTATGAGAATGGGATTCCATATATAATGACCATATGATGTATTGTGTGAAAATAATATAATTCTTGATGTGACTAGCATAGAATTCCATGATGGGATAATGCAGGGAAGATATAACAGTCTTATTACTTGTATATAAACTCACATACCCATTATATTACTTATGAGATGAGTATAAGATGAACTAAGGTATACCTATAATTAAGATAGAGTAGAATCCAAGAAACCTAAGAAGCCAAACATACTTGAAATACTCATCATATCCAATTAAATGGGTTCACCTTTCCAAGATAACAAGTGATGTAATTAACTAATTTCAACAAAGATATAATGTTAGGAGTGGTATTAAAAACCATTTATTAATCCTATGAGTGGGTTTAAAATAGAAAAAATATCCACTATGATATTTTCTAACCCATAATACTCCCATTTTGATTAAACTATTCCAACACCATCACCCTTGTGGTGATAGGAATCCAAGCCTTTTAATTCTAAAATACAGGGCCCAAATGCATGAATGAAACACAAGAGTGTGTCCACACAAACCATAAAAAAAATAATCAAAGACCTAATTAATTACCTGATGTTAATTTCTTCTCCTTGAACATTGAGTAGATAAATAATATTGGACATCACCATTGTTGGGCATCACCAATAAATTTTTTAAACCCAACGTGGCTTAATTTCGCTTTTTATAGCTAGAGGATGAGTAAAATTGTGTACATTGGGAACCACCATAAAAAAGATCCTACTCTTGATGAGATTCAACTTCTTCTAGAATTCCAACTTGTTGGTATTCCGAATGAGGGTACCCTTCCACCACAAATAGGTGAGGGGGAAAAAGGGGCTCCCATGTTGTTGTTGACACCCATAGATTCCCACATGTAGTGATTCTATACAGATATTCACAATAGGTTATAAATACATATTTAAAGGATATGGGGAATGATATACCCCAGGTAGGGAACTCCATATATCCCACTATATATGGGAACCCTCTCCCCCTTTCCCCAATAGAGGTGATCCAATGACATGAGATCAATTCCCTCATCTTTAAAAAGGAATAAGATGGAAATATTTCCAATAAGAAAATGGCCTTGTACAATTTAAAAACCATGGATATATACCAAAATGCTTAGAAATAGATATCCCACATGGGTAAAGAACCTCATTTAACCACCACCAATATCTATGGGAGACTCTTCTTATAGTGCATTGATAATTCCTCCCCTTACACCAAGGTGGTAGGGGATATTCATGGTGTGTCGGCCCTAGCTGAAAACCAAGAGTATCCATGGAGTGGTCTCATTAAAGGATTTCCCAATTGGTTCTAGACTACCAAACCAATATATGGACAAGTCATGATCACTCCAATTTTTATTTCCCCTATCAAGGATACACGGTTTGAATGTAGGGGAAGGCTATTACCCTTAATCCTCAACCAAATACTCTAAAATCTACTATCACTCCTATATATACCATCACTCTCCATTATATTACAAACATTGGGTAGGGAAAGCCTTTTATTAGTCTTTGATCGAGACCCCAACAATCATCCAGACATGCCCGGTTAACTCTTCTTTCCACTATTCCAACCACCACCCATCATAGAGGTCCTACCGATGATAGAGTTTACTTTCCCATAGGTGCTCCCTAGTGTGAGGCAATTATATTCCATCATTTAGGTCCTCTTTATGAAACAGACAATAGTTCCCATGGAAAGGATCTATATAAACAAGAAAATATAATAGTTTGGGAACTTCAGTACCAGTGTAGTAGGTCCAATATCAGGTGTAAGTGGAAAATCATCCTCGATCTTTTAGTGTCCGAGATGACACATGATTTGGAAGTGTTTTTATTCCATATACATCAAAAACTACTAGGGGTAAACACCTTGGGACTGCAGATGATAATCATGGATACTGAGGTGTATAGTATACCAAGGGAAAATTTTTAAGTACTTGAGTATAGATCATATAATATCTTCTATTTGGGGAATATCTATATTTCCATCTATAATTACAACAATATACTTTTCTTCTACTTATATACCAAATTAGGTAAAAAAATCTAGATTCAACCATGGGTTTTTATATGAGGAAAAATATTAGGTAGATCAAAAATCACCCAATTAGTTTCTCTAATACCCATGTTTTATGAATATTTTTTTAAGAAATAAATTAAAATTATTTGATGTCTTGGATTTCCCGCTACACCAAGTTAATGTTGATTTATACAGAAAACCATGTTAATCTTACACTATACAAAACACTAAGTATAGATTTTGGAAAATAAAAAATTGATTTTATCTTGTGTTACATGAAATAAAATATTTATATTTTGATACATGAAACACCAATCATGTATTACATTACACACAACACTAAGCTTAGCTTGCATTACACATAACACTGAGTATAAAAGAAACATGATATTTTATTAAAATATTATTATAGTGATCACCAATACATTTGAATAGGGGGTATAAAAAGGATTAAATAAACTATGAAAATATGATTTATTCATATTTACAAAATAAATTATTCTGTGGCCAATTAATTATAAATTAAAGTAAGAACAATTTGAAAATAAATAAATTCCTTTAAAAAAAACTATTTTTAATGAACATACATATTTTATCTCAATAAATTAAACAAACCAATTTTAATGATTAATTTTAACAATATATATATATATATATTCATTCAACTATTTTATATGCATCTTATGTTTTTCTATATAAGTCATAAGAATAAATCCAATTTTATACATAAAAAATATATTTTTAAAAAAGGTACTTTTACTGCCTTTTAATTGAAAATTTATTTTAAATATAATTTTTGAAACATTTATAAATTATATTTGATAAAATAAATATCATTTTTTAAATAATAACATCAAATTTATTTTAGGATGATATTTTTTGGATTTTTCTAAGAAGTCCCATTTTTTAATGAATAGTTAGAAATACTGAATTTTTAAAGAAAACTAACATTTCACTTAATTTACTAATAAAGTTAAATTATATTTTAAATTTATTTTTAAGTATAATTAGATATATTTTAAATAAATTAATCCAATTTTGGTAACTAGAATAAATTTTAGATTGAAATTGGATATAAAAACATTTCAAACTTTTGAAGTATTCTCCTTAAAACCCTACTTTCTCGTCACATCTATGAGATTAATTTTAAAATAATATTTATAAATAATTTGAATTTAATTTAAAAAAATGGATTCCATATTTTCTATAATAATTTTTAATTTCTAGAAATTCCAACTTAATTTTTTACTAAAATGATTAGTGAAAGAAGTTAAAATTAATCATCGTGATTAATAGAAAAACAAGTTTACCAAGGGACCGAAATTTAAATTTAGATAGAAAAATGGCCAATAAACTTATCCAAAATAAATTTTATGGAAATATTTCGACCTCAAACCTTCATTTATATAATTTTTTCTTTTCAAAATTCTTGTGTTAGGTAAAAACGTGGTTACACCCAGCATTCATTTCAAAAATACCATGTGTATCCACTCCCTCACTTATAAAAGGCCACTAAGCCTCTTACTCTATTCACAACCAAAAAAACTAATTGGTTAAGACCATACCATACCAAATCACTTATAAATTTTCTTACCTACATCCTACAATCCTTACTTTGGGCATAAATCCATCCAAGGAAGAACTTTGGTGTAAACCGAAAAGAGATACCTTAAGAATATGTAATGTTCATCAACAAACATCCTTGTTTTATTTCTTCCTAAAACCCATTAAATTTATTTTATATCATGATTATATATTAACATTGGTATATTAAATTTAATTATATGTTTTTATGTTAATATTAAGACCTATATTTGATGCTATTCATTTTTCTATAACCACCTTTTATGGTTGGTAATAATGATAAAAATGATATTTATATATGATATTTATGATATTTATGATATATTTATTATTATTTAATTATTATATTATCAGGACCCGACCTTAAAACAATACATAATCTTGAATTTTAGTCAGGAAAAAATATTTATTACACAAAGAGGATCTTTTTGGGTCTTGAGTTTTAGAGAGTTAGGATATCTTACATACATAACATACAAAATTCATACAAATAGGATACTGTTAAAAATAGTATCCATTTTTTCAAAGTATAAATCATTAAACCTTAAAACATGATTTCTATGACAAATCTTTGTAGCATTCATCATTACACCCCTTTTAATCATACCCATCATTATATCTAGTGAAAAACGTTTAAAAACATAGGATGAATACCAAACTCAGTAAGGGATATAAAGAGAGAAATCATTAGTCATGTGATAAAATAAAAAACCAATAAAATTTGTATCATAATAACTAAAATGAATATAATAATCATGTATTTTCCTTGGGAGACATTACCATATCATTATTATATTCACCCTTACACTTGTAATAACTATTTGGTCAACTTCCATCTCTGGAGTACCCAATGAATTGGAGAGCTATGATAGGGATCACCTGTCATATATTGAGCTATAATGGGATCAACCCAACATATCTTGATCTATAATTGTCTAAAAAAACATAAATAATGTCCATGGAATATACCATGAATAAAAAACATCATAAAATGTATACACCCTTGAGCAAAACACATTCTCATTTCAAAATACCCTTTCCTCATAAAAATCACTCTTAGAACATAAACACTCAAAAAAGGATAATGAAATCTTATTATTCAAAAAAAAAATATAAAAACTTATAATTGAGAAACCATGGTAATAAAAAATCATGAAATTAGAAGAGTACACTCATGTCATAAAAAATGATAATCTCTTTGGATTTCATAAAGGAGACATTTAAAAGGATTTTAAGAGGGAGTTCCTTTATAAATTCCATAAAATTGAAGAGATAATTGAATAATAAAATTAAATATGTATATATACTGAGAATAAATATAATAAAACATTATATAATCAAATTAAATTTCACAATTCATCTTATCATGATAAAAAGCATTGAAGTTCAAGGATAACCCAAAGAATAGAAATTGGGTTTAAAAATCGCTTATGAAATTTTTCCATGGTATCGGGTGTACATGGGAGGGATTAATGAGATTTAATGGGGTATATCATCATTAATATATAATAAAAAAAATTATGGGGGAGGTTAAAAAACATACCTCATCATTAGGAATTAAAAAATAAAATGTCACAACATAGAGGAGATTCTTGAATAAAAGTGAGAGAGAGAATCCCTTACCTCGGGTTCGACTTCCTTGAAACATCTTTAGAACTCATGTATAATGGTTAAAATAGTGTTATTATTATTTTATAGAAACATTATGATGTTTATAAAATCTTATATGATCACTTTATAACATAATTCCACACATTCATTAATAATACTTTGTTATTTCCCTTGTTTTGGGTGCGTGCCTTACAGGGTTTCCATGAGCGGCTTTGTAATGAATTTTTTATATTGGTTTTAAATGAAATGACAAAAGTTGATTGAAATGGTATTTACATGTTTCCATAACTTTAATTATAGAATTTATCATTTTTAATTCTTATGTGACAAAGATTCATTAGTTAAAACAGTAATGATTTTCGTTTTGATCATTTTAGTGGTTCTTCGATAATAACAACCTAATTTGGTTTTATAAATTAAAACCATGTATAAAAAAGGATTAAAGAACCATGGGTGAGATGTATTAAATATATTATAACCTTTTTCAACCATATTCACTGTTTTATGAACATAATTTAAGGAATTAAATCAACTTGAAATCACATTGTCCACGATGTCGGTAATTCAACACATCACTGACTATGTTTTTTTTTATTGAATAAGTGGGAGAGGATAAGAATAATGATGATGAATTTTACATGAAAATGAAAACATAAAGAATATACAAGATTTATGGAGCTTTCATGAATCTTGGATAATAGTAAGGGAAGATAATATAATAAAAGAAAAAGAAATGAAAGGAAAACACATGAAAAAGGAAGGGGACTTTTTACCTCTTGATCGCTTCTCCCTTAGATCCTCTTTAAGGCTTTTGATTTTGGCCTTTAGGTGAGACGAGAAGGTCTTTGACGTAGGGAAGGATATTTGGGAGGGAATTTTCTAGAAATTAGACACTTATCAAGGCTTGATAGGTGTGGGAGGAAGAGGGGGAAATTGGTGGTATTTATAGTGGAGAAGGGGAGAGATTTCACATTATTTTAAATATTATTTTATTATTTTCCCTCAAGACAAGAAATAGTGAGTCTTCCATGACTAAAAAAAGTAATAATGGAATGTGAGTTCGATATAATGGGCTTAAATAAGCACCAAATCATTGATGAAACCTCTACGATGCAGAAATTAATTTATTTATCAAATACCAAAAAGTCACTATTCACCAAAAAATCATGTATTTTAGAAAATTACCAAAAATTCACCCCCACCATTTTTTGACATGTAGAATACAAAAATGAACTCTATTTTATCAAATAATTTTATAAATATGAGAAAATTAATTTTTAAATAAAATAATACATTATTCTGAAAGTAACAATTTTAAAGCATTTATTTACTTATTCAAAGATTTGGGTGTAACAAAATTTAAATTAAATCTTACATATAAACTACCATAGGTTAGAATACTATTCATAAGGTTATGTTACTATTAATAATGTTAACATTACTTTTCATAAGGGTACATTACTATTCATTAGGGCCAAGTTACTACTCATAAGGGAATATTACTATTTATAAGGGTACATTACTATTCTTAAGTGTATATTACTATTCATAAGGGTTTGTTACTATTAAAAAAAATTAAGTTGGTCATATACGACTCTATATAACTTACTGTTCACAATTGTAGATGATCGTTTTTAGAAATTAAAAATGTAGAAGTGGGAAATTAAGTTTAAAGTTAATTATCTTATAAGAACCTGGGTTGTTACATTCTCCCCGCCTGTTGGAAATTGATTCCTTGAAATTTTTATTT
Source organism: Viscum album (assembly GCA_963277665.1). Classification (NCBI taxonomy): domain Eukaryota; kingdom Viridiplantae; phylum Streptophyta; class Magnoliopsida; order Santalales; family Viscaceae; genus Viscum; species Viscum album. Next base: position 1,241,215,665 of record OY728130.1, on the reverse strand, counting down.
ACTTACCCAGACATGTGAGGGTAATTTTACATCATATAATTCTCAGATTCCCATGTTGCTTCTTCAAACATGTGGTTTCTCCACAAAACCATTACCTGGTGGATTAACTTATTCCGCAATACATGATCTATGTGATCAAGAATCTGAATAGGTTTCTTTTCATAAGAATTGTTCTCTTTCAGCTAAACTACTTATAGACTAAAATCATGAGAGAAATTTGAAAAATAATTTCTAAACATTAAAACATGAAAAACATTGTGTACCTGAGACAAAATTTGTGGAAAATATACTAAGTATGCAACTAGTCCAACTTTCTCCAGGATTTGAAAAGGGCCAATGAATCATGGACTTACATTAGTTTCTTACCAAAAAGCATCACACTTTTACAAGGAGAGATTTTAAGGAAGACATGGTCATCTACCTAAAAATAGAAGTCTTTAATTCTGATATTTTCATATGTTTTCTACCTACTCTGAGCTATCCTCATGTGCTACTGGATCATCTTCACCATTTCATCCACTTCCTCTAATAACTCTGGTGCCATAAACTTTCTTTCACTGACTTCATCCCAAAATGATGGAGTCTGACATCGCTTCCCATACAATGCCTCAAAAGGTGCCATCTGAATACTAGAATGAAATCAGTTATTATAAGAAAACTCAACTGAAGAAATATGATGATCCCAACTTCCCTAGTATTCAATTGAACATGCTCAAAGCAGAGCCTTCAATGATTGAATCATTCATTTTGACTACCCATCTGATTGATCATGAAAATATGTACTAAAATTTAATTCCACACCCTATGAAATTTGAAGGCCCTTCCAAAAATTAGAAGTGAACCTGGGATCACGGTCAAAAACAATGGAAAAAGGAACTCCATGTAACCTAACAATCACTTTGAGGTACATTTGAGAAATCTGATCCAAAGACATTATATCTCGAATAGAATGAAAATGTGCAGATTTAGTCAGCCGATCAACAATAACCTAAATTGTATTATTACCTCAATAATTATTAGGTAATCGCACCACAAAGACCATGGATATATTCTCCCATTTCTACTCTGACACTACTAGTGGCTGAAGCATCCCCTTCGGTAGTCGTCACTCTACTTTAACATGTTGACATGTCAAACCTTTCACAGTAAAATCTACAATATCTCTTTTCATTCCATCCCACTAGTAATACTCCTGAAGGTCTCGATACATCTTAGTACATCCAGGATGAATTGAAAATAGAGAACCATGTGCTTCACAAAAAAATATTTCTTCAACTGAGGATCAAAAGGCACATACATCTTTTTCCCAAATCCCAATACACAATCTTTATCAAGGGTAAATTCTGGAAACTTACCCATTTTAACCAATTCTACCTTTTCCTGTAGCTCACAGTCTTCCTTCTACGCTTGCTTGATTCTGTATGATAATGATGACAACACTGAAACCTAAAGCAAAACAGATATATTTCCAGCACCAACAACTTCTAAGAAAAAATTCATCAAATCATTAATCTAGGGATCATGTTCCAAATGTAACATAGTTAATGATTCATGATGTTTTCATCTCAAGGCATCTGCCAATTTTTTTCTTTTCCTAGATGCTAATTGATTGTGAAATCACATTCCTTTATCTCTTCAATCCATCTTCTCTGCCTCATATTCAATTCTTTCTGAGTGAATATATACTTCAAATTTATATGGTCAATATATATTTCACATTTGGATCCATATAAATGATGCCTCCAAATTTTTAACTAAAAAACCATAGTTCCTAGTTAAAAATCATTAGTGGTGTAATTTAACTCATGATGTTTCAACTGATGTGAAGCATAAGAAATTACCTGATCATTCTGCATCACAGCACAACCAATTCCCTTCAAAGAAGTATCAATGTAGATAAAAAAATCCCCCTTTATATATGGAAGAGTCCGAAATAGATCATTCACCAATATTCTTTTCAATTCTGGATAACAATCATCAAATTATTTTGCCTATATGAACTTGACACCTTTTCAAGTTAACTTAGTCATTGGGCTGGATAACTGTGGAAACATTTTGAAAAAACATTGGTAATAGCCCTCCAGACCACAGAAGCTATAAAATTCAGTTATATTTATTTGTCTTGTCCATTATTTAACAACTTTTGTTTTAGTAGGATCAAATATTATGTCATATTTAAAAACTATGTGACCAAGGAATGAAATTTTTGGAAACCAGAATTCATACTTGCTGAATTTTCCAAATAGTTTATTTTCTTTTATGGTCTTCAAAACAACCCTTATGTGTTTTTCATGCTCCTCTTTTCTTTAATAGAAAACAATAATGTCATCCATAAACACAACCAAAAATTTATCCAAGTACTCATGAAATATTCTATTCATAAGATTCATGAATACAAAAGGCTCATTTTTCAAACCAAAGGGCATACTCACAAACTCATTATTCCCATATCTAGTACGAAAAGGTTTTTTTAGAATTTCATATTCCTTCACATTCATCTAATGGCACTTAGATCGCAAGTCATTAATAGAAAAATACCGAGTTCCCTAGAGATGATCAAAAAAAGTCCACAATATAATGCAAATGATACTTGTTTTTTAATATTGATGTTATTCAAAGCTCTTTAATCAATACAAAGTCTCTTGGAACCATATTTATTTTTAACGAAAAAATAGGGGCACCCCATGGTGAAGTGCTAGGATGAATAAATCATTTCTAAAGTAGCTCTTGTAACTTATTTTTCAATTGAATCTGTTCCACTTGTGCTATTTGATAAGGGGGTTTGGAAATTGGATTAGACTCAGGAACTAAGTCAATTGTAAATTTAACTTCCCGATCAAGTACTACACCGAGAAACTCATCAGTAAAAATATCCAAGTATTCATTTACCACTAGAACATTATTAATCTGAATAGTTTCCTTATTTTCAACAATGTGAGAAAGATAATATTCATTTCTTTATTTTAATAGTTTTTCCACTCCATGGTAGGTTATCAACTGTATGGGTTCATTTTTGTATGAAAAATACGACTTAATATGAAAAAAAATTCTTTATCTCTACAATATATATTAGCATGATATATAGAAAGCTAGTCCATCCCCAAGATAACATCAAACTATAATAGAGGAAAAAAATCAATGCTCTTAGGAAAACTCTTTCCAAAAACAAATATAAGATGATTCTTATAATTTCTTTTTTCCACAATATTCCCTCTAGGTGTCTTTACCATAAGTTCCAGTTTCATTTACTGATGTTGAATTTCCAATTTGGCCAAAAATTTCTCAGAAATAACATAATGTGTAGACCCCGTATCAAACAAGACTTTAGAAAAATATGAGTAAACAAATAATATACATGTAACCACTTCATTTTAAGGATAAAAAATTGCTAATGTAGTTGAAAAGGATTTTCCCACACCCTTATGCTTCCAATCTTGCTAATTTTTTGCATGAGTGACTAGCTTTGGAAAAACATTAGCATAATGACCTAATTACTTGTAGTTAAATAATCTCACCAAACAATTCTCATTAATTTTCAGATAACATTCATTACATTCACGAGACATGTGCCCAAACTTTCCACATCATTAGAACTTCCCAGAATTCACAAGAAGTTCTCCATGATTCTTTTTACCACACTTTTCAGAAGAAGGGAAATTCATTTTCTTACCTCCAAACATCTTTGATGAGTTCTTACCCATTTCCTTCCAACCTAATCTCTTCTTATTCTTTTTATCACAAGGCACATACATTTCAGTAAACTCCATCTCAACTTTTTCAGCATACCAAACAATTTTATCATATATTTTAAACTCTCATGAAGCCAAATCCCTAAGTATAAAAGGTTTCAAACTATAGTAAAACCTATTGATTTTACTATCAATGTTCCGAGTACAATATGGTATGTACCTGGCCTATCTTGTAATTTTGGATTCATATGAAAACACATATTCATGATATTTCTACCTCAATTACAAGAATTTTTTCTCCATTTTAAGTCGAACATTTTTAGGAAAATATTTTTCAAGAAAACAATTCATAAAATCTTCCCATTCCAGACTATCAAGATCATCTCTTTATCTCATATCCTGAACTAGATACCGGAACTGATTGGCTTCACCTTCAAAACAATAAACAACTAGTTTTACCATTTTGAGTTCTGAATATCCCATGACACTAAATATCTTTTTGTGAGCGTTGATCTATCCCTCAGATATCACTAGATCAGTAGTTCCACTGAAATTTGGAGGATGTTGCCTCATGAAATGCTCCAAAAAAACACATGTTCCATTATGTTAGATCAGGTTAATCACTAGAATGGATACCACCACCATTTAGTTCTTGCACTAACTATGCCATTTCTATCACAAACTGCTCGGTTCCGATTCCCACCATTCCAAGATGCAAATTCGGACATGTATCAACCTCTTGGTGCCATCCTACATCAGCTTCCCTATTTATTCTGTGGAAATTCATTCTGAACAGACAAATCTTAGTTGAAGAAACATGGTATCCTTCAAATTCTATGTCATTTTAAATCAACCATAAGTAAAGATCATATAGAGTATTCAATTAACATTATTCTAACCCCTAAAGTTATCTAAACTACCCTTTTATACCAACTATCAGGACCTGGCCTTAAAACAATAAATAATCTTGAATTTTAGTAAAGAACATACATTTATTACACAAAGAGGATCATTTTGGGTTATATTTTTATAGAGTTAGTATATCTTAAATAGATGGAAATTGGGATTAAAATTCACTCATGAAATTTCGACATGGCATCAGGTGTACATGGGAGGGCTTAATGAGATGGAATGGGGTATCTCATCATCAATATATAATAAGGTCAGTATAGAAAAGGTGTGAAAACATACTCCATCATTTAGAATTAAAAAATAAAAGGACGCAACATAGAAGAGATTCTTGAATAAAAGTGAGAGAGAGAATCCCTTACCTCAAGTTAAACTTCCTTGAAACGTGTTTTAATCTCATGTATAATTGTTAAAATAGTGTTATTACAATTATACAGAGACATTTTTATGTTTATAACATCTTATATGATCACTTTATAACATAATTCCACCCATTCATTAAAAATACTTTGTTATTTCCCTTGTTTTGGGTGCGTGCCTTACAGGGTTTCCATGAGTAGTTTTGTAATGGATTTTTATGTCGATTATAAATGAAACTACAAAAGTGGAATGAAATGTTATTTATATATTTCCATAACATTAATTATACAATTTATCATTTTGAGTTATGACGTGAGAGAGATTCATTAGTTAAAACATTAATGATATTTATTTAGATAATTTCAGTGGTTCTTTGATAATAACGACATCATTTTGTTTTATAAATTAAAACCATGTGTAAAAAAGGATTTTGAAACCATGGGTGAGGCATAATAAATATATTACAACAATTTTTACCATTGAAATTGTTTCATGACTATAATTGAAGGAATTAATGCAAATTGAAATCAAATCATCCACGATGTTGGTAATTCGACACATCACATACAATGTTTTTATTCCTTGAATAAGTGGGAGAGGAGAAGAAGAATGATGATGAATTTTCCATGAACAAAAATAATCCAGAATATAAAATATTTCTGGACCTTTCATGCTTCTTGGATAAGAGGAGGGGGGAGATAATATAATAAAAGAAAAGGAAAAGAAAGGAAAACACATTAAAAAAGAAGATGATTTCTTACCTCTGGATCTCTTCTCCTTGAGATCCTTCTTAAGGCCTTTGATTTTGGCCTTTGGATGAGACCAAAAGGTCTTGGACGTGGGGTAGGATATTGAGGAGGGAAGTTGGTAGAAATTAAATAATTCTCAAGGCTTGAGAGGTATAGGAGGAAGAGGGGGAAATATGTGGTATTTATAGCGGAGGAGGGGAGAGATTTTACATTATTTTAATTATTATTTTATTATTTTTCCTCAACACAAGCTATAGTTAGTCTTCTAAGACTAAAAATGGTAATAATGGCATTTGAGTTCGAGATAATGGGATTACATCAGCACCACATCATCAATGAAACCTCCATGATGCAGAAATTCATTTATTTGTCAAATACCAAATATTCACTATTCACAAAAAAATAAAGTATTTTATAAAATTACCAAAAATTCCCTCCATCCATTTTTCGATCTGTAGAATCAAAAAATGAAATCCATTTTATCTAAATAATTTTATAAATATGAGAAAATTAATTTTTAAATAAAATAATACTTTATTTGGAAAATAACAATTTTAAGGCATTTTTTACTTATTCAAAGATATGGGTTTACCATACATTCAATTAAATATTATATATGCACTATTATATGTGAGGTTTCTATTCATAAGGCTTTTTTACTATTTATAAGGGTAACATTACTATTCAAAAGGGTACATTACAATTCATTAGGGTCAAGTTACTACTCATAAGAGTACATTACTATTCATAAGAGTACATTACTATTCATAAGGGTATATTACTATTTATAAGGGTATATTTCTATTCACAAAAATTATGTTTTCCTTATAAGACTCTAAATAACATACTGATCACAATTGTAGATGACCATTTTTCAAAATTCAAAACATAGAAGTGAGAAATTAATTTTTAATTTAATTATCTTATAAGTACCTGGGTTGTTACATATATAACCCATACCGTCATTTTTTTTAATTTTTTGGGAATGTGATAGCATCGTTCACATGTACGATATACTATCACCTCACGAAGCGATGTGGCTTATTCACACATTACATGGAATGCATTAAGGATGAATTTAATATAAATATTTAATATATATAACATCAAAATGTTACTGTAATTACAATATATATATATATATATATCATTTACATTTCTTTATTTTAATATGACAAGAAAATGGAAACAGTGTTCAGTCATACGTACGACCAACCATCTCTTTGAACAATGTATTTAATTTCCTATTTATACATTTGATAGATTCTTATAAATACATATATAATGAATATATATGATATTTATATCATTATTATCCTTATGGAGATAATGATATCATGATCTGAGAAATAGGACCCAGAATAACATGTCAAAACATGTACAAAAAACAAAGCATTTATTACTCGAAACATAACTTTATCATGTAATTTTTAACAAATGGGTAATATAAAGTCATAAGTAAATAAAATATGTAATTATATATATTAATATTGTTATTATATATAATTATAATAAACATGTATTTATTATATATGATGTTTTAATAGTATGACAAGAGTCAAGACTTAAGGTAATAGCTTTTTATCTCACTTTTTACTTTTGTTAGAAACATGCTATATTCACCAACTATTTCTTATATATAGTGTATATACTGAAAAATATTGAAATTAATGATTCTTATACTTAAAATTATTTTTATCCACATATAAATTTTAGGATAACTCTTTTATGGTGTTAAGGTTTCAATGGTACCATAACAGTAAGTGAATTTTGTCTCAATTTTCCTTCTTTGAGACACATGTTATGTTATGCACCAATATTCTTTTATGATGCATATATAATGAAACTTTTAGATTTTATATCACTAATATTTTTATTTTTATGATATTTTATGATTCATTTATTGTTATTGTTTCACATGGATTATTATTTTAATTCACCAAAGTGGTAAGAGTTTATTACTACAATCTCATCATATATTGGGACTATTTATTATTATGATTCCATTGATGAAATACCTCAATATTTCCCATGATTTTTATTATAATCTAGATATTAATGATATATTAAGGTTATGAAACCATTTTTATACTTTTTTTACTTAATATTCTTTTTCATTTGTTTTTAATAAAATCCTATCATATTTCTCTCTTCTGTCTGAAATCAGTTTTATTAAAAACCATGTTTTCTAAAAAAATTATTTTTAATAAATTATATTTTAAGCACACATTCAATGATAATGATTTAAGAAATAGTTTATGTTTTACAAATTGTTGTCCAAAGTTTCATTTATAAGTTTTCATGGTTATTTTCAAAGAAAGATGCTTTTAAAATGTTTTTTGTTTTAAAAAGAAACTTTCAATGAATAAAGGATAATTTTCTCAAGAAATATTTTAAATAATTTTTAAATATTACATTATAAGTTTTAAATTTTTTTTCAAAGAATATTGTTTTAAAAATATTTTATATTTTAAAAAATTGTTTTCAATGAAAGGTTATTTTCATTAAGAATTTCTCCAAGTGATCTTTCAAAATCCTTCTCCATATAAGATGACATCCTTTGATATAGTTAATTATTTTCTAAGGATATGATCCAACGACACCATTCTTATCCTTTCATTTAATGGTTTATGTTTAAGGTGATTTTTTTTATGAATCCTATTTATCCTCCATGGGTTATACTATGATAAAATGCCTATTAAACTCACTTATTTTCATAGGTTATGAAATTTTGAAATGATTATGAGACTTATATATTTTTAATAGGTTATTATACGATGAAATTTTTATGATACCAATTTCATTTCATAAGTTATGATATGATGATTGTTTTTGATCTTGTGGAACACATATATATGATTATTATGTGATGGGTGAGACCTATATCTCCATCCAATGCATTTGGTAAATATTTATATATCTCATTATATATTTATTTTTAGAATGGGGAGTGAACCATGAACATTAAGGTAGGGATAGAACGAGGAGTAAACCTGGTATAGTAAAATACTTTTTCCATTATGACAGTTTGGAGAGTAAACACACTCCACTATAAGGAAAGGGCTATGACTGGGGATGGTGGTGTGTCCCACTTAGTAGGTGTATCCCTCATGAAGTTCCCTGATAAATTTTTGTAAAGATACATGACTTCTAGGGAATTATTTTATAATATTATGTGTCTACAACAATTCCATGTATTATTATTATGTTATAATCTCAGGGCTTATTCTCTTAATTCTCTTATAAATTATGTCTTATAAATTGCTAATCTGTATTCCGTGACTCGGGATTATGATCATTAATATGCATAATATGATTTTCGAGTGTTATGATTATGTTATTATACCCTTATATTCATTATATTATTAAGTATCTCATTTATCTACCCTTACTGAGCATCTGAGATCACCCTTTCTTATGTTTCATTTCATTGGGTTATGAATAATGGTTTTAAGTAGGACTACTAAATGGAAATATTTTTATGAGAGACATTGATGTTATTTCACCAAGTATGAATATTATGTTTCAATGTTTCCAAAAGAACTAAACTATTTTAGTCTTTGGGATTGTTTTTTTAATTTAATGAATATTCATAAAAAATGATGTAATATCCATGTATGAAAAGTCCGGGCCACAATAGTTGGTATCAAATAAAATGTTTAGTCAACCTTTGGAAACTCGGATGAGAAAATGTTTTGAGATCTCTAAGGATATTTATAAGGATGTGTCTTGGTATTTCTCTAAGGATAAGTCTATGGATGAGGGAAATAATAGTAAAATGTATTGTAAACATGGTAAAAGATAGAGTGATTGGTTTCCAAGAAATTATATCACATTCTAGATACTAAAATGGATGTGGCTCTGGGTCTGATATATATTGTGGTAAAAAACCCAAAAACATTGTATTGAGTTAGACTCGATCGGAAATAGGTGCATGAAAATGGCCATTTCTATACACCTAGTTTGAAACTCCTAGGGGATAGGATTTGGATATTCAAAAACCCTTTATAAACTATAATTAAGGATTTTAATTAACAATGACTGTGAATAACTAGTATGAACCTAAGTTGTCATATATTAAAAATTAGGTGTTATGATTTTGGAATAGTATAAGTAATATTTCATGATTATAAGGTTTTCCTATCTAATATGTGTTTATCATGATATAATTTTTGGTTTTATTCAATGGATTGAATCTGAAGGAATTGTGTTAATGTGGAATACAATAGACAATGAAATGATTTTCCTCCTGAGTAACTAAATGTTAAGGGATCTGGAATAAAAAACCTTATTGATATGACCACTAAAATATATCAAGCCACGCATCATAATAATATTCCAAACAATAAATGTATGGAACAAATTTTTCTTAAATATTTCATAAGGAAATGTTCACCTTCTTTTAGGGTAATGTTTGATCCAATAGTTACTGAGAAATGGATCTGTACCACTGAAAATTTTTTTTTTCATTCTTTATATTTTTTGAATATGAAAAATTTATTTTGACCACCTATCACTTGGAAGGTGAAGGGAATAAATGGTGTAACTTTATAAGGAATACGAGAAAATATGATAAAATTCACTCCATGGATTGTGACGAGTTCATGAACTTATTTTTCAGTAAGTATGTTCCTCATATTCTTTGTATGAAAGGGAGATTAGTGTTTCCCATAAATATCATGGTTTTGAAAATAATAATAAGATATATTTCAAAGTAAAATATAAGAAACATAAAGAAAAAGAATATATGATTTTCTTTATGATCAATGAGTGGGAATAAAAATGGAGGGAATTTTATTAATGGGACAAGTAAAACATTTATGTGTGGGAAGGAAGATCATCAAGCGAATGAATATTGAAGTAATGGAAAAAGTTATGATAATAATGAGAAAGCCCCACAGAATGCACCTCTAACACTTCCATGTCTCAATTGAAAGAATTATGGGAATTAAGTTAACAAGTGATCCAATCCAAAGAATAATTTGGATGATAAGACACAACAAACTCTAAAGAAAAATAAAAAATTGAAATTTTAGGCTATCATAATGGATGAAGTGTATAAGAACCTAGAATTAAACATTACATAATCCTAAATTTAATGAATAATTTACATTGAGGATCTTTGTAGGTTTAGAATTTTAGAGAATTAGGCCATAACTATTACATATCGACTTGAAAATTTCACGTACACAGCACTACTTAGTATCCATTTTTTTCATAAAATAAAAACTTTTAAAAAGAAACATGTCTATATCCATGTTTTAGAAAGCATGACTTTTACATGATCCAATCCTTGACCCTATACATCTTTATGTCCCGTGGATGACATTTCAAAAACTTTAGATGAGCATGAAAAGCTCATTAAGGGTTATAAAATAAGAAAGGAAAGTATTATTCCATCATTAAATACAAATAAATGAAACCATAATTTTCAATCATAACATACCTTACAAAATCATAATATTTATGAATAACACACACAAATCAAAAATCATAAAGGTAACTTATGGAATTCATAACATACTTACATTTTAGCTATCACAGCTACATAGGGAGACACATTTGGAATACCCACCACAATATATTACCTAGATTTATTAGGATAAACATTAATGTTAAACTCCGTCACATTACCCAATGCATTGGAGAGATATCTCTGGCACACCCGCCCTAGGTTTATCATGGAACCACCTATATACATAAACAATACCCTATAACCATAACATATTAATAACACATGACACAAGAATAAAAGAAAGATAAAATTTCCACATTAAAATCACAATATATCAAATCAATATATTTAAATAAAAAATGATTTATCAAATCATTTTTAAAACCATTTAAAACATTTAATAATAAGATTTTTGAATCTAAGTGTACCCCATGACTTTGAAGCTTTTAAAGGAAGTTAAGTTTTAAAACATTAATTTCCATATAAATAAATACTAAAATCTATTTTAAAACATGAACATTAACGAGAAATATTTAGAAGAATAATTCTTTAATGCTTTTGAAATGATGTTTTAGTAAAAGAGTCTCGTAACACTTGAGAAACACTTAACTAAACATAATTGAAGAATAGAATAAAACAAAAATTATAATACCATGAGAATAATATTATTAGTGATATAATATTCCAAAGGGATGTATATACACTATATAAATGTGAATTGGTGCATAACAACAATGGAGTCTTAAGGGAATGTAAATTGAGACGAAATCTCTTATAAAGACGGTATCCTTAGATTATGGATAAATAAATTACATAATTATGTGTGGAAAATAAGAATACACTAAATATAATTGGATATTAATTTTTAAACAATAATAGGACATTCAAACATATTTATAACATGACATAATCAATAAGTATAAGTTTAACCCAAATAATTGAAATTGGGTTAAGAAGTTACCTTACAAAAATTTGACAGCCTAACGACATCAATTTAAAATTTATAAAAATAATTTGATGAGATAAAAAAAGGGTATATCATCACCTGGAAATAAAATTTATATCATTAAGGATATAAAAGAACATATCCCAAAATTATAATATGTAAATTAAAATACATAACAAAAAGAAGTCTTTTGAAAAGGGGAGGGTGAAAAGTATCCTCACCGATTTGGTAAATTACAAAACATATACCACATGAAAGAAGGATCATACAATGAAGATGTAATTACCCATGAATTATTTTATATTAAAAAATGTTTACAATCATGGTTAGTCTATATGCCACACAAATGAAATAGTGAAAAATATATCATGGATCTCATGGGAATAAAAAGTGAGATGAAAAACCCTTACCATGTTGTAATCAATTGAGTCGTATGAAAAAAAGTTAATATCCACCAAATGAATAAGAGAATACCATGAATGTAATAATAACCATGAATATATATATATTTATATATATATATATATATCAAATGGCTGTATACAATACACCATATGTAATAAATAATTGGTGAACAATGGAAATCTCACGGAATTAAAAGTGAGATAAGAAATCCCTTACCTTGTGTCTGACATGACTCGTTTGTTCATTGTTATTCCTGAATAATAAACTAAAGTTAATTTATACGTGATTAAGAACCTTTTTCAAGTTTATTATTCCTTTTATATCACATATTACCATGTTATAAATATTATGTAATCATTTAAGTTAATAATGTTCTTTTGGTTGATATTTGGTACTTGAGTAAAAAATGGACTACTTATAATTACATGTTGTTCACATAGTCAAATGTTCATTATATAAAGAATTATATTCATGATTTATATATCATATATATCATATATATCCAGTAAAAACATGTATTTATAGTAGTACATAACATTTTGAGATAATAAATGAAAAGCACCGTTCATGGAGACAGTAAGCCGTACGTACGCATGAATGCTACTTTCATTTCTATTTCATATTTTAATTGAATGAAAACATAATGATACATTGATATATTATAATTAAAGTATAATACCATATATAATTTCAATAACTCCATCCTTTATATGTCCCCTGTAAAGTATGAATGAGTCATATCAATTTGAGGGGGCAGTATTCCGCACTCCCCCAAATGAAATTATCGCATTTACCCATTATGGAAACCATAAAGGTAGGATATAAATGTAAAATATAGAAGCATAAATAAAACATAAAAATAATATATATCATATATAAATAAAGTTCCATCTTAATGTCCACCCTGAGAGGTAGTAAGAGATAATCTAACAATCATTGTTTCATGAGGTGTTAGTTTTCCATCCACAGAAATAGTATGTTCTTCACCCATTAGATGGAGGTGTGCATAAATGTAGCTCAAATACTTATCATAAAAAAATCCTAGTATATTGAGGATACTGGTTTTGTTATAAAATAAAGTAATAAAAAGAGTTTATGGGTTGGAGAATTAAAATAAAAGAAAATAAGTTAAGAGGAATCGTTACCTTTAATTTGGGTAACTCCATTTGGTTTGAACCAAAAAGTTTCTTCTTGAAGTGATTTCTGCCTAAGGTAAGGCTTCTATGAGGAGGATAGGGATATTGAGAGATTATTTTTTTAGGGTTTGGATGAGATAAGGGGATTTATAGGTGTGGGGAATGAGTAAGAAGTGAGGGCTTTTTATAAGGGGGCGGTGGGGCTCTTTAGGAAAGCATGAAAATATTATTTTATTATATAATGATATTCAGTTTCTAAAGGTAAAAAACTCATTAAAGATGAATATAAGATGAGACATGGTCGAAATAAAAATATCCAATAGAATTGGATAGGTTTTTTATGTTATTTTAATATTTATATTCTTATTTATTTATATCATTTATTAATGAGGTAAATACTGCATCATTTTTGTGTCATAAATAATTTTATTTATTTGATGTATAAAAATTATTAAAAAAATACCACGAGGTAGAAAATATTTTATTCTTTAAAATAAATATTTATAGTTGAAAAGATAACTTATATACCCAATTTCAAAATTAATTTACTAAAAGATATTTGTTTGTGTCGTTTTTGCCTTTACTTTAAGTTAATTAAAAGAAAGTGCCATTATCACTCTAAAGAGGCTCCATGGGGTCCCAAAATCCACCCAATGATTCCCACAGTCATAAATGACTCAACCAATAAGGTTAATACATGCTTCAAGGTTATTTTGTATTATTATGATATTCTTTTTAACTCAAATTACTCAATTTATCTTTAACCGTGGTAAATAAAAGTCAAAAGTTATTATTCTCCAAAAATTATTTTCATCTTATTGAACCACATTTTACTTAATAATAACAACCATGTATGTTTTATTTTCTAAATTAAATTAACAGAAGTTGTAAAATTTCATTTAAATGAAAAATCCAGTTTTTTTAACTACTACTAAGTGGTTTCACTATTCATCAAACAGTGAAGTTTTTCAGAAAAATACCAAAAATTAAGCCTAATCCATATTTGATATTCCAAATTCAAAAATGATGTATATTTTACCACATTCAAAACATATAAGTTGAATTAATTAATTTTAAATTAATTTCCATTGTCAAAACAAATAGCGTGTTGTTAAGAAATAATAACTATCAAAATACCGACACTTGTTTATGTCCAATTTCAAAGTGAAAATAATTCTAATGACCAAAATTGGATTAATTGGTAAAAATATAATCTAATTAAAATTTAAAACAAATTAAAAATATAATATAACAATAAAAATTAATTAGATTAAAAGGCACTTTTGAATAAAAATCTATGTATTTTCACTATTCATTAAAAAATGAACTTTACCGGAAAAATACCAAAAATTTACACAAAGTAAATTTTGATGTCCCGAATCTAAATAATAAATTTATTTTTTCAAATAGAATGTATAAATGTGACCAAAAATATATTTAAAGAGGGTTATCCATTAAAAGGCGGAAAATCAACCTTTTTAAGTAAATTATGGTTAAAACTAGATTCATTCACATTTTTAGCCTGTAACATTTAATGTATAAATTTTAAAAACATTTAAAAAACATATATAATAATTTTTAATTAGTTATGTTTATTCCCACCATTACAATGACTAGGTGTTAACTACCATTTAAAATAATAATATTATATTATTAGTGTGCAACTTAAGATTTCCAAGAAACATGTTGTTGCGTATCGGGTACTCCATCGAATATAGCATCTCCTTTAATGTAGAATTAATATTTAGTTCACAAATATTAATAAATCTGAAAAATTCATTGTTCTTTATTACCTGGGATGTTACAAAGTGAACCATGATAATAAGGGAAAACATATCCAACCCTCATTAGTTTGGAATTTCCTATTTTATTTTGTATGAATGAGACCTATGAAAATATTATTGTTCATACTTTAGTGATATTTCATATGATTATCTACAGGGATTATAGAATAAAAAAACCACATATTCTATTAGTACAAGGATGAACCAAATATTCTAATGATTTTTTTTCATAATATGAGAGATTACATAAGGAAAAGGGAAATCTCATGAATGGATTCAATTTGGAGGTACAGTTAATGGTTATATTTCTAATGATGTAGATACTACAAATGAACTGTGAAAGGAATAAAGTATTAATGAATAAGATAATTACTCTTAGTTAATTTTTTTAGAATGAAGTGGGATTAATGAAGTATTTAAGTATTGGAATTAAAAGACTGTGCTTTAAAAATTATAAAATATATAATAATTTTTTAGTATATGTTTTTCATTAAGGATTTGAAAGGATATGTTGAATGTTATTGATTAAAAAGAAATTTGATTTTATAGCATGGTTATATTTTCTGGAAAATACATGATTAATGGGAGTTAACCCTTAATAACATCCTGATTTTGATAAAATTTTGTTGAGTTTGGATAAAATTGGATAGTATTATTGACCTTGGAAAAAATAATGGATTTTGTGAAAAATTGGTTTATTCTATAATGGAAGGAGTTTGCAACATTTTTGGATTTATAGAGTATATCCAATAATCTATCTTCTATATAAGTAATGAATAAGAATGTATGTTTTTAAAATGGTTTTATTTTATTTTTTGTTATTACCATATTTCAATAGAATACATGATGAATTTATTCACATGTTTTGTATGTGAAAATAAAGATATACTTTATAATGTACGGTGGATGAATGTTATGTTTATTTAAGTGACCTTCTTTCTAAAGTTTTATATTTTTATCTTTCAGAAGGGTTACATGATTTACCATTTATGGAATGGTTTAAGTTAAACTCTAGATGATGTTTTAAAGAATAAATTATTATCTCAACATATGAGGATTTATGCATATTGTATAACATGTGCTAACCATTTTTATGTGATAATAACTAAATCCACATGGAATGAATTATCATTCTATTTATGGATCTCATGATTGGTTAGTGCTTTATGAATGACAAATTTACCTTTATTTCTTGGAGTAATAGATGATGTAAAAATTGATCAAGGCACAACCAAAGTGTGATATTATGCATATGAAATGGAATGAAATCATGTGAGTATATATTCTTGTGAAAAATTATTCATCTTTTGGAAAAATATCTTGAAATAAAATTTTGTCCAAATATCATCATTTTTTATGATATCGATGACCTATTTTAGTACTCTTTGTTTTTGGGGTTTGTTAATTTTCTCTGAATCACCATATTTCTTAGGATCAATTATATATATCACTCTATGTGATTATTTATGCTTTTCTTACATGTCCAAATATTTACTTCCTATATATTTTCTTCTATGCAGAAACCCATTTATGAGTTACCTTAAGTAACTATTATGTTTCCATCTTTCCCTTTTTAAAATAAAGATTAAATATTTATTTTTATGATGTGGGTTTCTATGAATGGAAATTTCAAGTATTAAGTATTTGGTAAACCAGAAGAATTTAAATATAGACATTAATTTTAAGGGGGGTATAATGTAACACACTGAGTTTTTATGAATTGCTATTTTTAAAATAAAGTAATATTATTTCATGTATTTTATTTTATAGTACACCAAGTCAAGATTTCTTTATATGTAACACCACGTTAATATTGGGCTACACAAAACATTGAGTTCAGATTTTGGTACTCACAACACTGATTTTTGATTGTGTTATATGAATTACCATGTTTATATTACATTACACACAACACCACGATTAGATTTCCTTACGCCCAACACTAAGCTTATTAAACATTACACACAACACTGAGTTTAAATGAAAAATGATATATTTTTAAAATAATATTGTAGTTATCACCTAGCTATTAGAATGGTGGGTAAGAAAAGTATTAACAAAATTATGAAAATATATTTTATGAAAATTTACAAAATTAATTACGAATTAATTATATATGAAATTACAAATGATTTTAAAATAAATAAATCCCTTTTCTAAAGAAACTATTTTTCTATGAACAAAAATGTTTTATCTCAATAAATTAATAAAAAAACTTTTAATGAATTATTTAATGATATATATATATATATATATATTCAATCAACTATTTAACATTCATATTATGTGTTTTCTAGAAAATAAATAAGAATAAATCCAATCTTATGCATCGAAAGATATATTTTTTAAAAAGTTAGTTTTACAGCCTTTTAATGAATAACTTATTTTAAATCCAAATTTTAAATCTTTTATAAATTATATTTTAAAAAATCAAAAAAATGATTGCGAAATTTTAAATTTTTCTTAGGGTTAATTTTTGGGATTTTTATGAAATGTTTCAGTTTTTGATGAATATTATAAAATACTGAATTTTAAATGAAAAATGAATTTATGATTAATTTATTTATAAAGTTAAATAATATTATAAATTGGTTTTAAATTATAATTATATAAACTATAAATAAGATAATCCAATTTATGTTATTATAATCAATTTCACATTGAATTTGGATATA
Source organism: Viscum album (assembly GCA_963277665.1). Classification (NCBI taxonomy): domain Eukaryota; kingdom Viridiplantae; phylum Streptophyta; class Magnoliopsida; order Santalales; family Viscaceae; genus Viscum; species Viscum album. Next base: position 1,241,197,557 of record OY728130.1, on the reverse strand, counting down.
AAAACATTTTAATCTTTTGAACCTTTCTCTTTAAAAACCAGTTTTCTCATTGCATCCATGTGATTAATATTAAAGTAATTTCTACCACTTATATGAATTAAATTTAGAAAAAATGATTCCATATTTTTAATTATAATAATTTCAAATAATTCCAAATTAATATTTAACCAAAATGATTATTTAAAACTGTTATAATTAATCATAGAGATTAAGAGAAAAAACGAGTTTACCAAGGGACTAAACATTAATATTAAGGAGAAAATTGGATAAAAAAAACTTTTTGAAAACCCATTTTATGGCCATATTTATAAATTTAATCTTAATTTATCTTATTTTTTTCATTATTTATTTCTCTTTAGGCACAAACATTGATACATCTAATTTTATTTTCAAAAATACCATGTGTGTCCTCTCCCTCACTTATAAATGGCCACCAACACTCTTCCTCTCTTCACACCCTAAAAATAAATTTGTTCGGCTAATAAATTACCAAATAAATTCTCAAATTTCCAAAATTCATAATATAATCCTTAAATTGTTCATAAATCCAACCAAGCAGGCCTTTGGTGCAAACCCAAAGGAGATACCTGAAGAACAGGTAATGTTCATCAATGAACATCCTTGTTTTAACACTCCCTCAAACCGTTAAATTATTTTTATATAATAATATTATAGAAAACACATAATATTCCATATAATTATTTGTTTTTATGTTAATTTTTTGACCTAAAACCAAACATGCATTCATCAAATGAGCTATGAAATCATCGTTTGGGTGTAAGACAGACTACCACCTCACGAACTGATTTCGTTTGTTTTTCCATAACCACATATTAAGGTTGGTAATAATGATGGAAATGATATTTATATATGATATTTATAATATTTATTATTCCTTTATGGTTTTTGAATTATTATATAACACATACTTACAAGATTTGTATTTTATGGGAATGTGATAACGTCGTTCGTGTGTACAACAAACTACCGCCTCGCGAAGCGATGTGATTCATTCATGATTTACATCAAATGTATTAAGGGTTGATTTAACAGAAATATGTGATATATATTAAATTAAATTTATAATTTAATGATAACATATATATAATTTAATTTTCTTTCTTACAATACAATAATAAAATGGAAATAATATTCATGCATACGTACACCCTATCGTCTCTAAGAATGGTGTATTTAATTTTATATTTATATATTTTATAGATTATTATAAATAAATATATAATAAATTTAAATGATATTTATATAATTATTATCATTTATTAGTAGATTAAATTATGATCCCAGTAAGAGGACCAATAATAACTATTCAAAACATGTACGAAAAACAAAGCGGTTATTACCAAAAACATAACTTTAACAAAGAATTATTAATAAATAGGTAATATAAAGTAAAAATTAAATAATATATGGTATTATATATATGAATATAGTTATGAGATATTTTTATAATAAAATTATATTTATTATATAGGATGTTTGAATGAGTAAGATGACAGTCAAGGCTTAAGGTCAGGGATTTTGTCTCTCTTTTTACTTTTGTGAGACACATGCTCTATTCTCCATCTCTTTATTATATGTGGTGTATATAATGGAAATGAATGTAATTTATTATTATTATAATTAAATATTTTTTTATTTTAATATCCATTTTAGGATCTATATTTCACGAGTTTGCGATTTCAATGTTACCGATGAGGTAATGAGATTTTGTCTCAATTTTCCTTCTTTGAGACACATGTTATGTTATGAACCTATATTATCTTACTAGGTGTATATAATTACAATTTGACATGTTATTTCATGAATATATTTATTTTTATGATATTATATGCTTCATTTAATGTTATTATTTCACAGGGAGTACAATTCCAAGTTACCAAAGTCGTAAATGTTTATTATTAAAATCTCATCATTTATGAGGATTGTTTATAAATATGCTCCCATTTATGAAATTTGTCAATAATTATCGTTATTTTTATTATAATATTATTATTTATTATATATAAAGTTAAGTGATCTATTTTACCACTATTATTTAATTAATATATTTAATAAAGGGGTTTTAAAAATATTTAACCTCATTTCTCTCTTTAGTCAGAAATATGTTTTATTCAAAAAACATGTTTTCTAAAAATGTTTTCAAAAATGTTTTTAAATTATATTTTAGGATCAATTTCAATAAAAATTATTTTAAAATTATTTTATTTTAAAAATTTGTTTAAAATGGTTTTCATGTTTTCTTTTATACGTTTTCAAGGTTATTTGCAATGAAAAAGGATTTAAAAATGTTTTATGTTTTAAGAAGCATTTTTCAAATTAGAAATATTATTTTCCTCAAGAAATGTTCTAGATGATTTTTAATGATTAATTTATATGTTTTAAATGTTTATTTTCAAAGAAAAGGATATTGAAAATTATATATGTCTTCAAAAGTTATTTTTAATGAAAGGTTAATTTCCTTAAGACATGCTCCAATTTATAATTCAAAATCCTTCTCCATATAATATGACATCCTTTGATATAACTTATACTTGTATGGGGATACAATTCAATTATTCCATTCTTATTCTTCATTTGAATGGTTTATATTTATCATGAAGTGTTTTTTTATGAAACTCGTTTCTCTTCCATGGTTTATACCATAATAAAATTCTTGTGAACCCACTCCTTTTCCCGAGTTATGCTATGATGAATTGATTATTACGGTTGAATCTTTTTCATAGGCTATGATATGATGAAATGTTTATGATAACCCTTTAATTTCATGGGTTATGATAAATTTAATATTATAATATTTTGTAACACATATGTATAATTATTATGTGATGAGTGGGACCTATATCTACTATAAATTCATTAGGTAACGATTTATATATCTCATGAGATAGAAATCACTAGAATGGGGAGTGAACATGGTATTGTAATATAGGACTAGAAGAAGAAGTGAACCTGGTATAGTAAATTACTTTGTCCATTACAATAATTTGGAGAGTGAACCCATTCCACTATAAGGAAAGTGCTGTGACTAGGGATGGTGGTGTACTTATACTTGTAGGTATAGATCCCATGAAGTTATTTGATATGTTTTGGTGATGTGTCATGACTTATATGAAATGTTTTTTATTATTATGTGTCTACCACAATTCAATGACTTATTCCTATATTATTCTCTCATGTATTATTATCTTGATCCCCTTATCAGTCAAGAATTATGAACTTCCAATATTTATGCCACGACTCATGATTATGATATTTGATATATAGGCTATGGATTTTAGGTGTTATTCACATGTTCTCATACCCTTATATTTATGTTATGCTTAAATATCTCATTTATTTACCCTTATTGAGTATTTTCACTCACCATTCCTTATGTTCCTTTCCCTAAGTTATGAAGAAAGGTTTTGATTTGGAGTACTAAAAATATTTTTATGGTATAAATTAAAGATATTTCCCAATGTTATAATATTAGATTTCCATGTTTCCAAAGGCACTAAACTATTACACTCCTCAGGTGTGTGTTTGTGTATTGTAAGGGATATTCATAAAAATTGATTTAATATCCATGTGTGAAAATCCTTGGTCACTATAGTTGCCTTAAACTTATGAGGAATGGTTCCCATATCACATAGAGATGCTGTTAAAGTTTTATTCAACACAAAAAATAATTCCTTACAACCAAGGGGAGACTTTCCTGATAATATAATTCCTATCCATATTTCATAAACTAGGAATATCAGGTGTGGACTCTCCCATGGCTTCCTAAATACCATTTATAGAAGTACAAAGTGACCAAATGTAGTACCGTACTTTTGAAAATAATTATTAGGATTATGCGAGTCAATTAGAATATACTTTATTCAAACATATTTTGGTTATATTCTTGGCACAATATATCCTACACTTCTCCATCATATAGTTTTTCACTAAAAAATACGAATCATCCCTCTAGAAAAATCCTCGGTAGACATTAAACCACCTTTACAATTGACAATTAGCTTATCCTAAAATCATAGATAACCTTTATTCCCTTAAAATGTTGTGATGTAAGGTCCTATTAACTATGATTATTATAGATGAGTGACCTAATTCTGGTGTATACTATCATAAATTTTAGAAGATATGCATCAGGAGTCTCATAGTGATACCCCAGATCATGGAAGAGGAATTATCTCGTGTTCTTATCTAAGGTTGTGTAAAATATGTTACCCTACAATTTATTCCTCTTGGACATTGAAAAAAGGCTCTCAGAGCTAGTCCTTATATCGATTTTAGAGACTCTTTTCCACTAATAACCACCATAGTGAATTACATCACATTCTTCCCCCTCAAAATCAAAAAAAAAGATGTATGTGATGAAATGGTCATGGAATAATTTCCACTAGTATACCATCCAAGAAAAGAAAATCCATTTTGATTATTCCACACCCATTAGTTTAGATAGGTTACGGGTCTTGGGAGTTCTCCTATCATTCAACTCCTAAACACTCTCCCAAATATTGATTAAGGAGAAAGGGATTCCAAGACCTCCAAAATAGAAGAATCCAATGATACAACCATTATATATGCTCAAATTTATACCCTACCTTAGGATATTAAGGAACATAAATAACTCAGTGTTGAGAACATCTAAGGATATTTTCCCCATTAGAGAGGTTTTAAAGATGGTCTTGTGATACCTAACATAGAACCTTTCTTTAACCCTAATTATGTTGTGTTGTATTTTTTCATTAATGATAAATAATTATGAATAAATGTTGCGTTATTTCAATATAATTTTATTAATAATGTCTTGTATAGAGATTTTAGTTCCTAATCATGTTGAGGTGAAACATACGAATCCCAATAAAAGAATTAATGAACAATATTAAGGCTTGAAATTGATTTAGGTTTCTTACATTAGATTATTATAGATCCATTAACTTGATGCTAAATTATTATGAAGTGTTTATGTTGATACCATATTTTATATTTTCATGTTGGATATCCTTTTGGTAAATGAATCTTTTCATGAAGTTTATAAGTAAATGTCAATTACCATAGAGTATTTTTAATTATAAATCCTATATCTTTGTGGAGTCCCATCCTTATGTTTACCAATCCTAAGGTGAATATTATATGGGAAAAAATACATGGATGGGGTTGAGTAAAAACAAAAAATATACTAGAAACCGTATATTAGAAATGGAAAAAAGAGAATAAAAAATGGGACATCCCTCATGTCCAACACCAGTTGAGAAGATTTACATAATAGAGGCACCTACCATGATCAATGGTAATGCTATTCAGGGGAAGCTATGAAGTGTATGATCAATATGAATAAAAATAGAAAATATTAAACCCCATAGAAACTATGTTTAAAAAACTAAAAAATTTAAAATAGAAAGGAATAAACATTGAATTGGAATACCATACATTAAAGAGTATCAATATCATCATGAACGTCTTTGTACATGTCTAATGATGACCAAACAATTTCATCATAGAGACATCCCACCTCCATAAAGAAACCACATAAATATTTGAGTATCTCATCATATGAGAGGGATCAGCTATCCTTTATGGTGTGATATCACCTCATGTATAAATAAGGTAGGAGGATACAGAATATGTTACCTTGGAGTCTCGACCAAGTATTGGTCTAACATTACACAACTACTTCCATCACAAGGTAGTGGTTTTATAAACAATTAAAATATGCTACTTGATATCATGAGTATTTAAAAATTCGTTAAAAGACATGGGTAAATGAAAATACCACTTCATAAATATCATGAATGAATTCAAAACTCACTAAGTTAAATTTAATTTAACGCATAATTCAATGACAACTATTTTAAATGAAATAACCAATAACTATTAATATTCCAATACAATAAGTATATTGTATCCTTTTCCAAATGAATCATACCATATGATTCATGGAAATGTATATGGAATATAATCACATTAAATTATTCATTTGAAAATTGATCATATTTTATGATCACACATTGATGAAATAAGGTAGTGGAATGTAATCACATTACATTCCATTCCTTACAAATCCTCTAGTATTATGATATGACACATTAGAAAGTAGCATGTGGTTGAAATGAAATATCATTTCATGAATTGAAATACGACATCCTCCAATCATATAATATTATTTACCTATAAGAATATAATTCAAATGGTAAAATCTCATGCTTTATGATTGGTTCCCAATCTCTAAATATAATAGTCCATATGATTGAGTAAATATATATATCATTTAATGACCCACTTACACTAAATAATATAATTCCTTGTCTTATTCCTCCTAATATCATGTAATATATGATAACATAGGAAATTATATCCAAAACTCTTTTGAATATCTTAAAATTTATTTGGTAAATGTTATCATTAACTTTACATCATATCACATCCTATGTAATACCATGTGAATACCCATCCAATGATATTTATAGTTTAACTATACAATACTTTTGGAGAATAAATCTACGTAAAAATTAATCCCCATCTAGTTTACCACTATGTGTAACCCCATGGGCCTTTACCTTGTTGAAAATAATTATAAGTCACCATATCTATAAATGTAAGAAAATGGTGTCTTATAGAAAAGAATCAATGTTTTTGAAGTTACAAATGGACCTAACATGTTTTATATCAAGAAAATATATCTCTATAATTGTGGATACTAGTAGCATATCATGTTAGAATGAATTCTAAAATATTCCCTTTATCCAAGACATCAAGTGACCATAATACACAATGTATATCAATCCTATATATCTAATTCACGAGTTGTCAATTATTTAACTACAGAGTGACCTGGTAAATGAATAAATCACATCTCATTCATCATTATGGATGGCCACATCACATTCCCTTCATCTGAATAGATAATAAGATTACATGTACTATCTAGGTGTGGAAAAAACTTCCCATTCTATCTCAATTTAGGGCCCATATATCATACTCATAAAATTAGAGGAAAATACCTTCATAGTTGATCAATAACATATGAAATTATGAGGAATATACACAACTATAATTTGATTTTCTAATCCATAATGGCTTGCTTAATAAAGGTAAGAATATATAACCCGAATAGCCTGAAGGCCTTCTTTTTTATTGATTTTTGATAACCCCCGTTTCACGGGATGAGGGATAACCCTTACAAGGACCATACTCTTAGAGATTACATGGCCCATAGGTTTATGAGACATTACATGACCCTAAGGTCTTAGGGAATTCATCTAGACTATAACTACAAGGAACTACCCCTCCCTAGTATCTACATCATGATAGTATCTCTCCACCTTTTCATGGTCATTCGGCTATGCTTCCCTTTCCAGCACAGGCTGGTCCCGATTACATGACATACCCTCTCATTCTTCCAAATAAATTGGTTCTACTTTGTTGGGTGCGCCTGCTCCAAATACTCCTATGGGGCTACTCTTTTTTTTTATAGAGTCTATCTAGGGAAACTGCATTCATCATGTGGAAAAAAGTCCTGAGGTGGACCAAATTCCTTGAGGTGTACCGAAGGCCTTATGGTGGCCTAAAAGCCTTACTGGCCTGAAGCCCTTGGGTGGCCTGAAGGCCTTAAAGTACCTGAAGACCAAACCGTTGGCCCGAAGGCCCAAACAGGTGAATAGTTCTGGCTACTATAGTACCGAACAGTAACTGCTACAGTGTCCAATATAGTGTCTGCTACAGTAACTACTACAGAATGATCCATCCACCTCTAGTATAATATGGACATAGTGTGATATTAATATGTCATGACGTCAAATTTTTTTGTCTACTTTGAACAATTTCTATGTTTAATATCATCATCCTTTTAATCTTATTCTATTATACGTTTTCATTAAAATAGTGTAACTATTTACATTATTTTTGAACATCTCATCCTTATCCAATCAAGTCACCGTATCTACACACTATGACACCTTACTAATTATCTCATAAACATACTCCCGGGGGAGCGCGTCCTTCCATGAAATTTATATATGAATTTAAACCTCAAAAATATGATCTATTATACTCATATAGTCTACTATAATGTTTTCATAACCCTTGTGTCCTTAATATCCATATATAATTATTTTGGAATAAGTATCGACCTCACCAACTAGAGTTTTGAATCTTTATTATTCATTATGTATTAGAGAGATGAATAATAATAATGAAATGTCCTTTTAATTCCCAATAAATAAAGAGAAAAATTCTCAAGTGATAAAATTATACATAAAAACTCATTCTTAGTGGTTATTTAATTAATATGAGTTGAGCCTAATTTTTATAAAGCATAATCTACCGCATACAATTGTACTTCAATATTATGGGGAAATACTACATGAACATCCAATTTCGAAGAAACACATATTAATTCAAAAGGAACCTCCCAAGATGGTGGACTAATGATGGGGGTTATAGTTAATATCTTTTTTAGTTTATTTAAATACTTCCCATATTTTTAGTCAAACACGATGTTAGTGTTTTATTTGAGAAAATTAGATAAAGGCAGTGTAATTTTATAAAAAACTAATAAATCTCTTATAAAACCTTACATGAATAAGGAATTATCCAACACACTTAGTAGTGGATAATGGAAATGTAAATATCACATTAACCATTCATTTATTTAGATAAATTCATTCTTTATAAATGATATGCACAAGAACAATACCTATTTCAACTATAAAGTTAAATTTCTAAAAATTCAAGAGGAAACTCTTTTCAATCCATAATTCTGAAACTCTATCTATATTCTAAATAAATGATTCAATAAATATTTAATAAAATGTAAATTTATCATATAATACATCGTGGAATGTTTCAATTAAATCTGAAATGATTCTTTCCATGTAAAATTGATATATAAGTAGGGTGTTTTATAAAATAAAATGTATCCTCCAATAAGAAAACAAACCATAAGGGTAAGTGAAAATATTCTTGTCTTGATCTTATAGTGTAATGGTTACCTAAAAATTTCCATATAAACCTTCACCAAAATAGTAATTCCTTTTATCTACCAGTATCTTAAGTATTTTGTTTCTAAAAAAGTGAATGTGTAAATGTTATTCTTAGATAACATAGTTTATTCTTAAATAATCAATGAATTAATTCCAACTATTTTTCAATATTAGTGGACACTAGTTCATTATTTACATTTTTATATCAGTTATTCTTGTATTTTGGGGAAAATTTTAAGTGGGTATCACTCACTGAGAATTTGAAATTAGTTAAATGATGCCAATTTATAATAGTTTTCAAACCAATTTCTTAACAATGACCATTAATATTTGGTTTATCACTATTTTTTATTAACTTAATAGTTTTTAATCATTCTCTAGAAAAATTAAATACTTGAAAACAATTCTACTTATTCTAGGTATATAACCAAGTGTCTAGCCTATAAGTTTTATATTTTGTTTCAAAATTTCTAATAGTTCTTATTTTGGATTCGATATCAAATTATTTGAAATGAGCATAGGTATATTTTAACCTTCTAATAGATAGAAATATTTAACATTTGATGGTAATAATTTCAACTAAAAATAGGCTGATTATTCCAATAATGTTGTCAATGTAGTTTCACTCATGTTGTTAATTTGTATGTGAAGAGAAGAAGAGTTAAAAACAGTAAAAAAATGATACTAAAAAAATTATTCATCTGAATCATCTATAAAATGGTTATCACACACATTAGTTTAAAAATAAAAATAATTTTCAAAAATAGTTTTTTCATAGGTTTTGGTAACATCAAAGTTTATCCAAACATCATTATTTTATTTAGAAAAAGATTTTTCTCCCAAAAGAAAGAATTTTTTTCCAAAATGATATTTTTAAAAATTTCAGTTTTATTCATGATTAAATTTAATACAGTCAAAAATATTGAAATTCATAGTGTAATTACCAAATGGCATTGAGAGGGTGCATTTATTCACATTGATTATGGTCCTTATAGTTTTTATGAATGAAACCCTTACAATTTTTAGTCCATGAATGGTACCTATTTCCACCTCTATTTTGAGAATTTTGAAGTTAGTAGGGAATGGAAAAAAAGTAATCTCATTAAACAACTTATAATACACTAATAGATATTGAAATCTCTTCATTTTTTACTTTGTATTTAAATTATTTAATTCCCACTATTTTCATATTTTATGGGTAATTACCACATATTTATTTTTTAGAAATAATTTGGATTTGTTTTTTTAAAATGGCCTAAATTGTGATTGTTATGGATCTTATAATTATTATATTGTTAATTTTCAAAGTCATACTTTAATTTTTAATGATTTTTTATTTTATGTAGAAGATCTATAAGATATAAAACATGATATAGGAAAACCATTTCCAGAATAAAATCTTTGATGAAATTTTTATTCTTATGGAAGTTAACTAATTTTGGAATACCCAATAATATCCTAAGGAATATGTAAGAGTAATATACTCTTATGTCAAATCTATTCTAAATAATTTTATTGAAATAAAGAATATGACTACCAAAATATAGCTGATTTGGGAAGGATTTATAAAAATAGTGAGATATGTTAAAGTAATGTAGTCAATAATAAATGAAAATTGTAAAATAGTGGATTAAATTTGGAAGAGTATGCTGGTATGAAACATTCATCTAGAAAGTATACAAATGTCACCCAATAGATGAAATGATATATAAAATTCATTATTTTACAACTTGTGGGAATTTTAATCAGGATAAAGTGACACAAAAGGGTCCTTTTAAAGATTCCATGGAATATGTAAAAGTAATTTTGGATTATATTTTAAATTAAAACCCACAATCCACATAAAAAATATTATTAAAGTTATTTACTAAGCATAGGAATCTTATTATATGTAAAATTTATATTTGTATACATGAAGGCATATCCTTTGAAAAATCTAAATAACCAAAGCCTTGTATCATGGAATATGGAGTCATTACATGATGGATTAATAAGGCAAACACTTTGGAGAGATCATATAGAAGATAAATTTGTAAAATTTATAGTCACACCATGGGGAATAAAATAAGATAGATATAGGTAAATTAGTAAGAACCACACCGTGACCAATACACTTTCCTGGCATGAAACATTTGAATTGTTGAAGAGAATATCCATATATACTAATATTTTTATCCATTTAAACCCTTCCATTTTTTCAAAAGATTTAAATACAAGGGAACAAGATCATTTTGTAATAATTAAATATCATGGGTGGACTTTAAAGGATATTAAGGTCTCTCTAACTGCATGGATAATAAATACTTTCAACCAATGCATGAATAGAATCTTCCCCATTAATATAATATAACTATTGTTGTTTCCACTTGAAGGATTCTGTTTGAAAGTTTTTCTTGCACTAGAATAAATATCTATGTATTTTAATAATTATTGAGAAATAAGGCACTATTTGTTTGAGTGATATTTTCACTATAATCTAAAAATATCATCTTTTTTACATAGTTAGAAATCATAAATTACAACATGGACTTCATCCATGAAAAGTATATTAGGTTTACTATAATAGTTAATAAATTTAAAATAATATATTTAATTTTATTTATCTCTATTTTAATATTATTTTCATGTTTATCCCACCGTGACTCTCTTCTCAAAGGATATTTAAAACTAACCCTCATACTACTTCAATAGAAGTAACAGGGTTGTTATGAGTTTTATTGTGAGCTAATTATTTCCCATTACTCTATTTTGGGAATTTTTAAATGGATAAATGGATAGAAATATAATTTTTTTTATTATCCCTATTATATATATTCTTCTTCCCTTTTCATCAATATTACTTTAATTAAATTTATACATCATTCATATAGTGGACTTCAGCTTACATATTGATGTTTGGGAAGTGGTTACTTAGCTAAATTTAAGAAATGATCATCTTTATTGGAAAGGTTTTTATGTAGGATAATCACCAATTAAAAAATATGGTATAGAGTGATAGGTATATATCTCTAAATGGAATAGAATAATGAGAATCAATTAATTTTAAGAAAATGATATGCCTCACTATGAACTCCAAATAAAATCATCTATCTTCTTATTAAATTCGTTCTGTTTGAGTCAATATCACCCATATACTTTCTAACAATTTCATTTCAACCATTTAACATAATTTTATTATAGTTTAGTATAATTTATTTAGATATAAATAGTGATAATAAAATAATAGTGTTTGTGAGAGGCCTCCTCAAGAGAATGACCGAATGTCGTTCACTGTACAATATGCTTAGATAAGTAAGAAAAGTCTTGAATCAGGGTTTGATAAAGATCCCACTAATCAATTTGAAAATTTATAGGTAGGGACATCACTTTAATAAATTTTTTTTGAAAAAAACTACAAAAAAATCATAATTTTCAAAACATAAAAAAATAAGAATTCACTAACATATCATTTACTGGTCACTTTTATTCTTATAGAAACATGTTGTATAGAAGAGTTAATTAGGTAAATATTGATTATATTGTTTATTATTCATATACTTGGCCTATTAAATAAAAACGAAAAAGTTCATCAGAGAATTTTCTTTACAAAAACAATTTTAATTTTTTAAAAAAATTCATAAAGAAGTGAGTAAAAAATTGAAATCATCACCACTTCATTGAAAGAAATCTAAGATCTAAGGGAGGACACTACTATAAATGGGACTTTAAATGTGATAGAATATGCCTTTATCAAAACAAAAAAAATCATTGATTACCATATCATGGTTAAAAGACCTATAATTTTATCAACACTAGAAAATCATTTAAAAAATATATTAACAGTTCTAAAAAATCACATATAAATCACCCCTTTATCAATGCTGTTTTTATATCCCATAACGGACCCTTTTAACAGTGCCTTTTTAGTGCTATTAAATTGGGTAAAACTATATTTTTTTCTGACATATATGAACCTGACCCCTTTATCTGCGCTTCTACAACCCCTTTAACAATGATCCACCCCTACCCCTTTATCAGTGATTTTTATCCCACCACCCCTTTATCAACACTTTGTAAATTTTCATCCTCATGTGTGCCTGCCTGGATTCGAACCATACATCTCTCCGATGAAGATGGAATGCCTTTTACCACTACACCATTATGTTTTGTTATCTGTTTCATTATATTTATATTTATTAATATATATATATATATATTTACACATATATTTTTTATTCAAATATTTCTAAAATTATTTTTAAATACATTTATAAAATATATCTGTGTGTGATATATATACTTATATTTATTTAAATATATAATATATAATATTAATTTATATATATTATAATATAATATTAATATATATCTATTTATAAATTCATACATATTTGTATATATAAACGTTATAAATATATTTTCATAATGTAAAAAATGGTTAAATATTGTTTTAAATACATTTCTTGAATATGTATTTATTTATATATATTAGAATATACATATACATATATTTTTGTTAATAATTGAATCACACATGTTTATATATAAACATTAATTGTATAGGTATATATATACAAATGAATGCATTTTTGTAATGTAAATAAAATTGGACAATTCTTTAATTTAAATTAAATGAATAATATATATTTATTTTATATTTTTAAAAATACATTTCTACGTAAATATGTTGATATATAAATTTATACAAGTAATTTATTATAAGTAAATATAATAAAATATGAATATATTTAATTATAAATAAAACTAAATTATGAAAAAATGGTAAAATTTCAAAACCAAAATATCAATATGAACATAAGACATGGGAATAAATTTAGTTTCAACTAAAAATAAAGAAAAATAACCCCATAAATGAGGCTTAAATTCCATCAAATATAAAAACAATTGGGGTAACCTGACTAAAAACCCAGTTTTAGAGGCTTTATTAGCCCTTTTTTGCCTCTAAATCCATGACATTGGATTCTACCCTATCATTATGGTATAGAAATCCCAGATCAAATGTTATGGTTTGTAACTACCCAATGTTTTTCAATGGAAATTTCCTTCTCATAAGTATGTCATAAAATCACATGAAAACACAACATAATGAACTACTAAGTGCTAAGTGACCCTTAAACGTATGTTTGTAACTTCTGTGTTTGGAATTTCGAAAATCTGGCATACAAGGTTGTAATCAGTAAGTTATTTGGAGTCTGATAAGGAAAACATAATTTTTGGTGAATAGTAACCTACCCTAATGAATAGTAACATACCCTTATGAATATTGATATACCCTAATGAATAGTAACCTCACCTATGGTGGTATAAAAATAATATTCAAGTTGGAAGTACGATATACCTTTATTTTAGAATAAGTTAATGAATGTTTTAAAACTCGTTTTGATAATAAATTATTATTTTCATTAAATATTAAAATAATCATATTTAGAAAATGATTTTTGAAAAATGGACTTCATTTTTGGATTCTACACATTGAAAAATGGTTAGGGTGAATTTTTGGGGTTTTTCTGAAATACTTGAATTTTTGATGAATAGTAGAATCCGATAATTCACAATAAATGCTAAATAATGGATTAATTGAGTCATCGATGATGTTCTGCTGATGTAAGACCACTTGGTTCGGGATCACATGATAAAATCACTATTCTTGGTCATGGAATACTTACTTTCTTGTGAAGAAGTAATAAATTAATGATTATAATATTATGAAATCCCTCTACTCCTCCACTATAAAACCCTCCTTCACTCCCTCCTCTCCCCACTCCTCTCAAGCCTTGTGCCTTGACATTATTCTAAAAAAATCTCTCCCCAAGGTCCTCCTACACATCCAAAAGCTCTCAGACTCCTCAAAATACCAAAACCTCTCCCCTTAAGAGGTTCTCAAAGGAGGAAGTCTCAAGAGGTAAATTCCTCTTCCCAATTTCTTCTTTTCTTTTAAGTTATATTCTTTTTTATTTCTTTCCTCACCACCCTTCACCATAATAGTATGATAAATCTAGAAACATGCATGCACTGTAATGTCTTCATTCTAGTGTTATATTTCATTATCTTCTCTCCTTTCCCCCCATTTTATTGGAAAGAAATGAAATCACCATTTGAGATGTGCTAATTTAGCACATTCAAGGACAACAATTTATCAATTTCTATTATTATCTTAAATTCTAGTCATGAAACCATTTGTGTTATTGTTTAACTAGATTATTATATATGTAATATATCATATTTTTGGTTTTTTAATCCTTTGGTACAAATGTAATTGAGTTATAAATCAAAACACATTCATTGTAATCAAATCCACCGATTAACAAAAACAGTTATCACTATGGTTATATATATAATAATTCAACTTCACTCAAAGTAACCTAATTAAAATTAAAACCATGTAATCTCTTAGATATGAAATAAATTATAAAACTTTAATTCTGGAAAACAACTCTCATCTTGCATTTAATCCAAACTTGAATATAAGTGAACCGATCTTTTAAAGCCAAGTAAACAAACGGCCCCGAACAATGAAATTGAACATTTTAACTAATCAAAAAGAATTTGAATGAACTAAAAAATGTTATAACAATTAAATTGAATATAGAAGAGGTTATGGAATTATTATTTAATAAGCATAACTTTTTTATTCAGGTCCTTAATAACAAGTGGAGAACACCAACGAATTTAAGGTAAGGGATCCTCCCCTTTTTACTCCTAATCAATATTGTTCTCTATGATATGCCTTTTTGTGTAATACCAAGTGATGGGGTACTCTTATACACCTTCCCCATACTTCCCTAATGTTTTATAAGTGATGTGAAATCCATTATCTCTCTCATCAATCCCTCTTAGTTACACCTGATACCATGCCAATAAACCATGATGGATTCTACCCGAACTTCCTTCATTCCTTTGGGTTGATCTATCTTTCTTTTTACCAAAATATTGTTGTCTTTTCTTTTATTTATAACATTAACATTATGTTTATATTCTACAAACTCATGTTCCATGATCTATCTCTCATTCTCTTTCTGGTATCTACATTCTTTTAAGTGAATCTCTCTTCGATACATCCCAATAAGTACACTCGTTTTAAAAAAACTTCACGAACTTTTACCCAATTTCAAGTGAACTCTATCTTCTGTTTTAAGACACCATTATCTTTGTAAATTCTGTATTTTTATTACAAAAACATTGGTTGAATTCTGGTTTTAGATAAAATAATGTCTCCTTTACTATTTTAAAAGATCTATAGAATTTTCCTTAAAACTGCACAAAAATGTTTTAATGCTAATATTTCAAAAATACATTTCTCATATATTGTCACTTATGTTTGACACCACTTACCATGTTATATGACTATTTTACCCTATGATCCTCCATGAATTTTCTAATTCTTTCCTTACATGGACACTTTCATGATAGTCTCATTGGTTATGATTTATGTCATGATTGTGGTACCCAATTCTTTCCATAGGTACCCTTATGTTTGCATATGGTTGATTATTGATGATTTTACATGTGGTAAGAATATTTATGTGGCAAGAATATTCATGAAGATGTTGATTTGGGTGCACCTAGATAGCGCTCCAATGCATTGGGTAAGGTTAAGTCTCATGGGATGTGATGTGAAACGAGATTGGCAGTGAGCCTTGACCCGTACTAAAATGGGAAACAGGATTGGCGGTTAGCCTTGACCCATACTAATGATATGATTTATGACTCTTCCACATTTATATGATTCCATGTTTATATGATCCCATGCTTATATTAAATGATTTTACAAGTTTCATGCTTTGGATATCATTATTTCATGCCTCCTAACTCATGTGCTTGAGATATGTCCTTATATTCATTCCCTTACTGGGCTTTTTAGCTCATACCTTTGTTCATGTGTTCCCCAGGGTACCCTATGCAGATTTAAGGGATCAAAGGAAGTTAGAAGCTCTTTATAGAGATTAAATAAAGATGTTTTTTTATCCCCATGTTTTATGTTATATATACCTAGTATTCCATGACACGAGACTTAACGATCCTTGTCTTGTACTCTGATGATTAATTATGATTAAAATCATGAAATGTTTTATGTTAAAGGCTCAGGTCACTATAGTTTGTATTAGAGGATGGTCTAGTTATTTTTGGAGATTAAGAATAGAAACCCTTAGTGAGAACCTTAAGGATGAGACTAAGTATAAGAAAACAGTCCTAAATTTTGGTGAGTATAGAGTAAATGGTTTATCAAGAAAATACATCCCTTTCTGGATACGAGCAGGTAGAGGTGGCTTTGGCACAGATGTATCTAGGGGTAAAACCCGAAAACACCGCTTTGAGCTAGACTTGAATGGGAACTGGTGAATGATAAAGGGACTACCTGCACTCTTGGTTACGACACTCTCGGGGGATATGCTTCGGTAGATTCATGAGCTTAGTATAAACCGTTATTAAGGGACAAAAATAAGCCTATAAGAATATAAGTTAAGAAATAGACCCGGGATAACCTAGATATAAACCTAAGGAATCAAAAGTCAGGATATACTTCTTCTTTATAAGTTCATACTTTTATGTTCAAAGTTTCTTTTTATGCTCAATAGCAAAGTATTCAAGACCTCTAATTATATGTTATTTTTCTTAGTTAATGGTGGGAAATAGAAGAAAACATTCCAAAAACCAATGTGATAGGCATTGTGATGATTTCCCTAATGACATTCCTGATGTGATGGGAGTGGGTGCTCAAAACTTCATGGTAGTAATTTCTCAGCTGGCTCGAGTAATGAATAATAACTTGAGTTAGGTGGAACATACCCTTCCTCATAGGAAAGAGCAAGTTTCGGTAGAATCCTTCATGCGGTAAATTCCACCCATGTTTAGTGGGTCTTCTGATCCCCTCCCAACAGAAAAATGGGTTAACTCCATTGGAAAGATTTTCTCTGCCCTCCAGTGCTTAGAAGAAGAGAAAGTTGTACTTGCAGTCTATCATTTTGATGGAGATGCTGATCAGTGGTGGACACTAATCAAAAATACAAATTACCAAGAGAAAATTAATTCCATAGAATGGGAGTAATTCAAGAGGATTTTTTTCAAAAAATATTTTCCTCGAACCATCCATCTCAAGATGGAAAGAGAGTTCCTTGGACTCAAGCAGACGATATATGAGTCCATCGGGGTGTATGACGCGAACTTTAAAAGGCTTGCAAGGTACGCCTCTGGATTTTTCAAGAACACCGAAAGCAAGATAGATCACTTCTTTAGCGGACTAAAGCTGAGTCTACGAAAAGTGTTGGAGATTTGAGACTTCGACAGCTATGAGGAGATTGCCCATTGTGCCCTCAAGGATGAAATGGAGATTGGATACTCTCAGTGTTCTCATGGGCTTAGTGAAAAGAAGCTGAAAATGTAGAATAACATGGGTGGTTCATCAAAAAAATCCCATGATGGAAAGAAGTCTCACTTTCCCCTTTGCATAAATTATAGGAAGAAGCATCTTGGTGACTGTCTCAAGGGAACCAAGAATTACATCAAATACAGAATGTTTGGTCACATGTACAAGAACTATCGAAGGGATATGAAAAATCCTGCTAATGTTGAAGAAGAAATGAGGGTTCAGATCAACACTCATCTTGCAGTGCAGTGTTATAACTGCAAGGAGTTTGGGAATTATGTGAATAGTTGCACTAAGCAGAGGGTTGTCAGAGGAAATCAGCAACAACATCCAAGGAAAAAAAGGAACAGCTTATGCTATCACTACTACTGAGGTGGATCCAGAAAAAGATGTGGTGAAAGGTAGGCTTGTTATTCATTCTAGAATAGTGAACGTACTATTTGATTCTGGTTATACGCATTCTGTCATATCTTGTATGTTTAGTTAAACTATTCAAACATCACCTCAAAATTTGGAGGAAAATTTATCTATGAGAATAGAAAATGAGGATATTATTGCATCCATGGTTTATAACATCTCCTCAGTTAATGTTTGGAGACTGAACCTCCCAGAAAATCATTTCATACTTCCTTTAGTGGAGTTTGATGATATCTTGGGCATTGATTGGCTATCTTTGTAAAAGGACAACATCAATTTTCGGGAAAGGGATATATCTTTTCACATCACGAAGCATCCTCCGATTCTTTACAAGTGTAAGGAGGAAGATGAGTCTCCTTTAGAATATTCATCTCAAGTTTTTGATACTACTTCCTTGTGATAAAGAATATCTTTCTCAAATTATTGGGACAAAGGATAGAATCATTCTTGAAGACATGACCATCATGAGGGATTACACAGATGTATTCCCCAAAGAGTTTCTTGGACTTCCTTCTGACCGAGAGGTTGAGTTCTCAATTGAACTTATCCCTAGATCTCTGCCAATATCAAATACACCATACAAAATGGCCACTGTAGAGCTAGAAGAGCTGAATAACCAGTTACAGGAGAATATGGACAGGGGTTTTATATGCCCGAGTGCTTCACCGTGGGGTGCTCCAGTCCTCTTCATCAAGAAGAATGATGGATCAATACGCCTCTGTATTGATTATTTTGAGCTCAATAAAATCTCTATAAAGAACAAGTATCCCCTTCCATGGATAGATAAATTGTTCGATCAGCTTCATGGGGCCAGTTATTTCTCTAAGGTGGACCTTCAGTCAAGATATCACCAACTAAAGGTGGGGATGGAAGATATTCCCAAGACTGCCTTTTGAATGAGTTATGGACACTATTAGTTCATAGTGATGCCCTTCGAACTCACTAATGCTCCAAGAATTTTCATGGATTTAATGAATAGAGTCTTTAGAGATTACCTCAACAAATTTGTGGTGGTATTTATTGATGATATTCTGATATACTCCAAGATCAAGGAGGAACATGAGGATCATTTGGAAACTATTTTAATGAATTTTTGAAGGGAAAAGTTGTATGAAAAATATAGTAAATTTATGTTCTGGATGGAGGAAGTATCATTCTTGGGGCATGTTATCATCAGGAAAGGGATATCTGTGGACCCTTCCAAGATGAAGGAAATTGAAGAGTGGCCGAGGCCAACTTCTTTAATGGATATCCACATCTTTTTAGGTCTATTTGGGTATTATCGATGATTCGGGAATAATTTTTCTCTATTGTCAAATCCAATGACCAAGCTGACACAGAAGGGAGTAATGTTTGTCTGGACATAGGAATGTGAAGAGTGTTTCAAGGAGTTGAAAAAGAGGCTTATCACTACGATGGTACTCACAATCCCTTCAAGTGGAGAACACTTTGTGGTGTATAGTGATGCATCTAAGAAAGGATTAGGTTTTTTGCAATTTAAAAATGATAAAGTGATAGCCTATGACTCAAGGTAGCTGAAAATCCATGAGCAAAACTATCCCATGCATGATCTGGAGTTGGCAGCTATGATCTTTACATTGAAAATATGGCGGCATTATCTCTATAGGAAAAAATGTGAGATATATACTGACCACAAGAGTCTCGAATATATATTCACATATAAAGAGCTTAATATGATCCAGTAAAAATGGATAGAGCTCATTAAGGATTATGACTGCTTAATCCACTACCATCCTAGTAAGGAAAACAAGGTGGAAGATGCTTTAAGTAGAAAGGATCCTGCATCTTTATCAATGATGAGAATTGAAAAGGATTCGATCTTCTTAGATTTTCATAGAATGGACATGGGAATTATTAAGGAACATCATCAATCATTTCTCAAATTATTGCTCAACCATCCCTCTTGGAGAAAATAAAGGATGCTCAAAGAAATGATGTGGAAATTCAGAAAGGGGTGGAAGCTGTTAAAATGGGGAATCCTCCGATTTCAAAATTGATGAGGAAGGATTTGTAAGATTTGGGACACTATTATGTGTGCCATCTGATCCAGAGATAAAGAATGAGCTATTGAATGATGCACATAGCTCGAACTTCTCTATCCACCCAGGGAGCACAAAGATGTATCGATATCTCTGAGAAAACTTTTGGTGGGACAATATGAAAATGGAGATTTCCGAATATACATCAAAGTGCCTCGTATGTCAGCAAGTGACGGTTGAGAGACAAAAGTCTAAGGGAATGATGCAACCACTACCCATACCGGCATGGAAGTGGGAGAACATTACCATAGACTTTATCACTGGACTTCCAAATACATCTAGAGAAAACAATGATATATGGGTTGTTGTGGATCATCTTACAAAGACAACTCACTTTATCGTGGTTTGAGAGGACTTCTCATTGGATCAATTTTCACGAATTTACATCAAAGAAGTGTTAAGTTTTCATGGAGTACCACTATCTATTATATCATATCGTGATTCTAGATTCACCTCAAAATTGTGGAAAAGTCTCCCGCATGCTCTGAGCACTGAACTGAACTTTAGTATGGCCTATCATCTTCAAACTGATGGCCAATCTGAGTGAACTATTCCGAAATTAGAATACATGTTGAGAGCGTGTTCAGTGGAATTCAAAGGAGGATGGGACCAACATCTTTCAATGGATGAATTATCCTAGAACAATAGTTCCACTCGAGAATCCGAATGGAACCATATGAAGTCCTTTATCAGAAAAGGTGCAGAACACCTACATGTCGGGATGAAGTCGGTGAGCGTAAGTTGCTAGGACCTGAAATGGTTGAAGAAATGGTGGAGAAGGTGAAAACCATTCAGCAGCATATCAAGGCAGCCCAATGTCGACAGAAGAGTTATGAAGATAACTGTCAATGAGACCTTGAGTTAGAAGTTAGAGACATGGTATTTCTATGTATATCCCCATGGAGAAGGTCATGAGGTTTGGGAAGAAAGGTAAGTTAAGTCCCAGGTACATCGGTCCCTTCGAGATCCTTGATTGAGTCGGAGCTGTGGCCTATCTACTGGCACTTCCACCTACCATGTTTAAAGTACAAGATATCTTTCATGTATCCCTCTTAAAGAAGTACATAATAGATGATTCACATGTACTCTGTTTAGAGGTGGTATTGTTGGAGGATGATATCTCTTACGAGGAGCAACTATTGAAGATCATGGATCATAGAGAAAACGTTCTACACAAGACTACTCATCTGGTCAAGGTACTACGGAGAAACCATAAGTATGAAGAGGCAACATGGGAATTGGAGGAAGCAATGAAGGAAAAGTATCCACACCTATTTTTGGCTTAAAATGAAAAATGAAATTTTGAGGGTGAAATTTCATAAGGGTGGAAGAATGTAACGACCCAATGTTTTTCAATGGAAATACCCTTCTCATAAGTATGTCATTAAATCACATGAAAACAAAACATAATGAACTACTAAGCTCTAAGTGACCTTTAAACTTAAGTTTGACAGTTATGTGTTTGGAATTTCTGAAATCTGGCCTACACAGTTGTAATCAGTAAGTTATTTGGAGTTCGATAAGGAAAACATAATTTTTAGTGAATAGTAACCTACCCTAATGAATAGTAACATACCCTTATGAATAGTTATATACCCTAATGAATATTAACCTCACCTATGGTGGTATAAAAATAATATTCAAGTTGGAATTATGATATACCTATATTTTAGAATAAGTTAATGAATGTTTTAAAACTGGTTTTGATAATAAATTATTATTTTAATTAAATATTTAAATAATCATATTGAAAAAATAATTTTGGAAAAATGAACTTTATTTTTGGATTCTACAGGTCAAAAAATAGTTAGGGTGAATTTTTGGGATTTTTCTGAAATACTAGAATTTTTGATGAATAGTAGAATCTGATAATTCACAATAAATGATAAATAATGGATTAATTGAGCCATCGATTATGTTCTACTAATGTAAGACCACTTGGTTCATGATCACATGATAAAATCAATATTATTCGTCATATATACTTACTATTCCTTGTGTTATGAAGAAATAAAAAATTAATGATTATAATATTATGAAATCTCTCATCTCCTCCCCTATAAAACCCCCTTCTCTCCCTCTTCTCTTCACTCCTCTCAAGCCTTCTGACATGCCATTATTCTACCCAAGTCTATCCCCAGGGTCCTCCCCCACGTCCAAAATCTCTCAGCCTCCTCAAAATACCAAAACCTCTCCCCTTAAGAGGTTATCAAATGAGGAAGTCTCAAGAGTTATATTCCTCTTCCCAATTTCTTCTTTTCTTTTAAGTTCTTTTCTTTTTTATTTCTTTCCTCACCAACCTTCACCATAATAGTATGATAAATACAGTAACATACAGGTATTGTAATGTCTTAATTCTATTGGTATATTTAATTATATGCTCTTCTTTCCCCACCTTTTATTTGAAACAAATGAAATCACCATTTGAGATGTGATAATTTAGCACATTCAAGGACAACAATTTATCAATTTCTATTATTATCTTAAATTCAGTTCATGAAAACATTTGTGTTATGGTTGAACCAGATTATTATATATGTAATAAATACTATTTTTTGTTCTGTAATCCTTTGGTACAAATGTAATTGATTAATAAGGCAAAACACATTCTTTGTAATCAAATCCAACGATTAACAAAAAATGGTTATCACTATGGTTATATATATAATAATTCAACTTCACTCTAAGTACCCTAATTAAAATTAAAACCTTGAAATCTCCTGGATATGAACTAGAATATAACTTCAATTCTGGAAAGCCACTCTCATCTTGCATTTAATACAAACTTGAATATAATAGAACCGATCTTTTAAAGCCAAGTAAACAAACGAGCCCGAACAATGAAATTGAACCTTGTAACTAATCAAAAAGGATTTGAATGAATTAAAAAGGGTTATAATAAATAAATTTAATATATAAGAGGTTATGTAATTATTAATTAATAAGCCTAATTTTTTTATTCAGACCGTTGATAACAAGTGGAGAACACCAATGGATTTAAGGTAAGGGATCCTCCCCTTTTTACTCTTAATCAAGATTGTTCTCTATGCTATGCCTTTTTGTGTAATACCAAGTGATGGGATACATTTATACAACATAACCATAATCAATTAATGTTTTATAAGTGATGAGAAAACCCTTATCTCTCTCATCAATCCCTCTTAGTTATACCCGATACCATGCCAATAAACCATGATGGATTCTACCTGAAATTCCTTTATTCTTCGGGTTGCTCTATCTTTCTTTTTACCAAAATGTTGTTATCTTTTATTTTATGTATAACTTCAAAATTATATTTATATGCAACAAAATCATGTTCTAAGATCCATCTCTCATTATCTTTCGGGGATATACATGCTTTTTTAAGTGAATCTATCTTCGATACTTCCCAATAAGCACACTCCTTTTAAAGGCACATCCCAAACTTTTACCCAATTTCAAGTGCACTCTATCTTCTATTTTAAGACACCATTATTTTTGTAAATTATGTATTTTTATTAAGAAACCCTACTTGGTTCAATTCTTATTTTAATAAAAGAATGTCTTCATTACTATTTTAAAAGATCTATAGTATTTTCCTTAAAACCGCACAAAAATGTTTTAATGCAAATGTTTCTAAAATACATTTCTTATATGTTGTCACTTATTTTGAAACCACTTACCATGTTATATTCCTATTTTACCCTATTAATGTCCATGTATTTTCTAATTCTTTCCTTATATGTACACTTTCATGATACACCCATTGGATATGATTTATGTCATGATTGTGGTATCCAATTCTTTCCATGGGTACCATTATATTTGTGTATAGTTTATTATGTATGATTGTATATGTGGTAAGAATATTTATGTGGCAAGAATATTCATGAAAATTTTGAGATGGGTGCACCTAGATAGCACTCCAATGCATTGGGTAAGGTTATGTATCATGAGATGTGATGTGAAACGGTATTAGCGGTTAGCTTTTACCCATACTAAAATGGGAAATGGGATTGGCGGTTAGCCTTTAACAGTACTAAAGATATGATTTATGATTCTGCCACATTTATATGATTCCATGTTTATATGATCCCATGCTTATATTAAATGATTTTATAAGTTTCATGCTTTGGATATCATTATATCATGCCTCTTAACTCATGTTCTTGAGATGTATCCTTATGTTCATTCCCTTACTGGGCTTTTTAGCTCATCCTATTGTTCATGTGTTCCCCAGGGTACCCTATGCAGATGTAAGGGATAAAAGGAAGATAGAAGCTCCTTATGGAGATTAAATAAAGAAGTTTTTTTATCCCCATGTTTTATGTAATATGTAACTAGTCTTCCAAGACACTAGACTTAATTATCCTTGGCTTGTGCTCTGATGATTAATTATTCTTAAAATCATGAAATGTTTTATGTAAAAGGCTTGAGTCGCTATATGGTTGTTTAAAGTTCAAGTTGTGATTTCACCTTATTTTAGATATATATATATATTTTTCATATCTTAGAATTGTTATTAAATGACTATTAATCAATAATAGTTAGAAAATTATTAATTAAAAAGTTTTTTTATATTATTTTATAAGCCACTTTAGCTAAATATCTTATATATTAAGTGAAAATTCCTTTTTATCCTTATCTAAAATAAATTTAAAAAATAAATATTATATTTATATCAATATAAATATCTTTATATATTAATATATTATTTTAATGATTTTTTTTTGAAATATACCATTTATCAGTGCTAGTAAAAAAGTACTCATAAAGGGGGGTCTTTATCAGAGATTCTAAAAAATTACTAATTAAAACTATGCTTTATCATCAATTTTTTACTATCAATTATAAAACCCCCATTTATCAGTGCTTTTTTACTAGTACTATTAAAGTGGGGCCTTTGTCGGTGGTTTTTTTCAAGCACTGATAAAGGGATAAATTTAACTGTACTTTTTAGCACTATTAAATACCCCTTTAACAACACTAAAACAAATCACCATTAAAGACCCCTTTAAAAGTTCTTTTTCTAGCCTTGAAAAGGGGGTCTTTAATAGTTTTTTAAGATAGTGCTATTAAAATCCTAGAGATGGATGAAACTGATTTTTTAGTTGTGGGAACAACAACAAAAAAAAGATAAGGAAGAAGAAAATCATATTCCACAAACATTTTCATAAAAGGAAATGAGAAGGTTGAGAAGAAAAAAATTAAAAATTTACCATCAAATATTACTCAACCATTTATAGAAGAGATTCATGAAGAGTGCATGTCATCTGATACACATATGTAAGAACCCAGATCTTCATTTCACATATGAATATTTATTTCGAGTTGTTTTTAGAGAAAAAAAGAAATAGAAATTTTTCTAAGTACATTTTGTGTACTTATGAGTACATTTAGTGTACTTGGGTACCATGTAAAGGCATGTATTGGTTGTGTAACGACTGAGTACTGGGCCATTTGGTGACCTGAAATACAACCTAAAGTGGGGGCCAATTGAGGGTAATACACGGCGTGTACATTTAATGAACATGTTGTGTAATTTTATTTTTATTTGATAAATCAGAGTGGGGTTGTATCACATGTCCAGAAAAAATTTCATATCCCCTTAGTTCATATAGGAGAGAGATTAAATGACCATGAACTTCTATCCCCTTATGATTCACCATCCGACCTTTAATTGAGACGTTATTGGGTGCATTTGAATCCCACCGGCGAGTTCTCAATTTTCCCTAGAGCCTCTCTTCCTAATTATTACTCTCTTTTGAGTTATCATGGGATGATGGAATTTAACCTTTTTGTAGATCTACATCATTTAAGGGCCTACGTTCAAATATATAGATCGCATGATATCGAGGTAGGTGGTTTGTACCTTTCATTGTTCTTCTTTGGATTATATATTCTAAAAGTACCACATACCCATGTTTGGGGTATTGATTGATTGGGAAATTAACCCTATTATTTACCTGCTATGGTTTAATTGATTGAAATGGGTTGTAGAATATGCGTAAGGTTATATTACTTGTTTATAGGACACCCAATGGGTGAGTTTCCTTAGTTTGATTGTATATAGCCGATTGGCCTAGGTTGCCTATGCGGTGTACCTTATTTCCATGCCTTGAATTGTTTAGGATCGAGTTTGATATAAAATATGAATTGCATGTGTTGTGATTGTGAATGTTATCCATTTAGTAGTTGTAGAATACATGTGTTTCCTAGTTATGATATGCGCGTTGTTTTTTCAATGGACCATGAGAACCTTCGACCAGGAAAACTGTGGGGGTTTCCAGGTTTATTTACACAAGAACATGAGAGACTTGCTATAGACTTTGAACCAGGTGTATTGACCATGAGAGCTACCTAGTAGGTCATTTATGATTTATTTAGGCTATGTTGACCCAGGGCATATTGATCGTGAGAGCTACCTAGAGGTAGTTTTCAATTTATTGATGTCATGTTGAACTAGGGGTATTGACCGTGAGAGCATCCCAGGTGGTAGTTTTTAAATGATTGTTGCTATGTTAAACCAAAGGTGTTAGACCATGAGAATTTCTAAGTGGGTTGTTTATAAATTTAATTGAAAACTGATGGATTATTTACTTTTGTGTACTTATAAGATTCTTTCTTCATTTATGCATATTACCTGCTATATATATTCACTAACAGTTAGGCACGAATATTTTGGTGGTTGCCTACTTGGATTCCTCTCACACCCTATTCGGGTCATGATTTTGGACCCAAACACATTATATGGTTGCAGGTATAGATAAGGGCAAGCGTCCTTCTTCATTAGGTACTTGATTGCTGTTGGAGCTGAAGAGCATGGGACCAAGGTGTGGCTTACGATGCTGCTGGAGTTTACTTGTTTTTCTATTGTACTCTGGTTTCTGTATTATTTTCCAGCATTATGACTTATTTAGCTGCTTTCCTAGATATATGTGACATGTATCATTTATATATGCTCCATTTGTTATATTCTTATCAGTCTTTTGTTGTTAACATCCTTTATTTGTATTATTGCTTCCGTTATTATTTACTATTGTTATTCCCAGGTGTATACTCTTCCAATGAAGGCCTAGTTTCCCTATTATCAGATCTTGGCCCTCACTGCTAGTCGCCAGCCTTTGGAATTTGGGGAAATATTCTTGAGGTCATGTTACCAACCAGGTATGGGGCACCCTTGGGTGGCACCCGGAACCGGGATGTTACAAAGTTGTATCAGAGGATTTTTCATTTTTTCCTTGCATTAATATATGGAGCCTATAAACTGAGATAGGAAGGAATTGGTACTTGGTAATAATATGTGCTCGGAAGTAGCTAACCCATGTATTAGGAAAATCCAAGTTACCTCAAATATTGTAATTTTTATGGTTTTTTAATTGTTACAATAGATTTGATTTAACCGTTGGGTGATTCACTTGTTTTTTGTTGTTATGATTTACATCATTGTGGTTCTATTTCTATTTAAACCTGATGAGATGATGGTATTCCATCTCATGTACCATATATGAACTTTTTAGAAATCACATTCCATGCATTCTTGTCATGCCATTTAGGGTGAATTACTTATTGCATGTTTTTGTGATAGATGTTGTGCTAGATATTCATGCTGTTGTGATGGATGTCATGATATAATACCTACTATTTTTAATAGGGTATTGGTATATGTAATGTTTCATTTGAATGAAAGTCAATCTTTGGTCCCTGAGGTGTTATGGGGACTCTTGGATCAGAAATTGGAGGATCATTTTTGAACATTATATTGAATTCTGTTATTATATGACATGAATAAGGATGAAAAACATTGATTTGTGGGGAGTATGGGATCTCACAGAGTAGAACTTGGTATGACTTGGAAAATTTTTTAGGTTTTAAGGGTTCTAGAAAAGTTTCAGAGGCTTGCTATTCAGAAACCCAGACAACACAACATGTGATGTTATGAACACATGCCATGTGTTCTTCTAGTTTGGAAGAAACAACTTTTCGTAAGTATATGATGTGTACTATATCTACAAATCATGTAGTTTATAACCATGTCACTGACTGTGTGAGAAGAGACATGGGGTTGATAAGTGCCTGGAAGAACACATCGTTTACTGGGTATACACATCGTGTTACAGAGGCCATGTATCCTGTCATGTGACTAACAACACGGATGGATGAAATTCGGGTGGTATATTCCATGTCTATATTGTACACACTATGTAGTGATTTATCGTGTGTCCGGTCATGTGACTAACTACATGGGTGGATGAAACATAGGATGTACATGATGTGTCTAAGGTGAACACATTGTGTTGTGTTACACCAAAAGAGAACTGTGTGGTCTTAGCCATGTAGAAGTACTTGGGTAGGAGGGAAAATTCAAGTATACACCATGTCACAAGATGAACATGTCGTGTGTATGGGGTGTTACATGACCAGTTTCATAGAGGTACATGCCCATGTCAAAGGCTTACGGGAACACATTGTGTAGTGGTTCTATATGCCATTTAACCCTATTTTTAAGACCTGAATGATATGTTTCATCTGTTCTGTTCTTACATGTATACGTTGTTTTCTATTCTAATCATATAACGTGGTTTTCACTTGACCTTGCATCGTCATTCCATGAATACATCCTTTGGTTGTACGCTAGGAACAGGGAAACGACCAAACACCACAA
The DNA here is from genome assembly GCA_963277665.1 of Viscum album. NCBI lineage: Eukaryota > Viridiplantae > Streptophyta > Magnoliopsida > Santalales > Viscaceae > Viscum > Viscum album. The sequence goes on along the minus strand of OY728130.1, from coordinate 1,241,168,085 downwards.
ATGGTAGATCATGGACTACTAGAAAATCCTCTCTTCGTACCGATTTTGGAACCAACTGTTATACCACATGTAGGTGATGATTCACAGTTCAATGATGGTTTTATGGGGATGATGCCGACTTTTTAGGGAGCACCACATCCTACCCCGACTGTGGAAAAGCTGATGTGGGTGTTCTAGAAGCTACATCATCCCACTTTTTCAGAGGATGGAGGACCATAGGCTGCGGAGTCATGGTTGGAGGCCATGATTTATATCTTCAAGCATCTAGAGACGCCTCTTAAGAGGAGGTTGAAGCTCACAATGTACATGTTGTATGATTCATCCAAAATATGGTGGGATTTTATCTCTCAGGAAAAACGTTATCAGAATATGGCTTGGGAAGAGTTTTAGAGGACCTTCTATGACTACATCTACCGCGATATTTTGAGGGCTGATTGATACTGAGAGTTCATTCACATAGATATGTTTGATCTTTTGGTGATTGATTATTATTATATCTTAACAGAGATTTAGTGATTCACACCTGTTTTTGGAGGTAATGATTTTTCTTTGGCTAGGTGGTTTGAGGATGGTCTTAAGTATGACATCTGATCAAATTTGAATGTTTTCAGGTTGATTTCGCTGATTGGTATAGTAAATCAGGCCCTAATTACTGAGCAAAATCTGAGGGAGTTGGGAGCTATGATCTTTGGAGTTTTAACATCAAGGGTTTCTTCTCCTTTGACTGATAGCAGGAAGCATTGTAGGGAGATTTCACATGGTGTCCCTTCTTGTAGCAGGGATGTTTATTCATGAAGCCAAGTGGTGTGATACCAATGCGAGATGAATAGACATATGAGATCACAATTACCAAGTGACATAGTTGAGTTCTGATCATAAGGAAATATGGGCCGTGTTTAGTATTTTTATTGGTTTTCCTCATCAGAAGATAGTGAGCAGGGATCTTCTACGACTCTTCATTTAGGAGTAGTACCACTTGTTTCTCCTCAATCAGGGAACTAGAGTTCTTCAGGATGTTCACACCGAGGAGGTGGTTGTGTCCGTGGTATCCAGACGACATTTTTTTAGTGATAGTAGTATGGATCAACTTAGGGTAGTCAGGTAGGGTCTTAGGGCCACGGTACAGGTCAAACTTTTGCAATGGGGCATCCCCATCAAGAGTAGGATTCCAAACCCTCTACGATTAGAGGTATGATTCTAGTTTCCTTAGTTTTTATCTTCTTCTATTTTTTCTATAACAACTTTCCATAGTTTGATGATTGGGCTTTGTATCATTAATGATGAGGATATTATGACACAAGACACTCCATTGGGGATTAGGACGGCTAGTGTATGTCAGTGAAAGGAGTTCCCTCTTGAGGTTGGTGTGTGTCACTTATTAGGGGACCTCTATGTCTTAGAGATGACATGCATCGATTTGATTCTCAGAATGAACTGGTTGGTCTCCTTTTAGGCCTTTGTTGACTATTATCACCATAGGGTGAGTATCACGTCACTAGGGGCAGGTCTGTTATACATAAGGGAGAATCTGATGTCTAGCTGAGTAGATCAGGACCTGGGCATCATGGGTTGAGAGGAATTACAATCCATATTGCTGTTTATATCTAGATGACCAAGGCACTTCTCAAATGGACTTTCCTCTTATAGTGGATCGTTTCAGATATGTATTTTCTAGAGGAATCTTCAGGTTTACCTCTGGAGAGATAGGTAGATTTATCTATTGATCTTGTCATAGGAGCAACACTGATGTCCATTTCTCTATATAGAATGGCTACCCCAGAGTTAAAGGAGCTCAAGAAGTAGTCAGAGGAGTTTTAGATAAAGGGTTTCATCTGACCCAGTACTTCTCCTTGGGTTTGGCCTTTCCTTTTTACAAATATGTTGGAAATTACCCTCATACTTTGTGTGGATTACCGTAATATGAACCAGTTGACGGTTAAGAAGTGATATCCCTTTACAAGGATTGATAATCTATTTGATAAGCTTCATGGAGCCCAGGTGTTCTCGAATATTGACTTGAGATCTGGTTACCAGCAGTTGCACGTTAGAACATCAGATATACCTCTTACATCAATTTGAAGAAGGTATGATCTATATGAGTGTTTGGTGATGTCATTCGGTCTCATGAACATGCCAACAGTTTTCATGGAACTCATGAACCGAGTGTTCCATCCATACATGGATTTTTTGGTAGTCTTTGTGGATGATATATTGGTGTACTTTCACACTCGACATGACCATGACATCCATCTTGAGATCTTATTGAGTACACTAAGAGATCATCACTTATATGCTAAGACCTTAAAATTCCACTTTTGGATGGACCAGATTCACTTCTTGGGTCATGTAATTTCTGAGACCGAGGTGTCAGTGGACCTATAGAATGTGAGAGTAGTGGTTTCTTCAGAGCATCCGAAGAATTCCTTTGAGGTACAGAGCTTTCTGGGGTTGGCTGTTTGCTACAGACGTTTTATTCTGGACTTTTCACGCATAACAGTGCCACTGACAAAACTGACTAAGATGGGTGAAATGTACTTGTGCACATATTCTTGTGATTCAGCCATTCAACAGTTGAAAGGGAGATTGACTTTAGCACTGATACTGATTTTTCCTGAGTTGGGAAAGTGTTACACCATTTCTTGTGATGCATCAAGCATCTGGTTGGGAGCAGTGCTTATGCAGGGGGAAGGAGTCATTGTGTATGCAGGGGGAATGAGTCATTATGTATGAGTCTTATGGATTTTTTCTATGAGATTCGTTTCGCGGTTCATGACAGATTGGGGATTATGTTTCTTTCTTATATAGATGTTAACTCTACTCTATTTGATAGAGTGTGAATGAGGAAGATATTATATTCTGAAGGCCTAGTCTTATGGGAGAGTGTGTAAGGAGAGGACCCTACTCCAGGGTGTACCATAGGCGATGATGAGGTTTTTAATTTTCATAGATGCGTATGGGTGTCAACAAACATACACAAGGAGATTATGTGAGATCTTCATGCCTCAACTTGAGCAGTTCATCCCGGTGTCACCAAGATGTATCGAGATCTACACTGTCATCACTGGTGTCCAGGCATGGAAAGGGATATTTCTAGTTTTTTATGAGATGTTCCACATGTCAGCAGGTGAAGGAAGATAATTGGCAACAAACATGGCTATTATAGAAGTTAATCATTCCTGAGTAGAAGTGGAATGATGTCACGATGGATTTCATGACAGGTTTACCAAGGTCTCCACAAATAAATGTTATTGTATGGGTTGTTTTTGATAGACTCACGAAGGTTTCACATTTCTTGGAGATCAAGGAAACCTTTAGTGTTGATGAACTTGTAAAGTTGTACATCTGAGAGATTTTCACTCTATTATTTCAGACAGGGATGCCCAATTTACTTCTCATGTCTAGAAAGGACTACAGAGGGCTATGGGTACACAGGCACTTCTAAGAAAAACTTACCATCCCAGATAGATTTCTAGTCTAATCCCATGATTCATGTTTTGGAGAAAATGCATCAAGAATGCATCTTGGATTTCAGGGGGGTCTAAGGAGAGACACATACCCCTAGTGGAGTTTGCCTACAATTATAGTTTTCAGGAAATGATTCAGATATGGGCTTATGAGGCTTTGTATAGTAGGACATGTCAATCATCCCTATGTTTTCTGGAGGCAGGAGAGGTATCTATGTTGGGACCTCATCTTGTCTAGGAGACCCCAGAGTAGGTGGAGTGGATTCAGAAGATAATGGCTACTGCACAATCTCACCAAAAATATTATGTTAATCAACAGAGATGACCTCTAGAGTTCATGGTCATAGATCAGGGTTTCCTATGTGTCATACTAAGGCTGGGACATAGGAATATTAGAAGATAAGGGAATCCTTCATTGAGATACGTCGAGCCATTTGAGGTTTTAGAAAGAGTTGAGATGGTTTCCTATCGGTTGCAGTTACATCAAAGGTACCGGTCCATGCACAACATCTTTCATGTTTCTCAACTATGAAGTTAATTTTCAGACCTATATCTTGTTTTTCAACTCAAGGAGGTTTTGTTGGAGGTGGTTGTATCCTTTGAGGAGCAATATATTCAGATTACGGATTGAATCATGGAGGATCTCTATGGTGGGTATGTTTCTCTGGTATGGGTTCTTTGGTAGCACAGGCGAGTACAGGATGAGACTTGGGAGAGGGAGGCTGATGTACGATCTCAGTGGCTAGATTTGTTTGAAGTTTATTCTCCACCACCCTTAGAAGGGAAATTCAAGGAAGAATTACTTTAATGGGGGAAGTTTGTAAGAACCCAGATGTTTATTTCAGGTATGGATATTTATTTTGGGTTATTTTTTGAGGAAAAAGGATAAATGGGAATTTTCTATGTACACGCTGTGTACTTGGGTACTGCGTACAACCACATACTGGCCATGTAAGGGTGGAATAGATGGTTGTGTGGTGACCTAGAAGACTGCCTAATGCGGGGGACGACTGAGGATAATACATGATGTGTACATTTAATGAAAATTTCGTTTACTTTTCTTATTATTTGATAAATCTAAGTGGGGTCATGTCTTATATCGAGAACATATTTCTTCTCCCCTAAATTCATACAGGAGAGTGATGGAATGGATGTGAACTTTGAGCCCCTCCCAATTCTCCATCCAACTTCTGATTGAGATGTCCTCAGGTGCATTGGAATCCCACCGGTGAGTTCTCAATTTTCCTTAGAATCTTAATTCCTATTTCTTACTCTCTCGAGAGTTATTATGGGATGGTTGATCTTAACCTATCTGTAGATCTACATCATTAAAAGGTCTACATTCAAATATATCGATCATACGATATCAAGGTAGGTGGTTTGTGATTTTAATTGTTCATCTTTGGATTATATATGCTAAAAGTTTCACATACACACGTTTGGGGTATTGATTGATTGGGAAATTAAATCTATTATTTACATACAATGGTTTAATTTATTAAAAGGGGGTTGTAGAATATGCGTAAGGTTAGATTCCTTATTTACGAGACACCCAATGGGTGTGTTTCCCTAGTTTGATTGTATATGGATGATTGGACTAGGTTTCCTATGAGGCGTACCCTGTTTCAATTCCTTGAATTTTTAAGGATGGATTTTGATTGAAAATATTAATTTCATATGTTATTCTTGTGAATGTTGTCCATGTAGTAGTTTTAGATTACATGTTCTTCCTTGTTATGATATGCACACTATTTTTTCAATGGACCATGAGAGTCTTGGTGTAACGCCTCGACCCTAGTTACCCAGAGTCAGTGCATTATTACATAACATTGTCATGATCACAAGAAAGATCAAATCTCGAAAGACCGATTGGTTTAGTAGCCTTTGAAACACTAGATATATTCATAAGTCTTACATTACATCATAAAATGAAAAACTACTACAACAACATAATGTCTCTATAATCCACACTCATATCCCACCATAATATCCCTGTAGGTCATTCATAATTTACTTCTTCACTTCCTGGGAGAAATAAAACATAGAAAAGGGGTGATCTCAAATTCCCAGTAAGGATAACAATATAGCAGAGACTTTCATAAATAAGAATAAACATTTAAGGCAATGTATAACTAAAACAAAAGCCTTTCAAACTTGAACTTTCAACATGGTATGTCATAAATAAAATGAAATAATGCCATTTACTTATTCACATGGATATTCTACTAATCGAATAATCACATGAAAAATCAATAACCACTTTCATAATGTTGGAATGCATAATGCTAAACTTAATTTCTTTGTCAAGGCCTCGTCCCAAGACCTTGGGGCTATCTGTAACCGGAACCCAACCCGGAGTGCCTCTAATAACCGGACACCAACCTGGAGTTCCTCTAATAACCGGACACCAACCCGGAGATCCTCTAATAACCGGAGACCAAACCGGAGTTCCTCTAATAACCGGAGACCAAACTGGAAGGATTACTTTTACTGGTCCCCAACCCGGAACATACTTGTCTAACACATTCATCTGAATGAAAGGTTGAAATATAACATAAACATTTGGATTAAAAATAACTAATGAAATGTCAATACTTTAAACAAAAACCATGAGTGAAATAAGAATAACTTATCCACTGTGAAAAATATCACAAAACCATCAATAAAATATGGATGTTTTGTATCATAATAAATCAACTTCAAATAAGCGTAAAATCAATCAAAGGATGTTGACATAGATGAAATCAAAACTCTTTTTAGAGAAATATCTCTTTCTATTTTTGAAATCATTTAAGAGTCATATATTTATAAAATAAAACATTATCTTTGAAAATATTCTTATAACCTTGTATGGGAAGCTTCGACGATTTTATAACGGCGGAAAATAGCCACACCCTCCGTAGAAGTTAAAAAAAACATTCTTACCTTAATTTTGTCAAAAAGGTAAAAAAGCACCTTGTTTGGAAAACGACGGAAAGATTCCTTTATAAACCTCTTATAAAAAGTCAAACAAGGGTATAAATGACTTTAACCCATATTCTTTTAAATAGTAAAAGGTTTTTAAATACATTATTAAGAAACATGGATGTGGATGATAAAGAGATCCCAGTAGATTATTACGTATAAACAACCTCGGATAATGAAGAGATTGCGAAATAACCCTTAACAATTTGGTAACTTATGAAACATACAACCCATGAAAGAGGTATCATACAATGAATATGTAGATACACATAAATTAGGGTGTATTGCACAAAGAATATAATTATGGGCAGTACACGCACCACACAAAAGGTGATGGTGGCAATATGACATGAATCTCACGGGAATAAGGAGTGAGATGAAAACCCCTTACCACGTTAATCAACTGAGTCGTATGGCCAAAATTTAATAACCACCAAATGATTTATAGAATAACATGAATATAAATAGAATCATGATAATATATATCAAATGGAAGTACACAATACACCACTTTCAATAATTTAGTGGCGAACAATGGAAATCTCACGGAATTGAAAGTGAGATAAGAAAATCCCTTACTTTGTACTTTTTCCTTGGTCGACGGTAGGTCTAACTCCTGTATAATGGTGAAATAATTGTTATTGAATTATACAATAATAATTTACTTTAATATGATATCATATATGATCTTTTAATATTGATTTGATAATAATATCTTAGTATTATCGTTGTTTCGGGTGTTAACTTACTTGTTTTCTTTTATAAGTTTTGTTATGTGAGACATGTTTGTAAAGGACAGGTTGTATATTATTCATATCCAGAATGATATCAAGTCCTTAAACATCATTTTTTTAAATCATCAAATGATAATTATACTTGAATGGATACGATGGAGTATGAATCTCATCGCGTTCGTGGAGACGGTAGTCCGTACGTACGCACGAGCGACAATATCATTCTTTTGATATTAAAATAATATATAAATGGATGGTATATCAAATATAAAGAATCATTAACATGTTATATTTATTATTTACATGAGTAACATATCATTATTATACCCATCCAAATAATAATATATTGAATAACAATTACACCACGACGTGGAGACGGTAAGCCGTACGTACACACGTATGGTGACATGTTATTCAAAGGGGGGATAGAATACTGAATATGGTTGTACCATATTTATAATAACATCAAATTATATGTGAGATACGGGAGTTATTATTTTATAATGGTAAGAACAAAGAAAGAAGAAGTGGAAGAAGAAAGGAACTTGAAAAGGGGTGGTGAAAACATTACCTCTTCTTCGGGTTCTTCCTTCTGAGTTGTTCAAAAGGGCTCCTTAGGTTGGCTTTCTGATCAAACTAATGCCTCTAGGTTGTATTGAGGGATGTTGGGAGAGTATTTTGGCAGAGTTTGGGCGAACCAAAAGGCTTTGAAGGTGTGAAGAAATGAGAAGGAGGAGTGCCCTTTTATAAGAGGGGTGAGGGGCACCTTTGGAAAAGCTAGAAATATTAATTTATAATAAATTCATATTCGGTTTCTAATGGATCCAAAGTTGATTATTCAAATGTTAATGTGGGGATAGGTCTAAAACCACTCAACCAATAGAATTTATACAGGTTTGGGTACTAATATTAACCTTATCTTTAAGTATTAACTCTAAGTTAATTAGTTTCACTTTTACAATGTCTCTTTGTATTTTTATATAATATGGTTAATAAAGTTACTATATACATCCAAGCGACCCCCAAGTGGTCCATTAATGATGAAACTATCATGATATAAGTCTTTTGTCCGAACCTTATATTTTTAGGAATTTAATATCAATTAATAATATAATATTTTTTTTAAGAACTCTTTTATGTCAATTTTGACACTATTCAATAGTTTATTTTTGTGAAACTCATAACAGATTGATTACTTCGAAAAAAGTTAATTAAAGCAATCCTAATATATCATATTGTCCTAGAAAATTAGTTTAATTCATTAAAAGTTTCCTATTATATTTATTTGGGTATTTATAATATCAATTATTTTAATTTTTCACTATTATAGTAATTACTGCATCATCATTGTGTCATAAATAAAATAAATTATTTAATGTCTAAAAATTATAAATAAACTGTAATTATGTAGGACATCTTTTTATCTTTCTAATTAATATTTATAATCTAAAATACAACATATATAACCCTATGTAACAATTGTTTTTCTAAAATATATATGCTTGTGTCATTTTTGTATTCATTTTATCTTAATTAAAATAAAGTGTCATTATCACTTACAAGTGGATCCAGGGGGTCCCAAAATCGACCCAAAGATGCCCATGGTCGACCCTGTATCAACCAATAGGGTTAAGACACGTTTTAGGGTAATTTAGTATTATTATAATATTATTTTTTAACCCTTATTTACCGGATTTACCATTAACCATGGTAAATAAAATATTTACCGCAGGAATTATTCAAAATGTCTAAAAATAAAAGTTACCTATTTACACAATTTGAACATCCTAATTCCAAATATGGAATCCATTTTATAAAATTTAAAACACAGAAGTGGCAGAAATTAATTTAAAATTAATTCCCGCTGTCAAAACAAAAAGCGTGTTTTTAAGAGATAATAACTATCAAAAGATTGACACTTGTTTATGTTCGGTTTAATTCTAAAATTATGTCCAATGACCAAAATTATATTAAATGGTAAAAATATATTCTAAATATACTTTAAAACCACTCAAATTCATAATTTATCACTATTAATTATTTTGATTAAAAAAGTTGTTTTTAATTAAAATTTAGTAATTTTCACTATTCATCAAAATATGAAAGTTATCCGAAAAGTACAAAAATTTCAACTTAGGCTAAATTCGATATTCCGAATCCAGAAATGAAGTCCATTTTAAAATATAAAATATATATAATTTCAAAAAGTAGGTATTACAATTCATAACGGCTAGTTTGATTGGTTGTGGTGTGTGTTAAAACTCAAGGTTGCGTACAACACATGCTACTGTATTATTCAAAGAAAGCGTACCGTGGAAGCTTGGGATGTTTCATTTTAAATTTTTGATGTCCCCATTTAGTAAAAACGTTTAAAATATTGTATTTAAAAAGGGTTCACTATTAAAAGTTGATAAAAGTGCAATACTGAAAATGAATCTGTTCTTCCATTATATCTAAGAAACTCATAATATGGATTCTAAAATTATAAGGATTATATAAAGTTTAAAATTTAGAGAATACTATTCATAACCTCTTTTGAATGGCTTTTTTTGTAAGTCATGGTGTGATTGAACGCGTTGTTGCGTGTAGTGCAAGTTATTGAATTATTTTGAAGAAATAACACACTATGAAATCTTGGGGTGTTACATTCTCCCCTCCTTCAATAAATTGCGTCCTCGCAATTTGAAATTGTTCTTCGAAAATAAAAGGTTGAAAATAGAAAATATATTTGTGGGAAAACCCAAATCGGAAATTGGGTTACTAAAATTTAGTCTTAATATGAGGAAAAGAGAAATCAAAGGGTCACCACCAAATTATGATCTCGATTTGGAGAACATTGGTGGCAATTAGAGACATATAATTGAAGGAAAAACGTAAATATTTATCGGTAGTGATTGAGGTCATCAATCACAAAAAAGTATAAAATTGAGGTCCTTAAATTCATCAATCTATGATGATTTGAAATACCATCGGTTCAACAAAACATAGTGTATTAGGATAACACATTTTTGACGTTTAAAAATATCTTAGTTGAAATCCCACATCGAAAAATGAATTAATGAGGCCTCTATTTAAAATAAATAGTCGAAAGTATGAAGATTACCGAAAATAACACATACTAGGGTTCCATGTAGAAAAATATGGATATGGAAGAAAAATCTAACCATCAATTATCTGATGGAGAGTGGTAGAGAACATGGCTATGAAAAGGCCAACAATCCCAAAGCCATAAATTAGTGATGATTTAAGGTACCATCTAGGAAAACATTTTTGTTCTAAGTTTCTTTTCTTAATATTGAGGAATTTATTTATGAGATTGTCTAAGATCATAAGGAGATATACTTACTTTATAATTAGAGTTTTATCCATTAATAAATTTCTACCACAAACTCATCTTTCACTCTAAAAGATAATAGAATGTAAAAAAATTCTATTTACACTATTCGTATAGGGTTCCAAAATAAACGAATTTATAATTCATCTACAAGATCTTTTAATAAAAACTATATTATTTAATCCAGGACATCTCGTGGGCCAGTGGTAGGTGATACACCCTTGTCGCCCTTTGGTTGCGAGTTCAAGTCTCGCAGCCTTACCGAACGCGACGGGTTGCCGCCCGACCTCCGGGTTGTCCTTTTATGGCAATCCAAAATAATCCAAACTAGAACTATCCAAAATACTTCTGTCCAAACTCACAGTCCAACATTTATAAGGAAGGTAAACATAATATAGATCCTTTTTACCCCGTAATAGCATATGAATACCTTCATCATGTATTACCATATTCCTTATTGATTACATTCATGCTCCCTTATTCCATATAGAATGCTGGATATACTTCATTAATCCAAAAATGTTTTAAACCCCAACAATGATGGAATATACAAATCATTAATCAGTTCCAAGGTAGTCATGAATATCCAATATAATTTATCCAAAAAAATCACATATTATTCCAAAATCACTACCTCAGTATCAGAACTATATTATGATTTATCATTCTCTCAACCATATATTTTCCAAAAATTTATCCTGCTATTGAGTCACATTTCATTGTTCCACACAATCTCAAGTCCTTAATGAAATAGTACTGCAGTACAATCCTTATATACTCCATAATTATTATAACAAGTACATTGTTGATACAACACTCAATTGACATAATCAACATAAGAACTCTAATCATTCCTCTTCATCTGTGGTAGTATCATAACTTGATTATTATCCAATAACATCATTTGCGGCATAGTCTGATGACTGGGACATAGGTTCGCGTAGTGTCCAAACTCCTTTCAAATGATGCATTGTACATTTAAAACCATTTTCTTACCCTTGTAGTCACGTACTTTGTGCCCTTTTCCTCCACACTTATAACAAACTCCCATTCCTTTCAGGAAAGTTCCAGGGTGTTTCTTTCCACAGTTACCACATATGGGAAAATTCTTCTTTTCCCTCTTCCCTTTATCCATCTTTCTCTCTTCCATCATTTTCTTCTCTTGCTTCCCTTCAAAGCCATAGGACTCAGTAAACTCTTAACTTATCTTATCAACACATGATATTATTTATTCATATGATGATAATACAAGGGAGACTATTTCTCTTATAAATTCTAGCTTAAGACCATGAAAGATATGATCTTTCCTTCTCTTTGGATCATGTGCATTTCTGGAGTTCTCATTCCTTCTAATGGGCGCCATTTCTAAACAATGGCATAAACTAGATCAGTTTATGAATCAAAATACATAATCCCATACTTATAAAACACTTAACATAAATTGAACTATTTATGGATATAATCCATAATCATAAGAATGTTTTCTTTGAGGAAGTATATACTCATAATCCCTTCAAAATGATTTGTAAAGAAAATGAGAGTTATCCTAATCATATCCCCCGGGAGTGTCGTAACCAAGAGTGCAGCAAGGCCCGTTGTAGTGCACCAGTTCCCGTTCGAGTCTAGCTCAAAGTGGTGTTTTCGGGTTTTACCCCTAGGTACATCTGTGCCAGAGCCGCCTCTACCTACTCGTATCCAGACAGGGATGTATTGCTCGGAAAAATCACAAAATCTCTACAATACCAAAATGCTAGGGAGTTCTTCTATACTAATCCTAAAAGTTCATCTTAGGTCTACGTGATCTAATCAGAGTTTATCTAAATCTAGCTTCCAAGGTTTGTACTAAACTTCCTCTGATACCAACTGTAACGCCCTGACCCTAGTTACCCAGAGTCGGTGCATTATTACATAACATTGGCATGATCACAAGAAACATCAAATCTCGAAAGACCGATTGGTTTAGTATCCTTGTAAACACTATATATATTCATAAGTTTTACATTAAATAATAAAATGAAAAACTACTACAACAACATAATGTCTCCATAATCCACACTCTTATCCCCACATAATATCCATGCAGGTCATTCATAATTTACTTCTTTACTTCCTGGGAGAAATAAAACATAGAAAAGGGGTGAGCTCAAATGCCCAGTAAGGATAACAATATAGCAGAGACTTTCATAAATAAGAATCAACATTTAAGGCAATGTATAACTAAAACAAAAGCCTTTCAAACTTGAACTTTCAACATGGTATGGCATAAATAAAATGAAATAATGCCATTTACTTATTCACATGGATATTCTACTAATCGAATAATCACATGCAAAATCAATAACCACTTTCATAATGTTGGAATGCATAATGCTAAACTTAATTTCTTTGTCAAGGCCTCGTCCCAAGACCTTGGGGCTATCTGTAACCGGAACCCAACCCGGAGTGCCTCTAATAACCAGACACCAACCCGGAGTGCCTCTAATAACCGGACAACAACCCAAAGTTCCTCTAATAACTGGAGACCAAACCGGAGTTCCTCTAATAACCGGAGACCAAACCGGAGGGCTTACTTTTACCGGTCCCCAACCCGGAACATACTTGTCTAACACATTCATCTGAATGAAAGGTTGAAATATAACATAAACATTTGGATTAAAAATAACTTATGAAATGTCAATACTTTAAACAAAAACCATGAGTGACATAAGAATAACTTATCCACTGTGAAAAATATCACAAAACCTTCAATAAAATATGGATGTTTTGTATCATAATAAATCAACTTCAAATAAGCGTAAAATCCATCAAAGTATGTTGACATAGATGAAATCAAAACTCTTTTTAGAGAAATATCTCTTTCTATTTTTGAAATCATTTAAGAGTCATATATTTATAAAATAAAACATTTTCTTTGAAAATATTCTTATAACCTTGTAAGGGAAGCTTCAACGATTTTATAACGGCGGAAAATAGCCACACCTGCCGTAGAAGTTAAAAAAAACATTCTTACCTTAATTTTGTCAAAAAGGTTAAAAAGCACCTTGTTTGGAAAATGACGGAAATATTCCTTTATAAACCTCTTATAAAAACTCAAACAAGGGTATAAATGACTTTAACCCATATTCTTTTAAATAGTAAAAGGTTTTTAAATACATTATTAAGAAACATGGATGTGGATGATAAAGAGATCCCAGTAGATTATTACGTATAAACAACCTCGGATAATGAAGAGATTGCGAAATAACCCTTACCAATTTGGTAACTTATGAAACATACAACCCATGAAAGAGGTATCATACAATGAATATGTAAATACACATAAATTATGGTGTATTACACAAAGAATATAATTATGGGCAGTACAAGCACCACACAAAAGGTGATGGTGGCAATATGACATGAATCTCACGGGAATAAAGGGTGAGATGAAAACCCCTTACCACGTTAATCAACTGAGTCGTATGGACAAAAGATAATAACCACCAAATGATTTATAGAATAAAATTAATATAAATAGAATAATGATAATATATATCAAATGTCAGTACACAATACACCACTTTCAATAATTTAGTGGCGAACAATGGAAATCTCACGGAATTGAAAGTGAGATAAGAAAATCCATTACTTTGTAATTTTTCCTTGGTCGACGGTAGGTTTACCTCCTGTATAATGGCTAAATAATTGTTATTGAATTATACAAGAATCATTTACTTTAATATGATATCATATATGATCTTTTAATATTGATTTGATAATAATATCTTAGTATTATCGTTGTTTCGGGTGTTAACTTACTTGTTTTCTTTTATATGTTTTGTTACGTGAGACATGTTTGTAAAGGATAGGTTGTATATTATTCATATACAGAATGATATCAATCCCTTAAACATCATTTTTTTAAATCATCAAATGATAATTATACTTGAATGGATACGATGGAGTATGAATCACATCGCGTTCGTGGAGACGGTAGTCCGTACGTACGCACGAGCGACAATATCATTCTTTTGATATTAAAATAATATATAAATGGATTTTATATCAAATATAAATAATCATTAACATGTTATATTTATTATTTACATGAGTTACATATCATTATTATACCCATCCAAATAATAATATATTGAATAACAATTACACCACGACGTGGAGACGGTAAGCCGTACGTACGCACGTATGGTGACATGTTATTCAAAGGGTGGATAGAATACTGAATATGGTTGTACCATATATATAATAACATCACATTATATGTGAGATACTGGAGTTATTATTTTAGAATGGTAAGAACAAAGAAAGAAGAAGTGGAAGAAGAAAGGAACTTGAAAAGGGGTGGTGAAAACATTACCTCTTTTTCGGGTTCTTCCTTTTGATTTGATCAAAAGGGCTCCTTAGGTTGCCTTTCTGATCAAACTAAGGCCTCTAGGTTGTATTGAGAGATGTTGGGAGAGTATTGGGGAAGATTTTGGCCAAACCAAAAGGCTTTTAAGGTGTGAAGAAATGAGAAGGAGGAGTGCCCTTTTATAAGAGGGGTGAGGGGCACCTTTGGAAAAGCTAGAAATATTAATTTATAATAAATTAATATTCGGTTTCTAATGGATAAAAAGTTGATTATTCAAATGTTAAGGTGGGTATAGGTCGAAAACCACTCAACCAATAGAATTTAGACAGGTTTGGGTACTTATATTAACCTTATCATTAAGTATTAACTCTAAGTTAATTAGTTTCACTTTTACAATGTCTCTTTGTATTTTTATATAATATGGTTAATAAAATTACTATATACATCCAAGAGACCCCCAAGTGGTCCATTAATGATGCACCTATCATGATATAAGTCTCTTGTCCGAACCTTAGATTTTTAGGAATTTAATATCAATTAATAATATAATATTTGTTTTAAGAACTCTTTTATGTCAATTTTGACACTATTCAATAGTTGATTTTTGTGAAACTCATAACAGATTGATTACTTCGAAAAAAGTCCATTAAATCAATCCTAATATATCATATTATCCTAGAAAATTATTGTAATTCATTAAAAGTTTCATATTATATTTATTTGGGTATTTATAATATCAATTAGTTTAATTTTTCACTATTATAGTAATTACTACATCATCATTGTGTCATAAATAAAATAAATTCTTTAATGTCTAAAAATTATAAATAAAATATCATTATGTAGGAAATAGTTTTATCTTTCTAATTAATATTTATAATCTAAAATCCAACATATATAACTCTATGTAACATTTGTTTTTATAAAAGATATATGCTTGTGTCATTTTTGTATTCATTTTATCTTAATTAAAATAAAGTGTCATTATCACTTACAAGTGGATCCATGGGGTCCCAAAATCGACCCAAAGATTCCCATGGTCGACCATGTATCAACCAATAGGGTTAAGACACGTTTTAGGGTATTTTAGTATTATTATAATATTATTTTTTAACCCTTATTTACCGGATTTACCCTTAACCATGGTAAATAAAATATTTACCGCAGTAATTATTCAAAATGTCTAAAAATAAAAGTTACCTATTTACACAATTTGAACATCCTGATTCCAAATATGGAATCCATTTTCCTAAATTCAAAACACATAAGTGGTAGAAATTAATTTAAAATTAATTCCCGCTGTCAAAACAAAAAGCGTGTTTTTAAGAGATAATAACTATCAAAAGATTGACACTTGTTTATGTTCGGTTTAATTGTAAAATTATGTCCAATGACCAAAATTATATTAAATGGTAAAAATATATTCTAAATATACTTTAAAACCACTCAAATTCATAATTTATCACTATTAATTATTTTTATTAAAAAAGTTGTTTTTAATTAAACTTTAGTAATTTTCACTATTCATCAAAATATGAAAGTTATCCGAAAAGTACCAAAATTTCACCTTAGGCTAAATTCGATATTACGAATCCAGAAATGAAGTCCATTTTAAAATATAAAATATATATAATTTCAAAAAGTAGGTATTACTATTCATAACGGCTAGTTTGATTGGTTGTGGTGTGTGTTAAAACTCAAGGTTGCGTACAACACACGCTACAGTATTATTCAAAGAAAGCGTACCGTGGAAGCTTGGGATGTTTCATTTTAAATTTTTGATGTCCAAATTTAGTCAAAAAGTTTAAAATATTGTATTTAAAAAGGGTTCACTATTAAAAGTTGATAAAAGTGAAATACTGAAAATGAATCTGTTCTTGCATTATATCTAAGAAACTCATAATATGGATTCTAAAATTATAAGGATTATATAAAGTTTAAAATTTAGATAATACTATTCATAACCTCTTTTGAATGGCTTTTTTTTGTAATTCATGGTGTGATAGAACTCGGTGTTGCATGTAGTGCAAGTTATTGAATTATTTTGAAGAAATAACACACTATGAAATCTTGGGGTGTTACACTTGGACCAGGAAAACTATGGGGGTTTGAATGTTTATTTACACATGACCATTATAGCCTTGCTATCAACTTTTACAGAGGGGTATTGATTGTGAGAGCTACCTAGGAGGTTGTTTATGATTTTTTAAGAATATATTGACCTAGGGGCATTGATCGTGAGAGCTACTCAGATGTCGTTAAAAAATTTATTGATGCCAAGTTGACCTAGGGGTATTGACTATGAGAGCTTCTCAGGTGGTCATTTGTAAATGATTAGTGATATGTTAATCCAAAGGGGTTATACAGTGATAGATTTCCCAAATGGTTTTTTATGAATGTAATAAAAAACTATATGATTGTATACTTTTGAGTACTTCTTAGTTTATTACTTCATTTCTACATATTACCTACTATATATATTCAATTACAATTAGGCACAGATCTTTTGGTGGTTTCCTACTCAGATTCATCTCACACCCTATTTGGCTCATTCTTTTGGACCCAAACAGATTATATAGTTGTAGGTATTGATATGGTAAAGTGACCTTGTTCATCAACTACTTGATTGCAGTTGGAGATGGAGAGAATGGGGACAAGATAAGGCTTGTGATGTAGCTAGAGTTTACATGTTTTTCTGTTGTACTTTGGTTTCTGTATTGTTTTCTATAATTGTAAATTTTTTGGATGATTTACTAGATATATGTGACAGACATCATTTATATATTCTTTAGTTGTTATGTTCCTGTCAGTCTTCTGATATTTACTTTTTTTGTTGGTATTACTGCTTCCTCTACTGTTTACTATTATTATTCTACTATGTATACTCTATCAATGAGGGAATTGTTTTCCTATTATCAAACTTTGGCCCTCACTGCTAGTCAGAAGACTCTAGAATTTGCGGAAATACGCTTGGGTTCATGTGACCAACTGGGTACAAGGCACCCTTGGGCGGCAACTGAAACTGGGATGTTACAACATATGGGTGATCAAGAAGGTTCAAATAATTTGTGGGTTTCCTTAATGGAACCTAAAATGTCAAGTGATCCTACCATATTTAATAATGAAAATCAGAACCTCCATACCTCTCTCTATATTTAGAAGAAGACACAACTGAAGTGGTGTGATTTGAATAAAATATAAAGTATATTGACTACCTACCTCTAACTCTAACATTCCCACTCCAATAGGCATTTACCATTGAATAAAATATTCTTATTGAGAAAATACTGAATGATAATGTATTCTTGAATTAATTTATATCCAATTTTATAAAAAATGAATTTAGTATCACCTCTCAATAATTTTAAATTTTAAATTTATCGAACACATGGATTTACATGGTGGGTGATCAAGAAGAATAAGATTATGTTGTTGAGTAACAAATAGAGATCCTTAAACCCATTGAATAATTACTAAAGGATGTAAAAGAAAAATAGACTATCAATTTTATTAAAGAGAACATTTTAAATGATGAAATTACTAATGTTGAATATTTATATATTAATTCATCTTATTTTAATTATATCTAATTTTATATTTTTACCAACTTCACTTTGGATGATTTTTTTAATGCACCGACATATAAGAATTCCTTGAAAATCACAACATCCATTGAAAAATTAGAGTATCCTTTTTTCTTCCCCCACAATTCATGTCATACCTAATAACTCAAAATATTGATAATTTCTAAATTTTACAAGACATACAATATAATAATTGTAAAATTATGAGTATTAGATGAAAAAATATGTGGTCTTTCACATCACAAAAACGCCATCCCTTATCTGAATGGAGATAACAGATTTTTACTTCTTTGCCAGTGGGAGAAATTACCTATCACATCTTGGGAGGTTTACCAAATATCTCCCCTATTCCCCCCTTTTCTTTTATTTTCCTTTTAGTTTTTTTATTTTGATATATTGATCAATTTTTTCTTTCAGGTTTTCATAAAGTGTAAGATACTATGAGGTTAACTCAAAGTTGTCACTAACTAAATAATCAAGATTGTATATTTCATTCTCTTTGGTTTATCTGGACCATGATTTTAGAAATCAATGATATGAATTTATTAGTAGTTAATTCCATGTATGAGGGGAATATCAACTAGTTTTAGGAAATTTATTTTATTTTCATTTTTTTCATGTTTTTACGATATTTACATCTTAATAAAATACATTATAAATTTCATATCATCTTGTTATTTTTATAAAAACTGCTTGATTTGAATGTATAAGGGTTTAAATGTTTTTTAAAATAGATTTTATTTATTTACATATAATATCATCATTTAATTATTTTTTATAAAATTAAAAACTCATGGTTAAAAGTGATTCATAATGTTTATTCTTGCATAAATTGAGAGTTTTTTAAGAAATTATTGAGTATTCTTACATTTATCTTTTTCTTGAGTGTCTTAAGTCATGTTATAGGATATATAACATGTTTATTTTCTCATTTTTAATATTTTTAGAGTTCATAAATTATGTCAAGAATGACTGAGGCACCTTTTAAAAAAATCCCTTTTTATATTAAAATTATATTTTGTTCCACCCATATATTTGACCTAGATATTATTCCCCTAGAATATATGAATAAAATTTTTATGTAGCCACATTATAATACTGAATCCCTATCAAACTAGATATATAATTAAATACATGATCATAGTTTAACTCAAGTGTGGGGGAGGGCATTGTTTTATGGGTTTTTCTTCATTTAAAGTTGTATTATATCAATTAATGTTTTTATAGGAAAAAATACAAAGTATAAGGAATATGGGAGGAAGGGAGAAAATTTATTCAAAAATTAGGAAATATAATTCACACTATAGTTGAAGACACAATATTTTTCTATACAATATAAATATAAAAATCCTTGAAGATGTTTCATGATGAAATAGAAAAATAGTGTTTCTACTAAGGAGGTAGAGGGAAGCAAATGAAGGAAAATGGATTGTTTTTACTAAAATTGTTATAATGTGAACTAGTTATGAGAATAAAAAGGTGTTTATATGTTAATATTTTCAAGTGGAATGAGCGAAGACACTATTATTGAGTGGAAACTAAAAATCATGGATTTTTATTCATTTTATAGAAAAACCGTCTAATTATATCTAAAAAATTATCTTTTAAAATGTAAACCCCTAATACACATAAAAAATATTTAAAGTCCTCATGATTGAAATTTTTTGGGACACTATGATGTACAGATATTAGGAAGGCCACCAGCCTATGAATGTTATGTATGAACTTGAGAATGAGAAAACCTCCTATTAAAATATAATGAGTGAAGAGAGATACATTTTAGTGTAGGTAAGTCAAAATTCTTCAATTATATTGATATGATATTGAATGAATTATTTTTTATGATTATAGAGGAAGTTAGGATCTGTGATTCTGTAACAAACCCAACTCTAGTATCCTAGAGTGGGTGGTTACTTTATTACATTGGAACTAGATATAAAGAATCATATATTGAAGGACTAAATAGTTTATTAGTATTAAAGATCCATATATTTACATTATTCTCATATTATTTGGGAAATTATAAATATATTTCATAAAAATATGTTCTTGTATCATTAATATTATTCATAATGTCCATCTTCACATCCTGGGGAAAAGAAACCAAATAAAAGGGTGATCTTGGATTCTCATTAAGGGTTATATTCAATGGAAGTTATTATTACTAAATTAGGTACAATCAATATGTCAAGGTAAATAACTGAAAGAAAATTCCATTTAATCAATAAGTTGAGTAAAAAATTCATCTGTGGACAATATGAATGCAGTAATCTATTGAATGATAATAATAATTAAATTCTCAATGAAGGAAATTTTTAAAAATAGATGCCATGATCTCAGACATCATGGAATTTATACTATCGCGGTCTTATGTTAAGAAAATTTAAAACTATGGGTAGAGAATAGTTTAATTTGGTAAACTATGGGTAAGGGACATTTGTAAATCAAATCAATATATTTATGTTATATTATATCATTTGAACTTTGAACTTAAATATTCTCATTATTATTTGATTCCTTATTTTATATGATGTTTTCATTTATTGTTCTTGGGAAAATCTATATTTTTATTCAAATAATCTTAAATGATTTTTCTATCACCTAAATTTATATCATTATCAAGGAAAAACATCAATCCATTAATTTTTTCTTTGTTTTATATCTATGTTTCACTTACCTAAAATGATCTCCATTAATTTATCTAAATAAATGTATATTTTAGTTTATTATTCTCAATTATTTCCTTTTACACATTTAAAAATATGTTATATTATCTATTTTTTCATTGTGTATTTTCAACAATTGTATTTCCAAATATCGATAATGGTTTTATTTTCAAAATTAAATTGTATAAATTTGGTATCTATTTTCAATATTATATCAATGGAGATATTTTACATGAACATATGACTTATAAAACATACTCTAAAATATTTTATGTAGATCCTATATGGGTTATTGAATTTTTATACATTGATTTGTTTTGTATTCTTATTTTCTAGATAACTTTTTTAAAATTTATTGTATAAATCATTCCAATTCATGGGTTTTAATGATGGTATAATACATTAAAATTTCTCTAAAACTTTTATTTATCCTATTGAATGATTATAGTTTTTCCATGACTATATAAGTCTCAAATATATGATAATTTAGTGAATTGTTTCTTTGATTATGACCTTTATAGTAATTTAAGGAAATAAAAAATAAAAAATAAAAAAATGTCACTCTCCTGAATCTAATAACTATAAATTTTTATTATAAGGATAGAAAAAATATAAACCCAATTCAAAATTTTTGTTAAAATTATAAATAATTTTTTACCTTGTTAATTTATTTTTTAAATTTTAGTGATGAAACAATTTACTTAAATAATTATACTATGTAGAAACTATGCTTCTGTGTGTGGTAGAAAAATCAAGTAAATTATAATAAAACTATAAATTTAATTTCTTTTAATGTATTATAGAGTCCCAAAAATTTAATAGATATGTGTAACATATTAGTGAGGTGTGATATGTTAATATTTTAATTCTTTTTCATTAATGTTATTTTCAAATTTAAAAAAAAAATGAAGAGTTCCAAAAATAAAATTAATGATATTTTATAATAGATAATATTTTATTAAGTGATATAAAATTCATGAAAATATTTTAATCTTAAACACTAATGGTACATTGTTGAAAAAATAAACAATTTTGTTTTTATGGGTAATTTTTCCTTTTATGGTAACATTCTTGACCCTCAAAGGGTAGAAAACATTAATAATTTTATAATTATTAAATTTTTTAACTAGGGGTTAAAACTAAAATATAAGGTTTAAAATATAACCAAAACGTTTTAAAATTTTATTTTATGATATTATTAAGACACATACTCATATTATCATTAAATTATATCAATATGGAGACATTGGGACATGGGAAAGAATTTATAAGAAATTATTTCTTTATGAAATTCAAAGAATTACCCTCACCTCACAGTTAAAAGGACACCCCTTCTCAATTTCATTTAAACTAAATTAAACACCCTAGATTGACAAAATCCTAAATAATTCAATTATAAAAATACCTATCTATGAATTTAACATAAGTGTATTCTTAAAATACCATTCAACGTATCCTTAATAAGAGATCTCAGAAAATTAACCGAAGAAAATGTAATCATCTTAGGATAAAAAATATAGTTTTTTTAATATTATAATCAATTTAATTATTTTACCAATTATATAATTTCATATATATAGTATCATAAATAAATGAGATGTTATTTAGATTATGTTACAACCATATTCCATCTTATTTCCATCCCATGAAAAGACAAAACATTGCTAGTGTATACATACTTCTTATTATCTCTACCTATCTATGTAATTTATTTTCATAACCACTTTACATGGATGATTATAAAGGTGCAATTAATGGATATATATTATATTGTGTTATAATATCATATTTATCTTATTACCTTTCATTCCATTGGAAAATTATAATGTTGAT
This sequence comes from Viscum album, assembly GCA_963277665.1. Taxonomy (NCBI): domain Eukaryota; kingdom Viridiplantae; phylum Streptophyta; class Magnoliopsida; order Santalales; family Viscaceae; genus Viscum; species Viscum album. The sequence continues at coordinate 1,241,145,158 of OY728130.1, read as the reverse complement.
CGTGCATACATGTGGACTACCACCTCTATGAAGTGATATGATCTGTCTTTCCATTTCACTTTATATGGATTGTAATAATAATATTTAATAAAACTAAATGATATATATAATTTAATATTATTCTCTACATATGAATTAATATTTACCATCCTTTATTTCCATTAGTCATAATGTGAAAACAACGTTCATGTGTACGTAAGACCAACCGTCTTCAAGAACTATGCAATTCATCTTTCAATATCTAAATTTTATGGGATATTAGTATTAATATATATAATTAATATATATTATATTTATATCATGATTAAAATTTTGGATATAATTAATCTTTTATGAATTTACAAGGACCAAAACTATCGAACTAAAACATACATGAAAAAGGATTAATTTGTCAATAATAATAGTGATTTTAATAAAGCATTGTTAGTAAATAGGTGATAAAAATGGTATAATTAAATAATAAATGGTATGGTATATGTGATTATTGTTATGTAATGGATGTATAATAAATATATATTTATTATAATGGAGGTTTGTACATGTATAACGGAAGTCATAACTGATGTAAGGGTTCTTCATCTCAAATTATATTCTTTAAAACATATGTTATTTTATATACCGATGTGATTTTATGAGATGTATCCCCTTCAAATTTGATATTTTATATCATTAATATCATTAATATCATTTTATTAATGGTATTTATTATTTCATTTTATTTTTATTCTTTCATGGGTGTTATGATTTGAATGTTTATAATGTGGTATGGGTTTATGTCACAGTCTCATCATTGTTAGGGATTATTTAATTTGAAGTCTGCTTTGGGGAAATTATTTTATATTTATATTTTAATCCCAATATTTTTTTTTAGTTAATTCTTGAAATTAAATCTTCTCATTTCATTTTACTATCTTTGTGTTATCAAGATATCAAAATTATATTTGGATTTTTACTTTATCAAGAATATTTTTCCAAATGAGGTACTTCATACTTTTCACCATAAATGTGAAAATTACCCTTGTTTTAACATACATGGAATGAATGGAACTTCCCACCATTTTGAGAAATAAATTATTTTAATTTTCCTTTTCATATTTTAAATGTTATTTTATATTAAATTATTTTCTTTAATAATTTGAAAATTCTTATATTTTAAATATTTTATTTCCAATTGAAAAGTTTATTTTCCTCAAAACAAATTATACGATATTTTTAGAGTTTATTATTCTACTTAAGAAACATTTGTTGAATCTTATTCTTTAATGAGGATATACTCCAATGATATTATCCACAATATTTATATGGATGATTTATAATTAGTTTTAATAGGGAAAGTATTGAAACTCTGTATGCTGCTTCTTCTAATACAGATAGTAATTGATTATCGAGGTATATTTATTAATTTTTATTATTTATTCATATAAAGAATGAATTTTAATTAATAACAAATTGGTTTTTCTTGGAATTAAAAATACACTCATTTAATTAGTTTCAATCATGAGATAAAATAGTTTGGGTAATTCCCTGAGGAATTACAATTTATATAAAATGTATTAGAATGAGTCCATGATGTTATGTTTTATATGAATTAGAAAGATGGCTCAATGGAAATATTTTGATATCCTTCATTGTACACTCCATTGTTTTGAAATCATTTATTGATTTCCATGTGGCTCTCTAAATATTCATGATATATATGGAAACATTTCATGTTCATTTTTAATTAATATTTAATTATTTTATCATCATTTATTCCAATAATAGTTTTATTTATGCTCATGTTATTAATTAAAAGTCATCTACTTTATTTTATTTACCATGAGATATTGATTATTTCATATTTATTAATGATATATTCACCTATATGTAACCCCTACTAAGAATATGTTCTCACCCATTTATTATTTTTCCATTTACCAAGATGCTAGGAATTGGACATTGACTAATATAAAAGGATATCATAGGGATAATAATCAAGTTCTCAAAGAAAATATATTGTTGTATTTTATATTTTAAAATTCTTATGAGGTTCATGAATTTAACCAGTTCTCCATGACTACAAAACTATTCAATAATTTGAGATGTGAACACTAATATCTATTTTCAATGTAATAAGGTAACCACCAGCTATATGATACTTGGGTTTTAGTTGTTATATCTAGTATCCAAGGATATTTTGTAAAAACTATGGAAATTAGATTAGGGGAAAAAAATTTGGGAACAATCCCTAATGATTGAATCTAAGGAAATTTCTAATTAAATGATCAAATCATAAAGTTCATTTTAATGTAGAGATTATGTGTTTCTTTTAACAATAAAACCCTACCTATAAACAATATGTGGACATGGTTAAGGCACAAATTAATCTGGGGAAAATGACCCTAAAAATAGTTTATCGATTATATCATGGATTTAATTATGGTTCAAGGTGAGCACCTGGTGTGACACTCTCATGGGATATTCCTGGGTTATTCACATTTTCATTTTAAACCATTAAGATGGATCTGAATAAATTTTTACCATGAATGAATAAGGTTAAACATAAGGTGTCTTTGATGGAAATAAACGTGTCAAGATTTAGACATCCTATAAATTATTTCAATGATATTTTTATTTCCCACTATGATTATGTTTCTTAAACTATGGTTTTCAGTTTCATCAATGGATTAAACATAAAGGAAACATGGTAATGTTAAATGTGATGGAAAATGTGGTGATTATAAGAGACCAAACGATATGATGAAAAGAGTGAATTTTTTTGTGATTATGCCTTATCAGTTATCATTATATCTAATTAATATGTTTCACCATATCCAAATTTGAAAATCCCTAACAAAGTTAATGACAAGGTATTCCATGAGGTTTGTTAGTGGAGACCTTGGTGGAAATAAGGCTCAATTTCCATCATTTCTGGAATGTGGAAAGAGACACCATGAAGAATGTCTCAATGGAATGGGTTGACATTTTCTGTGTGGAAATGAAATTCGTAGATTTATATAGTGCTGAGGATTTCAATGTATTATGTGTGTAGAACATGTTTATTATCTAGGGAAATTACCTACAACAAGAAATAAATCATAGAATATGGAATGGAATATGTCATGTCAATCATTGATGTAGAAGTATTGAAATTTTTATGTTTTGGGATTTGAGATTTATGTTGTAAAAGTGTTATATTAATGATATTTTAGTTATTAGAATCACGAATGATCTAATGATTCTTCCAATTTAGTTTTTCATTAAGTATTATATTTTTTGAATGGAACTAATAACCTATATAAGCGAATACTTGTTAAAGTAATATTTTATGGAAAAACATTTTATTGATGGAAAGATAACCCCTAATATTTTCTTAATGTTGATAAAATAATTTTTATTTTATTTATATAGATGAATAATATTAAAAAATTAAATAGGATAATATTAGTGACCTTTGAACTCATTAGTGATTTGATGGTATCTTTTATAATGTGTACTCCATTTTTAGAGTTATATAATATATTATTTAATATAAAAATCTATTTAATGAATAATAAGAGAGTTAATTTTTGTATGAATGCTTTATTTCCATAATGTTTTTTTGTGATTTAGGTCATTACCAACATTAGGATAATATATGATCAAGCCATTCACATATTTAGTATATAACAATAAGAGATAATTTATGTTGTTTGGGGAACTGATATTTTTTTTTATTTTAAAATTTTAGTGAACATACATATATTTATTTTGGATTTTGAATTTTTTTATACATATTTTTTATGGGTCTTAAAGATAATATTTTATTGAAATGATTGTTTTGAATTTTATGTGTTACTATTTATGTTTTAGAGATTAATATATTATATTAGATAAAGTGTCTAACCATTTTATTTTTAGTGAATTTATAGAGATAAGAAAAATTACCTATGGATCTTATTAGGCATTAGACATTAATTTTATCACCTCTATCATGAAAAAATTATCATCATGTCATATAATACAGCATTAGGTGGGAATTCATCGTAGCAAAACCAAAGGATTGAATTGTGATTAGGAAATGGAAGTTACTAAAAGAAGTATTTTTTCTTGTGTTTTATATCTTGATAGTAAAAAAATTCCTCAACTATCAGAAATGGATGATCAAATAAAAATTTTATTATTTATATTAGATTTTGATGAATTGATGGTCTTTCACTCAACCCAAATTCACTGATTTTTATCCATTTATCATATTCTAACCATGTTCCATATCACTTTATATTAGTTCACAGATTCTAGTTTCCACTACCATGTCAAAATTTAAAATTCACACCATTGTTTTCCTTATCATTGAATATGACAATGTATTATTTTAGGTAAAATTTAGGATTCCCACATTAAATTTTTATAGTATATTTTAGTAATAGTTTTTAAGATGTAGATTTTCTAGAAATGAATATACAAATATCAACCCCCTTCATTACAATGAATATTTTCAAATTATGAGGATAAAATTTAATAATAGTGGTAGAATGCAACACCCACTAATTTTAACATAATAAAATTATATTTGATAGACTATACCCATGAAAAAAATAGATTAATTGAACCATGAAATATGAATATTTAAACACGACCAGTACAACCTAGCTATTGAATGTGTAACACCCCATTACACTATTAGGTAAATCCTTGATCATTCTTTGTTTATCATATTTATTTGGGTGTTTTTGTAGGATTATCATTGATAGAAAGCCTTTTCTAGGGAATATGAACTATTATTCTAGGATTCATGTTTTGTTGAATTAATTTAGTATATGTATTAATGTGTTAATGTATTTTAGGGTTTATCCCCATGTTCAGATAATGTCTCGTGTGATTCGGTGTTTTTATGATGATAATCATCATGTTTGATATCGGTATGGTGATTACTCACCATGTAAAGGGATTACATGACATGTAAAGGATTCCATTAAGAAGATGTGAATCTCATACATTTTGTGATGTTTACATGCTAAGTATTTCGATTTCACATCATGAAATCAAAAAACTGGGCCTGTAGCAAATAAGCCTCCTTTTATATGTATTATATATACATAAACGTTTTCGCGATGGGCCCATCACAAAAACTATTTGAGACGAGCTCTTATCCCGTCAAATATATATATATATATATATATATATATAAAACTTTCTGCGATGGGCCCGTCATAACAAATGATTTGTGACGGGACTACTTTCCCATCACAAATATGTTTGTAAAAATATTTAGTTATACGATTTGCGATGGGACCCCGTCGCAGAAGGTCACGTCGCAAATAATAAATTAATGTTAAAAAAATAAAATTTAATAATATTACGATTAATGAAAAAATAATATTACTATTATTAAAACAATAAAAAAATAATAAATATTAAAATTCTCGATATTCACAAAATTATATTAAATGATAATAAAATATTACAAATTAAATTATGTAATATTTTCACCGATATAAAAGACAGAAATGTAAATAATTCATATTAAAATGTTAAATTCAAATGTTTGTAACATAAAAAAATCACTGGGGGGTCTCCTTCTAGAGGAGGTGGTGGAGTTGAAGGAGATGGTGGAGGAAACTCCATCCATAAACTACGAGTCAAACGACGCATGTACTCTATCTGCTCGTGATGATGCTACTGCCATCGAAGCATCTCATCCTCGTGCTGCTTGTAACGGCGCAAATTTTCATTAATGGAAATACCTCTTGATCTAATTAAATGTCTATTTATGTTTATATAAAATGTCAACTTATTTGGTTTTATGTTAAGAATTTTCATCGTTGATAATATAGTTGTTGAATAGTGATCACATGATTAGTATAAATATAGGGCCTTAACAAATCCAATTTACCCAGACAAAAGAAGTGATGGCCTCATCCAGTAGAATTGCACCATACGAAGCAAATTTGTTAGAGATCAGAAAAGAGGTGGCATCCTTGGGCTTCACTATTGACCAATCCCAAGCTGAGCTTCATCCTGTCAAGCTCGAATGGGACCGTCTACGGGAAAAGTGGAAGTTGATAGAGATTACCATTCGAGCAATGTTATCTCAACCACCCCAAGAGTCTGTCACCATTTCACACCTTACCCTTTGGTCTTATGCAGCTATTTTAAGGGGTTATGTAACAAATCACTAGTACTATGTTCATGTATATTATTTTTTCATAAAATAATAAAAATACCTTCTTGTCATTATCGATACATTGTAAATAGTTTTTAAAGTACAAATAGTATTTTTAATTATTATTTAATTAAGAATTATATTTTATTAAATTAACGGATTTTTGAATTAAATAATATTTTAGTAAAATAATAATATTATTATTAAAGTAATTTTTATTAAATATAAATGTTCTTACAATTTTATGAATGCAATTATAATTTTAATTAAGGTTTGAAAGCCATTTCTGTCAAAACCGGTGAATTTTCGATAAACGTTGATTTTTATTTTAAAAGAGAAAATTAACATATTTAGAAAAATATTTAGATAAAATAAATGTTATTTCTGGAATCAGGACGTTGAAATTATCCAACGGTGAATTTTTCATAATTTTCTGAGAGAGTCAAATTTTTGGGTAAAAATTAAATACCGTTTAAATATATAATGTGTTTTATGACATCATAATGACCCAATAGTTTTATAATAAAATACTATAATCTTTATGTTCGTCGAATATATGTTTTAAAATTAAAATAATTTGATTTTGGGTTTGTTTTAATACTTCTCAAAGCATTAATGGACCCCTAAAGACTTATTAAACACCGTGTCTTTTTAAATTAATTTCCATTGGAGTGTGACTCACCTCCACATAATAAACCCTATTATTTTAAGAAGTTCGGATTTTGGCCTTATAAAATATTATTTTCCTCTTCCCCTTTATAAAAACCATGGGCAAAAACCATAGTATGTTTTGTCGTTTTGATTAATTTAATGTAAGGGGACCCAAACCTAAATAATAAATAATTCACTCACCTTTCCTATATAAACCCACCCAAGCTCCCACTTCCTCCTCACTAAAAGGATTTGGAGTTCGTCCAACCTCTACCCTACCCTCTCTAAAATCCACCCAAGGTGCCCCAAGCTCCCAAGAATCCTCTCACAAGCCTTTCTCTAGCCTTTGGAAGCACACTTCCAAGTAAGGGTTTTTTTCTTCCTTTCTCATTTTTGTTCAATTTTATTTAAGTTGTTTTCCCCTTTTAGTTTCAATTATTAATGTTTTGGTATGGTTTTTCACCTCCCTCATACTTCCCTATTTATGTTTGAATGATGGGATACCCCTTTCTCTCTCATTAAATTCTTCCCATGTACACCCATTACTATACTGAAATTCCGAAAGGAACATCTGTCTCCTCTTTTACATTCAAGAAATAATTTTGTATCATTAATCTAAATTCCATTACAATTGTTTGGACATGTATCTATTTGAACTCCTTACTATAAATTACACATAATTATGATGACTAACCCCTTTCTCTCTCATCAACCATTTTTATGAATTCTTATGTCACGCTGTTACGCTGCCGAAATCGCACTGATTTTCTAAGCCAATGTCATTGTGTAGTGAATACCATTCCCATTTCTCCATCAAGGTTATTCACCTTTATGCACATTTACTTATTGATTATAAATTTCATGTATTAATTCCACATTACTTTATCGTGGAATAAATTATTATGTTTTATTAATCCATGTTTTATGATCCATGTGGCACACTTATGCATGAAATGAAATGTTTAAGAAGGGTTCCCCCTTATAGTGCTCCAATGCATTGGGTAAAGTATAGTATCATGATACATCATGTGAAATGAGTGTTAAATCATTCTAATTCAAGTGAAACAAGGTTTTACTTGTGCTTCATGTGAAATGAGGATTTAGTCATGCTCCATGTGCGATGGGCCTTGGCTCATGCTAATTCCATGTTAAGTGTTGTTTCCACATTTCCATGTTATGATTATCATGCATTATCATGCCTTTATGTTCATGTTTCACTTGTTCTCTATTGATATTCCTAATGTCTAAACATGTATGGTACTCCTCATGTTATTCCATGTGTATTCCCTTATTGGGCTTTATAGCACACCCTTTTCTTATGCATGTCCTCAGGTTGTCCCATGCAATGCTAAGTACGAGGGAATGTAGTGGTCATGTAAGGGATGTTTTCAATAAAGATGTTGAATTTCATGTTTCAAGTTTTTATGTAATGATCCTAAGCCCCAGTGACACTAAAACTCTCAATCTTCTTTGTTTTATCAAGTGAAGTTTTATGTAATAAATCCTGTTTAAGTTGTAATAAAAAAAAGGGTTGTCATAGTTCATATCATAGGATAAGTTTAGTTATTTTTGGGATTAGGATTAGAAAACCCAAGTAAAGCCTTAGAGACAAGACTAAGTATAATAAAACCATCCCTATGTTTTGGTAAGTACTGAGCAAGTGGTTTATCAAGAAAATACATCCCTGTCTGGATATGAGCAGGTAGAGGCGGCTCTGGCACATATGTATCCTAGGGGTAAAACCTGAAAACACCACTTTGAGTTAGACTCAAACGGGAACTGTTCCACGAAAACGGGCCTTTTTGGACTCTTGGTCTTGACACTCTTGGGGGATATGTTTTGAAAAATTCACAAGCTTAGTATGAACCCTTATTAAGGGAAATAAAAATAATATCCCTAAGAATATTTGTTAGAAAGTAGATCATGAAAAGCCTAGATTGAAGCCTATAGAAGCATGAGTTAAGGAAATAAATGTTTATTTATAAGTCATCAACTTTTTTCTTTGGATTACACTTTATGTGTTACCCCTAACTTTCCTTTTATTCCAGCCAATGGCTGGTAATAGGAGGACGCGGGCTAACAACTTTTTTGAAGATCAATGTAATGACTGTACTAATGAGATGCCCAATACAATGGGAGCGGGAATCGTGAACTTTGTAATGCTTCTCTCTCAGATAACTCAAGTATTGAATAGAAACATGGGTTAAGAGGAACGTTCAACCCCCACCAGAAAGAACAAGTTGCTATAGAGAGCTTCATGAGACAAAGGCCTCCTATTTTTAGTGGATCATCTGATCCCATGATCGCTGAACAACGGATCAACTCCATTGAAAAGATCTTCTCTATCCTTCAATGTTCTGAACAAGAGAAGGTTCTCCTTGAGGTTTATCGTATGTAGGGTGAAACTGATCAATGGTGGACGTTGATCAAAAATACAAAGCCTGAGGAGGAGATCGAGGCGTTAGAATTGAAGGATTTCTGGAAGATGTTTTTTGATAAATATTTTCCGCGCACCCTCCGGATTAAGATGTATATAGACTTCATTTCCCTCAAGAAAAAATATGAATAATATGTTGGAGAGTACGAGGAAAACTTCACAAGGCTTGAACGATACGCTTCCGGCTTTGTCGTTACCCCTTAATGCAAAGTTGACAGCTTCTTTGGTGGGCTGAAGCCTAGCCTACGGAAAGCATTGGCGATCCGTGACTTCGACAGTTATGAGGTAATTGTCCGATGTGCCCTCAAGGTCGAAATGGAGATCGGAGAATCAAAAGGGTATCATGGGGATAAGAAGCGTAATGTGGAATTCAATGCTGGTGGTCTGATGGATAAACCCAACGGTGAAATGAAGATCCAAAACCCACCTGCCGAAAGTGCAGAAAGAAGAACCCTTGAAATTGCCTTAAGGGGACGAGGAAATGCTTCAGGTGTGGAAGGGAAGGGCACCTAGCTGTTAACTATCGGCAAGAAAGACCCATAGATGCGATAGAGGATAGGAAAACTATTTTTGAACCTCAATGCATTGTTTAATTCTACAAATGCAAAGAACCGGGTCGTTTTGCAAATCAGTTCCCTAATCCAAGGATTTTCGAAGGCAACCAACAACCTCCATGTTTGAAAGGGAAGTTATTTTGCCATTACTTCTGCCGAAGTGAACCCAGACAACAAAGTGGTGATAGGTAAGCTAGTTATTCATTCAAAAATAGTGAACGTACTTTTTTATTCAGGTTTTACGCATTCTTTTATATCTCTAAAGTTTAGTAGAACAATCCCAGCACCACCACAAATCATGGAAGTGAAGATGTCGGTGAGTACGAGAAATGGGGAAATCATTGCTTCCCATGAATATAATCCCCCCTATTATAATCTGTGGATTCAATTTCCTAGCAAACCTCATCATACTCCCCCTGGTGGAATTTGATGCAATTCTTGGCATGGATTGGCTTTACTTATATAGAGCCAACAGAAATTGTCGAGAGTGGGAAATCACACTCCATATGGAGAATTGACCCCCGATTCCTTACAAGTGTAAGGAGGAAGATGAATCTCCTTTAGCTCCATCATCTCAAGCATTGATATTACTACCCTATGAGCACGCGTATCTGGCTCAGATGATTGAGTCCAAGGAAGAAACCATTCTTGAGTAAATGCCTATTGTGAGGGAATTCGCTGAAGTGTTTCCCAAGGAACTTCCTGGTCTTCCTCCTAAAAGAGATGTTGAATTATCAATAGAACTTATACCTAGGGCTTTACCAATATCCAAGACTCCATATAGAATGGATGTTGTAGAGATTGAAGAGTTGAAGAAAAAACTGCAGGACAATCTGGATAAAGGATTTATATTCCCAAGTGCTTCACCATGGGGTGCACCAGTACTCTTCGTCAATAAGAAGGATGGGTCAATGAGTCTTTGCATCGATTATCATTAATTTAACAAAATCATGATAAAGAAAAAGTATCCTCTCCCACGAATTGATGACTTGTTCGATCAGCTTCATGGAGCACAATACTTCTTCAAGGTGGACTTGTGGTCGGGATATTATCAAGTAAGGGTGAAGAAGGAAGATATCTCAAAGACTGCATTTCGCACAACATATAGGCACTATGAATTCATAGTAATTCCTTTCTGACACACTAATGCTCCAGAAATCTTCATGGACTTAATGAATAGATTCTTTAGAGATTACCTCGACAAATTTGTGGTAGTCTTTATAGATTATATTCTAATATACTCTGAAACCACGGAGGATCATGAAAAGATTTTAAGAACTGTACTAGAGACTTTGCGCAAGGAGAAGCTCTATGAAAAGTACAACAAGTGTGAGTTCTAGTTGAAGGAGGTCTCATTATTGGGCCATATCATCACAAGCAATGGGATATCTTTGGATCCCTCCAAAACATATGAAATTGAGGGATGGCTGAGGCCAAAATCAGTAATAGATATCCATAGATTCTTGGGGTTAGCTGGATATTATCGACTTTTGGTGAGGAATTTCTAACGATTTTCCGACCCTCTTACCAAGATAACTCAGAAGCGAGTAAAGTTTTCTTAGAGTGATGAATGTGAAGGAATCTTCAAGGAGTTCAAAAGGAGGCTTATCACTATGCCCCTGCTCACTTTACCCACAAGTGGGGAACTTTTTGTTGTATTTAGTGATGCTTCAAAGAAGGTATTAGGTTGTGTGCTGATGCAGAATGATAAATTGATATCTTATGCCTCAAGGCAGTTGAAAATCCATGAGAGAAACTATCCAATGCATGATCTGGAGTTGGCAGCGATGATCTTTGCCTTGAAAATTTGGCGGCATTATCTCTATGGAGAGAAATGTGATATATATACTGACCACAAGAGTCTTAAATATTTATTCACACAGAAAGAGACTAATATGCGCCAAAAAAGATTGATATAGCTCATCAAGGATTATGACTGTTCAATACATTACCATCATGGGAAAGCGAACAAGGTGGCATATTCCCAAAGTAGAAAGGACTAAGTGATTATATCAATGATGAGAATTGAGAAGGATCCAATATTCTTAGACTTGATGAAGATGGACATGGGAATCATAAAGAAGGGAACATCATAAATCCTTTCACAAATGATTGCTCAACCGTCTCTTTTGGAAAGGTTAAAGGATGCTCAAAAGGATGATGTGGGAATTTAGGAAAAAGAGGAAGCTATCAAAAAGGGGAAATCCTCGGAGTTTAATGTTAATGAAGGAGGAATTAGGTGATTTGGGAAAAGACTATGTGTTCCATTGAGTCTGAAGGTGAAGAAGGAACTTTTGGATGATGCACATAGTTCAAATTTCTTTATTCACCTAGGAAGAACAAAGATGTATCGAGATCTCCAAGAAAACTTTTGGTGGGATAATATGAAAAAGGAGATCATTGAATATACATCAAAGTTCCTGGTGTGTCAGCATGTGAAGGCATAGAGGTAGAAGTCTAAGGGGCTGATGAAACCATTTCCCATACCAGAATGGAAATTGGAGGACATCAACATGGACTTTGTCACTAGACTTCCAAGGACATCCAAAGGCAACAATGCAATTTGGTTTGTTGTGGATTGTCTTACAAAGACTGCAAACTTCATTGCTATTCATGAGGATTTATCTTTGGATCAACTGGAACAGATATAAATTAGGGAAGTGGTAATGGTGCATGGAGTACCACTATATATTGTGTATGACCGAGATCCAAGATTCACCTCTATGTTTTGGAATAGTCTTAAACATGCTCTAAATACTGAACTGAACTTCAGTACGACCTATCATCCTCAAACTGATGGCCAATCTGAGTGGACTATCCAAACACTTGAGGACTTGTTGAGAGCATGATCAATGGACTTTAAAGGGGGATGGGATCAACATCTTACTCTGGTTAAGTTCTCTTATAATAACAGTTTCTACTCAAGCATCCAAATGGCACCATATGAAGCCATGTATGGGAAAAGGTGCAGAACACCAGCATGTTGGGATGAGGTTGGTGAACGTAAGCTTCTTGGACCAAAAATGGTCAAAGAAATGGTGGAGAAGGGGAAAACCATTCAGCATCATATCAAGGTAGCCCAGAGTCGACAGAAGAGTTGTGTAGATAACCGTTAACGAGACCTTGAGTTTAAATTTAGAGACATGGTGTTTCTATGCATATCTCCGTGGAAGAAGGTAATGATTTTTGGAAAGAAAGGGAATTTATGTCCATGGTACATCGGCCCCTTTGAGTTTCTTGATCATTTCGGGGTTGTGGCCAATCAACTAGAACTTCCACCTACCATGGCCAAAGTACATGATGTCTTTCATGTATCCCTCTTAAGTAAGTACATACAAGACCCTTCACATGTACTCTCTTCTGAGGTGGTACAATTGGAAGATGATCTTTCTTATGAGGAGAAACCAGTGAAGATCTTAGATCGTAGAGAAAAAGTTCTACGAAATAAGACAATGCCCCTCGTCAAGGTGTTGTGGAGAAACCACAACATTGAGGAAGCAACTTGGGAATCGGAGGAAATTATGAAGATGAGTTACCCATATCTCTTTTAGTGTGGGAAAAGGAAAAATTTGACGGCAAAATTTCTTAAGGGGGAATATTGTAACGACCCAAATTTTCATTAATGGAAATCCCTCTTGATCTAATTAAATTTATCTTTATGTTTATATAAAATGTCAACTTATTTGGTTTTATGTTAAGAATTTTGACCATTGCTAATATAGTCGTTGAACAGTGATCACATGATTAGTATAAATATAGAGCTTTAAAAAATCCAATTTACTCTGAAAAAAGAAGCGATGGCCTCATCCAATATAATTGCACCACACAAAGCCCATTTGTCAGAGCTTGGAAAAGAGGTGTCATCTTTGGGATTCTCTCTTGACCAAGCCCAATCTGGGCGTTATCATGTTAAGCTCAAATGGTACCATCTACGGGAAAAGTGGAAGTTGATAGAGATTACCACTCGAACAATATTATCTTAGCCACCCCAAGAGTCTGTCACCATCACACACCTTACCCTTAGGTCTTATGCGACTATTTTAAGGGGTTATGTAACAAATCGCTAGTACTATGTTCATGTATATTATTTTTTCATATAATAATAAAAATACCTTCTTTTCAATATTGATACATTGTAAATAGTTTTTAAAGTACAAATAGTATTTTCAGTTATTATTTAATTAGGAATTATATTTTATTAAATTAAGGAATTTTTTAATTAAATAATATTTTAATAAAATAATATTATTATTATTAAATTATTGTTTATTATATATAAATGATCTTATAATTTTATGACTGCAATTATAATTTTTATTAAGGTTTGAAATCCATTTCTGTCAAAACCGGTGAATTTTTTATAAATGTATGTTTTTATTTTAAAAGTGAAAATTAACATATTTAGGAAATTATTTAGATAAAATCATTGTTATATTTGGAATCAGAACATCGAAATTATCCAATGGTGAATATTTCATAATTTTTTGAGACAGTCAAATTTTTGGGTAAAAATTAAATACCGTTTAAATATATAATGTGTTTTATGACATCATAATGACCCAATAGTGATGTAATAAAATACTATAATCTTTATGTTCGGCCAATATATTTATTAACATTAAAATAATGTGATTTTTGGTTTTTTTGACTTACTTCTCAAAGCATTAATGGACCCCTCAATACTTATTAAACACCTTGTCTTTTTAAATTAATTACCATGAGAGTGTGAATCACCTCCACATAAGCAACCCTATTATTTTAAGAATTTCTGACATTGGACTTATAAAATATTGTTTTCCTATTCCCTTTTAAAAAAATCATGGGCAAAACCCATGGGATGGTTTGTGGTTTGGATTAATGTAATGTAAGGGGACCCAAACATAAATAATAAAGAATTCACTCACCTTTCCTATATAAACCCACCCAAGCTCCCAGTTCCTCCTCACTCAAAGCCTTTAAAGTTCGTCCAAACTATTCCCTACTCTCTCTATAATCCTCCCAAGGTTCCCCAAGCTTCCAATAAGCCTCTCATAAGCCTCTCTCAAGCCTTTGGAAGCTCACTTCCAAGTAAGGGGTTTTTCTTCCTTTTTCATTTTTGATAAATTTTCATTAAGTTGTTTTGCCCTTTTAATTTCAATTATGAATGTTGGGGTATGGTTTCACACCTCTCTCATACTTCCCTATTTATGTTTTAATGATGGGATACCCCATTTATCTCTCATTAAATTCCTCCCATGTACACTTGTTACTATGACGAAATTCCTTAAGGAACTTCTCTCTCCTCTTTTACATTCAAGAAATATTTCTGTATCATGAATCTAAATTACATTACAATTGTTGGAAATGTATCTATATGACCTTTTTACTATCCATTACATGTAAATATGATGAGGAATCCTTTTCTCTCTCATCAACCATTTTAATGAATTCTTATGTCACGCCGTTACGCTGTCGAAATCACACCGATTTTCTAAGCCAATGTCATTGTGTAGTGAATACCATGCCCATTTCTCCATCAAGGGTATTAACCTTTATGAACATTTACTTATTGATTATAAAGTTTCATGTATTAATTCCACATTCCATTATTGTGTAATAAATGATTATGTTTTATGAATCCATGTTTTATGATCCATGTGGCACACTTATGCATAAAATGAAATGTTTAAGAAGGGTGCGCCCTTTATGTTCATGTTTCTCTTATGCTCTATTTATATACCTAATTTCTAAACATGTATTGTAGTCCTCATGTTATTCCATGTGTATTCCCTTAATGGGCTTTATAGCTAACCCTTTTCTTATGCATGTCCTCAGGTTATCTCATGCAATGCTATGTACGAGGGAATGTAGTGGTCATGTAAAGGATGTTTTCAATAAAGTTGTTGTATTTCATGTTTCAAGATTTTATGTAATGATCCTAAGCCCCAAAGACACTAAACCACTCAATATTCTTTTTTGTATCAAGTGAGGATTTATGTAATAAATCATGTTTAAGTTTTAATAAAACGTAGGGTTGTCATAGATGGTATCAGATGATAGGTTTATTTATTTTTTGGATTAGGATTAGAAAACCCTAGTAAAGCCTTAGAGACAAGACTAAGTATAATAAAAACATCCGTAAGTTTTGGTAAGTACTGAGTCTGTTTTTTATCAAGAAAATACATCCATGTCTGGATACGAGCAGGTAGAGGCAGCTCTGGCACAGATGTATCCTAGGGGTAAAACCCGAAAACACCACTTTGAGCGAGACTCGAACGAGAACTAGTGCATGACAACGGGCCTTGCTGCACTCTTGGTTACGACACTCCCTGGGGATATGTTTTGAAAAATTCACAAGATTATTATGAACCCTTATTAAGGGAATTAAAAAAATGCCCCTAAGAATATATGATAGAAAGTAGATCATGAAAAGATTATATTGAAGCCTATAGACTCATGAGTTAAGGAAATAAAAGTTTATTTATAGGTCATAAACATTTGTCTTTGGATTACCCTTTATGTGTTACCCCTAACTTTCTTTTTATTCCAACCAATGGGTGGTAATAGGAGGATTGTGGCTAATAACTGTTGCGAAGATCAGTGTGATGACTATACTAATGATATGCCCAATCCAATGGGAGAGGGAATTGTAAACATTTCCATGCTTTTCTCTCAGCTAACTCAAGTTCTGAATAGAAACATGGGTCAAGAGGAATGTTCAACCCCCCTAATAAAGAACAAGTCGTTATCGAGAGCTTCATGAAACAAAGGCCTCCTACTTTTAGTGGATCATCTAATCCCACAATCGCTGAACAATGGATCGACTCCATTGAAAACATCATCTCCAAAATTCTATGTTCTGAACAAGAGAAGGTTCTCCTGGAGGCTTATCGTATGGAGGGTGAAGCTGATCAATGGTGGACGTTGATCAAAAATACAAATCCTGAGGAGGAGATCGAGGCGTTGGAATGGAAGGATTTCCGGAAGATGTTTTTCAATAAATATTTTCTGCGCACCCTCTGGCTTAAGATGGATAGGGACTTCCTTTCCCTCAAGAAAAAAGATGAATAATCTGTTGGAGCGTACGAGGAAAACTTCACAATGCTTGCATGATACACTTCTGGCTTTGTTGTTACCCCCGAATGCATAGTTGACCGCTTCTTTGGTGGGTTGAATCCTAGCCTGTGGAAATCATTGACGATCTGTGACTTCGACAGCTATGAGGAAATTTTCTGATGTGCCCTCAAGGTCAAAATGGAGATCGGAGAATCACAGGGGTATCACGGGGATAAGAAGTTTAAGGTGAACTTCAATGCTGGTGATCTTATGGATAAATCCAATGGTGCTAAGAAGATCCAACACCCCACTTGCGAAAAGTGTGGAAAGAAGCACCCTGGAAATTACATTAAGGGGACGAGGAAATGCTTCAGGTGTGGAAGGGAAGGGCACTTAGCTGTTAACTATCAGGAAGAAAGACCCGCGGCTGCGACAGAGGAGAGGAACACTCCGTTCGAACCTCAACGCGTTGTTCAATGCTACAAATGCAAAGAAACAGGTCATTTCTCAAATCAGTGCCCTAATCCACGGGTTTTCAGAAGCAACCAACAACCTCTAAGGTAACAAAGAAGAGCTTTCTCCATCACTTCTGCCGAAGTGAACCTTGACAATGAAGTGGTGACAGGTACGCTAGTTATTCATTCAAGAATAGAGAATGTACCTTTTGATTCAGGTTCTACGCATTCTTTTATATCTCGAAAGTCTAGTAGAACAACCCCAACACCACCACAAATCATGGAAGTAAAGATGTCGGTGAGTATGGAAAATGGGGTAATCATTGCATCCCATGAATATAAGTCCTCCCTTGTTATAATCTGTGGGTTGAATTTCCCGGAGAACCTCATCATACTCTCTCTGGTGGAATTTGATGCAATTTTTGGCATGGATTGGCTTTCCTTATATAGAGCCAACATAAATTGTCGGGAGAGGGAAATCACACTCTATATGGAGAATCGACCCACGATTCTTTACAAGTGTAAGGAGGAAGATGAATATCCTTAAGATCCATCATCTCAAGCATGGATATTACTGCCCTATGAGCAAGCGTATCTGGATCAGATGATTGAGTCCAAGGAAGAAACCATCTTTGAGGAAATGCCTATTGTGAGGGAATTCGCGGAAGTTTTTACCAAGAAACTACCTGGTCTTCCTCCTAGAAGAGATGTTGAATTCTCAAATAAACTCATACCCGGCGCTTTAACAATATCCAAGACTCCATATAGAATGGTTGTTGTAGAGCTTATAGAGCTGAAGAAACAACTACCGGTGAATCTGGATAAAGGTTTGATAAGGCCAAGTGCTTCACCATGGGGTGCACCAGTTCTCTTCATCAAGAAGAAGGATGGGTCAATGCGGCTTTGCATCGATTATCGTGAACTTAACAATATCATGATAAATAACAAGTATCCTATCCCATGAATTGATGACTTTTTCGATCAGCTGTGTGGAGCACAATACTTCTCCAAGGTGGACTTGCGGTCGGGATAATATCATGTAAGGGTGAAGAAGGAAGATATCCCCAGAACTGCATTTCACACAAGATATGAGCACTATGGATTCATAGTAATGCCTTTCAGATTCACTAATGCTCCATAAATCTTCATGGAATTAATGAATATAGTCTTTATAGATTACCTTGACAAATTTGTGGTAGTCTTTATAGATGATATTCTAATATTATCTAAAACCAAGGAGGATCATGAGGAGCATTTAAGAACTGTACTAGAGACTTTGCACAAGGAGAAGCTCTATGAAAAGTACTGAAATTGTGAGTACTGGTTGAAGGAGGTCTCATTCTGGGCCATATCATCACAAGCAATGGGATATCTATGGATCCCTCCAAAACAGATGCAATTGAGGGATGGCCGATGCCAACATCGATAACAGATATCCATAGCTTCTTGGGTTTAGCTGGATATTATCGACTTTTTGTGAGAAATTTCTCATGATTTTCCAACCCTCTTACCAAGCTAACTCAAAAGCGAGTAAAGTTTTCTTGGAGTGATGAATACGAAGAAAGATTCAAGGAGTTGAAAAGGAGTCTTATCATCGCGCCCATGCTCACTTTACCCACAAGTGGGTAACTTTTTTTGTATTTAGTGATGCTTCGAAGAAGGGATTAGGTTGTGTGGTGATGCAGAATGTTAAAGTGATATCTTATGCCTCAAGGAAGTTAAAAATCCATGATCAAAACTATCCAACTCATGATCTGGAGTTGGTAGCGGTGATCTTTGCCTTGAAAATCTGCCGACATTATCTCTATGGGGAGAAATGTGAGATATATACTGACCACAAGAGTCTTAAATATGTATTCACATAGTAAGAGATTACTATGCACCAGAGAAGATGGATTGAGCTCATCAAGGATTATGACTGTTCAATACATTACCACGATGGGAAAGCGAACAACGTGGCATATTCCCTAAGTAGAAAGGACTAAGTGATTCTATCAATGATGATAATTGAGAAGGATCCAATATTCTTAGACTTGATGAAGATGGACATGGGAATCATAAAGAAGGGAACATCATAAATCCTTTCACAAATGATTGCTCAACCGTCTCTTTTGGAAAGGTTAAAGGATTCTTAAAAGGATGATGTGAGAATTTAGGAAAAAGTGGAAGCCATAAAAAAGGGGAAATCCTTAGAGTTTAATGTTAATGAAGAAGGAATTGTTCGATTTGGGAAAAGTCTATGTGTTCCATCACGTCCGGAGCTGAAGAAGGAACTTTTGGATGATGAACACAGTTTGAATTTCTCTTTTCACCCAGGGAGCACAAAGATGTATCGAGATCTCTGAGAAAACTTTTGGTGGTATAATATGAATAAGGAGATCACTGAATATACATCAAAGTGCCTAGTGTGTCAGAAAGTGATGTCAGAGAGGCAAAAGTCTAAGGGGATGATGCAACCATTGCCCATACCAGAATATAAATGGGAGAACATAACCATAGACTTTATCACCAGACTTCCAAGGACATCCAAAGGAAACAATGCAATCTGGGTTGTTGTGGATCGTCTTACAAAGACTGCACACTTCATTGCTATTTTGGGAGGATTTCTCTTTGGATCAACTGGGATGGATATATATCAGGGAAGTGGTAAGGTTGCATGGAGTACCACTATCTATTGTTTCTAACCAAGATCTATGATTCACCTCTAAGTTTTGGAAGAGTCTTCAACATGCTCTGAATACTGAATTTTACTTCAGTACGGCCTATCATCCTCAAACTGATGGCCAATCTTAGCGGACTATCCAAACACTTGAGGACATGTTGAAAGCATGCTCAATAGACTTTAAAGGAGGATGAGATCAACATATTCATCTGGTTGAGTTCTCTTATAATAACAGTTTCCACTCAAGCATCCAAATGGCACCATATGAAGCCCTGCATGGGAAAAGGTGTAGAACACCAGCATGTTGGGATGAGGTCGGTGAACGAAAGCTGCTTGGACCAAAAATGGTCGAAGAAATGGCGGAGAAGGGGAAAACCATTTAGCAGCATATCAAGGTAGCCCAGAGTCGATACAAGAGTTATGTAGATAACCATCAACGAGAACTTGAGTTTAAAGTTGGAGACATGGTGTTTCTACGCATATCTCCGTGGAAGAAGGTCATGAGGTTTGGAAAGAAAGGGAAGTTAAGTCCAAGGTACATCGGCCCCTTCGAGAATCTTGATCATGTCGGGGCTATGGCTTATCAAATAGCACTTCAACCTACCATGGCCAAAGTACATGATGTCTTCCATGAATCACTCTTAAAGAAGTACATACTGGACCCTTCACATGTAATCTCTTCTGAGGTGGTACAATTGGAATATTATCTTTATTATGAGGAGTAACCAGTGGAGATCTTAGATCATAGAGAAAAAGTTCTACGAAATAAGATAATGCCCCACGTCATGGGGTTGTGGAGAAACCAAAAGTTTGAGGAAGTGACTTGGGAATTTGAGTAAATGATGAAGCTGAGTTTCCCACATCTATTTTAGTGTGGGAAAAGGAAAATTTCGAGGTAGAAATTTCTTAAGGGGGTAATATTGGAATGACCCAAAGTTTCATTAATGGAAATCCCTCTTGATCTAATTAAATGACTCTTTATTTTTATATAAAATGTCAACTTATTTGGTTTTATGTTATAAATTTTTACGGTTTCTAATATAGCCGTTGAACAGTGATCACATGATTAGTATAAATACAGGGCTTTAACAAATCCAATTTACTCTGACAAAAGAAGCGATTGCCTCATCCTGTAGAATTTCTCCATACGAAGCCCATTTGTCAGAGCTCAGAAAAGAGGTGGCATCCTTGGGCTTCGCTCTTGACCAAGCCCAAGTTGAGCTTCATCATGTCAAGCTCGAACGGAACCATCTACGGGAAAATTGGAATTTGACAGAGATTACCACTCGAGCAATGTTATCTGAGCCACCCCAATAGTCTGTCACCATCACACACCTTACCCTTAGGTCTTATGCGGCTGTTTTAATGGGATATGTAACAAATCGCTAGTACAATGTTCATGTAAATTATTTTTTCATATAATAATAAAAATACCTTCTTGTCATTATCGATACATTATAAATAGTTTTTAAAGTATAAATAGTATTTTTAGTTATTATTTAATTAAGAATTATATTTTATTAAATTAAGGGATTTTTGAATTAAATAATATTTTAATAAATTATTATTAATATTATTAAATTAATTTTTATTAAATATAAATGATCTTATAATTTTATTAATGCAATTATAATTTTTATTAAGGTTTCAAAGCCATTTCTGTCAAAACCGGTGAATTTTCGTTAAATGTCGGTTTTTATTTTAAATGTGAAAATTAATATATTTAGAAAATTATTTAGATTAAATAAATGTTATTTCTGGTATCAGGATGTCAAAATTATCCAATGATGAATTTTTCATAATTTTCTGAGACAGTCAAATTTTTGGGTAAAAATTAAATATCGTTTAAATATATAATGTGTTTTATGACATCATAATGACCCAATAGTGATGTAATAAAATACTGTAATATTTTTTTTACGGCCAATATATATTTTACCATTAAAATAATGTGATTTTGGGTTTGTTTGACCTTCTTCTTAAAGCATTAATGGTCCCATCAAGATTTATTAAACACCTTGTCTTTTTAAATTAATTTCTATGGAAGTGTGACTCACCTCCACATAAGCAACCCCATTATTTTAAGAAGTTAGGAATTTGTACTTACAAAATATTTTTTTCCTCTTCCCTTTGCTAAAATCCATGGGCAAAAACCATGGTATGGTTTTTCGTTTGGATTAATTTAATGTAAGGGGATCCAAACCTAAATAATAAAGAATTAACTCACCTTTCCTTTATAAACCCACCCAAGCTCCCACTTCCTCCTCACTCAAAGCCTTTGGAGTTCGTAAAACCTCTGAACTACTCTCTCTATAATCCTCCCAAGGTTTCCCATGCTCCCAAGAAGCCTCTCACAAGCCTCTCTCTATCCATTGCAAGTATACTTCCAAGTAAAGGTTTTTTTCTTCCTTTCTTATTTTTGTTCAATTTTCATTAAGTTGTTTTTCCCTTTTAATTTAAATTAT
Source organism: Viscum album (assembly GCA_963277665.1). Lineage (NCBI taxonomy): Eukaryota > Viridiplantae > Streptophyta > Magnoliopsida > Santalales > Viscaceae > Viscum > Viscum album. The sequence goes on along the minus strand of OY728130.1, from coordinate 1,241,122,775 downwards.
TAATGTTGGGGTATGGTTTATCACCTCCCTCATACTATCCTCTTTATGTTTTAATGATGGTAGACCCCCATTCTCTCTCATTTAATGCCTCCCATGTACACCTGTTACTATGCCGAAATTCCGAAAGGAACTTCTCTCTCCTCTTTTACATTGAAAAAATACTTTTGTATCATGAATATAAATTCCATTAAAATTGTTGGGACATGTATCTATATGGCCTCCTTAATATCCATTACATGTAAATATGATGATGAACCCCTTTCTCTCTCATGAACCATTTTTATGAATTCTTATGTCACGTCGTTACGCTGCCGAAATCGCACCGATTTTCTAAGACAATGTCATTGTGTAGTGAATACCATGCCCATTTCTCAATCAAGAGTATTCACCTTTATGCACATTTACTTATTTATTATAAGTTTCATGTATGAATTACACATTCCTTTATTGTGGAATAAATGATTATGTTTTATGAATCCATGTCTTATGATCCATGTGGCACACTTATGCATGAAATGAAATGTTTAAGAAAGGTGCGCCCTTATAGAACTCCAATGCATTGGGTAAAGTATAGTATCATGATACGTCATGTGCAATGAGTGTTGACTCATGCTAATTCTATTTCAATGAGGGTTTACTCGTTCTTCATGTGCAATGATTATTTACCCATGCTCTATGTGCGATGGGCCTTGGATCATGCTAATTCCATGTTAAGTGTTGTTACCAAATTTCCATGTCATGATTATCATGATTTATCATGCCTTTATGTTCATGTTTCTCTTGTGCTCTATTGATATGCTTAATGTCTAAACATGTATTGTACTCCTCATGTTATTCCATGTGTATTCCATTACTGGGCTTTATAGCTCACCCTTTTCTTATACATGTACTCTGGTTATCCCATGCAATGCTAAGTACGAGGGAATGTAGTGGTCATGTAAAGGATGTTTTCAATAAATATATTGTATTTCATGTTTCGAGTTTTTATGTAATGATCCTAATCCCAAAAGAAACTAAACCTCTCGATCTTCTTTGTGGTATCAAGTGAATTTTTATGTAATAAATCATGTTTAAGTTGTAATAAAAAGCAGGTTTGTCAGGCTGCTGCTGCTGCTTCTGCCATCGACACATATCTTCTTGTTGCTTCTGCAAAATCTCTATATGCTCAGCTTGAGGTTGCAACTGATCTTGATACTGTGAGCTAGAAGATGATGTCTCCCCATGAGCTCCTCTCGAGATGGACGCCAACATCGCAGCAGTACCATAATAAGTACCAGGAGTCAAATGAGAGCTGATGCCAACTACTCTGCCCTTCTCAAAGCCATACTGAGTCGCATACATCCATGCCGCCTCATCGAAATGGTGAGCATTGGTCTGATCAGTCATCTCGTCCTGACCCTTAGCATGTGTCTGAGAGGTCATAGCCTCATATGACTCCTTCAATTCCAATTTAAAATTAATATTGTAAAAATATTATATGAAGTTAATTGTTAAACTGAAAAAATAATACTAACCACAATCTAACGCTGACGATCGCCTCTAATCTCTCCAATGGCTGGGTCACTATACATCCTCCGATAAACGTTGAACTCCATAATATCCAATGATGGATGATGTCACGTAACACATCAATGGAAATTTGTTCCCATGTGATCCATGGATGAGAAAAATAATTGCGCAATATAGCGCTCCCCTATCCAATAGCTACATGTTTAAAACTGTGAAAAAAGAATAAATAATCAAACAATTAGTATATATATAAATAAATTAACGAAATCTAACTAAAATATACAGGTTAACATACCTCCGTGTGCATAGATCGAAACCATGATGTGGACATCGCTCGGGGATAGGGTCAGGAATCATCAGTCGTGCAAGACCGTGCCCCCTCCACATACCTCCTAAACCACCAGTAGGCTGAGGGTCAGCTGATCCCACATCATCATCATCCAAAATTAGCTCCGACTCCTGCAACTCATGAAGTAAATCATCATCCATCTGAAACACAAAATGATTGTTGTTAGCAGATAGTTGAAAATAACTATTATATATAGATATATATTTGTTATGATTATAACCATCATTTAACTGTTTCAATGTGAATCTTCATCCTCTTCTACATAGCTGTCATTGTCAATGTCTTCATCTTCCTCCTCAGCATCATCAATATCCATATGAGTTTCAGTTTCATCATCTCTTGTTATTTCAAATTCGTTTGTAACATCATTAACATCTTCATCATCATCGATCCTTAATTGTGGGGCGTCACCATCGATAGTCACGTCTCTTTGTGAATCAGATGTATTTTGAGTAGTCTCTTGAAGAATTTCAATTCCTTCCACTTCAGTGAAACCACATTCAGTTTGGGTAAACAGATTTTCCCAAGATTTCATTTCTATTATGCTCCACCAATCACTCAAGTCTCTTTAAGTAGCACAATAATTTTCATAATAAATTTGATGTGCCTGTTGAGCTAGTAAAAATGGTTCATTTAATGCAAGAAGACTTTTATATTTAATATAGATGATTCCATGAGTCGGATGAAAACGCAAAACTCTTTCAGTATCCAACCAATAACATTTAAACATTGTTATGTAATTCTATCCTAGATAACACAACTCAATAATTTCATCCAAAATGCCATAAAAGTCAACTTCAGTTTCTTTGTGATGTGATCCTCTTAAGAAAACTCCACTGTTCATTGTTTTTTTGATTCCCCGTATGCAAGTGTATGAAATCGAAAACCCTTAACCACATATGCATTATAAGATTTAACCATTTTGGATGGTGGGTTACTCAATATACACAGTGATTTGTCAATTTTATCAGCAAATTGAGACACCTGAAAATTTGTAAAACAATTATCAATATAATAATTAATAAATGGAAATGATATTAAACCATCAATAATTTATGTTACCAGTTTTTGAAAACAGTGAGAATTTTTTTTTCTGCGTTCTTCAAGAGCAGCGACTGGAATTTGTGGAAGTTGTTTCTTGATATGATTATCATATAACCTACAAATAAAATAAGTTGAAATACTGTAAAAAAAAATTATAGAATAAGTGATAGAAGCACTTATAGGACAAATGATGTAATTTCTTCATATTTGAGCAGAATGTATGTATGAGCTCTGTGGTGTTTATCATCTGAAAGCCATCATTTGTGAACTCCACCAAAACAAAGATTTGGTTGATTAAAAAATATTAATTGATTGTTCAGTTCATCATTAAAATTCTCCTAGTTTCTCCTCATGAAATTCTATTTTGAGGGATATTGATATTCAAAATAATGAGAGCAGAAAAAATCAATTTCCTCTTGCAAATAAGCTTCAGCAATTGAGCCTTCAACTGATGATTTTTTACGTATTTTTTTTCTTCAATTTCTGCATGCATCTCTCAAATGGGTACAACCATCGAAACTGTACTAGACCTCCACATTTAGCTTCATGTGGAAAATGTAATATCAGATTTTCCATTAAGTCAAAGAAAGCCGGCGGAAATATTTTTTTCCAGTTTACATATAATTACAGCAACATGTTCTTCCAGTTTTCTTAGTGCATCATAGTCTATTGTCGCTGCAAAAATATCTCGAAAAAAATATGATATGTCTATTATCAATTCCCAAATCATATAATTCAAGAAAACTCTGAATCCAATCGGCATAAGTCTTTCCATTATAACATGACAATCATGACTTTTTAATCCAGTAATATAACCATTCTTAACGCATATTCCCAAATTCGAAGCATATCCATCTGGAAGTCTCAAATCTTTAATCCACTGAGAAAATAATAAGTGGATCTCTTTGGACTGTGTATAAGCTTCTTTTGGCTTCATTAATTTCTGTGATTTGACATTTTCAAATAATTTATGTTCGGGTCACCTGAAAATTTGGGAAAGATCTAATCGTGCCTTTATAGTATCATTGGTCTTACCTGGTGTATCCAAAACAATATGAAATAAATTATTAAAACATTTATACTCAATATGCATAACATCCAATATTTGGAGGACCAACAAATCAGACCAATACAGAAGATCCCAAAAAATGCTTTGTTTTATCCAGTTATGTTCTTTCCCAAAGCCATGAATTTTTTGCTGGTTTAATATTGGTCCAAATGTGATGGGGGTAATGAAAATACAATGGATTGTATCTCTGTACCTGAAATAATCTTTGGAGGTTCATCTCTTTCAATTATTCCATTTTTGAAATGAGATTTGTTCCTCCGAAAAGGATGATCAGTTGGAAGAAATCTACGGTGACAATAAAAATAGCATGGTTTTTTCCATTGACCATCATAAAGGGTTTGTTTTATTTCATACAGTAAGGACATGATTTTGGACCATGTGTACTCCAACCAGATAACATGTCATAACCCAGAAAGTCACTAATTGTCCACATCAATGCAGCTTTTAATTTGAAATTTTGTTTCGCAGTAACATCATATGTATTAACACCATCACTCCATAATGAATTTAACTCATCAATCAATGGTTTCAAATAAACATCAATATTATTTTTCGGATGTCCTGGGATTAATAGAGTCAAAAATATATAAGGCTACTTCATCAACATCCATGGAGAAAAATTGTAAGAAGTTATAAAGATAGGCCAACATGAATACTGACTAACATAAGAACCAAAAGGACAAAAACCATCAGTATAAAGACCCAATCACACCTTTTGGGATTCTATAGTAAAATACGGATGCAGATGGTCAAAATGTTTCCATGAATCACCATTAGATGGATGATTCAATATTTTATTAGTTGAAATATTGGTTTTGTGCCATGAAATCATTGACGTTGTGTTATGAGACATAAATAAATGCTGCAACCTCGGTCTAAGGGGGAAATATCTCAACTATCTTACAAGAATCGATCTAGAATTCCCTAGTTGAGATTCTTTATACCTCGATTGACCACATGTGAGACAAATATCCAATGCCTCATTTTCACTAGAATATAAGATCAAATCATTTGGACATGCATGAATCTTCTGATAAGTAAGGCCCAAATTATGAATCAGCCTCTTGCTCTCATAGTAATTTGCAGGAAACACATTTCTTTCAGGTAACAGTGTTTTAACCAAAGAAAATATCTAATCAAAACAGTTGTTTGACATTGCATTATCTGATTTAATAGCCATAAATTTTTCAACCGCTTCTAATTTGCTTATCTTGCAACCAGGATATAATGTATCCTCAGAAGACCTCAACAACTCATAAAATTTGGTTGGTGCCAACTCAGGAGTTAAATTAATATCATCGTGAGTTTCTATTTGTTGCATAGATGGACCTGCAACATCATGTACTAAATTTTGAAACTATGATCGATCCAGAATCAAGTTATTAGAATCTTCTCTGGAACTATGTTCACCATGTTGAAACCAAAAAACCTAATCTGGTTGAAAACCAAACCGCAAGAGATGTCCCCTAACTTTATCAAATGTGTCAAACATTCTTAGAGAACATTTTTTACAATGACACTTAATTGTGCCTTCTGAAACATATTCTGGTTTTGATGATGCAAATGATAAGAAAGCATCAACACCCTCAATATAGACAGGATTTAAACCAAAACTATTTGGATTTTTGTGCTGATTTATCCAAGCTCGATCATCTAATAATGACTGATTTCGACATCCTTGTTCCATATTTTTCTACATAAATTATAAAATCATCACTGCTTTTGAATAGTTTGAAATTATAAAAACACTATCTGAAAAAGAAGATAAATAATTATAACTACTTAATGATTATCATTAATTAAGGGAGACACAATTTCCAGTGGATTGATGGCTACTCTTTTGTCCAACATCTCATTTAATTGCATCTTTCTCACACTTGTTGTTGCTAATTATTTCTAATTATTCCAAATTATTCCAAATTATTCCAAATTATTCCAAATTATTTCTAATTATTACAAATTATTACTAATTATTACTAATTATTACAATTTATTACTAATTATTACAATTTATTACTAATTATTTCTAATTTAGAAATACATAGCAATACTTACCAAAAGGAAAACTGCTTGAATAATGAAAGGAAATCTGGTATTCATCGTCATGGAGATGATTACAAATTTTCCCTTCATTATCCAAGAAGATTTCATTTACTAATTATTAGTAAAAAAAATTATATTATCAATATTTACGAAAAAATATTAATATTATTTAAATAATAAAAAATTTATAAAATATTAAAATTATCAATATTCACAAAAAACATTATTCTATTCTTAACATGTTCAAATCTCAAATGGTCATCAATTGTCAAGTCATGTGCAATAAAAATTTTGTGTCTATCATGTCCAATGTAAACTATATAATTGTACATGCATGGTTGATCACCTCGCAAGTAGTGTTCCAATAGGATAACCAAAGTAATGACATTCTCGTCTCTAAGAATCATCTCACATGGAACTTTACATAGATCATTCTTCCTTAAAATTTTAAGGGGATATCATTATTTTTCCCTGAAATTTTCAAGGAAGAATGGTCTATATAAAGGTTCATGTGAGATAATTCTTATATATAATAAAGGCATGACTTGATTTTCCCGATTACAACACTACTTGTGAGGTGATCAACCATGCAAGGACAATTATAGAGTTTACATTGGACATGACTAACACAAACTTTTTATTTCACATGACCTGACAATTGGTGACCCTTTGAGATTCAAACATGTTAAGAATAAAGAAAAGTCTATTTTGAATATTTATAATTTTAATATTTTATAAAAATTTTATTATTTTAATAATATTAATATTTTTTTGTAAATATTAATAATATAAATTTTTTTTGTTTCTAATTGTTTCTAATTTTTTCTAATTATTGCTAAGTATTGCTAAGTGTTTCTAAGTGTTTCTAAGTGTTTCTAAGTGTTGCTAAGTGTTGCTAAGTTTTTCTAAGTGTTTCTAAGTGTTGCTAACTTTTGATAACTGTGGCTAACTGTTGCTAAGTGTCACTAACTATTAGTAACTAGTTATTACTAATTATTACTAATTATTACTAACTATTACTAATTATTATTAATTATTACTAATTATTACAAATTATTACTAATTATTACTAATTATTACAAATTATTACAAATTATTACTAATTATTACTAACTATTATTAATTATTACTAATTATATCTAATTATTACTAATTATATCTAATTATATCTAATTATATCTAATTATATCTAATTATATCTAATTATATCTAATTATATCTAATTATATCTAATTATATCTAATTATATCTAATTATATCTAATTATTACTAATTATATCTAATTATTACTAATTATATCTAATTATTACTAATTATTACTAATTATTACTAATTATTACTAACTATTACTAATTATTACTAAATACTACTAATTATTACTAATTATTAATAATTATTACTAATTATTACTAATTATTACAAATTATTACAAATTATTACTAATTTTTACTAATTTTTACTAATTATTACTAATTATTACTAATTATTACTAATTATTACCAATTATTACAAATTATTACAAATTATTAAAAATTATTAATAATTATTACTAGTTATTACTACTTATTACTAATTATTACTAATTAGTACTAATTATTACTAATTATTAATAATTATTACTAATTATTACTAATTATTACTAATTATTACAAATTATTACAAATTATTACAAATTAATACAAATTATTACTAATTGTTACTAATTATTAATAATTATAACTAATTATATCTAATTATATCTAATTATATCTAATTATGTCTAATTATATCGAATTATTACTAATTATATCTATTTATCCTAATTATATCTATTTATTTCTAATTATATCTATTTATTCTTAATTATATTTATTTATTCCTAATTATATCCAGTTATATTTATTTATATCTAGTTATTCATAATTATATCAAGTTATTCCTAATTATATGTACTTATTGCTAATTATATGTACTTATTGCTAATTATAAATATTTATTGCTAATTATAACTGTTTATTGCTAATTATAACTATTAATTGCTAATTATAACTATTTATTGCTAATTATATCTAATTAATATTAATTATAACTAATTATTCCTGATTATATCTAATTAATATTAATTATAACTAATTATTCCTAATTATATCTAATTAATATTAATTATAACTAATTATTTATAATTATAACTAACAATATCAATTTCTTAGTATAAATAAATATAAATAAAAATCAATTGAAATCTAATTAAATTAGAACTAATAAACAACAATTAAAATAGACATAAAAAAATAAAAATTAGTAAACTAATTATATCTAATTATTACTAATTATCTCTAATTATTTCTAATTGTATCTAATTATTACTAATTATATCTAATTATTACTATTTATATTTAATTGTTACTAATTATATCTAATTATTACTAATTATATCTAATTATTACTAATTATTACTAATTATTACTAATTATTACTAATTATTGCTAATTATATCTAATTATTACTAATTATTTCTAATTATTGCTAATTATTACTAATTATTACTAATTATATCTAATTATATCTAATTATACCTAATTATTACCAATTTTATCTATTGATTCCTAATTATATCTTTTTATTCCTAATTATATGTAGTTATTCCTAATTATATCTAGTTATTCCTAATTATATATAGTTATTCCTAATTATATCTAGTTACTCCTAATTATATGTACTGATTGCTAATTATAACTATTTATTGCTAATTATATCTAATTAATATTAATTATAACTAATTATTCCTAATTATATCTATTAATATTAATTATAACTAATTATTCATAATTATATCTAATTAATATTAATTATAACTAATTATTTATAATTATAACGAACAATATCAATTTCTTAGTAAAACTAAATATAAATAAAAATCAATTGAAATCTAATTAAATTAGAACTAATAAAAAACAATTAAAAATAACTTAAAAAATAAAATAAATATAAAAAATATATAAATACCTTAAACTTTGATATTATGAAGATATTGACGCTCTTCGATTGCTCTTGTATAAAAAACTTCAACTAAAAGAAATTTTTTCTTTAGAACTAATGAAGAGAGAGAGAAAGAGGCCAAGATCTGAATGATTTGGAGAAAAAACGGATGGGGGCACATGTAGGTTAGATTAGTTGCGACGAGGTTATTAGCGACGGGCTGCCCGTCACAAATGGTGTTAATTGCGATGGGGCCCATCACAATTAACTTCGCCCGCATTAATTACTGTTAGCGGTTAAAAGGTTATTTGCGACGGGTCCCGTCGCAAATAGTACCTGCCGACAGTCTTTTTGCGACATGACGACATCCCGTCGCAAATACCCATGTGCGGTTAGGCGCGCACGTCATGCTAAACTATTTGCGACAGGGGGACATCTCCCCATGGAAAATGATATTCACACGGTTTGGCGCGCAAGTCGCGCCAAACCATTTGCGACGGGGGACGAAATCCCGTCGCAAATAATTTGTTATTTGCGACTGTCACTTTTCCACGTCGCAAATACCTTCCTGGACCGGTTATTTGCGACGGGCTTTCTTCCCGTCACAAATAGTCATTTTTTCTTGTAGTGGAATAGTGATATACCCTAATGAATATTAACCTCACCTATGGTGGTATAAAAACAATATTCAAGTTGGAAGTACGATATACCTATATTTTAGAATAAGTTAATAAATGTTTTAAAACTGGTTTTGATAATAAATTATTATTTTAATTAAATATTTAAATAATCATATTTAGAAAATTATTTTAGAAAAATGAACTTTTTTTTTGGATTCTATAGGTCGAAAAATGGTTATAGTGAATTTTTGGGATTTTTCTGAAATACTAGAATTTTTGATGAATAGTAGAATCTGATAATTCACAATAAATGCCAAATAATGGATTAATTGAGTCATCAATGATGTTCTGCTAATGTAAGACCACTTGGTTTGGGATCACATGATAAAATCACTATTCTTGGTCATAGAATACTTACTATTCCTTGTCTTATGAAGAAATAATAAATTAATGATTATAATATTATGAAATCCCTCCTCTACTCCACTATAAAACCCCCTTCACTCCCTCTACTCCCCACTCCTCTCAAGCCTTGTGACTTGCCATTATTCTAACCAAATCTATCCCCAAGGTCCTCCCCCACGTCCAAAATCTATCAGCCTCCTCAAAATACCAAAACCTCTCCCCTTAATAGGTTCTCAAATGAGGAAGTCTCAAGAGGTAAATTCCTCTTCCCAATTTCTTCTTTTCTTTTAAGTTCTTTTATTTTTTATTTCTTTCCTCACCTCCCTTCACCATAATAGTATGATAAATCAAGTAACAAAAAGGTACTATAATTTCTTCATTCTAGTGGTATATTTTATTATCTTCTCTTTTCCCCCACTTTTATTTGAAACAAATGAAATCACCTTTTGAGATGTGCTAATTTAGCACATTCAAGGACAACAGTTTATCAATTTATGTTATTATCTTAATGTCTGGTCATGAAACCATTTGTGTTATGGTTGAACCAGATTATTATATATTTAATATATCGAATTTTTTGTTCTGTAATCCATTGGTACAAATGGAATTGAGTTATATAGTAAAACACATTGTTTGTAATCCAATCCACCGATTAACAAAAACGGTTATCACTATAGTTATATATATAATAATACAACATCACTCTAAGTGACCTAATTAAAATTAAAACCTTGTAATCTCCTGGATATGAACTAGAAGATAACTTCAATTCTGGAAACCACTTTCATCTTTCATTTAATACAAACTTGAATATAATTGAACTGATCTTTTAAAGCCAAGTAAACAAACGAGCCCGGACAATGAAATTGAACCTTGTGACTAATAAAAAATGATTTGAATGAACTAAAATGGGTTATAATAAATAAATTTAATATAGAAGAGGTTATGGAATTATTAATTAATAATCCTAAGTTGTTTATTTAGGTTGCTGATAAGAAGTGGAGAACACCAATGGATTAAAGGTAAGGGATCCTTCCCTTTTTACTCTTAATCAAGATTGTTCTCTATGCTATTAATTTTTGTATAATACCAAGTGATGTGGTAAATTTATACCACATAACCATAATTACCTAATGTTCTATAAGTGATGAGAAAACCCTTATCTCTCTCATCAATCCCTCTTATTTACACCCGATACCATGCCAATAAACCATGATGGATTCTACCTGAACTTCCTTTATTCCTTCGGGTTTCTATATCTTTCTTTTTACCAAAATGTTGTTGAATTTTCTTTTATGTAGAACTTCAAAATTCTGTTTATATGCAACAAAATCATGTTCCAAGATCCATCTCTCAATATCTTTTGGGGATATACATAATTTTAAGTGAATCTCTCTTCGATACTTCCCAATAAGCACACTCCTTTTAAAGGAACTTCACAAACTTTTACCCAATTTCAAGTGCACTTTATCTTCTGTTTTAAGACACCATTATCTTCGTAAATTATGTATTTTTATTAAGAAAACCATCTTGTTTCAATTATTATTTTAATAAAATAATGTCTTCTTTACTATTTTAAAATATCTATAGTATTTTCCTTAAAACCGCACAAAAATGTTTTAATGCTAATGTTTCTAAAATACATTTCTTATATGTTGTCACTTATGATTGAAACCACTTACCAGGTTATATTCCTATTTTACCCTATTAACGTCCATGTACTTTCTAATTCATTCCTTTCATGGACACTTTCAAGATATACTCATTGGTTATGATTTATGTCATGATTGTGGTACCCAATTCTTTCCATGGGTACCCTTATGATTGTGTATGGTTGATTATGTATTATTGTATATGTGGTAAGAATATTTATGTGGCAAGAATATTCAAGAAAATGTTGAGATGGGTGGACCTAGATAGCTCTCCAATGCATTGGGTAAGGTTAAGTCTCAGGAGATTTGATGTGAAACAGTATTAGTGGTTAGCTTTGACCCATACTAAAACGGGAAACAGGATTGGCGGTTCACCTTGACTCGTACTAAAGATATGATTTATGATTCTAACACATTTATATGATTCCATGTTTATATTATCCCATGATTATATTAAATGATTTTATAAGTTTCATGCTTTGGATATCATTATGTCATGCCTCCTAACTCATGTGCTTGAGATGTATCCTTATGTTCATTCCCTTAATGGGCTTTTTAGCTCATCCCTTTGTTCATGTGTTCCCTAGGGTACCCTATGCAGATGTAAGGGCTCAAAGGAAGTTAGGAGATCTTTATGTAGATTAAATAAAGAAGTTTTTTATCCCCATGTTTTATGTTATATGTACCTAGTCTTCCATGATACTAGACTTAATGATCCTTGGCTAGTAATCTGATGATTAAATATGTTTAAAATCCTAAAATGTTTTATGTAAAAGGCTCGGGTCGCTATATGGTTGTTGAAAGTTCAAGTTGTGTTTTCACCTTATTTCAGATATATTATTTTTTTTGATTTTCTTATCTTATAATTGTTATTAAATTTCTATTACTCAATAATAATTAGAAAATTATTAATTAAAAAGATATTTTAAATTATTTTATAAGACACTTTAGCTAAATATCTTATATATTAAGTGAAAATTCCTTTTTATCCTTATCTAAAATATATTGAAAAAATAAATATTATATTTTTATCAATATATATATCTTTATATATTAGTATGTTATTTTTAATGATTTTTTTGAAATATACCATTTATCAGTGCTAGTAAAAAAGTACTCATAAAGGGGGGTCTTTATCAGAGATTCTAAAAAATTACTAATTAAAACTATGCTTTATCATCAATTTTTTACTATCATTGATAAAACCCCCATTTATCAGAGATTTATTACTAGTACTATTAAATTGGGGCCTTTGTTGGTGGGTTTTTTCACGCACTGATAAAGGGATACATTTAACTGCACTTTTTAGCAGTCTTAAATACCACTTTAACAGCACTAAAACAAATCTCTGTTAAAGACCCCTTTAATAGTTCTTTTTCTAGCCTTGAAAAAGGGGGTCTTTAATAGTTCTTTAATATAGTGCTATTAAAATTCTAGAGATGGATGAACCTGGTTTTTTAGTTGTGGGAACAATAACAAAAACAAGCTAAGGAAGAAGAAAATACTATTCCTCCAACATTTTCATTAAAGAAAATGAGAAGGTTGAGAAGAAAAAAATAAAAAATTTACCATCAAATCTTACTCAACCATTTATAAAAGAGATTCATGAAGAGTACATTTCATCTGATACACATATTTATGAACCCAGATCATTATTTCACATATGAATTTTTATTTCAGGTTGTTTTTAGAGAAAAAAAAAGAAATGGAAATTTTCTATGTACATGTTGTGTACTTATGAGTACATGTCGTGTAATTGGGTACCATGTACAGACACATATTAGCTATGTAACAACTACGTACAGGGCCATGTGGTGACCCGAAATACAACCTAATGTGGGGTCCAATTGAGTATAATACACGACATGTACATTTAATGAACACGCTGTGTAATTTTCTTTCTATTTGATAAATCGGATCGGGGTTGTGTCTCATGTCCAGAAAAATTTCTTATCCCCTTGGTTCATATAGGAGAGTGATTAAATGACCATGAAATTCAATACCCTTCTGATTCACCATCCGAACATTAATTGAGATGTTGTTGGTTGCATTTTAATCCCACCGGCGAGTTCTCAATTTTCCCTAGAGCCTCTCTTCCTGATTATTACTCTCTTGTGAGTTATCATGTGATTATGGAATTTACCCTTTTTTTAGATCTACATTGTTCAAGGGCCTACATTCAAATATATATATATCGTACAATATCGAGGTTGGTGGTTTGTACCTTTCATTGTTCATGTTTGGATTATATATGCTAAAAGTACCACATACCCATGTTTGGGGTATAAATTGTTTGGGAAATTAACCCTATTATTTACCTGTTATGGTTTAATTGATTGAAAAGGGGTTGTAGCATATCCGTAAGGTTAGATTACTTTTTTACAGGACACCCAATGGGTGATTTTCCTTAGTTTGACTGTATATAGCCAATTGGCCTAGGTTGCCTATGAGGCGTACCTTATTTCCATGCATTGAATTGTTTAGGATAGAGTTTGATATAAAATATGAATTGCATGTGTTGTGCTTGTGAATTTTTTCCATGTAGTAGTTGTAGAATACATGTGTTTCCTTGTAATGATATGTGCGTTGTTTTTTCAATGGACCTTGAGAACCTTGGACCAGGAAAACTGTGGGGGTTTCCAGGTTTATTTACACAAGACCATGAGAGACTTGGTATAGACATTGACCCAGGTGTATTGACCATGAGTGCTACCCAGTAGGTCATTTATGATTTATTTAGGGTATGTTTACCCAAGGAAAATTGATCATGAGAGCTACCTAGAGGTAGTTTTTAATTTATTTATGTCATTTTGAACTAGTGGTATTAACCGTGAGATCATCCCAGGTGGTAGTTTTGAAATGATTATTTCTATGTTAAACCAAAAGTGTTAGACCATGAGAATTTCCAAGCGGTTTGTTTTTGAATTTAATTGAAAATAGTAGGATTATTTACTTTTGTGTACTTCCAAGTTTATTTCATCATTTATGCATATCACCTGCTATATATATTCACTAACAGTTAGGCATGGATATTTTGGTGGTTCCCTAATTGGATTCGTCTCACACCCTGTTCAGGTCATGATTTTAGACCCAAACACATTATATGGTTGCAGTTATAGATAAGGGAAAGTGTCCTTCTTCATCAGGTACTTGATTCTTGTTGGAGCTGAAGAGCATGGGACCAAGGTGTGGCTTACAATGCCGCTGCAGTTTACTTATTTTTCTATTGTACTTTGGTTTCTGTATTATTTTCTAGCATTGTGACTTATTTAGCTGCTTTCCTAGATATATGTGACATGTATCATTTATATATGCTCCATTTGTTATATTCTTATCAGTCATTTGTTGTTAACTTCCTTTGTTGGTATTATTGCTTCCTCTATTATTTACTATTATTATTACCCAGTGTATACTCTGTCAATGAAGGAATAGTTTCCCTATTATCCGATCTTGTCCCTCACTGCTAGTCTTCAGCCTTTGGAATTTGGGGAAAGTTTCTTGAGGTCATGTTACCAACCAGGCATGGGGCATCCTTGGGTGGCACCCGGAACTGGGATGTTATAAAGTTGTATCAGAGGAGTTTTCATTTTTTCCTTGCATTACTATATAGAGCCTATAAATCGGGATAGTAAGGAATAGGTAGTTGGTAATTATATGTTCTTGGGAGTAGCTAACCCATGTATACGGAAAATCCAAGTTACCTCAAATATTGTAATTTTTCTTGGTTTTCAATTGTTACAGTTGATTTGATTTCACCGTTGGGTGATTCAATTGTTTTGTTGTTGTTATGATTTAAATCATGGTGGTTCTAGTTCTATTGAAACCTGATGAGATAATGGTATTCCATCTCGTGCACCATATATGCCCTTTTTAGAAATCACATTCCATGCATTCTTATCATGCCACTTAGGGTGCATTACTTATTGCATGTTGTTGTGATAGATGTTGTGCTAGATATTCATGCTGTTGTGATGGATTTCACGATACAATACCTACTATTTTTTATAGGGTATTGGTATATGAAGTGTTTCATTTGAATGAATTTCAATCTTTGGTCCCTCAGGTGTTATGGGGCCTCTTGGATCAGAAATTGGTGGAGCATGTTTGAACATTATATTGAATTATGTTATTATATGACATGAATAAGGATGCCAAACATTCATTTGTGGGGAGTATGGGATCTCACAGAGTAGAACATGGTATGACTTGGACAATTTTTTATGTTTTAAGGTTTATAGAAAATTTTCAGAGGCTTTCTATTCAGAAACCCAGACAACACGACATGTGATGTTATGAACACATGCCATGTGTTCTTCTAGTTTGGAAGAAACAACTTTTCTTAAGTACATGATGTGTACTATATATACACATCATGTAGTTTATAACCATGTCACTGACTGTGTGAGTATAGACATGGGTTGATAAGTTCCTGGAAGAACACGTCGTGTACTGGGTATACACATCATGATGTAGAGGCCATGTATCATGTCATGTGACTAACAACACGGGTGGATGAAATTCGGGTGGTATATTCTATGTCTATATTGTACACACTGTGTAGTGATTTATCATGTGTCTGGTTGTGTGAATAACTACATGGGTGGATGAAACTTAGGATGTACATGATGTGTCTAAGGTGAACATGTCGTGTAGTGTTACACTAGAAGAGAACTATGTGGTTTGAGCAATGTAGAAGTACTTGGGTAGGAGGGAAAATTCAAGTATACACCATGTCACTGGATGAACATGTCATGTGTATGGGGTGTTACAAGACTAGGTTGGTAGAGGTATATGCCCATGTCAAAGGCTTAAGGGAACACACTGTGTAGTCGTTCTATATGCCGTTTAACCCTATTTTCTAAGACTTGAATGATATCTTTCTCCTGTTCTGTTCTTACATGTATAAGTTCTTTTCTATTCTAATCATATAACAAGGTTTTCACTTGACCTTGCAGAGTCATTCCATGAATACATCCTTTAGTTTTACATCAGGAATAGGGAAACGAACAAACACCAGAAATGGTAGATCATGGACTACTAGAAAATCCTCTCTTCATGCCCATTTTGGAACCAACTGTTATACCAGATGTAGGTGATGATGCACAGTTCTGTGATAGTTTTATGAGGATGATTCCGACTTTTTAGGGAGCACCACATCCTTCCCCAACTGTGGAAAAGTAGATGTGGGTGTCCTAGCAGCAACATCATCCCACTTTTTTAGGGGATGGAGGACCATAGGGCTACAGAGTCATGGTTGGAGGCCATGATTTCTATCTTCAAGCATCTAGAGATGCCTCATAAGAGGAGGTTAAATCTCGCAATGTACATGTATCATGATTCACCCAAGAGATGTTTGGATGCTATCTCTTAGGCAAAACGTAATTAGAATATGGCTTGGGAAGAGTTTTAGAGGACCTTCTATGATTACATCTAACGCGAGATTTTTAAGGCCCATTGATACTGAGAGTTCATTCACATATAGATGGGTGATCTTTCAATGATTTATTATTATTATATCTTAATAGATATTTAGTTCTTCAGACCTATTTTGGGAGGTAATGATTTTTCTTTAGCTAGGCAGTTTGAGGATGGTATTAGGTATGACATCCGATTGCATTTGAATGTTTTCAGGTTGATTTCTGTGATTGGTATAGTAAATCAGGCCCTGATTACTGAGCAAAATCTGATGGAGTTGGGATTTATGAGCTAGGTAGGATCAACATAAAGGGTTTCAACTCCTTCGATGGATAGTCGGATGCGTTGTAGGGAGATTTCACATGGTGGTCCTTCTTATAGGAGGGATGTTTCTTCATGTAGCCAAGTGGTGTGCTACCAATGCGGGAAGAATAGACATATGAGATCGTATTTCCCAAGAGACCTAGTTGAGTTCCGATCATAAGGCAATATGGTCCATCTTTAGCATTTTAATCGATTTTACTCATCAGAATATGGTGATAAGGGATCTTCTATGACTCTTCATTTAGAAGTAGTACCACTATTTTCTCTTCCGTCAGGGAACTAGAGTTCATCAGGATGTTCACACCGAGGGGATGGTTGTGGA
The DNA here is from genome assembly GCA_963277665.1 of Viscum album. Lineage (NCBI taxonomy): Eukaryota > Viridiplantae > Streptophyta > Magnoliopsida > Santalales > Viscaceae > Viscum > Viscum album. Next base: position 1,241,105,065 of record OY728130.1, on the reverse strand, counting down.
CGTGGTAGCTAGATGACAAGTTTTGAGTGACAGTAGTGTGGATCAGCTCAGGGTAGTCAGGTAGGGTCGCAGGGCCACGGTACAGGTCAAACTTTTTCTATGGGGAATTCCCATAAAGTTTAGGATTCCGAACCCTCTACGATTAGAGGTACGATTCTAGTTTCCTTAGTTTTTAGATTCTTCTCTTTTCGATACAACAACTTTCTATAGTTTTATATTTTCTGAAATTGTTAAGATCATTGGGCTCTGTATCATTACTTATGAGAATATTATGACACTAGACACTCTGTTGGGGATTAGGAAGGATAGTGTATGTCAGTGCAAGGAGTGCCCTCTTTAGGTTGGTGTGTGTTACTTATTAGGGGGCCTCTATGTCTTAGAGATGACAGGCTTTGATTTCATTCTCAGAATGAACTGGTTGGTCTCCTTTTAGTCCTTTGTAGACTGTTATCACCATAGGGTGAGTATCACATCACTAGGGGCAGGTCTATTATACATAAGGGAGAATATGATGTCCAGCTGATTAGAGCATGACCTGGGCATCATGGGTTGAGAGGAATTAAAATCCATATTGCTGTTTATATCTAGATGACCAGGGAAATTCTCAAATGGACTTTCCTCCTATAGTGAATCATTTCAGATATGTCTTTTCTAGAGGAATATTTAGGTTTAACTCTGGAGAGAGAGGTATATATATCTATTGATCTTTTCCCAAGAGCAGCACCGATGTCCATTTCTCCATATAGAATGGCTACAATAGAGTTACAGGAGCTCAAGAAGTAGTCAGAGGAGTTTTAGGTAAAGGGTTTCATCTGACCCAGTACTTCTCCATGGGATTTGCCTTTACTTTTTACAAATAAGTTGGATAGTACCCTCAAACTTTGTGTGGATTACCGGAAGATGAACCAGTTGATGGTTAAGAACTGATATCCCTTTTCAAGGATTGATAATCTATTTGATCAGCTTCATGGAGCCCAGGTGTTCTCGAATATTGACTTGATATCTAGTTATCAGTAGTTTCACGTTAGAACATCAGATATACCTCTTACATCCCTTTGAAGAAGGTATGATATATATGAGTATTCGGTGATGTCATTCGGTCTCACGAACATGCCAAAAGTTTTCATGGAACTCATTAACCGAGTGTTCCATCCTTACATGGATTTTTTTGGTAGTCTTTGTTGATGATATATTGGTGTACTTTCACACTCGACATGACCATGACATCCATATTGAGATATTATTGAGTACACTAAGAGATCATCATTTATATTCTAAGCCCTTAAAATTCCACTTTTGGATGGACTAGATTCACTTCTTGGGTCATGTAATTTCTGAGACTGATGTGTCAGTGGACCTATAGAAAGTGAGAGTAGTAGTTTCCTAGGATCATCTGAAGAATTACTTTGAGGTATAGAGCTTTCTGGGGTTTGTTGGTTACTACAGATGTTTTATTCAGGACTTTTCATGCATAGAAGCACCACTGACAGAATTGACTAAGAAGGGTGCAAAGTACTTGTGGACATATTCCTATGATTCAGCCATTCAGCAGCTGAAAGGGAGATTGACTTTAGCACTGATACTAATTATTTCTGATTAGGGAAAGAGTTACACCATTTTCTGTGATGCATCAAGAATCTGGTTGGGAGCAACGCTTATGTAGGGGGAAGGAGTCATTGTGTATGAGTCTGAGTAGTTGAGGCCACACGAGAGGAATTACCTGAAACATGATCTTGAGTTAGATGCAGTTGTCCATGATTTATTCTATTGGAGACATTATCTTTTGGGAGAGACTTTTTTTGTATACACTATCCACAAAATCCTAAAACCTATCTTTACTCAATGAGATCTAAATTTGAGACAGCAAAGGTGGGTTGGTTACCTTCATTCTTTTGACTTTGATCTTGCCTACTTTCCATGAAAAGGAAATGCACAGGATGATGCGTTGAGCAAGAGGACTCAGATATAGGATGTTCAGGAAGCTTTTAGTGATTATAATCTTATGGCTTTGTTCTCTGAGATTCGTTTGGAGGTTCATGACAGACATGGGCTTATTTTTCATTCTTATATAGATGTTAACTCTACCCTATTGTATAGAGTGCGAATGAGGAAGATGTAATATTATGAAGGCCAAGTCCTATAGGAGAGTGTGTAAGGAGAGGACCCTACTCCAGGGTGTACCATAGGCAATGATGTGGTTTTGAATTTTCATGGATGCGTATGGGTGTCCACAAAGATACACAAGGAGATTTTGTGAGATCTTCATGCCTCAGCTTGAGAAGTTCATCCTAGTGTCACCAAGATGTATTGAGAACTAAACTGTCAGTACTGGTGTCCAGGCATGGAAAGGGATATTGCTTATTTTGTTATGAGATGTTCCACCTGTTAGCAGGTGAATGAAGATAATTGGAAACAATCATGGATATTATAGAAGTTAATCATTCCCGAGTAGAAGAGGAATGATTTCACGATGGATTTCATGATAGGTTTAACAAGGTCACCACAAAGAAATGATGTTGTATGGGTTGTTTTTGATAGACTCATGAAGGTTTCACATTTCCTGGAGATCAAGGAAACCTTTAGTGTTGATGAACTTGGAATGTTGTACAACCAAGAGATTTTATATTTTCATGGGGTTTTTTCACTCTATCATTTCAGACAGGGATGCCCAGTTTACTTCTCATGTCTTGAAAGAACTACAGATGGATATGGTTACATAGGTGCTTATAAAAACAACTTACCATCCTAGATAGATGGCTAGTCTAATCCCATGATTTAGGTTTTGGAGAAAATGCTTCAAGCATGCATCTTGGATTTCAGGGGATCTAAGGAGAGACACATACCCCTAGTGGAGTTTGCCTACAATAATAGTTTTCAGGAAAAAATTCAGGTATGACCTTTTGAGGCTTTGTACATTAGGACACGTCGATCACCACTATATTGGCTGGAGGCAGGAGAGGTAGCTATGTTGGGACCTCATCTTGTCTAAGAGACCCCAGAGTAGGTGGAGTTGATTCAGAAGAGAATGGATACTACACAATCTCACAAGAAATATTATGTTAATTGACAGAGATAACCTCTGGAGTTCATGGTCATAGATTAGGTTTTCCTATGTGTCACACTAACGCTGGGACATGGGAATATTAGAAGATAGGGAAATCTTTTACCGAGATACATCGTGCCATTTGAGGTTTTAGAAAGAGTTGATCTGGTTTCCAATCGGTTGTAGTTACCTCAAAGGTAGCGGTCCATGCACAACATCTTTCATGTTTATCAACTACGAAGTTACTTTTCAGACCTATATCATGTTTTTCAACTCTTGGAGGTTTAGTTGGAGGTGGATGTATTCTTTGAGGAGCACTCTATTCAGATTATGGATTAAAGAATGAAGGTTCTCTATGGTTGGTTTGTTTCTCTGGTATGGGTTATATGGTAGCACAGGTGAGTACAGGATGAGACATGGGAGAGGGAGGCTGACATATGATCTCAGTGGCTAGATTTGTTTGAAGTTTCTTCTCCACCACCCTTGGAAGGGAAACTCAAGGACAAATTGCTTTAAGGGCGGAAGTTTGTAAGAACACAGATCATTAGTTTAGGTATGGATATTTATTTTGGGTTATTTTTAGAGGGAAATGGGATAAATGGGAATTTTCTATGTACACGCCGTGTACTTGGGTACTGCGTACAACCACGTACTAGCCGTGTAATAGCAGATTAGATGGTTGTGTGGTGACCTAGAAGACTGCCTAAAGCGGGGGCCAGTTGAGGATAATACACGATGTGTACATTTAATGAAAATGTCATGTACTTTTCTTATTATTTGATAAATCTATGTGGGGTTATGTCTTATATCGATAACATATTACTTCTCCCGTCAGTTCATAGAAGAGAGTGATGTAATGGATGTGAACTTTGAGCCCCTCCCAATTCTCCGTCCGACCTCCGATTGAGATGTCCTCGGGTGCATTGGAATCCCACTGGTGAGTTCTTAAATTTCCCTAGAATATCTATTCATGTTTCTTACTCTCTCGAGAGTTAGCGTGGGATGGTCAATCTTACCCTATCTGTAGATCTACCTTATTCAAGGGTCGACATTCAAATATATCAATCATACGATATTGAGGTAGGTGGGTTGTGCTTCTAATTGTTCATCTTTGGATTATATATGCTAAAATTTTTGCATACCCACATTTGGGGTATTGATTGATTGGGAAATTAACTCTATTATTTACATACTATGGTTTAATTAATTAAAAAGGGGTTATAGAATATGCGTAAGGTTGGATTACTTATTTACGACACCCCATGGGTGTGTTTCCCTAGTTTGATTGTATATAGCTGATTGGCCTAGGTTTCCTATGAGGTGTACCTTGTTTCCATGCCTTGAATTGTTTAGGATGGATTTTGATTGAAAATATGAATTGTATATGTTATGCTTGTGAATGTTTTCCATGTAGTAGTTTTAGATTACATGTGCTTCCTTATCATGATATGCACAATGTTTTTTAAATGGACTATGAGAGTCCTGGACCAGGAAAACTATGGTTGTTTCAATGTTTATTTACACAGGACCGTGAGAGCCTTGCTGTCAACTTTTACCGAGGGTTATTGATTATGAGAATTATCTAGGAAGTTGTTTATGATTTATTTAGACTATGTTGACCTAGGGGGTATTGATCGTGAGAGATACTCAGAAGTCGTTAAAAATTTATTGATGCCATGTTGACCTAGGGTATTGACTGTGAGATCTTCCCAGGTGGTCATTTTTAAATGATTAGTGCTATGTTAAACTAAAGGGGTTAGACAGTGAGAGATTTCTCAAAGGGTTGTTTATGAATGTAATAAAAACTTTATTATTGTTTACTTTTGAGTAATTCATAGTTTATTACCTCATTTCTACATATTTCCTACTATATATATTCAATGACAATTAGGCTCAGATGTTTTGGTTGGTGCCAACTCAGATTCATCTCACACCCTATTTGGGTCATGATTTTGGACCGAAACAGATTATATAGTTGCAGGTATTGATATGGGAATGTGACCTTCTTCATCAAGTACTTGATTGCAGTTGGAGATGGAGAGCATGGGGCCAAGATGAGGCTTGTGATGTAGCTAGAGTTTACATGTTTTTTTCTTGTACTTTGGATTCTGTATTGTTTTCTATCATTGTAAATTGTTTGGATGATTTATGAGATATATGTGACATGTATCATTTATATATTCTTCAGTTGTTATATTCCTATCAGTTTTCTGATGTTTACTTATTTTGTTGGTATGACTGATTCCTCTATTGTTTACTATTGTTATTTTACTGTGTATACTCTATCAATGAGGGAATAGTTTCCCTATTATCAAACATTGGCCCTCACTGTTAGTCAGAAGCCTCTGGAATTTGTGGAAATATTCTTGATTTCATGTGACCAAATGGTTATGAGGCACCCTTGGGCGGCACCTGAAACTGGGATGTTACAACATATGGGTGATCAAGAAGGTTCATTTAATTTTTGGGTTTCCTTAATGGAAACTAAAATGTCATGTGATCATACCATATTCAATAATGAAAATCAGAACCTCCATACCTCTATCTATATTTGGAAGAAGACACTACTGAAGTGGTGTGATTTGAATAAAATATAAAGTATATTTACTACCTACCTCTAACAATAACATTCCCACTCCAATAGGAATTTACCATTGAATAAAATATTCTTATTGAGAAAATACAGAATGATAATATATTCTTGAATTAATTTATATCCAATTTTATAAAAAATGAATTTAGTATCACCTCTCAATAATTTTAAATTTTAAATTTTTCGAACACATGGATTTACATGGAGGGTGATAAGAAGAATAAGATTATGTTGTTGAGTAACAAATAGAGTTCCTTGAACCCATTGAATAAATACAAAAGGATGTAAAAGAAAAATAAACTATCAATTTTATTAAAGAGAACATGTTAAATGATGAAATTATTAATGTTGAATATTTATATATTAATTCATCTTGTTTTAATTATATCTAATTTGAGATTTTTACCAACTTCACTTTGGATAATTTTTTTAATGCAGTGACATATAATAATTCCTTGAAAAGAACAACATCCATTACAAAATTAGAGTATCCTTTTTTCCTCCCCCACTATTCAAGTCATACCTAATAACTCAAAATATGGATCATTTCTAAATTTTACATGACATATAATATAATAATGGTAAAATTATGATTATTAGATAAAAAATATGTGGTCTTTCACATCACAAAAACCCCATCCTATATTTGAATAGGGATAACATATTTTTACTTCCTATCCAATGGAAGAAATTACCTAACACATCTTGGGAGGTTTACAAAATATCTTCCCTATTTCCCCTTCTCTTTTATTTTCCTTTTTTTTAATTCTGATATATTGATCATTTTTTTCTTACAGGTTTTCATAAAGTGTAAGTTACTATGAGGTTAACTCAAAGTTGTCATTAACTAAATAATCAAGATTGTATATTTCATTATCTTTGGTTTATTTTTCACATGATTTTAGAAATCAATGATATGAAATTATTAGTAGTTAGTTCCATGTATGAGGGGAATATCAACTAGTTTTAGGAAATTTATTTTATTTTCTTTTTTTTTCACATTTTTAGGATATTTATAACTTAATAAAATACTTTATAAATTTCATATCATCTTATTATTTTTAGAAAATCTTCTTGATTTAATTTTATAAGGGTTTAAATGTTTTTTAAAATAGATTTTATTTCTTGATATATAATATCATCATTTAATTATTTTTTATAAAATGAAAAAATCATGTTAAAAGGTGATTCATAATGTTTTTTCTTACATAAATTGAGAGTTTTTTTAGGAAATTATCATGTATTCTTACATTTATCTTTTTATTGAGAGTCTTAAGTAATGTTATAGGATATATAACATGTTTATTTTCTCATTTTTAATGTTTTTAGAGTTCATCAATTGTGTCAAGAATTATTGAGTCACCCTTTTTATATTAAAATTATATTTTGTTCCACCCTTATATCTGACCTAGATATTATTCCCCTAGAATATATGAATAGCATTTTTATGTAGCCACATTATAATCCTGAATCCCTATCAAACTAGATCTATAATTATATACATGATCATAGTTCAACTCAAGTGTGGGGGAGGGCATTATTTTATGGATTTTATTCATTTAAAGTTGTATTATATCAATTAATGTTTTTATTGGAAAAAATAAAATGTATAGGGAATATGGAAGGAAGAGAGAAAATTTATTCAAAGATTAGGAAATAGAATTCACACTATAGTTGAAGACAAATTATTTTTCTATACCATATGAATATAAAAATCTTTAAAGAAGTTTCAGGATGAAATAGAAAAATAGTGTTTCCACTAAGGAGGTAGAGGGATGAAAATGAAGGAAAATGGATTGTCTTTTCTATAATAATTATAATGTGAACTACTCATGAGAATAAAAATGTGTTTATATGTTAATATTTTCAAATGGAATGAGTGAAGACACTATTCTTGAGTGGAAACTAAAAATCATGCACTTTTCATAATTTTATATAAAAACCCTCTCATTATATCTAAAAAAATAACATTTAAAATGTAAACCCCTAATCCACATAAAAAATATTTAAAGTCCTCATGATTGAATTTTTTTTCTAACACTATGATGTAGATATATTAAGAAGGCCAACAGCCTATGAAAATCTTATATGAACTTGAGAATGAGAAAACCTCCTATTTAAATATCATGAGTTAAGAGAGATACATTTTAGTGTTGGTAAGTCAAAATTTTTAAATTATATTTATATGATATTGAATGAATTATTTTTTATGATTACAGAGGAATTTAGGAGTTGCGATTCTGTAACAACCACAACTATAGTATCCTAGAGTGGTTGGTTACTTTATTATATTGGAACTAGATATAAAGAATCATATCTTGAAGGAATAAATAGTTTAGTAGTATTAATGACCCATATATTTACATTATTCTCATATTATTTTGGAAATTATAAATATATTTCATAAAAAAATGTTCTTGTATCCTTAATATTATTCATAATGTCCATCTTCATATCCCGGGGAAAAGAAAACAAATAAAAGGTTGATCTTGGATTATCATTAAGTTTTATATTAAATGGAATTTATCATTACTAAATTAGGCACAATCAATATGTCAAGGTACATAACTGAAAGAAAATTCCATTTAATCAATAAGTTGAGCAAAAAAATTCATCTATGGACAATATTAATGCAGTAATCTCTTGAATGATAATAACAATTAAATTCTCAATGAAGGAAATGTTTAATATTAGATTCCATGATCTCAAACATCATGTTATTTATACTATCGTGGTCTTTTGTTAAGAAAATTTAAAACTATGGGTAGAGAATAATTTAATTTGGTAAACTATGGGTAAGAGACATTTGTAAATCAAATCTATCTATTTCTGTTATATTGTATCATTTGAACATTGAACTTAACTATTCTCATTATTATTGGATTTCCTATTTTATATGATGTTTTCATTTATTGTTCAAGGGAAAATCAATATTTTTATTCAAATCATCTTAAATGATTTTTCTCTCACCTAAAATTATACCGTTATCAAGGAAAAAAATGCATCCATTAATTTTTTCTTTGTTTATATCTATGTTTTCACTTACCTAAAATTATCTCCATTAATTTATCTAAATAAATGTATATTTTAGTTTATTTTTCTCAATTATTTCCTTTTCCTCATTTAAAAATATTTTTTATTATCTCTTTTTTCAATGTGTATTTTCAATAATTGTATTTCAAAATATCGATAATGGTTTTATTTGCAAAATTAAATTGTATAAATTTGGTATCTATTTTCAATATTAAATCAAGGGAGATATTTTACATGAAAATATGACTTATAAAACATGCTCTAAAATATTTTATGTAGATCCTATATGGGAGAATTAATTTTTTATACATTGATTTGTTTTGTATTCTTATTTTCTAGATAACTTTTAAAATTTATTGTATAAATCATTCTAATTCATGGGTTTTAATGAAGGTATAATATATTAAAATTTCTCTAAAACTCCCATATATCTTATTTAATGAGTACATTTTGTCCATGACTATATAAGTCTCAAATATATGATAATTTAGTGAATGTTTTCTTTGAATATGTCCTTTATAGTAATTAAAGAAAATAAAAAATAAAAAATAAAAAAATGTCACTCTCATGAATCTAATAACTATAAATTTTTATTATAAGGATAGAAACAACTTACACCAAATTCAAAATTTTTATTATAATTATAAATAATTTTTTTACGTTGTGAATTTATTTTTTAAATTTTAGTATTGAAACAATTTACTTAAATGCTTATACTATGTAGAAACTATGCTTTTGTGTGTGGTACAAAGATCAAGTAAATTATTATAAAACTATAAAGTTAATTTCTTTTAATGTATTATAGAGTCCCAATAATTTAACAAATATTTGTAACATATTACTGAGGTGTGAGATGTTAATATTTTAATTCTTTTTCATTCATGTTATTTTCAAATTAAAAATAAATGAACAATTCCAAAAATGACATTAATGATATTTTATAATAGATAGTATTTTATTAAGTGATATAAATTTCATGAAAATATTTTCATCTTAAAAACTAATGGTATATTGTTGAAAAAATCAACCATTTTGTTTTTATGGGTAATTTTTCCTTTTATGGTAAAATTCTTGACCCTCAAAGGGTAGAAAACCTTAATAATTTTATAATTATCAAATTTTTTAACTAGGGGTTAAAACTAAAATATAAGGTTTAAAATATAACCAAAACTTGTTAAAATTTTATTTTATGGTATTATTAAGAAACATACTCGTATTATCATTAAATTATGTAAATTTGGAGACATTGGGACATGAGAAATAATTTATAACAAATTATTTCTTTATGAAATTCAAAGAATTACCCTCACCTCACAGTTAAAAGGACACCCCTTCTCACTTTCATTTAAACTATATTAATCACCCTAGATTGAAAAAACCTTAATAAATTCAATTATAAAAATACATATCTATGAATTTAAAATATGGGTATTCTTAAAAGACCATTCAACGTGTCCTTAATAAGAGATTTAAAAAAAATTAATCGAAGAAAATGTAATCATCCTAAGAGAAAAAATTATGTTTTTTTAATATTATAATCAATTTAATTATTTTACCAAATCTATAATTTCAAATATATAGTTTCACCAATAAATGAGATGTTATTTAGATTATGTTACAACAATATTACATCTTATTTCCATCCCATTAAAAGAAAAAACATTGCTAGGGTGTACATACTTCTTATTATCTCTATGTATCGATGTAATTTATTTTCATAACCACTTTACATGGATGATTATAAAGGTGGAATTAATGGATATATATTATATAATGTTATAATCTCATATCTATCTTATTACCTTTCATTCCTTTGGAAAATTATAATGTTGATCATGCATACATGTGGACTACCACCTCTATGAAGTGATGTGATCTGCCTTTCTATTTCACTTTATATGGATTGTAATAAGAATATTTAATAAAACTAAATGATATATATAATTTAATATTATTCTTTAAAGACGAATTAATATTTACCATCCTTTATTTCCATCAGTCAAAATATAAAAACAACGTTCATGTGTACGTAAGTCCAACCGTCTTCATGAACAATGTAATTCATCTTTCAATATCTAAATTTTATAGAATATTAGTATATATATATAATTAATATATATTATATTTATATCATGATTAAAATTTTGGATATAAATAATCTATTATCAATTTATAAGGACCAAAACTATCGAACTAAAACATACATGAAAAAGGAATCATTTGTCAATAATAATAGTGATTTTATTAAAGCGTTGTTAGTAAATAGGTGATAAAATGGTATAATTAAATAATAAATGGTATGATATTTGTGATTATGTTTATGTAATAGATGTATAATAAATCAATATTTATTATAATTGAGGTTTGTACACGTATAAAAAAAGTCATAACTGATGTAAGGGTTCTTCATCTCAAATTATATTCTTTAAAACATATGTTATTTTATACATCTATGTGATTTTATGAGATGTATCCACTTCAAATTTGATATTTTATATCATTAATAACATTAATATCATTTTATTAATGGTATTTATTATTTCATTTTATTTTTATTCTTTCATGGGTGTTATGATTTGAATGTTTATAATGTGTTATGGGTTTATATCATATTCTCATCATTGATAGGGATTATTTATGTTTAAGTATGCATTGGGGAAATTATTTTATATTTATATATTAATACCAATATTTTTTTATTTAGTTAATTCTTGAAATTATATGTTCTCATTTCATTTTATTATCTTTGTGTTATCAAGATATCACAATTATATTTGGTTTTTTACTTTATTGAGAATATTTTTCTTATATATCCATGTATTCATTATAACATTTTAAAGAATTGACTTAATATTAAAAATAATTTATTAATTAAAATTATACACATGTTTTAATTTTTTTAAAATGGATAAAATAGAATATTATTTACTTTTTCCAAATGAGGTACTTTATACTTTTCACCATAAATGTGAAATGTACCCCTGTTTTAGCATACATGGAATGAATGGAACTTCCCACCATTTTGAGAAATAAATGATTTTAATCTTATTTTTTATATTTCAAATGTTATTTTCTATTAAATTATTTTCTTTAATAATTGGTAAATTCTTATATTTTAAATATTTTATTTCCAATTGAAAAGTTTATTTTCATCAAAACAAATTCTATGATATTTTTAAAGTTTATTAATTTACTTAGAAACCATTTGTTGAATCTTATTCTTTAATGAGGATATACTCTAATTATATTATCCTCCATATTTATATGGATGATTTATGATCAGTTTTACTAGGGAATGTTTTGAAACTCTGTATGCTGCTTCTTCTAATACAAAAAGTAATTGATTGTCAAGGTATATTGATTAATTTGTATTATTTATTCATATAAAGAATGAATTTTAATTAATTACAAATTGGTTTTTATTGTAATTACAAATACACTAATTTAATTAGTTTCAATTATGAGATAAAATAGTCTGGGTAATTCACTGAGGAATTACAATTTATATAAAATGTATAGGAATGAGTCCATGATGTTATGTTTTATATGAATTAGAAAGATGCCTTAATGGTAAGATTTTGATATCCATCATTGTACACTCCATCCTTATGAAATCATTTATTGATGTCCATGTGGCTCTCTGAAAATTCATGATATCTATGGAAACATTTCATGTTCATTTTTAATTAATATTTAATTATTTTATCATTATTTATTCCAATAATAGTTTTATTTATTCTCATGTTATTAATTAAATTCCATCTATTTTATTTTATTTACCATGAGATATTTATTATTTCATATTTATTCAGGATATCTTCCACTATATGTAACCCCTACTAAGAATATGTTCTCACCTATATATTATTTTTCCATTTACTAAGATGATAGGAATTGGACATTGACTAATATAAAAGGATATTATAGGGATAATAATGATGTTCTCAAAGAAAATATATTGTTGTATTTTATATTTTCAAATGCATATGAGATTCAAGAATTTAAGCAGTTCTCCATGACTACAAAACTATTCATTCATTTGAGATGTGAACACTAATATCTATTTGAAATGTAATAAGGTAACCACCAGCTATATGATACTTGGGTTTTAGTTTTTCTATCTAGTATCTAAGGATATTTTGTAAAAACTCTGGTAATTAGATTAGGGGAAATGTTTTTATAACAATCCCTAATGATTGAATTTGAGGAAATTTCTAATTAAATGATCAAATCATAAAGTCCATTTTAATGTAAAGATTATGTGTTTATATTAACAATACAACCCTACCTATAAAAAATATGTATACATGGTTAAGGAACAAATTAATCTTGGGAAAATAACCAAAAAATAGTCTATCGATTATATCATGGATTTCATTATGGTTCAAGGTGAGCACCTGGTGTGAAACTCTCAAGGGATATTCTTGGGTTATTCACATTTTCATTTTAAACCATTAGGAAGGATTTGAATAAATTTTGACCAAAAATGAATAAGGTTAATCATAAGGTGTCTTTGATGGAAATAAATGTGTCAAGATTTAGACATCCTATAAATTATTTCAATGACATTTTTATTTCCCACTATGATTATGTTTCTTAAACTATGGTTTTTAGTTTCATAAGTGGATGAAACTTAAAGGAAACATGGTAATGTTAAATGTGATGGACAATGTGGTGATTATAAGAAACCAAATGATATGATGAAGAGAGTGAAGTTTTTTTGAGTATGCCTTATCAGTTATCATTATATCTAATTAATATGTCTCACCATATCCAACTCTGAAAATCCCGAACAAAGTGAATGACATGGTATTCCGTGAGTTTCGTTAGTGGAGACCTTGGTGGAAAGAAGTCTCAATTTCCTTCATTTCTGTAATGTGGAAAGAGACACCATGAAGAATGTCTCAGTGGAATGGGATTACATTTTCTGTGTGGAAATGAAATTCCTAGATTAATAGACTGCTAAGGATTTCAATGTATTATGTGTGTAGAACATGTTTATTATATTGGTCAATTACCTACACCAAGAAATAAATCATAGACTATGGAAGGGAATATGCCATGTCAATCATTGACGTGGAAGTATTAAAATTTTTATGTTTGGGGATTTGAGATTTATGTTGTAGAAGTGTTACATTAATGATATTTTAGTTATTATAATCATGAATCATCTAATGATTCTTGCAATTTAGTTTTTCATTAAGTATTTTATTTTTTGAATGGAACTGATGACCTATATAACTGAATACTTGGTAAAGTGACATTTTATGGAAAAACATATTATTTATGGTAAGATAAACCCAAATAATTTCCAAATGTGGATAAAATATTTTTTAGTTTATTTAAATAGATAAATAATATTAAAAAATTAAATAGGATAATATTAGTGACCTTTGAAATCATTAGTAATTTGATGGTATATTTTATAATGTGTACTCCATTTTTAGAGTTATATAATATATTCTTTAATATAATAATCTATTTAATGAATAAGAAGAGAGTTAATTTTTTTATAAAATCATTTTTTCCATAATTTTTTATTGTGATTTATTTTATTACCATGTTTACGATAATATATGATCAAGCCATTCATATATTTATTATATAATAATAAGAGATAATTTATGTTGTTTGGGGAACTAATTTTTTGTTTATTTTAAAATTTTAGTGAACATACATATATTTATTTTGGATTTTGAATTTGTTCATACATATTTTTGATGGGTCTTAAAGATAATATTTTATTGAAAGGATTATTTTTAACTTTATGTGTTACTATTTATGTTTCAGAGATTAATATATTATATTAGATAAAGTGTCTAACCATTATATTTTTAGTGAATTTATAGAGATAAGAGAAATTACCTATAGATCTTATTAGGCATTAGACATTATTTTTATTGCCTCTATCATGAAAAAATTACCATCATTTCATATAATAGGAGATTAGGTGGGAATTAGTCGAAGAAAAACCAAAGGATGGAATTGTTGTCATGAAATGGAAGTTACTAAAAGAAGTATTTTTCCTTGTGTTTTATATATTGATAGTAAAAAAAATCCTCAACTATCAGAAAAGGATGATCAAATAAAAATTTTATTATTTACATTAAATTTTGATGAATTGATGGTCTTTCACTCAACCCAAATTCACTATTTTTTTCCATTTACCATATTATAACCATGTTCCATATCACTTTATATTATTCCATGGATTCTAGTTTCCACTACCATGTCAAAATTTAAACTTCACACCATTTTTTTCATTATCATGGAATATGATAATGTATTATTTTAGATAAACTTTAGGATTCCCACATTACATTTTTATAGGATATTTTTTTAATAGTTTTTAAGATGTAGATTTTCTAGAAATGAATATACCAATATCAACCCCCTTGATTAAAATAATGATTTTCAAATTATGAGGATAAAAGTTAATAATAGAGGGAGAATGTAACACCCACTAATTTTAACATAATAAAATTATATTTGATAGACTATACCCATGAAAAACATAGATTAATTGAACCATAAAATATGATTATTTAAACGTGACCATTACAACCTATCTATTGAACGTGTAACACCCTATTACACTATTAGGAAAATCCTTGATCATTATTTGTTTATCATCTTTATTTGGGTGTTTTTGTTGGATTCTCATTGATAGAAAGCCTTTTCTAGAGAATATGAACTACTATTCTAGGATTCATGTTTTTTTGAATTAATGAAGTATATGTATTAATGTGTTAATGTATTTTAGGGTTTATCCCCATTTTCAGATAACGTCTCATGTGATTTGGTGTTTTTATGATTATAATTGGCATGTTTGCTATCGGTATGGTGATTACATACCATGTAAAGGGATTACATGCCATGTAAAAGATTCGATGAAGAAGATGTGAATCTCATACATTGTGTGATGTTTACACACTGTGCATTTCAATTTCACATCATGAAATAAAAAAACTAGGTTTTTATAAAAAGGCGACTTGTTTTTTAGTGTTTTTAGCATTAATGGAATTGAAATCATGTAATGGGAATACACACCCTATAATTTCTACAGAATGAGTTTTTTAGGTGATATATGAGTGTTTAATCTTTCATTACACCTGAAGCCTCACTCTATAGACCAAGATCTCACCCTAGGAGATTTTGGAGATCTCTACTAATTCCAAATCATTCGTTCAGTGTTTGATTAATAGGGTTGTTGTGGTTTTCCTATTTGGAAAGTGTTAATTATTATTCTTAATTATTTTATTCATGGTTACTTCTTTGTCTATGGTTATCAATCTGATTTATGATCAGATTGTTTTTTCTATCTATCCGTAAAAATTTCTTAACATTTCTTGTCTTTAATGGCCGATATCATGGTTTCAAATCACAGTTGTCAAAGGAGGCTAGGTTTATACCATTTTCAATTAGGTGTTTCTTTAAAATTTATTAATATGATGCATTTCATATTATTCTTGATAAATTAATTTGTTTTATTCATTAAATTGAAGTGATTTTTATTTTGAATTGAATGCTTGGTATGATAAATTTTTTTAAAGGTGTTTGCTTCAAAAAATAACTTATTTTTATTTATAAATGTGTTTTTTAAATAACAAAGTTTATTGGATTGGCATAGAAAAATGTTTTTTAAACTTTGATCACAGTTTTGAAATTAATTTGGAAATATTGTCACTTTAGGAACCTTGTGTACTTCTAGAAATAAACATCGGCAGCCTATGTATTTATGGAACCACTATTAGTTGTTTTTTATATCAACAGACCATGGTAGGACTCAATATTGGTTGGATCCAAAGTCTATCCTGGCGTAGAATTTTTTATGTCTATAATTTATTTTTCAATAATCTAGATCCCAAATATTATTTTTCATGGTATATTAAGTATTCTTATTTCCTGATGGTTTTTATCATGGATTGTTTCTCATATGTTTTTATATGAGGTTGTGTCACATGGGATTTCATAATGGTATTTTGTGGATATGTGTTTACATTATTATATAATGATGCATGTAAATGATTTCATATTTTATATCATCTACTTTTTATTTTTCCAGTTTTGATAATATTGAATTATTTTATTGAAAAATCAAAGGAAAATTGACTATCATATGGTTTTAGATTTATTAAATACTTTTTAAAACAATTTTTATTTTAAAAGACATGAAGAATTGAATTTTTGATATTAGTATTTATATAGAATCTGTGGTGGTATCCTACTGGGCATTTTGGTGACACCAAAATTTTTCTTTTGGGATGTTTTAGATATTGTATTATAGAAAACTGATAAAGGTAAGGGTATCTTGTAGCATGTCAGATTCTACTTTTGACTTTACCTTATATTAGGGTGGTATGGAGGTGATTGTGGGTCACATGGAGATTTATCATACTGTCTAGTTTGGTATGTTTGGGATTAGATTGTATGGTTCCTCTCATACCATAATTTTTTCATGTTGTACTCTGGTTGTATGTAATGTTTGTATTATATTCAATACTTTTTTCCATTATATTTGATTCACACCACCATGTGTAGAACAAATCAAGTGTATTATTTGGTTGACCTAGGTTAGTGTGTTATAATTTGGTATAAGACTAGAATACTTATCATGATGCATGTTATCACATCTTGACTTGGGTTCTATGTCTTGGGTATATTGGAGTTTGGACCTTCAAAATTCGGATAATATCTTAGGAAAAGGGTCTTATCTAGCTCGCTACCATGACTATACTAGAGTTACCATGGATGGTAAAGAAATTTTTAATAGGTTTGACACTTTGGGTTTGAGTTATTTTTAATGAACTATATGGTATGTTTATTTAAATTTACTCATCCCATTTTATGTAATATATTACATTGGTATAATTAATAATTGATTTAAATTATTGTTATTTTAATGAATTGGTTTTAGTTATAAAAGTGGTTATATGATTTTTGAATATGGTCATGATCAAATTGGTTATTGTCTTGTGATTTTTAGAAAATTATTCATGGAAGAGATCATCCAAATCCTAGAGAAGAAGCTTCCATATAAGAGGTGTAGTAGAATCATGTAACAGACTCTTCTTTAGAAGAATCTATAATCAAAACTATTTAGACTCTGGGTCAACTTGATATTGGGAACCCTATATGTTTGGTGTATTGTGGATATGAGTTTAATAAGAATCAACCAACTATATTTCTTGGTGATAAGGATCCACATGAATTTGAGTATTGGATTGGGAGTATTGAGATGATCTTCCAGTTCATATAGAATCCTAATGAATTTAAGGTGGGTTTCCCTTATATATTATTGAGGGAACATGAATCATATATTGGGACTCTATTGTGAATGATATGTTTAATAAGTATTTTACCAAGGAATAACTTAAGATAATCATTTAACAATAGTTTTACCCCAAGAAGTTATGTATGGAGAAGTCCTAGAAGTTTCTGATGTGGGAGTTGGGGGATCATATTTCTCTAGAGTATTCAACCAGTTTGGTTGAAGTGGTTCATCTTGTACCATATCTTGTCACTAATGAGTACCTAATGGCTTGAAGGTTTGATTTGTGAATGTTTCCTAATATAAGGTTAATTTTCATTCTAATGTGCATTATAACATTTTTGGAGGTATTTGAGAAATCACTTTTGGATGAGGCAGACATAACTAGGAAGATAGGTTTGAGTGGTGCTTCGGTAGGTGTAGTTTTTATCTAAGGTGGGTCTTATGGATGGAAAAGGAAACACAAGAGTGGTGAGTTATCTTCAATACCAATTTTATGGGAATTTATTAGGGAATATTAGGTCATATTCTATTAGTGTTGGAGGTATGGTCATACTAAGAGTAACTGTATGGAGACTCCTAGGACTTTTTATCATTAAGGATTATCAAGAAATTTGATGTGTTTATGTGAAATGATATCCATGTATAGTAAAGAAGGATCCTCAATCACTAAGGGTTCTCAGGTACGTACCAATTATTCCAAGGGTGGTGGGTCTAATCCTCAGGACAAGGGGGGTGTTTAGGTGGTTAAGGTCATACATCATTATGTGACTGAGTATGTGCAAGAGGAATATGAAGTAGGTCCATCTACTCATAGAGGTATAGTGTTTATTTTTATGGTGTTACCGATATTTGATATAGGTGAAACTCTTTCATTTATATCATCAAAGTTAGTTGACGTGTTGTGATTATGTTTTCAAATAATTCCTTTCCGGTTGGATATTTCCATGCCTTTGGAAAAGAGGTCCAAACAAGGTTTCAGGTGTCCCAAAATTTAGGTGATGATAACAAAATTTGAGGAATAGTGGCACTTCTTAGTGCCAATTTAGGTATCTTCAACTTCATTATGGATATGGATTGTATGATCAATGTTAAGGCTCAGTTAAAGTATTATCAGTATTGGGTATAACTCTTATCTTCCAACGTGGTCACTCATATATTTCAAGGTGAGTAGGACTCTGGATTAGGAATGTAATGACTTAGTTTTTGATCTATAAGACTTTGGAATATTTCTATGATTATTTCTGAATCCAGGTTCTAAGTTGGTCTGGGATTCTGATGCCCAGAAACCCTCGACACAATGATATTAAAAATATTAAATATCTTTTGTCGCGTGATAATAGTATCAATTAAAATGTGTAATAAGTACTAAGGGGGTCTTGTATTAAAATCCCGAGACAACTGTTTAGTTCAGAACGTTATGTTTACCCTAAGAACAATATAATTTTTTTTGTGTCGGTTGCACGATAAAGGGATACATGGAGGGGAATTAAGGGGAAATATTATTAGTTAAATGAAAATTTAATTCCTAAATCTATCATAATTCCCTCCCCCTCCCATGTTGGTTTGAATGACATGATTAGGAGGTACTCCTCCTCTCCCATTTCGTAGATGGATGAAACCAAGACAAATCAAAGTGATGAGGTTTTATCGATCTCTTTTCATGGCACCAATCACCATCAGATCGAGGAACAACATGATCTAGGAATTGTTTTGGACCAAGATCTTTAGTTTTTAACCATTTTGGTAGGAGGATTTGAGTTTTGGTCATGATCCCATTTTATGTGTTTTTTGTTGAAAGTGGGTTCCCAACACCCAAATTGTATTATACTTTGATTACTGCTAAATGTATTCAGTTTGTTTTTATACATGTGTTTATCTTGCCATGATAGTGTAGATACTTCTGTATCCACTTTGTTTATGGTAATGTCCTCAGATTACCTGTCGCATCAAATGGTTATAGCAGGTCCTAGGCTATAATGAGAACCCTGATATGCTATGACAGTTATCTTAAAGTAATGTCCTATGGTCCAGTTACATCATTCTAAAAGGACACAGATGATGTGTGACCATAAGGTACTGGGGGATCATAATCATTGAGACTTCTTCTCATGAGGTTTACATTTTATGATCTCTAGTAATTAAAATCATGAGGACAGACCCGCTTAATATGAACACCACATGTTTCAGGTGTCATTGGTCATTCCTATCTATGGACAAGTGTAATGGTCTCGTGACTTGATATCATTATCAATGAATGTCATTTAATTACGTACATTTGATATAAGGTGAAAACCATGGTGACAAGTCCTGGTGAGGTAGTTTGTATTGGGTACGTCATTAATGGCATGACATTGATTGAATGATCAAGAAAGGATTTTTCGCTTCCAAGTTTAAGAAGAGATATCTCAGGCCTGGTTGATTAGGATGGTTGCACCTTCAATTAATCCATGTCCATGGTAGTCAAAGGTAAGACCGTTCGGAAAAATCAACAAATTAAATAAAGAAAAACAAATAATGATGACAGTAGTGTGCATTCTGCTTTATTGAGATATTGATGATGAAGAGATTATATTACACGGACCGTGTTCATAGGAAGGAATTCATTTCTTTGACTTTTCCATATCTCTATAGGGGCCTCGATGGGTTGCTAGACCCCACTCTAGGTCGGTTGTATTATTCACTGCTATTGAGATAAGGGCCTAGAGGGTCACACACAATAGCGCCTTGAGAATCTTCCCTATTCTGGAAATAGGAATTTCTGAACATAGTGTGCCCCACCAAAGGGTCTGAGCACTATCCAAGTTCTATGGATCACCAATGAATAAATAAATTCATTAATTATTTGAGTTTAGAATAATTCGTTTAATTTATTTATAACTTGTATTTACAAGTTATATAGTAAATACAAGTATTAATATTATTCGAATGGATTTAAATATCCTAGGTTCATTTAATATTAGTAGGAGGAATGAGTCGAGTTAAAGACTCAAATTTATCAAGTAATATATTTATATATTACAAGTAAGTGATAAATTGTAAATATTATTTATGGAATAATTTTATTTGTCATAAATAATTATTTATATCACTTATATAGCAGACGTCTATTACACGGGGGGTGGGAACCTATAACGCGTGTTTTTAAACACTCCCTATATAAGTGAGAGAGAGGCTCTCCCATGATTACTATTCATGTATCATGATTGACAGCTTCTCTCTCCTCTTGGAATCTAGAGATAGAGAGTCTCTCAAGAAAAGAAGGATCTTCAAGATCATCCATCTCAGATTGAAGTTTCTACCTTTGCGGTGGTCATCACTGCGCTGAAGTGAGCATCGAAGATCCGAGCTAGCACTCGGATCTTGACGAACGACATGCGAGCAGATTCGCAAGGCGTGTGTGGATGATCTAGAGGGATTCGATGTCGGAGTCTTCGAGAAACGATCACCGGCGTCCTGTGGAAGACTTGCACACGTCAATTCTGAACAAGGTAAATGTTTAGTTTAATTTTTCGTGATCTGTATAAACCTTGCGAGATCCTCAGACCAAGCCAGGACAAGATCACCGAAGTTGACAGGGTTATGTCACTCCGGTGAAGCAGAAAATTTTAAATTCTCGACCCACTGGCTTCCACTGCATAGTCCTGGTACCCAATAGGGGTATCATAGGGATCCCAAGGTTTTTCTATGTCAACAAAATTAAAATGCATTAAATTTAATTGTTGGGTGTTAAAATGGTTCATTCGGATTCGACCGCACATCGTTTCATTTTCAAATGATCAAGTTATGATAATTTAAATTTTTTAATCCGATTGATGTCGTGTTTTTTGTTCATTTTATGTTTATATAAAATTGAGAATTAACATCAAATATATATTTTATTATAACAAAATATAATAAATTTTTTATTATAAATTTTTTTATTATACAATATTTCTTCCATAGTGGTATGTGGAAAATGTTTTAATAATAAAATTAAAAGGGAAGGGGACCAAGGCCAAGACCCCAATTTTGGGTCTTCTTACTTTTAAATTAAAAAAAATGGGAATAAAAAGACCCCAAAATGTGGTCTTATCAATTTATTTAAAAAAAGGAAGGGGTGAATTTTTTTATTAAAGACACAAAAACGGAAAGAGGAAGACCCCAAAGTGTTCTCCTCTCACGCGGCGCACAAGGGAGGAAAACCCTAGCCACCTCCCCTCCCACCGGACCTCCTCTGTCTGGCTGCCCTAAGCTCACTGGCCTCCTCCTCCATGCCGGACGCAGCCCACGTCAGCCTCCTCCTCTCCCGCTGGCCCTGCCTGTTGCGCCGCCTCGGACCTCACCTCACACCGGCCTACCCTCGCGATCGTCCGACCACCCCGAGCTCACTGGCGTCCTCCTCTACCGCCGGACTGTCTCCATCTGGCCGCCCCGAGATCGCCGAACGGGCCGCGCCGCACCGTCCAGGCCGTCCCTGACCGGACATCCGCCTCGCCGGCTCACTGAAGCAGTGGGCTGCCGGCCATGTGGCTGGATGGACTCTTTACTGGCCTCCTTCCGCTCCCCTCGGACCACACTGGGAGATGCAACCATCGTGGGAGTCGTTGGACGCCACAGTCATGCTGCGGTCACGCCGCAGTCATGCCGTGGTCAAGCCACGGTACCCTGTTTTAGGACGACATCCCGCAGTAGTACGCAGTCCTACCGGACTCCTCTCCAGCTATAGGTGACCGTGAATTGAATTATTTTTAATTAATTTAGTTTTTTAAATTAAATTAATTGGAATTAATTTAGGGGTTTAAATTATTTTAATCCTATTTATTAATTTAATTTAGAGTTTAGAATTAAATTGATGGTTTAATTTAATTTTTATAATTAATATTAAAGTAAACAAATGGAACCAATAAAATAAATTATTTGAATTTAATCAAATTCATTTAATTTATTAGAACACCCTCACATTATTTAAATTTATTACAATTTAGTTTTATTGCACTTTTACGCCGACTGGTCTTGATCAAGTGACCGACCAGTGTATGTATGGCATTTCTTTATTTATTTAATTATTTATTCAATGCATGTAATGATTTTAATATTTAATTATATAAATTATGGTATGTGAATAGTCTTTTAATTCAAATATGTATAAGTGCATGCACATCCATTCCAGTAGTTGTATTTTGTACCCCAGAACCCTCACATGTGTGCGGGTATATTTGTAATTATACGGTGATGATCTGAGAGGCAGACCCCGCCAAGTTGACATGGTAGTCCAGACAGGAGTTGGGCGCTTTGATCTGGGTCCAGTTGCGACACGAGTCATGTATTGACTCAGGTATGGATGCCCCTAGGTGATGATTGATCAGTTATCGATCGATCATTATAGAATTTTCAAGACCAGCTGGAATGCATGATTTACTTTATGCATAGTTTATTATTTTATGCGTCTTCATGATTATTACGTGATCACATAGAATTGTAAACAAGATAAAATGTATAAAGATGTTACAGATAATATTCTATTGCATGTTCAGTTGTGAGCGCGACAACCCAGTTTGAAAAAAATAAATTGAAAAGGATTATATTAGTCAATTAATATTAAAAAATCCCTCAAAGATATATTAATTCTAAATGCCTTCCATTTCTCACATCTAAACAAAACTGGCTGTTTGGGTGCTCTTTAACCTTAGTTGAGAGTGCCTCTTACTATCAGGGAGTTTTCATGAGAGTAATGGGTCGACTTAACTAAAGTGAGTAGTCAAGGATTAGCCTTAGCTTACTTTATATCACTTTAGAGGCAAGAGGATGATGGAATCAAGTTCAGATTCCAAAAGCTGGGACTTTACTCAACAAAACAAGGAACCACAAGAACAAGTGGTTGGCCAGCATAGCGCTTACCTTGAAACCCTCCATGTAGTGGTGTAGCCCTAGCTTGTAGACTACGAGGGAGGTTTCGAGGATCCTTGCCACTAGAATGCTGAAGGGATAGAGTATTCCGAATCTAATAGTGTGGGATATTAAGGTTCTTTAAAATAGTGGGAGTCATTAAATGATATAATAATTTATTAATCATAAAATATCAAAAGGTAATCAAGACAAAGTACTAACTGCTAAATTTATATCTGATGTAGATTCAAAATGGAAATCACCAACACCACAAGTACTTTATCATTGCGATCGATCTTGGATAAATAAAATATCCTGACCGAAAAAAACTTCCATGAGTGGTACAGGTGCTCGCGCATGGTACTACACCAAGAAAGGAAGTTATATGTGTTGTAATCCCCAATTCCTGCTGAGCCTCCTCAGGGAGCAAGCAAGATGGAAAAAGATAAATTGATAAATCATGTAGATGATGTGCTTGATGTACAATGCATCATTTGTTATCCATGTCCATCCAATTGCAAATAATTCATGAGGAAGAGGACACCTATAAGATTCTTTCACATCTCCAAGAACATTATGAGGAGAGGGCTGAGCAAGAATGGTATGAGATCTCAAGTGCACATTATAAATGCAGGATAGTAGAAGGGCACCAAGCCGGTCCTCAAATACTCAAGATGGTTGGGTATATTGAGAGGCTTGAAGCCCTTGGGTTCAAAATGAACCAAGAAATAGCAGTGGATCTCATTATTGCCTCTTTACCATCAAGCTTCTCGACTTTCATGTCAATTATAATATGAATGATATGACAAAGTCGCTCCCGGGTCTTTTGGATTTAGTTCTCCAAGCTGATAAGGACATGAAAAGCACCAATTCAATTGTCCTTATGGTGAACAAGAAAAACAAGGGCAAGGAAATGGGGTTAAAGTCCAAGTCAAGGCCAAAGACACCAATACATCATCCTGCAAAGAAGCCAAAGATTCAGAGGCAAAATAATGAGTAGGAAGCTGTCTGCTTTGGATGTGGAAAGAAAGTCCACTGGAAGAAGAATTGCAGAGATGGGAAGAAGAAGCAAGATGACGCTTCTACTTCATGTATTTTTGTCATTTAATGCAATCTATCTTTATCTACAAGTTTTGTATTGGATAGAGCATGCGGTTCACACATTTGTATTCATATACAGGAACCAAGTAGGTTTAAGAAGATTGCAAAAGGTCAAGTGGATCTATGAGCTGCAAATGGTGCAAGTATGGCAGCCTTGGCAGTGAGAGACTATCACATGACATTACCAACATGTTTGGTTCTTATTTTAAACAATTTCTATTATGTATCGTCTGTTACCAATAACATTATATATGTGTCATGTTTAGACACAATGGGTTTTTATTTCAAGTTTGGAAATAAAATTTGTCTCTTTTATAGGGATAACATATGTTATGGTATGGCACATATTTAAAATGGTTTATATATACTAGAACTAGAAAATTTAGTAATGGAAATCAATGAAAAACAGACAACATGACTCAAATAATACCCGCCTATGTAACTTTAGGATTTGTCATGTAAACAATAAGTGATTACGAAGATTACATCAAGAAGGTTATCTAGACTCGGCATAGTTAGAACCCTTAGATTTATGTCAAGCTTGTTTACAAGGAAAGATGACCAAAGCACCATTCTCAGGAAAGGGAGAAAGAGCCAATACAGTGCTAGAATTAATACATACCGGTGTATGTGGTCAATTTCTAGTAGAGACAAGAGGTGGTTTTCTATACTTCATTACTTTTACCGATGATTATAGTAGGTATGGCTATATCTACTTAATGCGGTATAAGTCAGATTCCTTTCGTTTCTTTAAGGAATACCAAAATTAAGTAGAAATTCAACTTGGTAAGAAGATAAAAGCACTTCACTTAGACCGAGGCAGAGAATATCTTAACCAAGCTTTCATTGATCACTTGAAGGTTTGTGGGATAGTATCCCAAATCAATCCTCCCTATACACCACAATGGAATAGTGTTAGTGAAAGGAGTAATAAGACCTTTCTTGAAATGTTCAGATCAATGATGTGTCATACAACTCTTCCATTATCCTTTTGGGGATACGCCTTGCAGACAACAACATATACCCTTAACCGAGTACCAACTAAAGCTGCAGATGGGATTCCATATCAGTTATGGTATAGAAAGAAACCCAATCTGACACACATGCGTGTGTGGGGGTGCAAGGCATTTGTCAAGACTTTACCAAGTGACAAATTAGCATCCAGAAGCACTAAGTGCATCTTTATAGGTTATCCTATGTAAACTAGAGGATACTACCTATAAAACCCTTTAGATAGAAAAGTCATTGTGGAAATATATGCCACATCTCTAGAAAGGGATCACATTTCTACTAGAAATAGTGGGAGCAAGATCGAATTTGATGAAGTTAATGCTCTGGATACACAAGAGTTGGTAGAGGAACAATCTCCACAAGAGCAAGTGGAAGAAGAAATTTTTCTTGAGACACCGATTATTTGTAGGTCTACGCGAGAGGTTAGGAACCATAACGTTATGGTTTTCTTATCACCGAGTTAGGTGACACAATAGTCCTTGAGGATGTTGAACCTCTTACCTACAAGGAAGCACTAGAAGGAAAAGAAACTACTAAATGGAAAGAATCCATGAATTCTGATATGGTGTCCATGTACCAAAAACAAGTTTGGATTTTGGTAGACCCTCCAGCTGATGTAAAGCCCATTGGATGAAAATGGGTATTCAAGAACAAGCTGGACATGGATGGTGAGGTTAATACCTTTAAAGCAAGAATGGTTGCAAAGGGTTCTAGACAACACCAAGGAATTGACCATGATGAAATCTTCTCACCAATGGAAATTCTTAAATCCATCAGAATGTTTCTTGCAATAGCAGCCTTTCATGATTATGAAATTTGGAAAATGGATGTCAAAACTACTTTTCTAAATAGGATGTTGGTTGAAGACTTCTATATGACTCAACCTGAAGGGTTTATTATGTCAAATAATTCCAATAAAGTATGCAAGTTGCAGAGATCCATTTATAGATTGAAGCAGACATCACGATCATGTAATGTTCGCTTTGATGACGCTATAAGAGATTTTGGTTTTGTCAAAAATGAAAGAGATCCTTGTGTCTATAAAAAGGTTGAAGGGAATGCTATCATTTTCCTAGTTTTATATGTTGATGACATATTATTCCTGGTAAATGAGGTGCAAGTATTATAGTCAGTTAAGACATGGTTAAATGATTGCTTCTCCATGAAAGACTTAGGTGAAGAAACCTACATTATAGGGATAAAGATCTATCGAGATAGATCTAAAAGGATGCTTGGCCTAAGTCAATGTACATATATTGACAAGGTAATCAAAAGGTACAATATTGAACAAACCAAGATAGGATTGTTACCTATGTCACATGGTGTAAATACCTCCACGAAAATGTGTCCAAAAACATAATAGGAGATTGTCAGAATGAGTAGAGTCCATTATGCTTTGGAAGTGGGTTCTATCATGTATTCCATGATATATACTAGGTTTGATGTTGCCTTTGCTTTAAGCATGGTGGGGAGATATCAAGCCAATCCAGGAGAGATGCACTGGACAGCTGTTAAAACTATCCTAAAGTACTTAAGGCGTACTAAGGATATGTTCCTGGTGTATGAAGGAGATGAGGAACTAGTTGTGAGGGGATACACTGATGCTAGTTTCCAGAAAGATCATGATGATATGAAATCACATTTAGGCTATATCTTTTTCCATAATGGTGGTGTAGTGAGCTGGAGAAGCACAAAGCAAGCTGTGGTTGCTGATTCTACAGTAGTGTCCGAATATATTGCAGCTTCTAAAGCAGCAAAGGAAGCAGTCTAGATACGTAGCTTTATCTCAGACATTGGTGTTGTACCTATTAGTACAGACCATGTTCCAGTATATTGTGACAATACTGCTGCAGTGGTGCTTTCTAAGGAGCCCAGGTCTCACCAGAGGACAAAGAATATTCTTCAGAAGTTTCATCTTTTGAGGGATTTTACTCAAAGAGGTGAAGTGACTGTTAGCAGAGTATATATAGAGGACAACGTGGCAGACCCCCTGACTAAATCCATTACCCAGCAGAAGCATGGTTCACATGTGAGAGCTAGCAGATTGAAACCTGTTAACAGCTGGCTCTAGTGCAAGTGGTTGTATTGAAAGTGGGTTCCCTAGACCCAACTTGTATTGTACTTTGATTACTGTTACATTTATTCAGTTTGTTTTTATACATGTGTTTATCTTGCCATGATAGTGTAGATACTTTTGCATCCACTTTGTTTATAGAAATGTCCTCAGATTACCTATTGCATCAAATGGTTATATCAGGTCCCAGGATATAATTAGAACCTTGAGATGCCATGACATTAATCTTAAAGTAACGTTTTATGGTCCAGTTACAACATTCTGAAAGGACACAGATGATGTGTGACCATCTTGTGTTGGGGTATCATAAGCATTGAGACTTCTTCTCATGAAGTTCGCACTTGATAATCTCTAGTAATTGAGATCATGAGGACAAACCTGCTTAATAGGAACACAACATGTTTCAGGTGTCATTGGACGTTCCTATCTACATACATGTTTAATGGTATCCTGACTTGATATCATTATCAATGAATGTAATTTAATTACATACATTTGATATAAGTAAAAAACCATGGCGACAAGTCGTGGTGAGGTAGTTTTTATCAGGTACATCATTAATGGCATGGAATTGATTGAATGATTGAGGAAGGATTTGTTGCTTCCGATTTTAGGAAGAGATATCTCGGGCCTGGTTGATTAGTATGGTTGCACCTTCAATAAATCCATGGCCATGGTAGTCGAAGGAAAGACTGTCCGGACAAATCAAAAAATAAAATAAATAAAAATAAAGAATGATGACACTAGTGTGCATTCTGCTTTATTGAGATATCGATGATGAAGAGATTATATTACACAGACCATGTTCGTAAGAAGGCAGTCGTTGCTTTGAATTTTCCTTATCACTGTAGGGGCCTCGATGGGTTGCTAGAACCCACTCTAGGTCGGTGGTATTATTCACTTCTATTGAGATAAGGGCCTATTGGGTCACACACAATAGCATCTTCAGAATCTTCCCTATTATGGGAATAAGAATTTTAGAACTTAGTGGGCCCCGCCAAAGGGTCCGAGCACTATCCAAGTTCTGTGGATCACCAAAGAATAAATAAAATCATTAATTATTTGAGTTTAGAATAATTCGTTGAATTTATTTATAACATTTATTTACAAGTTATATAGTAAATACAAGTATTAATATTATTTGAATGGATTTAAATATCCTAGGTTCGTATAATATTAGCTGGAGTAATGAGTCAAGTTATAGACTCAAATTTATCACGTAATATATTTATATATTACAATTAAGTGATAAATTGTAAATATTATTTATTGCATAATTTTATTTTTCATAAATAATTATTTATATCACTTATATAGCTGACGTCTATTACACAAGGGGAGAGAACCTATACTGTGTGTTTTTAAACACTCCCTATATAAGTGAGAGAGAGAATCTCCCATTATTACTATTCATGTGTCAATATTGGGATCTTCTCTCTCCTCCTGGAGTCTAGCGAGAGATTCTCTCATGAAAAGAAGGATCATCAAGATCATCCATCCCAGATTGAAGCTTCTAACTTTGCGGTGATCGTCGCTACGCTGAAGTGAGCATTGAAGATCCGCTCTAGCACCCGGATCTTGACGAATGACACGCGAGCAGATTCACAAGGCGTGTGTGGATGATCTAGAGGGATTAAATGTAGGATTCTTCGAGCAATGATCGCTAGAATCATCTAGCAGACTTGTACACAATAATTCTGAACAAGGTAAATGTTCAGTTTAATTTTGCGTGCTCTATATAAACTTTGTGAGATCCTCAGACTAAGCCGGGACAAGATCACCGGAGTTGATAGGGTTATGTCACTCTAGTGAGGAAGAAAATTTTAAATTCCTAGCCCACTGGCTTCCGATATGTAGTCCTGGTACCCAACAGTTTTTTAAGGTTTTAGATTCCTATTACGATTGCTAGAGATCCCTTCTATGTTTATGTGTAGGTTTTAGGAAAAAATAGGGTGAATCGGGGGACTCGTTAGGTAATTTCCATCTGAATTACCATTTAAATAGTGTATAGTCTAGTGTAACACACCGTGTGTTCATCTCATAGAGGGAATATGACTTTTGGGGTCTATAAGCCATGTACCATTGTTATACGCCCAATAGTAACCCCATGTCATATAGCCTAAGGACAGAGACAGGGTAGCCATATGACAATACAAAACCCCGTGGATGTACACACAAAAAAAGTACACAAACATGGGGTGCTATAAATGGGCATAGGAAAATGACACGGTCATGTGTCCATTTAACATGGGAAAACCTTATACTAAGTGTTACACACCGTGTCTGAGGAACGAATGTAGGGGGACATGGGAGGCATGAAAAGCTGTGTATGGGTTTTACATGTCATGTATGTCTATATATCAAGGAAATCCATGTAAATAGATGACCCGACCAGGTGCTCTGGTAAGTTCATATACTGTGTGGACAGCATTTCACATTGTGTACTTCCCTTGGTGTCTTCTCTTAAGATCTTCTGGCTTGCGTATCTCCTTCTCTAGAACTAAGATTCAATCTTTCAAGTATCCCATCCTGATTAGTTTTCCAGGTATTACATGATGGTGGTGTCCATTTTTTTTACAAGATACAGTGTTTAATGGTTCAATCATGAAGCTATATTAGTATTATTTTGATAGGACCAGTTTGGGATAGACATAACATAGAGGGGGGGGGGGTGAATCAGTGTTGGATACTTTTTAAACCAATTCCAACTTTTATCCCTGTACCTCTGGACCTGTTAAGATCTTGATTCAATTATTTTATTTTCCTGACGTATAAAATAATAGAAAGGAGTTAAAATATTCACAAGATATTTTTACAATGTCCACCACTCAATAAGAGTAGCTACATCCTTTCCATGCATGGATATGACTAGTGCAAGGATTCTCTACTATGATGTGATATGAGATTAAAATGGAGTGGCTAGGAAAGAAATCCTCTAGCCAGTGTGAGTCTCTACACTTTGAAAGGAAGTGAGAAACAATCCTCTTCCCTGGACTGGTGATATCTAAGTCCAACATGCAGCCTTTAGTTGGTTCTTTATAATGCCTATAGAGAGAGTCTAATTCTTTCTTGATAAGGTAAGTTCTACTCTAGGTCCTCTTTAGTGATCTTCACTTGATTACTTGAAAAGCGGTAGGCCAGAAAATTTTCCGTCCTTCTCTTTTTTTCTAATGCAACACTAACTGCACTAGATTTCTTCTTTCTTCTTCTTAGTGTAACAACAAACTACAATAAAATTCTTCTTTATTTATCTATAATCACATAAACCATTGTGATTATTCTAACACTGAGGATCATCTCACATAGCATCAACTGAATTAAACTTCCTTGAATAATTTTCAGCCTTTAGTTGGGCATACTCTATTCTTCTTCTTCTTCTCTTCTTTCTCTTTGACACAGTATAACAATAAATAGTAACGTAGTTTCTTAATCTCTTTCTACAATTCTCAATACCAACACATGAGTGTATCAGTATACATCCTTCTTCCTTTGTGGAGATATGAGTTTAGTTTCACATCTATCTCCTCATATCACAAGAAACAACACCCCTGCAAACAGTTTATATAAATTGTGCAACCAGAGAGTGTTCACCTTCGTGCAAGTAGAGAGCTCCACGGTTCTTCTTCTTCACGTAGAGGACGCATGATTCTTCTTCACAGAATGAGGGATGATTCATGGATCTGTATTTGTGATGTACTACATGAGGGAGTATTCACAGGTTGTCTACTCACGAGATATCCTTTACAAAACACCATGAGGGATTGAGAAAACTAGTCGCTTGTTGGTGGTTTCTTCTTTGCACAGAGGGTGCAGCTATCCTTCTTCACAAGACACTGCATGAGTGCATATAACTTTTTATAGGCCTGTGGTACCCTCAAATTTTTTGTTCACCCTTCTAGGTGACTTACGCGTAAAATTCAATCCTTGCACGTAAAAACACCTTTTGGTGCGAAAAAGGATTTTCGCGCAACACTGGCTTTTCGCGCAACACTTCATTTTTTTGCACATCACTCTCTTTTCCGTGAAACACTAGATTTTTCACGCAACACTCTCTTTTTCGCGTAGAACTGTTTTTTTTGTGTATCACTGGCTTTTTTGTGCTGTATAAGCCTTTTCATGCAACACTTTATTTTTCGTGCACCACTTCTTCTTTTCACACACTACTCAATACTTAAATTTTTTCCACGCATCAGAGCTCACGATTTGTCTATGTGTATATCCTTTTAAAATGATAGGGGTTCACCTCATATTTATAGGCATTTTTGACCCTATGTGTAAAACCCCTTCCTGCATGTAAAACTATTTCTAGGTGTGTAAAAACTCTTTCATAAAAAATTATATTTTACGCAATGCTCCAATCTTTCATGCACCTCATGCCTTGGCCAATTTTTGAGCTTCGGATCTTGAAACACCTCTTGCATGAAAAACTTCCTTCCTCTATTTCATACACCACACAAATATTTCATGCAGACTTTATTTTTTGTGCATCCCACTAATATTTTGAGAAACCTTTATTTTTCACACATCTCGCAGATATTTCATGCATCCCGCTATAATTTCGTGCAACACTTTATTTTTCACACAACATTCTGATACTTCTTGCACCCCGCTAATATTTTTTGAAGCCTTTATTTTTCGCGCAACATGGCTAAATTTCCACACACTCCATGAATTTTTCATTTTTCAATGTTCTAACCTTAAATCATGCATTGTGTGCAAAAATCTAAACCATATTCAATCTTGCGCGCAACATCCATTCTCAAAAACACATTTCTTCATCTCCCAATTTTCAGGCCCTAAAATTTGGCAAACATTGGAAAATGACGCCACATTAAACTGTTCTTCTGTTATACCTTCAGATTGTCCATTTCTATGTCATTTATTTCTTCACTGCTTCCCATAACTACTCTTCAGCTTTCGTCACAAACTCCACTATCTTGATATATAAACATTGATAGACTAGATTTAGCATCGCCAGAATTACAGTTGAACATACTAAAACATCTTTATCCTCTAGCAACATCATTCCTTCCAATCAAAAATTTATATGAATGACCTCACCATTTCACCCCTTTCCTTCATAAGGCTTGCATCACAAGTTTTCTTAAGTTATGATATTCATGAAATACATATAAACAAAGCATTGTCTAGTTTTACATCATATAGAATTTCCCAAGTATGACATTCAATTCTATGATTTCATAAAAATTCTCCAGTCATCCTCACTTCATCCGATCTACATTAACTTTAGAGTCCTTCTTCATATCCTTCTTCATTTTGACCAACATTGACAACTGTTGACTAAAAATACAATCTTTATACACAAAGTGGTCCCAACACGTTTAACCTATGGTGCTGATTAGTGTGGACCACTAGGTAGACGTCATAGTTGATACCTTTACCTATCCTGTTAGGATGTGGGTCCCCTGGAATCTTTAGGATTGTAGAGAGGCAATACCCTATCAGGTTACGGTGTGGGTCCCCTACTTGTGGAAGTGTTTGTATGATAAGAGTGATTCTCCTCTCAACAAAGCATGACCGATGTTGGAGATCGGTGTGGTTCTTGGTGAGAGACATCGGGGCTAGTGCTCCCCTGTGGAATCAAGGAACGAGTTTCCCTTACCTATATACTTTGGTAGAGGCAAGACTCCACACATTTTGGGTGTGGGTGCTCTACCCATGTATTATTTCTCATGGGAATGGTACTCCCATATCTAACTAGGGAATGGGTTCCCAATATCATTCATGTTTTTGGTGATTGCACTCCTCTAAAATGCCAGGGTGTGGTCGTTATATAATCATTGGCTAGAAAAATTATGTACTCCCATTTTGGACCAGGCACTACAATATAATTAGGATTTAGCAGTAGTTTAAGAAACCATCACTATGTTTTTAAGAATTTAGGAGCAGTTTATTAAAAACCGCCGCTAAATCTATTTTTTACACAACCCTGATACTTTTCCCCTAAACCCCCTCACCCACAACCTCCATGAACCCCTCAACCCCCACCCCCAAATCCATACCTTTCTCAGAGCTCGCTACAGCTGGTCCCGACCCTTTCCGCCCCTCACCGTGCCTCATTGCCCCTCATCGCGCCTTGTTCCCCCTCGCCATCGGTCACTACCCCCCACCCCCACCCCCAAACCCAATGACCCCTCAAACCCTATCATTCTCAGCACTCCATACCCTTTCCACTAATCCCGACCCTTGATGCCATCACCGCTCCTCACCGCCCCTCCCTGCCAGTCACTACCCATGCCGCCACTCAGCGCCGATATCGACCCTCACCACCCACCCCCGACCTTTTCAATAGGATTTATTTAATTCATTTATGTTTAATTATGTTTGTATTTGTTTTGATTTATTTAAATTTATTTCAAGTTATTTTGGTTCAATTTATATTTTCTTAATTTAGGTAAGTTTGATTGGGCAAGGTTCAATTTACTTTAGTTGGGTTTGGTAAGGTTAATTAAACTCAATTTAGATAAGTAAAGTTTGGGATTATTCTATTTGGTTTTATTCAATTCATTTTGGGCTATATAATTTTGAGTTAACTTGATCCAGTCGATTTGATTTGGATCTAGTTGGTTAAGAGCCATTCCATAAATTTATGACTATTTCTAGTTTTTTTAGATCAGTAGAGTTTTATTAATTTTTAATAGGTTTGAATTGATTCAATTTTTTTTCATTTTATTTGGTTCCATTTTTGATAATTACATTTTTTTCAGGTTTGATATTATTTTTTTAATTCATTTTATTTTTCACATGTTGAGTTTTTTTGGGACTGGATTGGTTAGGTTTTATTCACTTCTTCCTTGTTTACTTAATGTTATTTAAGTATGGATCTAGTTTATTTGTATCATGTCTTTATTGATCAGTTCTAGTTTAGATAAGTTGTTTTAAGAAGGTTCATCTTATTCAATTCATGTCATATTTTAATAGTTGATATTAATATTATTTTTAATTATATATTTCCATTATGGAAAATTTTGGTTCTATTTTGTTTATTTCAAATCGAATATATTCATATCAGTTTATTCCTAGTCTTCTTGGTTGTGTTCAATTTACATAATTCCGACTTGGGTATGTCTTATTCTATTTTATTTGATTTTATTAAGGACATATCTTGTTTGGTAGATTCATATTGGTTATTTTATGTTTAGTTAATATTGGTGTGATTAGTTTTAGTTAATGTTATTTTTCATATTTTTATTTTATTTTATTTCAGTTTGTTTCACTTTTAGTTCGGTTAGATTTGAGTTAGGTTGAATTAGTTATGATATATTCTCTTTGTTTTGTTTTAGTTATATTTTATCTAGTATTTAATATATCAGTTGGATCTATTTGGATAGGATTTTCTAGGGAGTTTAGTATGTTTTATTTTATGTTACTCATCTAAGAAACAAAATTAACATGCTTAGCCAAAAACTATAGAGGATACATAGCCCAAAACAAGGCTAGAAATAAGATATAAATAGTAAAGGTTAGTGGTGATTATAAGGGAATATCCTTGTTTTATGTGTCTCAAATATTTCCCATTGAACTTATATTATTATGGAATTTGACTAATATCTATCAAAGTATCATTAAATTACATCAGTATGATACATGGTAAAATTTAAATACAAACCGTAATACTAGCTTTTGATGAAGTGGGATTTAATTAAAATTTCAATTCTAGAAATGCATGGAAATAACGGAAAATAAACATGTATGAATAAAATGAATTTTTTTACTTATAATGGAATTAAAGGTGTATTGAGTGATGGATGAATTCTTGTGTTATCATAGTTTGATGATGAATGGGTTGATATTGTAATGAGTATTGTGTTAAAATTAAAGTGGTGATTGTATGGTAACGTGATGTATTAGTGTTGTTTTTCAATTTATATTTCTTGACTTACTTTTATAGGGGAAAGCCTCGAGTTAGGCTATAATTTAACCCTGATATTGGTTATGATACGAGTTACACATTATGATATAATATACTTATATTTTTTTGAGTTCAACACTATGAGGATACGTCAAATGGTTTGGCTATTCTGTGGGTTCGATAATTGAAGGATTTTTCCTGGTGCTTGGAATAACTATTATTTTCAACCATTTAATAATCAATCCACTCATAGTTCCCCATTTCCATGAATATATATAACACCCCTTCCTATCAGAGACTTGAATGTAAACAAATTCATCCGATTTTATATATGTGATCTAAAATTTGAAAACAATTGTCACATTATAGAATGAATATACATGTTATGACTTCATGAATTTAGTATAAAACATAGTAATGCAATCATAAGTCTCTTCCGAAAGGAATATAAACTATTTTTTATAAATCAAAATGTACTAAAGTAGATCAAGGAACACATCTACTTAAATCCATGCCCTTGCAACCAAAGGCTTGTTTAGCATCCTTGTAGCTAAAACAATTTTTATTGGATTTCTTACAAATAATGAAACTCCACCTATAACTTCAATATTGAAAAAATAAATTATTATACCCAAAAACTCAATTCCACCTATAACATGAATATAACTTCAATTTTTATAGGATTTGATATATATATATATATATATATTGTTATTACAGTGCATTTATTATCATTTTTAACTTTTTTCCCAACATAATGTATTTTGAAATATTTTTTCTAAACTTAATTTTATTTGATTAAATGATAATAATTACAAGGAGGAAGTGTGACATTATTTCATCGACCATGGCGACAGATGAAGATCCATTTTTCTCCCTCTCTATAGCATCTTATACACCATCCACTTTCCCCCTGCACCATCTCCCCCTCCACCATCTCTCACACCCTTTGTGAGCATCCCTTCAACAGCTTAGTCGTTGCCTTCACCTTCAGGAGCCTCAGTAGTGAGGGAGCGGGGAACCACTTCTAGTTATTCAAAGAGATACTGGAGGGTGATGGTTATGGGTACAAATTTTAATATGAATAAATTTATTGCACTTCTTTATACTAACTTTTTGTTCATAAAATATAGAAATAATGAAATTATGAACAAAAATATGAAAAGTTCAAATGTATCGAATCTGACTTGAGAGAAGATAGTTATCCCATTTGATTTCTATGGTGTCCCTATGGATGATTCCATATGATTTCATGGCTAGATTCTAGGCCAGCTGGTCGCGGAGTTGGTTTCCCTTCCTATTATGTATGATAATTGGAGGTATATTCCTTAAACATGGAAAAATGATGTTTTTTATTACCAAATAAAGTTAATTTTAGTACATTATGGTGTAATTTAATGTCATTAGGTTACTAAAGTATGATATTTTCAAAATTAATTTCTGTGTACATATGTTTTCTGATGTGATAGCTTGAAAGTGGACATTGAAAAATATGGGCAAGAAATGGAAAGAGTTTAAATGCAGATTGTGAAGTAATTCCAATGATACTTTGTTGACCACACAATAGATGTGTGACAAGCTACCCGATGGGGTACCTAAAGAGCAATGGACCATTTTTTTTGACAGACGTCGAGATGAGAAGAAAATGTTATTTAAATATATATTATTATATTAATCTCATTTTAATTGTTTACATGTATATGAAAATGATATGAAATTGAATACATTACTATCAAATTATATTTTATTTATTTCAGTATCTTTCAAGGAAGAATGCATCAAGACGGGCTAATCATGTCATCCCTCACACTGCAAGGTCCAAGAGTTTCTCTAGAAGTTGATCAACTCTGGTAATATTTTCATTACATTAAATATTAATAAGACAATATTAAAATTTTAATATATTAAATTGTTGATTTATATTTTTTTAATGTGGTAACAGAGTTTAGGGAACCAAGAATCCCAAACAGAAGTGTGGTTGGATGTTCACAAAAAAAACTGATGGATGTTTTTTTAATATACATGCCAAAGAAGATGGGGCATGAGTTCATTTTTCATTATAATAAATTATTATCAGTTGTCACTATGTTAATATAGATTTCTTCTAATATGAATTATATTTGATTTATATGTAAAAAATAATGAACTATGGGATTCCAATCCCACATAGTCCTACTCAGTCTCCCTGGATGACCCAGTTGCTAAAGTCATTAGGAAGGAGCATCCTGGTCAAGTGCGTGAGATGGGTTTGGGCCCCATACCATCTGAGGTCTTTAGAAGTCCATTGAGGATTGAAGATCCATCTACTCCTGTAACACCCCGAGCATCCACGATACGCTTCTCTTTCAATAATGCAATAGCTTGCATTGTACACAAGTTTGAGATTCTAACGCACCGCGACCAATAAAAATAGCCATTATGAATAGTAATACCAACCTTTTGAAATTATATATGTTTTATACTTCAAAATGAACTTCATTTTTGGATTTGGAATATCAAAATTAGCCTATGATGAATTTTTGTTATTTTTCTGAGAACTTCCAATTTTTTATGAATAATGAAAAATACTTAATTTTTTTTTTTAATAAAAGTAATTTATAGTGATAAATTATACTATTGAGTGGTTTTAAAGTGTAATTAGAATATATTTTTAACATTTTATCCAATGTTGGCCATTAGAATTAATTTTAGTTTGAAATTGGACATAAACAATTGTCAATCTTTTGATATATATTGTTTCTTAAAAACACGCTATCTGTTGTGACAGTGAGAATTAATTATAAAATTAATTAATGCAACTTATATGTTTGGAATTTTTTAAAATAGACATCATTTCTGAATTCGGAATATCAATTATAGCTAAGGGTGAAATTTTGGCATTGTTCTGAAAAACTTCAATTTTTGATGAATAGTGAAACCACAAAGTGGTAGTTAAAAAACTGATTTTTCATTTAAATGAAACATTTCCACTTATGTGATTTGATTTTCAAAAATCAGACATACATGGTTTTCATTAGGAAGTAAAATGTGGTTCAATGGGATTAAAATAATTTTTTGGTGAATAATAACTTTTAAGTTTAATTAATCGCGATTAAAGGTAATTAGTGAAATTTAAGGTAAATATAATGTTATTATAATAGGAAATGAACTTGAAACTTGTTCTACCCCTATTGGATGTGTAATTTCCGACCTATAAAAACAATGGGTCAACCTGGGGACCCCATGGAGCCACTTTGGTAGGAAAATGACATTAAAAACTTTTTATTTAATGTTAATATAAAAATGACACAAACATGAGTTGTTTTACTAAAACAATTTTTAAATGGGGTTATACAAGTAATATTTTTTACTATAAATATTCATTATAAAGATACAACGATTTCCTACATCATGATATATTTTTTTAATTTTTAGACATTAACTAAATTAAATTATTTATGAAACCATGATGATGCAGTGATTACCTCATTAATTAACGATTTAAATAAAATGAAAAGATAATGTAAAATAAAAGGCTTACACTTGTCAAAAACCTATTGTATGAGTAGATTTAGAACCCTTATCACCTTATACTAATAATATATAAGTGTTGGGACTTTAGAATCCGAAAAATCATTTCATAATAAAGTAACATTTCAATCATTCTAAGAGTGCCCCTTCTCTCCTCTAATAAAAGTCCCCAACCACTACCACCTTACTCACACCTTCAAAGCCTTTTGGCTCGGACAACCTCTGCAGGAATACTCTCTCAAATTTCCTCCCTTACTCCTAGAAGCCTCAATTTTGGCAGAATTCTTCCCAAGGAAGCCTTGGGATCAAATCAAAAATAGTTACCCGATTTTAAGGTAATGTCTTCTCTAATGTTGTTTTGTTTTATTTTGCTTCTCCAACCCCTTAAACTCTTTTTATTCCTTTCTTTTGTAACAAAAACAGTATATAAAATATATTAGGATGTTTTTATTATAAGTATTTGGTTTACTCTTACTCACACCTTCATCTAATGGTTAAAGAACATACTGTTTCTGTGGATGGCGAAATACTGCCTCACGAAACGATGATTGTTCAATATTCTTTTAACACCTCTAATGGTGGCCATTTTTATGAAACTATTTTCATATATGATATATATATTATTTTTATGTTTACATTATGCTTCTGTATGTTTCATTTGTGGCATACTTTATGATTTCCGTTATGGGTAAACGCGATAATTTCATTTTAGGAAGTGCGGACTACCCCCCCCCCCCTCAAAGTGATTTGAATCGTTAATTCCATATGTGGGATGTATAAAGGATAGAGTAAATGGTATTATACATTATATTATACTGGAATTATATTATACCTTTATATAATTATAACTTCATTCCATTAAATACGAAATAGAAATGAAAGTAGCGTTCATGCGTACGTATGACTTACCGTCTCCATGAACGATGCATTTCATTTCTTACCTCTAAATGTTATATAATATTATAAATGAATGTATATACTGGATACATATGATGTATATGATATATACATAATTAATATAATTATGGATATAATGGATATATTACCACATGAACAAAGTGTAATTATAAGATGTTTATTTTTGACTCAAGTACCTAAGATCGTCAAAACGACTGTTATTAACATAAATAATTACATAATGTTCATAACATGGTAATAAGTGATATAAAATGAATAATAAACTTGAAAAAGGTTCTTAATAAATTATAAATTAACTCTAGTTTATTATTTAGGAGATCAAAGAACGGTCGAGTGAATTCGGACACGAGGTAAGGGAACTTCTTAACCTGATTTCCATTCTTTGGGTTAATCTCCTACTTTAAAATTATGTCAAGCTATTATTATGTCCTATCTTGTATTTTTACTTTCATTATGTGTAATTATAGTGAATACACATAATAGATCTACTTTATCTAAAAATATGATCTTTTTAAGGGTCTTCGTCTCAATCTCCTTTCATTGAGGCATATTTTGTTTTATACACAACTTTCTTTTATACGGTGTATAAACCCCTTTGACTTTTACTTTTATTCAAATGGAATCATTTTATACGAAGTTTTTTTACTAAACCAAAAAAGGAATGTTTTTTTTCTTACGTATGCAGTAACAATGACTTCTCTTCCACCGTGACTATTATTTGAGTTTCGGCATCCTTTATAAGCCATAACTTTTTTTAAATGAAAAATAAATACCAAGATTTAATTTTCTTTTATTTTGGTATTGAAAATGGTTTTTAAAGTGTTTTTTATTATATCATTGTGTTGTATTGATATATTGTGATTGAAACGTGGAAATGTTATGTTTCCTTTATGCATGTTTTATGTTATACGATTATGTTATGGTTTATGATAAGTTTAAACCTGTTCATATGAGGAATGCATTGGACTTAATAAGTGACGAGTGGAGCCCTCTATAGCTCCTCGATGCATCGGTAGGTCTCATGAGACAAACTAGAGTCTTGGCACGAGGCCTTGAAAAAATCTTATTTGTGGTCTTGGCACGAGGCCTTGGCTACGTGGTTATGATAGTCTGGCATTATGCATTCCATCATTATGAAAGTGGTTATTGATATTGCATGTGATTATTCGACCAGTAGAATATCCATGTGAATAAGTAAATGGAATTATCTCATTTTACTTTTGACATATTATGTTGAAGATCAAGTTTAAAAGGCTTTTGTTTTAGTTATACATTGCCTAAAATGTTTATGTTTATCTATGAAAGCTTCTGCTATATTGTTTTCCTTACTGAGTATCTGAGCTCACCCCTTTCAATGTTTTAATTTTTTCCAGGATGTGAAGAAGTATTTTAGGAATTTCCTATAGGGATAGTCTGAAGGGGATATGAGTGTGGAAAATGGATACTATGTTATTTTAGTTTTTCACTTTATGATGTAATGTAACATTTATGAATGTATCTAGTGTTTCCAAGGCTACTAAACTAATCGATCTTTCGAGACTTGATCTTTTGTGATCATGCCAATGTTACGCAATAATGCACCGACTCTGGGAAACTGGGGTCGGGGCGTTACAGTTGGTATCAGAGGCCGTTTAGTACTAACCTTGGAAGCTAGATTTAGATAAACTCTGATTAGAGCACATAGCCAAAAGATAGACTTTGAGGATTAGTATAGAA
Source organism: Viscum album (assembly GCA_963277665.1). Lineage (NCBI taxonomy): Eukaryota > Viridiplantae > Streptophyta > Magnoliopsida > Santalales > Viscaceae > Viscum > Viscum album. The sequence continues at coordinate 1,241,063,054 of OY728130.1, read as the reverse complement.
TAACTTCCTAGAATTTTGGTATTATAGAGATTTTGTGAGTTTTCCAAGAAATACATCCCTGTCTGGATACGAGCAGGTAGAGGCGGCTCTGGCACAGATGTACCAAGGGGTAACACCCGAAAACACCGCTTTGAGATAGACTCAAATGGGAACCAGTGCATGATAACAGGTCTTGTTGCACTCTTGGTTACAACACTCCAGGGGGATATGCTTAGGATAATTCTCATTTTCTTTACAGACCATTATGAAGGGTTTATTAGTATATACTTCCTCAAAGAAAAAATTTCTTTTTATGATTATAGATTATATCCATAAATAGTTCAATTTATGTTAAGTATTTTACAAGTATGGAATTATGTATTTTGATTCATAAACTAATGTAGTTTATTCCATTGTTTAGAAATGGCGCCTAGTGGAAGGAATGGAAACTGTATCAATGCACGCACTCCGTGTAGGGATTTACCTCCTGCTCAAGATAATTATTGTGGATCTAGAGATACAACTGGTGCTGATCAACTTATTACCATACTGGGACAACTCACTCAGGTTATGAATAATAAACTTACTCGTATGGATCACCCTAATCTGCAACGTGGAGGATCAATGTTAGACTGCTTCATGAGGCAACAACCACCAAAATTTAATGGGGGTACAAATCCATTAGTAGCTGAGCAATTGATAAACTCCTTAGAAAAAATATTCCATGCCTTGGGGAGTAGCGAAAGGGAGAAGGTTGTCATGGATGTCTACCGCCTCAGTATAAATTCCAATCAATTGTGGTCGCTAATTCAAAACACAAAGAAAGATGAAGAAGTATCAAGTATGGAATGGAGAGAGTTCAAAGATCTTTTCTTAGAAAAATACTTTCCACATGACAATGGAGCAGATATGGAAAGGCAATTTTTGAGTCTGAGGCAGAAGGAGGATGAGAATGTCGCAAAGTATGAGGCCAACTATACAAGGTTAGTGATGTATGCTGCAGATTATATAAGTAACCCAAGAAGTAAGATTGATCATTTCTTTTATGGGTTAAAACCATTTCTCCGTCAAGATTTAGTATCACAATACTTCTCATCGTACGAAGATATTGTCTCGTGTGCTATGAAGACAGAAAAGGAATTCTCTAAGTCTTATGACAACAAAGTAAAGTAAGAGAAGAAGAGAATGGTGGAACAAGAGATGGATAAAGGGAAAAATGGAAAGAAGGATTTTCCATTATGTAATAATTGTGGGAAGAATCACCTCGGTGCTTGCCTAAAAGGAATGTGAGTTTGTTATAAATGTGGAGTAAAAGGTCACCAGGCTCGTGATTGCAAGGGAAAGAAAGATGCTATCAATGTTGAATGCTACAGTTGTAGGGAAATGGGGCATTATGCAAATGAATGTCCTAAGAATTAGGTAAAATCACCTTATAAAAGGCCAAGGGATCAAGTACTATCTTATGTTGTTACTACAATTGAAGTGGAATAATTAATGTATTAGTGCTTTTGGACTGAAGGATTATATTCTGGTTATAAGAATAATGTGATATATATAAGGATTGTACTGCAGTACTTGTTGTTTTAATTAAGGTTTTAATATGATGAAGGTAATCATATTTTTAGTATGTGACAATAAAAGAAAATTTACATTGTTTGGGGAATCTGATGTTACAATTGATTTTGGAATTTAGAGTCCTTTTAGAGAAAGTATGGACAGAGGTATTTTGGATAACTATAAAGGTTGGAATGGATTAAGTTGATCTTTGGATAGTATTGTTTAAGGTTAAAACATTTCTGAAGATTATTTTTGGAATATTATAATACTATAGTTTTAGGAAAAGGACAACTTGCAGGGTGGGGCATAACCCGTCGCGTCGGACAAAGCTGCAGGAATCGAACCCACAACCATAGTGCAACATGCCATTATTTCCTACCACTAGCCTACAGGAAGTCCCTGGTTATTACAAAATAGTTTTCCTAATATAAATGGTATGTGTTAATACTTTGAACCTTGTACGATTAGGATTAATATAATATTTTTGAGTTCAATTATCTTTTTGAGTGAAAGATGAGTTTGTGGTAGAAATTAGTTGAATGTTGAAGCTCTACTTGCCAAGCATATATATATATATATACCTATCACTTATTCTACGAATAAATTAATTCTTAAACTTTAGTAAAGGGATATTAAAACAAAAAAATGTGTTATCCTAATACCTTATGTATTGTTGAACTGATAATATTTTAAATCAACATAGATTAAAGGCTTTGAGGCCCTCAATTTTACACTTGTTTGTGATTGATGACCTCAATCACTCCCTACAAATATTTACATTTTTCCACCAATTATATGTCTCTAATTGCCACCAATTTTCTCTTTATCGAGATCATAATTTGGTGGTGACTTTTTCATTTCCATTTCCCTCTTATTAAGGCTAAATTTTATTAATCTTATTTCCGATGTGGGTTTTCCACAAAGGTATTTTCTATTTTCAACGATTTATTTTCAAAGAAAATAACAAATTGTGAGGACGCAATTTATTGAAGGAGGGGAGAATGTAACACCCCGAGCTTCCACGATACGCTTCTCTTTCAATAATGCAATAGCTTGCATTGTACGCAAGTTTGAGATTCTAACGCACTGCACCCAATAAAAATAGCCATTATGAATAGTAATACCCACTTTTTGAAATTATATATGTTTTATAATTCAAAATGAACCTCATTTTTGGATTCGGAATATCGAAATTAGCCTATGATGAATTTTTGGTATTTTTCTGAGAATATCCAATTTTTTATGAATAATGAAAAATACTTAAAAACAAATTTTTAATCAAAGTAATTTATAGTGATAAATTATAATATTGAGTGGTTTTAAAGTGTAATTGGAATATGTTTTTACCATTTTATCCAATGGTGGCCATTAGAATTAATTTCACTTTGAAATTGGACATAAAAAATTGTCAATCTTTTGATATATATTGTTTCATAAAAACACGCTATTTATTGTGGCAGCGGGAATTAATTATAAAATTAATTAATGCAACTTATATGTTTGTAATTTTGTAAAATATACATCATTTATGAATTCGGAATATCAATTATAGCTTTGGGTGAAATTTTGGCATTGTTTTGAAAAACATCAATTTTTGATGAATAGTGAAACCACTAAGTGGTAGTTAAAAAATTGATTTTTCATTTAAATGAAACTATACCACTTATGTGATTTGATTTTCAAAAATCCGACATACATGGTTGACATTATGAAGTAAAATTTGGTTCAATGGGATTAAAATAATTTTTTTGTGAATAGTAACTTTTAAATTTAATTAATCGCGATTAAAGGTAATTAGTCAAATTTAAGGTAAATATAATGTTATAATAAGAGGAAATGACCTTGACACTTGTCCTAACCCTATTGGATGAGTCATGTCCGACCAATACAAACCATGGGTCAACTTGGGGACCTAATGGAGCCACTTTGGCAGGGAAATGACATTAAAAACTTTTTATTTAATGTTAAAATAAAAATGACACAAACATGAGTTGTTTTACTAAAACAATTTTTAGATGGGGTTATACAAGTCATATTTTTGACTATAAATATTCATTAGAAATCTAAAAAAAGTTCCTAAATCGTGATATTTTTTTATAATTTTTAGACATTAACTAAATTACATTATTTATGACACCATGATGATGCAGTGATTACCTCATTAATTAACGATTTAAATAAAATGAAAAGATAATGTAAAATTCAAGGCATACACTTGTTAAAAACCTATTGTATGAGTATATTTAGAACCCTTATCACCTTATTATCGAAATATATAAGTGTTGGACCTTTAGAATCCAAAAAATCATTTCATAATAAAGTAACATTTCAATCTTTCAAAGAGTGCCCCTTCTCTCCTCTTATAAAAGGCCCCCACCACTACCACCTTACTCACACCTTCAAAGCCTTTTTTCTCGGCCAACCTCTACCCAAATACTCTCTCAAATTCCCTCCCTTACTCCTAGAAGCTACACTTTTGGCAGAAGTCTTCCCAAAGAAGCCTTTGGCTCAAATCCAAAAGAGTTACTCAATTTTAAGGTAATGTCTTCTCTAATGTTGTTTTGTTTTATTTTGCTTCTCCAAACCCTTAAACTCTTTTTATTCCTTTCTTTTATAACAACACCAGTATCTAAAATATACTACGTTGTTGTTATGATAAGTATTTGTTTTACACTTACACAAACCTTCGTCTAATGGTTAAAGAACATACTATTTCTGTGGATGGTGAAATACTGCCTCACGAAATGATGATTGTTCAATATTCTTTTAACACCTCTAATGGTGGCCATTTTGATGAAACTATTTTAATATATGATATATATATTATGTTTATGTTTTACTTATGCTTTTGTATTTCTCATTTGTGGCATACTTTATGATTTCCATTATGGGTAAATGCGATAATTTCATTTAAGGAAGTGCGGACTACCGCCCCCTCAAAGTGATTTGAATCGTTAATGACATATGTGGGATGTATAAAGGATGGAGTAAATTTTATTATACATTATATTATACTGGAATTATATTATACCTTTATATAATTATAACTTCATTCCATTAAATATAAAATTGAAATGAAAGTAGCATTCATGCGTACGTACGACTTACCCTCTCCATGAACGGTGCATTTCATTTCTTACCTCTAAATGTTATATAATATTATAAATGAATATATATACTGGATATATATGATTTATATGATATATACATAATTAATATAATTATGGATATAATGGATATATTACCACATGAACAAAGTGTAATTATATGAAGTTTATTTTTGACTCAAGTACCTAAGATCATCAAAACGACCATTATTAACATAAATAATTACATAATGTTCATAACAGGGTAATACGTGATATAAAATGAATAATAAACTTGAAAAAGGTTTTTAAGAAATTATAAATTAACTCTAGTTTATTATTCAGGAGATCAAAGAACGGTCGAGTGAATTCGGACACGAAGTAAGGGAACTTCTTAACCCGATTTCCATTCTTTGGGTTAATCTCCTACTTTAAAATTATGTCAAGATATTATTATGTCATATCTTGTATTTTTACATTCTTTATGTGTACTTATAGCGAATACACATAATAGATCTACTTTATTTAAAAAAATGATCTTTGTAAGGGTCTTCGTCTCAATCTCCTTTCATTGAGGCATATTTTGTTTTATACATAACTTTCTTTTATACGGTGTATAAACCCCGTTTACTTTTACTTTTTTTCAAATGGAATCTTTTTATACAAATTGATTTTGCTAAAAGACAAAACGAATGTTTTTTTTCTTACGTATGCGGTGACAACGACTTCTCCGCCGCCGTGACTATTATTTGAGTTTCAGGTTCCTCTATAATCCATAACTTTTTTTAAAATGAAAAATAAATACCAAGATTTAATTTTCTTTTATTTTGGTATTGAAAATGGTTTTGAAAGTGTTTTTTATTATATCAATGTGTTGTATTGATATCTTGTGATTGAAATGTGGAAATGTTATGTTTCCTTTATGCATGTTTTATGTTATACGATTATGTTATGGTATATGAGATGTTTAAACCTGTTCATATAAGGAATGCATTGGACTTAATATGTGAAGGGTGGAGCCTGCTAGAGCTCCTCGATGCATCGGTAGGTCTCATGAGACAAACTAGTGTCTTGGAACGAGGCATTGACAAAATCTTATTTGAGGTCTTGGCAAAAGGCCTTGGCTACGTGGTTATGATAGTCTAGCATTATGAATTTCATCATTATGAAAGTGGTTGTTGATATTGCATGTGATTATTCGACCAGTAGAATGTCCATGTGAATAAGTAAATGGAATTATCTCATTTTACTTTTTCCATATTATGTTGAAGATCAAGTTTAAAAGGCTTTTGTTTTAGTTATACATTTCCTTAAATGTTTATGTTTATTTATGAAAGATTCTGCAATATTGTTATCCTTACTGAGCATATGAGCTCACCCCTTTCAATGTTTTAATTTTTCCAGGATGTGAAGAAGTATTTTAGGAATGACCTCCATGGATAGTCTGAAGGGGATATGAGTGTGGAAAATGGATACTATGTTGTTGTAGTTTTTCACTTTATGTTGTAATGTAACATTTATGAATATATCTAGTGTTTCCAAGGATACTAAACTAATCGGTCTTTCGAGACTTGATCTTTTGTGATCATGCCAATGTTACCCAATAATGCACCGACTCTGGGGAACTGGGGTTGGGGCGTTACAACTCTTGGTTGTAGTCAGTCCATACCCTAAGATGCTCAGTGTGAGATTGTTTCTCTACAAAACACAATTTAGGAATACGGGACTCAGATATTTATATTGATGAAAGCATTGATTGATTTATATCAAATGAAAACCAGATCTTTCCCCAGTGCTATTGTATCGACTGGTGGTGAGTAGGTAATTCACAAAATTTCAAAATAATTTAGTTATCAAACATTTATTGATTTTGAGTTTAAATATAAATTTACAACTGTATTTCATTTTCAATATAATGTTCTTAAAGGCGTTGTTAGTAGGAAGTAGAGATGGATGTGTAGAGGGTGATGATCTGTGTTCATCATTAGATAGTGATTAGTGGTATTGTTGATCTTTTGGACAAATATGGCAACAATTGGTCTGTATATGTATCATGTGTGGCACATAGTTGTCACCAAACATTTTCATGACCTACCATTTTATTTATTTCTCATGTTTCTTTTTATATATTATGAACCTAGTTTTCTAAATACACTAGGAATTTATGATCCTTATGTTGTATTAATCAATATTTATATTTATGAATCATATAATAATGTATAAAATTTTATAGGTTGTTATATCTATGGTGTAGAAGATTAGGAGTAGGTTTTCGGTGCTATTTATAAAATCATCATAGGCTTATCATAGAGTAATGGCTTCACCATAGTGTCTAATGATAGAGTTTTTAGTGGTTATACCTTTTTTGGAATAGTATCACCATGTAGCAGGGATGTGGCCTAGCTTCTTCTTGGTGAATGTTTTTGACATTGTGGAACTTCCCACTAAATTATGGTACCTTCTCCTATTTTATTGGATCTAAGATGTGAATATTACTATGTTTCTTAGACAGAACTTTTACTATCCACTTTATAGCATGTTCCCTCCCCTTTACATCATAGTCATCACTTTTTGAGTAGTTCTGCGGCATAGTGAAGAGGACTGCATTGTGGTCTTATGTTTTATAGAACACCTATGAATCACAAAACCCCATAAACCCCCTAATAATCCCTCATTATCTACTATATCCCATGAAGGTATTTCATCCCCATTTTAGTGTATTTAAACCCCATCCTTGGGAGATCTATCTTAAGTGGTATTCGGTGATCCCCCCTCCACTTTTTTCTCCCTTTTTCTACCTATTATTTATCCATAGGAGGTTACTATAAAGGAGAACCTGTTGTTTTAATTATGTTTTGGTAAGAATATGTTGCAGGGTGTTGTTTTTAGGGTGATAAAGGTGTTCTCCTTCATCAAGGTATTTGTTAGTGGTCTCCCTCCCATTTTAACATTGCATAGCAGATCAAAAAGCTATGATTGAGGTTGGGGATCCATTATCTCTCTTTTAGTTGTTTCACACAAGAGGGTTTATGCTATAGTAATATTTTTGATCTTCAATAATCATTATTTAAGCCTCTCTTATTTGGATTTATTTTTTATTCTATAGTAATTCATTCATCTTTCTTCGGTTCCATTTTATCCAATAGGTTGGTTTCCCTAAAATGGGTTGAATAATGGTTTTTTGGGTATAATATTTGTGACAATGGTCCGATCTTTCCTTTATAGGTTCCCATTGTTATTCAGTTGTAGTTTTTGACCAAATTCCAAATGTTTCCAAAATTGTGGTAGGTGATTCAATGATTTATCATTATTAAATGATTTTAGGATACTTTTTTTCTCCACTAATGTGTTATATGGATTATATGAAATGTTTTAATTTTGATGTCCAATGGTTTTGAGGTGGGAATGTGCTGAAATATAGATTTTGAAATTAAATTGGATATGTTTAATGTTTGATTCCTTTTGGCGCATCATAAATGTTTTCTATAAATTTTATAAGTGATGAAAATATGTTTCCAAATTGAATAAGTGCGTCTGTGGATTTGAAAGTTCTTTTTCTTATGAAAATGTTGGTTTCCTTGTATTCTTTTGGATATAGGATGTATGTTCCTATGAAGGATGTGGTCTATGTGGCTTGAGAAATGAAATATATCACAAAGGGAATAAAAACCCACATTGTTTGTTTAAAGGGGTTTGTTAGAATGGGAAAGTTGGGTTTTTGTTGTGGTTGTGTGATGTGGTGCTACATTCCTAATAGTGGTAAAGTATTATGTTAATAATGAAATTTTAATGGTTCTTTTAGGGGACAGGTACTGGGGCTGCAGAACTGGCAGTATTTGTTTATTTGTAAATCTACCTTTAGAGGTGGTTTAAATCACTTCTATGTAGATTGACAATATATACTAGTGGTTTAAATTGCCTCTATAATTTGGTATATTACTATCAACGGTGGTTAAAGCCACCAATCAATACATTATGGTATAATTTAGCATCATTTTTGTTCTTTAGCGGGGATTACAATGCAAAAAATGGTATTTTTTAATCATCAGTTTGATCTTCACTAAAAATTTCGCATTTTCCATTATCATTTTGCGGTGGTTCATGTTCTTTAACAGTGTTTTCCTTTTAAAAACCACCAATAAATATGTTTACTATGATAGTTACAAGAAATTGCTGCTAAATTGAAGAAACCACCATGTATTGTACGCTGACACCAAATTTGGTGGCGGTTTTTTGAAACCACCATAGAACCATATGGTGGAGGTTTAATCTGCTTCCATAACCAAAAAACCACTACTATGTGGTGATTTTCCTATAGTGAGGGTGTGGGTCCACTATTTGTATTGTCGGTAATACCATGTTGTGTCACAACGAAGGTCCCCCATAAGTGACATATAGATATAGTGGGTACTCCCTTATTGTGTTAGGGTGAAATTCATCTATACTTGGTGTTGTAACACCCTAGATTTTTAAGGGTGTGGGTCCTCAATGCATGTTATTATGATAGAGTTGGTACTCCCCTATTATACCAGGGAAGCAGGTCCTCTAGACTAGGGTCCACACTCCCTAGTCGTATAAGGGTGAGGATACCCTATAATGATAGAACTAGTAGAGTGGTACTCCCCTATCAAACCAGGGTGTAGGCCCTCAAGACATAGAGTGGTACTCCCCTATCATACCAGAATTTGGGTCCTCTATATACAATGTTTTACTTCCTTGATATATCAGGGTGTGGGACCTCTATCCTCTTAGTAGTACTCCCTAATTGTACAAAGTTGCGGGTCCTAATATTTGATTTAGTGCTCCCCCATCATTGAGTAGCAGTGGGGAGATGGTCCTCTATTGGAGTTAGATCTCCATCGGCTTTTGAGTACAGTTATGTGGAGCAAGCCCCTACACTAGTTTCATGTGATACATGGTAAGGAGTTTGTGATCCCTCCATATATCATGGTGATATCCACTCTATATAGAAGTGACATAGGTTTTGTGGGATGGTTAAGAGATAATAATCCCTAAAATATAAGAAATTGGTGAGGTGTGGGTCCTCTGGACTCACTAGACTAGTAGAGCAGTGATCCCCTATAGTGTCCGGATAAGGGTCCCTCCATTCTCGATCATTAGAGAGGATGCATACAGTAGAAATTCTGGGGCAGTGCTCCATCATCTTTGTACAATGGTGGGGGTAGGACTCTCTAATTGGGTTCTTATCACCTTGCGTGGGGAATATGGTATCATTAGTAGGACCTCTAGTGTTGGACATTAGAGTTTGACCATGTAGGTTGTTCCTGATGGAGTGCATTCTCTTAGATGTACTATCAGAAATGGTTATGTTGTACCCAATGGAGTGTATCTATCTGATGGGTGCCATCAAGGATGACTAATCTTGTAGAGTGTGTTCTCTAATATATTTTATTTCTATTTGATCCTAGAGTATAATCCTATATCTTGATATGAGGTTGGAACCTCATTAGACTGGGAGGCTGAGATGAGTATATCTAGGTGATTCTAGGAGTCCTTATGGTGCTGTCATGCATCTAGGTTGAAACCCCTTTTGGAATGAGATGACTATACATGTATTGTAAAGTATTGTTCGAGATGAAGTGTCTCTCTCAATTGAGTTTCATTTGGCTTGGTCGAGTAGACAGTTTCATTTCATTTTCTCTCTTTTCTTTTGGGTTTTTAAGGCAGCAACTCAGTATTATTATAGTCACCCCTTCATTGATTTTTCTTGCATGTTTTGTTTCTTATTTAGACTATATACCTTTCGACAGAGTCCCTATAGGACCTAAGGAAGGAGGATCATAGTGAGATAGATTGACTGAGTTGTTTACCAGAGCTTGAATGAGGAGCCTTCTGACATTTGCATTTGACAGTGATCCCCTCCTTCTAAGCAGGTTGGACACTTTTACTATTTTTTATGGGTGGGATTTTTTCCTTTTTTATGCTTTTAGTACTTCTATTATACTCCATTTTAGGATATATGTATTCATACTTTTTTTATTTTCCAACTTTTTTATATCTATGCACTATTACATGGAGGTGTTTTTGGGTGTGTGCAAAAAGGTAATTGAGGAAAGGGCCGCCCATATGTTTGATATGCCTACCTAGAGATAGTATCCAACCCTTGGACTATTGGTGATGGGTTTGGGGAGTTCTGGCATGGTCCCCATTGGGTAAGGTCATGATAAAGTTGTATTAGAGTGGGTTCTACATTGGGTCCGCATTGTTGTGAGTTTGGTTTGGGTTTGATAGTTACAATGTTAGGGTGTTTCGGGTTCAGATCATAGGCCAATGGTTCCAGTGTTTGTGTAGAGGATGATGTATCCATTCACCAGGGTTATAATAACTTGGTTTTTGACTCTGTGCATTAGGGCACTAGTTGCTGGTAAATAATGGTACATGCATTATATAGGACTAGGTTGTGGGTTCTTTTTTTCTTTCTTAAGTAAGATCCCTAGGTATACTCTTTGATCATGGATTATCTTGATTCTATTTTAGTATGGAACTACAATGTCATCAATAAAGGGTTCCACAATGTGATTGTGATAACGATCTTCCCTATGAAGAGGCTTCAATGCAGGGCATTGGTTCTGAGGTGGTACCTCCGGGTCGTTTGCTGTTTGATCCACCAGCCATTGAAAATCAGGTTGTGATGGAAGTTTGAGATGAAGATGAACACATGTTGAGTGTGTTAAAAAATATTAATAGGCAGAGACCTATGATGTATCAATGTGATCTAGACCCCTAGGAAGCTGAGGAATGTCTTGAGGCTATCACACGTGTTTTCACCTTATGAGGACAGCTTCTGATCAGATGGTGGTCTTAGCGGAGATCCTTCTACAGGGTTTGGTTGGGAGATGGTGGAGTCTAGTGATACAAACCCCTAATGAGGTGATGCTCACTTGGGTAGAGTTTTAGAGACTATTTAGGGAAGAGTTTTACCTAGCCATGTTGAGATCATTTCATATCTAAGAGTTTCTGCAGCTTTGGTAGGGAAGGATGATCATGACAGAGTACTCGACAAGGTTCATAGAACTATCACATTACTCACTATATATGATGTGAAAATTTTTCTTTAGATCTAGGACAATTTAGCAGGGCCTCCACAGATACATCTGAGAAGGTGTGGTTTCCTTTTTTCCTTCCCACATATGGAGGGGAAATGAAGTGAGATCTGGTTGTGGATAACATCCTAGTAGAGGGACAGTCAGATGTGGTTTGTAGTGGCGGTCATTACGATGATTTGTATACATTAGTTGGTATATGGAAGGTGAAAGGATCACAGATCAGGAGGAATACCCACAATCAAAATCAAGAATGTGGGCCTATAGCGTAGAATCCACGACCAGGAATAGGTTAGCCGCATGAGAGGTTATGTTATGCTTGTGATGGCTGGGAAAATCTTTCTAGAGATTGTTTGACCTGTCCTCCTACTGAGAGGGATCAGCTGATGAACTTACTTGTCAGAGGCAACATTTGGATTATGGAGTTCCCCATAATGGCAGACCTGGTGGAGGAGCTAGGATAGTAGTAGAAGGTGGCATGCGGTTCGAGGTATTTCCACCCCCACCCCTAGGTAGTCCATATCAGGCTTAGGGAGCTGGAGGATGGGGGTGATGACAATTGTGGTCTATAGAGGCCTTTGACCCAGAATATCTGAGGATGAATATTGGTATGATCTATATCCTTTTCAATTTTTTTAGTAGTAAATATTATACATTGTTTTGATGTGATCTTTTCTTGGTGATTCTGGAATGAGGTTTAACTGGGGGTGGTGTAGGGCATTGGTAAAACCCTATATGGGCCTTCTTTTCATAGATTTTGACTCATGAGAATGAGGGTCACTTTCCCCACCAAGAAAATGTTTTTTGACGCAATCAAAATCACATGGGATTGTCAGTGACACCCAAATAAGATAGTGTCTTGGTGTGGTGGATGAGTTGTTTAGACTTGTTTTTTTAGGGGAGGATGTGCATGAGAGTGTCAGAGAAGATCTCAGTGTTCCCAGTGGAGATTTTCTACTTGACACTGATGATTGGTGGACCAATTAGTGGTATATCCTTTATTAGAACCATTCGGTAGAATCCTAGTGAGACCATATGATGCATCTATAGTGTGTATTGGTTTCCTACCATCTGTACTCAATTGGGATGCCACTGGTGAGTGTGGTGGTGTTTCTGGTTTGGCGAGCTGTGTTATAGCTGGTGGTTCATAGATAAAGCGCCCAACAAGACCTAGTTATTACACTTGGGAAGCCTTGTTTTGTTCATTGGTACCCTATCATTCTCAGCATCAACCTTGAATGTATGATGCTTGAGGAGTTCAAAATGAATTTCATTGAGGGATGTATGAGAACTAAGGGGTTACAACAGTGTCTATATTTGGTTAGAAAGGTGGTATACCGCTAGGTCCTATGACTGTAGATGGACCGTGGTGCTTGGTATTGTTCTAGACATCATATTTGAGGAGACAAGCTCTAAGTGTTTCACAATTTTGACCTAGTTGGAGTTGGATGTGGGTGTCATTTGTCCTTGGTGGTTCCTCTGAGTGTGTGCTTATAAGAGGCATGGGAACCCTTGGTGAGATCGATGACACAATAGTTCTCATGGAGACCTTAATTTATTTCCCTTATTCTTATTAATTCTCTTTTCAGGGATGAAAATCCATATGGTGGGAAGAATTTACTGACTCGGTTTTTGACCTACTATACATTGGAATATTTCAAAGAATGTTTCAGAAGCTAGACATTGTGTTAGTGTGGGAATAAGGGGCCTAGAAAGCCTCAATACGGTGATATTAAAAATATTAAATATCAATTATCACATGATCATGGTTTCTCTTGGAACATGGAATAACTCCGGAGAAGATTATTAGATCATAATTATGAGACCACAGTTGAGTTCAGAACATTGTGTTTCCCATTAGCGTTACATAAAGATGTATGTTCCAGGTGTGTGATTGAGGTCTAGTTGGAGGGGAGTTATATGGGGTGATTATTAATTAAATGAAAATTTAATTAATAAATCTAACATAAATACCTCCCCCTTGAATGTTGTTTCATAATACATAAGAAAGAGGAACTACTCCTCTCCCATTTAACCAATGGTTGAAACAGAGTCAAATCAAAGTGACTAAACACTTTGGATCTCCATTCTTGGTTCCAATCAACATCAGATCAGGGAAAACATTATCCATGCTTCATTTTGGACTCGAAGCATCGATGATTTTACATTTAGGTAGTTGGATTTGAGTTTTGGTTCCAATCCCCTTTATTATATGTTGTTTTGAGGTTGTATTTTCCCATTACAATTTCTAGAGATCCCTTCAAGATTGATCTGTAGGTTTTGGAGGAAACTGGGGTGAATTAGGTGACTCACAAGGTCATTCCCATCATAATTACCATTTACACGACATGTAGTTCAGTGTGACATGTTTTTTGTTCTTCCCATTCCAATAATATGTCTTTTAGGGACTACACACCATGTACCGGTGTTACATGCGGTGTAGTAACCCCATTTCGTGTGGCCTAAAGACATGGACAAGGTATCCATGTAACAGTGCATGACTATGTGGAAGTACACAACCAATATACATGGACACATGGTTCTAAACATGAGCCTTCAAAAATGACATAGCCCATGTGGCCATTTTTCCTAGACACACCCTGTACTCAGTGGTACCCTCTGTGTGTGAGGAACAGACGACTGATCCTTGTTGAGGAAACACATAGCCGGGGGCCGGGTGAGGTAGGATATTCCATGTACATCCTATACACATCATGTATGCCTACATGTCCAGGAAATCCATGTAAAATGAATACATATACTGGTGCTTTCACGAGTTCACACACCATGTCGACCGTAGTACTTGTCATGTACTTCCCTTGTGGTCTTCTATAGAGATCATCCACCTTGTATATCTCCTTCTTCAAAACTCTGATTCATTATTGTGAGTATCTTATCCTGATTCATTTTTTGTGTAGAACACAATGGTTGAATCTATTTTGGTTTATAATATAATATGTCGATTGGTTCGAGAATGATGATGTAGTACCGGTGTTCAACCTTTAGTAGTGATTAGGTTGGATCACTAGGTTGTCTTTAGGGATCATAACATTCCTTATCCTATTAAGATACAGGTACCCTAGACTCTTTAGGCTAATAGAAATGTTCCCCCTATCATGAGAGGGTGTGGGTTCCCTACTCATGGTAGTGTTTTGATGTAAGGTATAATAAGAATGATGCTCCTCTCTGTAATTCTTGACAGATGTTGGAGATTAGTGTGGTTATTATTGTGAGACTCTAGGACTGGTTCTCCCCTGTGGAATCAGGGAACATGATTCACTTACCTCTCTAATTTGGTGGATATGAGACTCCATAATTCATGGGTGTGGGTTCTCTACCCGTGTAGTGGTTCTCATGGGGATGGTACTCCTCTGTTAGACCATAGAATAAGTTACTTGTATCTTTATTTTAGTTGGAGATAGTGCTCCCTTTCCATGATACGGTTCTATCTCTCCAAACTCTTTGGCTATAAGAGTAGGTACTCCCCTGTTGGACCAGTGTGTGGGTCCTCTATCCATGGAGTCACTACTCCACTTTTATGTTAGGGAATAGGTCCTCCATATGTGATGTATATATAGAGTGGGTATTCTCTTATCAAGTTAGGGTGAGGGGCCTCTATACTTGGAGTAATAAATTCTCTATCATTCTAGCATGCGGGTCCTTCATTAGTGTTATTTTGGATGGTTTGGTACTCCTCTATCATACTAGGGATAGAGTCCTCTAGGTTAGGGTTAGTACATCCCTGTCGTATCAGGTTTTGGTTCCTCCATAATGATCATGATGGTAGAGTGTCACTCCCCTATCATATCGGGGTGTTGTTCCTCTATCCATAGAGTGGTAGTCACCTATTTTATTAGGGTATGGTTCCTCTATCCTTGGAGTTTTACTCCCCTTTCATATCAGGGTGTGGGTCCTACATCTTGTGAGTGGTACTCCCATATAATACCAAGGTGCAAGTCATCTTCTATGGAGTAGAAACCCCCAATATTTGAGAATCACTATTGAGTGGGTCCTCCATTTAAGTTGTAGCTCCCTCTTTTATTGAGTACAATTACGAGGAGTGGGAACATCCACTATTTATGTCTGATACCTAGTTAAGAGTTAGTTATCCATTGATAAATTGAGGTGGAGGCCACTTTATATCAGAGAAATGAGGTTTCATGGGATGGTTAAATTATTGTACTCCCTCAATTGTAGGGCAGTGGTGAGGTGTGGGTACCCTAGATTGTTTGAGCTAGTGGAGTGGTGATCCACTG
This sequence comes from Viscum album, assembly GCA_963277665.1. Taxonomy (NCBI): domain Eukaryota; kingdom Viridiplantae; phylum Streptophyta; class Magnoliopsida; order Santalales; family Viscaceae; genus Viscum; species Viscum album. Next base: position 1,241,047,112 of record OY728130.1, on the reverse strand, counting down.
TCATGTCGGGGAGTGGGTCCCTCTATTCTCTCTTGTTAGAGAGAATTCATGTGGTTCATAGTCTGGAGAAGTCCTCCCTCAGGTCTGTGTAGTGGTGAGGGGAATGCCTCTCCACTTGGGTTCTTATAACCTTAAACATGGTGTAGGTTATTTTTGGAAGAACCTTGGGTGTTGGAAAAATGGTGTTTGAACTTGTAGGTTTTTCCCAATGGAGCACTTTATCTCTAGAATACTATCGAGGATGGAAATTTTATAACATATGGAGTGTATCTCTTGGACGGGTGACATCAAGGATGGATGAGCTTGTGGAGTGTGTTCTCCAGATTGCATGTTACCTTTAGAGCCTTGAGTAGAATCTTGTAGATATCTAGAAGGTCAAAACCTCATTAGAATGGGAGTATGAGATGAGTACATCTAGATGATTTTGGAATTCTATGTGGTGTTGTTATGTGTCTGGGTTGACAACCCCTATGGACAGTACTGACTAGTCATGCATAACCGAGGATGGTCTGAGATTGAGTTTCTCTATTGATTGGGTTCCCTCTATCTTGGTCATGTGGACAATTTCCTTTCAATTACTACCACTTATATTGGTATTTTGGGCCACTTACTGAGTATTTTTATACCCACCCCTTCAGAGTATTTTAATGTATGTGTTGTGTCTTGTGCAGACCACATGACTTTTGATGGAGTCCCAGTAAGACCAAAGGAATGCAAAGAATAGTGAACTAGAATGACTGTGGTGTTTACCATATTTGGGCTGATGAGATTTCTAGAAGTTTTATTTGACAGAGATCCCATATTTCTGAGTTGGTTGTACACTCTTACAGTTTTTGGTGGGGGTGTGTTTTCCATTTTCTTACTTTTAGTGCTTCTATTATAACCTAGTTTGGGATATATAAATGCATGCATTCCATAGTTTCCATATTTGTATATCTATACACTATTTAATAGAGGTGTTTTTGGGTGCATGCAAACAGTTACATTAGGAAAAGGACTCCCATCTATGTGATATGCCTACTTAGTGCTAGTTTTCAACCCCTGAACTATAGGTGGTGGGCTTGGGAATTTTTGGAACGGGCCTCATTGGGTTGTGTCAGGAAAGGGAAGCGAAAGACTTATTGTTCCTTATAATGGGTTATTATTGGGCCAGTTATTATAGATTTTTCTTGATGTATTTCTACCTTGTCTGGGAGGTCAACTTAATGTTGTGGTTAGTGAGTAAAATGAGGAATTTAAAGATGATTTATTTTTCTTTACCACCCTAGAGAGTGGTTTTTTATATACCTTATCCTTGGTATGATGCCAATATCTATTTTATATTATCGAATGGAACCTGCTGAATTTGTGGGATTGAAGGTGCATCTTGAGGACCTAGAGGATAAATTATCTATTCATCATAGCATGAAACTATGGGTGCCCCTTGTCCAATTTTTTAAGAAGTAGGATGAGAGTCTCATACTTTTTATTGACTATTGGAAGATGAATCGAGTGACCATTAAGAACAAATATCATTTTCCTTGGATTGATGATCTTTTTTACTAGCTTTGTGGGGAATTTTTGTTTTAAAGATTTTCCTTGGGTCATGGTACCACCAATTGAGGGTATAGGAAGAGGATATACAAAAGATAACTTTTAGGAGTAGTGGTATAAATTTTTCATTCTTTATGTGGTATTCAGGATGACTAATGCTCCTAGGTTATTTATGGATTTGATGAACTAGATATTTCATTGTTTTTCTTGATTTTTTATGTGTTATTGGATAATATTTTGGTGCACTCCATGTCATAGGAGGACGAAAGGGACCATTTGGATATCATTCTGTAAACTTTGAAATAAAATCATATATATGGTATACTTTACAAATGTGAGTATTTGATTAAGGATATGATATTCCTGTGGCATGTTATATTGAGAGGGTCATATTAGTGGATCATGTAAATAAATAGTTTTTTATATCCAAGGAGTATCCAATAAATTTTTTTGATATAATAAAATTATATTGTAAAAGTGGGTGCCCTAGATCCAACATTATTAGTACTTTTTATTACTATATCATGGATAGCGTGAGTTATGCATGATAAACTCTTACAATAATAGTGTACACATTTCTGTGTCTACTATTTAATGGTAATTTCTATAGATTAATTATTATATCAAAATGTTATAGAATACCCCATTCTATAATGGGAACCTCAAGATATTGTGACATTAATCTTAAACATATGTCTTATAGACTAGATACATCATCTTCACTGGACACAGATGATATCTAACCATTAGGTTCTAGGGAATCATAATCATTGAGACTTCTTATCAAGAATTTTGCAAATGGTGATCTCTATTAGTTGAGATCATAAATACTAACCCCCCAATTGGAACACCACTTGTTTTGGGTTTTAATGGTTGATCATATCTACAAAAATGTTTATTGGTCTCCTAACTTGAGATCATTCCATAGGCGTGTCATTTGATTGAGTTATTTGATGCAAGGAAATAACCATGAAAATTAAATCATGTTGGGGTAGCTTTTGTAGGGTACACTACTGGTGGTATGACATTGGTATAATGGTCAAGATATAATTTGTCACTTTTAATTTGATGAAGTAATATATCTCAGGCTGGTTGTTCATGATGGTAGTACCTTGATGAATCCATGGTCATGGTAGTCCATGGTAAATTATTCCAATTAGATAAAAAATAATAAAACAATAAAATTATGATGACACAAGAATACATATTTATTTATGATATTTTTAAAGAAAAAGAGATTATATTACAGACTGTGTGTTTGAAGGTTGATTTTCATTGCTATGAATACTGTTAATATCATTAGGGGTCATGATGGTTTTTAATATTTTACTCTTAGTCCATGAATATCATTCAATGATATCAAGATAAGGGTCTAGAGGGTCACAAAAATAGCATATTCAAGAATCTTCTCTATTAGGGTGAAGAAAATATATAGGACATGGTGGGCCCCACCACTGGGCTTTGAGATTTTTCCAAGGATGCATGATCACTAAAAGAATAAATAAATTCATATTATTAAAGTTAGGAATAATTGGTTTTGAATTTATTTATAAGTTTTAAAGTAAATAAATGGAAAATATTATATTAATGAATATTAGTATAAAATATTCAGGGTGCATTTAATTTTTATGGAAATTATGACTCAGGTTTTATCAGATAATATTTTTATTATATTACAAGAAAATAATAAAAATACAAATGATATTTATGAATCATTACCTTAGTCATAATATATTGTTTATATATTTTGTTAAATATTCAATGGATGAGGATTATGTTCTATATAATTTCATAACACACTATAAATAGGTGAAGAGAAGATCTCACATGTGACTATTTACTCTAAGCTATTGATAACGTGTCTATCATCTCCTATTTTCTAGAGAAATAATATATCAATCAAGATGATTAGATTGAGATCTCACTCATGCATTGAAGGTATGTCAATGCACTGATCATTAGAACATCGAAGGTGTCATCGGATCTCTGCATTAGCACATGAAATTCGATGATTGATGATCGCACAGTTTTTGATGCACATGTGGGCGATATAGAGGGATTATTATTAGGATCCTTAAATAAGATATCATCAGAATAAAATAAGATTTAAAGAACATCATTAGATCAAACCAGGTATTTATGGTTTAATTAATATCAAAAAACTTGTCCATGAGTGATCATCGGGCTTATACTGGGGCAATTGATCACTGACGATAACATTGTTACGTTGATTGTTTGTGAAATTTTTGAAATACCTATCCCACCTAAATTATCTATGCACCCATGTACCTTAAAATGGTTTCAGAGTGAATCTTTTCGATTTTAAGATAATAAAAATTATATTTTCATTATATTTTAAAGTGGGTATTGTTTTAGTCCCCACACCACAGACACTGTTTCAATCTGACTCTAGATGTCCAGTTTATGATCATCTGAAGTTCTAAACATTTATTAAACTTAATTAAAAAGTTTATTTTGTAGAACATATATATATATATATATATTATATATACAACAAATTATACCCTAAATAATTTTTGAGATGAAATTTTGGTTAACCATTGTATTACGAATAGAGATATTGTGGTAGGAATAGTCACACCAGTAGAAAATTATGATTCAACATCAATTTTTTTTGTTTTCGGAATCAATTTTAAAAAAATGTTCCTAAAAAAATCATTAAAATAAATTTTTATCATCGGTTTCATGGAATTTATGCTGATACCCATCCGCAAAATCTTTTCCTCATTGTTTTATACAATAACCGACACCGAATAATTTTTTTGTGCAGTCTTCAGTGTTGTTTAACAAGGTAACCGATGATGAAAGTTAAATATTTTCGTTCTTCAGCATCGGTTTTAATTAAAATTGACACTAAAAATCCTTTTTGAGTAGGCTGTCAGCATAAGTTACCGCTAAAACCGATGCCAAATTGTTTTCCTATTGGGTCTTCAGCATCGGTTTTATAAGATAATTGACACAAAAAATGATACATATTTGGTTCAGCGTCGGTTTACATATAAAACCAATTCCAAAATCAGATTCAACAACAGTTATTAAAATAACCGACGTTGAAATGTATATTTTCTAAAAAATTAATATTATCAATATAACGACCCATACTTTACATACATTGTTTATTAATTCAAAATTTAAGTACACTTATTAAAACATATAACAAAACCATGAAAGGAATATATAGGTATAGTGTCTTTAGAAACTGGGAAACATAAAAAACTGGTTCATAAATTATCTACACTGTCTCACTTTTATTTTATCATATCTAGAGTCCCTTTTGGCATATCTTACTTAATACCCTTCTTCCTGACCTAGAGAAAAGAAGACATACAAAAGGGTGAGCTCAAATGCTCAGTAAGGGTAAACTAAATAAATATCAATCACATCATATTCATAATAACATAACATTTTAGAAATATTAACCAGCAAAAGAGACCATAATTTCATAACATGGGATAAATCATAGTAGTGAAATGTAATCCCAATAATAATAACTTTAAACATGAAACTTTGTGGAATACACACATAATCATAGAGAATCACTTCTTAGTAGTCAAGACTCATTTCCAAGACTATTCTAGCAGACAAAGTCCATTTCTGAACCGAGTTCACTCCTCATTTCAGTCTTGTATCACTGAACTAGATTAACCTTCCATTCTATCCATGTCTATATCATGAGATATAAATCTTTACCCAATGCATCGGAGGGATATATAGGTCCCACCCATCTCATAATGATACTATTCATATTTGTGCCACAAGATCATATATCATAGCATAACACATGTAATAATAATCAGATTCTTAAACATCATGACATTATAACCTAATCCATATAAGATAAAAGGACATCATAAAAATAATTCCATCATAACATAATCAAATCAATATAAAAAAATAGTTATATAAACAGAACCCTATATTATCTTAGATGGAGAATAATTTTGGTAAAACACTTGAACTTCATTCTTGAGTAAATATCATTTCTACTTCAAAAACATTTTTCCTTTTGTAACATGTCAAACAATTATAAACTAAAAGAAGTTGATTAAAAATAAATGTGAAAACCTATAAAGGAAGATATATGGAACTAATTTTCTATAAATCCATTCATGCCGTATAAGTTAATGAAAAACATTCTCCTCATACTTGGGCCAGAAAATTCAAAAAAGTAGCTCGCACAAAAAAACGACAAAAGATTCCTTTCATATCATTTATTAAAAACTCACTGAAGGGTAAAATTGGATTTAAAAAATTGTATTAGGATAGAAATAATATTATATATTGAGAAAACATGGGTGTGGATGATAAATATTCCCCAGTAAATTCTAAACTATAAACAATCTCAGATAAAAATGAGATTGTGAGATTTTCCCTTACCTTAGATACGATATGATTTGTACATATCTAAACCCCATGTATAATTATTTAAATAATTTAATTGAATTATTATAGAATAATATTCATTGTTATGATATCATATATGATCATATTATTTTCTTTTTATTTGTAATATTTCATTGCTACTTGTTATTTGGGTGTTTATTGCTTTATGTTCTTATGCATGTTTTGTCGAATAAATTCTTATTCCTATTTTTAGGTTATATATACCTAATTTACAGAATGTTATTAATGTAATATATATCATATTTATTTGTTCAATTCATTTATATAATCATTATTCAATGAAGATCATGTAGAACGAGTCGCATCACATCGTGGAGATGGTAGGCTGTACGTACGCACGAGCAATGATATTGTTCTCATGATCGTGGAATTGTGTTGAAGTGTATGTATACTATTTCAGAATAAATATCAATTGAAAATAATCATATATAGTTATTCTTTACACCATTATACCCATCTATGTAAGGTGGTGGTGGAAAACAGATTACCGCACGGTGTGGAGATGGTATTCCGTACGTATGCACGCGCGGAGATTTCATTTTCCGTAGGATGGATAGAAGGTGAATTAGGTTTTTTTCATATTTATAATAACATATCAGTATATGAGTGATAATTATGTTATTACTTCACAATGAAAAAACTAAATAAGAATAAGTAGAAGAAGAAATAAATTTTAAAGAATCAGTAATGGATATTACCTCTTCTTCAACACGCCTCTTTGAAACCTCCTCTTGGGGCACTAATATTGGTATTTGAAGAAGTCCAGGACCTCTATGAGGTTTCTAGGGAAGTATAGAAGGGAAATGGGTAGGGTTTTTCCAAGAGTGAAGGCTCTAAATTGTGTATAGAGGAGAGGGAGGAGGTGCCCTTTTATAAGGGAGGAGAGGTGCACCTTTGGAATTATAAGAAATTTTAATTTATAATAAATTCAAACCCCACTTAAAAACCTCAAAAATGACTCCAATCCGAAGATTAGATGAGATAGGGTTGAAATATAATCAAATAATAAAATTTAGAAATGTTGGGAATTTATTGTAAACACTATCATCTTGATTTATCCTTATATAATCTATTTAATTTTATTTGTGGTAATAAAATTATAAATTCTAAATAATTATAAATAATTACTTATATGTTGTGAATTGTCCATAATTTTATGACTTATTACATTTTAGACCATATAAATTTTAATTTATAATTTTTAAATATTTTTGTGATTTTTAAACAATTTTATAATATGTAATTTTTATAAAATTACTAGTGTCAATTTTGACACTATTAATTTATTTGAATTTAAAAAAAATATATACAGAACATATGTTCGAACTAAAAGATTTAATAGATTAAGAACATGCCATTTTTATCTATAAAATAAGTTGAGTACATTAAATAGTTCATATATTATTTATTTTAATACTTTTTAAAATCATTTATTTCATAATTCAATCAATAAAATAATTTCAACATCACTATTGTGTCATAATTAATGATAATTATTTAATCCCAAACAATTATAAATAATTTTAAATGATGTAGATAATTTTATTAGCTTTCTCGAGACTATTGATGTTCTATGTTTCATGAAGTTTATCACTAAATGAAAACTATTATACTTATATGATTTAAGAGAGTGACATGTTGTCACTTTCTATGGTTTTAATAATAATTATATTATTTCATGGTCAAAAGTCCATTAAATGAATCTTGTCCCACCCTTAGGTGATATGGGTCAACCTTTATTCATCCAATAGTATTTTGGAAAGTTTTAAGGTAATTTTATAATCTTATTTTTACCCTTAATTATCCAATTTACCTTTAACTACGGTAAATAAAAATTAACGTAGTTACTATTCATAATATCAAAAAAATAAAATTAACCTATTAAAATAATTTGGACCCACTGAATCCTAATATGGATCAATTTTTCATAATTAAAAACACCGAAGTTTTAGTAATTAATTTAAAATTAATCCCATTTTTAAGCAAACGAGTTTTAAAAGTTAAAACATTGCCAAAGATTGAAATGTTTTTACCTATGAATTCAATGTCAAATTAATGCTAATGAAATAAAGTATATTAAATGGTAAAAATATATTCTATTTATACTTTAAAACCATTCAATATTATTATTTAACCATATAAATTATTGCGATGAAAAAATTTGTTTTTAATTTAAATATAGCGTGTTTTTACTATTCATAAAAATATAAAAGTTACCAGAATAATATGAAAAATGTATTGGAAGTAAATTTTTATATATTTATTACAAAGAAGAATTTTATATTTTAATATTGAACTTATAAACATGTCAAATACTATATTTAAAGTGGGTGGGTAATCAAAAGGTGGCAAAACTGCATTTTTTGAAAAATACTTATTTTACCCGAAAAATTTATTTTGTTCTCATACCATGTTCTACAAAATATGTAAGATGAATAATAATGTTATAAAATTCAAAATTCAGTTAATAATATTCATAATGGCTATTTTATAATATTATAATAATATATCATTGTTTAATGAAACTTGGTATTGCGTACTACACACGCTATCGAGGAAGGTCGTGATTACGTGTAATGCAGGCCAAGCTAGTGTTGTGTGCAGTGAAAGATTCCTTTGATGTTGCGTATAACATAAGTCATAAAAAAATATACTTCTCATAATATATCAGAGTGTTACATTCTACCCCCCTTAAAATGAATTTCGCCCTCGAAATTCGTCATTTCGTAACAAACAGATGACGATACCTCTCCCTCACCATACCCTCAAGCTCCCATGTAGCTTCTTCTAATTGGTGGTTCCTCCATAAAACATTCACCAAGCTAGTGGTCTTGTTCCGTAGAAATTTTTTACTATGATATAGAATATTTATCGGCTATTCTTCATAAGAAAGATCTTGCTCCAGCAGTACAACTTATGAGCTAAGTACATGTGAAGGATCTGGTATGTACTTTCTCCGGAGAGATACATGGAACACATCATGAACTTGAGATAGATTCGGTGGAAGCGCCAATCGGTAAGATACCTTCCCAACCAGATCTAGTATTTTGAAAGGACCGATATACCTAGGGCTCAGCTTTCCCTTCCTTCCAAATCTCATTACTCTATTCCAAGGAGATATTCGTAATAACACTTTATAACCCACTTCAAACTCTAGGTCATTTCTTCAGTTGTCGGCATAACTTTTTTGTCGACTCTGAGCTGCTCTTATGTGTTGTTGAATAGATCTGACCTTTTCTGCCATCTCATCCGCAAGATCAGTTCCTAATTTCTTTCTTTCCCCAACTTCATCCCAAAAAGTTGGAGTCCTGCATTTCTTTCCATAGAGAGCTTCATAAGGAGCCATTTGAATACTGGAGTGAAATGTATTATTATAATAAAATTCCACCAAAGTTAGGTGTTGATCCCAACCACCTTTGAAATCCATAGAGCAAGCTCTTAACATATCTTCTAGAGTTTGAATTGTTCTCTCAGACTTACCATCTGTCTGAGGATGATAAGTAGTGCTGAAACTCAACTCTGTATCTAGAGTATGTTGAAGACATCACCAAAACATTGAGGTAATCCTCAGATCCCGATCAGATATAATGGAAAGTGGTACTCCATGCAATATTACCACTTCCTTTAAATATATCCTGGCAAGCTAATCCAGAGATAAATCTTCTCTAATAGGAATTAAGTGTGTCGATTTTGTAAGATGATCAACTATGACCCAAATATCATTATTACCTTTGGATGTTTTACGAATTCCAGTGACAAATTCCATAGTGATGTTTTCCCATTTCCATTCGGGTATAGGTAATGGTTGTAACATCCCCTTATACTTCTGTCTCTCAGCTTTAACTTGCTGACAAACCAATCATCGAGAGACATATTCAGCAACATCTCTTTTCATTCCATCCCACCAGAAGTACTTTTTCAGGTCCTTATACATCTTCGTGCTTCTAGGATGAATAGAGAATGAAGAACTACGAGACTCATCCAGTAGCTTCTTCTTTAATTCTGGGATGGGAGGAACACAAACCCGATTCCTGAACCTTATTATCCCATCACAATCAAGGTTGAATTCAGGAACATTTCTCACCTTCTTTTGTAACTCGACATCTTCTTTTTGTGCCTCTTTAATCTTCACATGTATAGATGGTTGAACATTCATTTGAGAAAGATAAGATTTTTCCCCTTCCAGTATAATTCCAAGATCCATCCTTTGTGAATCCATAAATATTGGATCTTTTGAGATCCTTATCATGGATAAGCTAGCATTGTCTTGTCGACTAAATGCGTCTGCTGCCTTGTTTTCTTTCCCAGTGTGGTAATGAATTGAGCAGTCATAATCCTTAATCATCTCCAACCATATTCTTTTGTGCATATTCATCTCCTTTTGTGTGAAAATATACTTTAAAATTTTATGATCAGAATAAATATCAAACCTTTCACCATGAAGATAATGCCTCCAAATATTTAATGCAAAGATTACCACAGCTAACTCCAAATCACGAGTTGGGTAATTTTGCTCATGGATTTTCAACTATCGTGAGGCATAAGCTATCACCATATCATTTTGAATGAGAAAACACTCCAATTTCTTCTTGGATGCATCATTGTATCTCACAAGCCTTTCTCTACTACAAGACAGTGTGAGCACAAGTGCACTGGATAACCTTCTTTTCAACTCCTTGAAATTCTCTTCCCAGTCCTTTATCCACACGAACTTAACTCCTTTTAGAGTCAACCTGTTGAGTGGATTAGATAATCGTAAAAAATCTTTCACAAAATGTCGATAATATCCAGCCAAACCAAGGAAAATTTGGATTTCAGTTACTGTTGTTGGTCTCCACCATCTTTCGATAACCTCTGTCTTTGCTGGATCCACAAATATCCTTTCTTTTGAGATTATGTGACCCAAAAATTAAACTTTTTGAAGCCAAAATTCACATAGGGTAAATTTTCCATAATGATTCTCCTTTATTAGGGTCTTTAATACAATTCTCAAGTGATCTTCATGTTCTTACTTTCTCTTTGAATATACAAGAATATCGTCTATAAAGACTACCACAAACTGATCAAATAGTCTCTAAAGACTGTATTCATAAGATCCATGAAGATAACTGGGGAATTAGTAAGACCAAATGGCATCACTATAAATTCATAATGTCCATACATTATACGAAAAACTGTCTTTGGTATATCCACTTTTTTGACCCTTAATTGATGATACCCTGAACGAAGATCAAACTTGGAAAAGTATTGAGATCCTTGTAGTTGGTAAAATAAGTTATCAATACACGGGAGGGGATATTTGTTCTTAAAAGTGATCTTGTTAAGTTCTTGATAATCAATGCAGAGTCTCATTGACCCATATTTCTTCTTAACAAACAGAACATGTGCTCCCCAAGGTGACACACTAGGGTGTATGAATCCCTTATCAATATTCTCTTGGAGTTTCTTCTTCATTTCTTGTAACTCAATTGGGTCCATTCTATAAGGTGTCTTTGAAATGGGCATAGCACCCGGTATGAGTTTTATTGAAAACTCAACTTCACAATTTTGTGGAAGAACAGGAAATTCCTCCAGAAAGACATCATCAAACTCCCATACAATGGGAATATTCTCAATCATGAGTTTCTCTCCAACCATTTGTGATAAATAACCTTCATTTAGTGGAATCAAGACCCATAAGATGGATGAAATTTCCACTGGAAAGTTATGTTCATCCTTTCATCGATAGAAGATCATAGATTGATCTGGAATATGAAATGAGACTTCCCTTATTTGGAAATTTATATGAGCTCCATATAAAGAAATACAATACATGACAATAATCCCATCAAGTTACACTATAGAAAGGATCACAAGATTTGCAGGAATCACTTTACCACAAACTTCTATCAGAGAATAATTGTAAACTTTTGATGCGACTTTTGTGCCATTAGGATTTGTCACAACTAACTCAACATCTAATTGTTGAGGTAATATGGAGATACACTTAGAAAATTCTTTAGAAATAAAAGAGTGGGTGGATCCAGAATCAATTAAAACATTTTCTACTTTAGAGTGGATGGTAAGTGTACCTTTCACCACTTCAGTATCGTACTCCACATCACCGATAGTAATTGTACGTGACTTTCCTTTGTCTTTGGACTTAAGAGTTTATTGATGTCGATCATCATCAACAACCCTTGGATTAGGGAATTTATTGGCATAATGACCCATTTCCTTTCACTTGGAAAATTGAAGTGTAGGAGGTGCATTCTGTGTATCCCTTTCTTTGTTCGTATCATTAGACATCTTCTTCCCATTATTTCGACATTAAACTACCCGATGTCCTTCTTTTCCACACATAAAACATTTTCTTGTCCCTTTAATACAATTCCCTCTATGTTTCTTTCCAAAATTTGAGCATAAGGGAAAACTAATCTTCTTTTAAGTGTGGTCTTTAGATTTCCCTTTGATTCCATTTTCCTCTTCTTATTAAACCCATATGATTGATGGGTTACTCTAATCTCCATCTCAACCTTGAGAGCACATCAGAAAATTTCCTCGTAGCTATTGAAGTCCCTTATGGATAACTCCCTTCAAAGACTTGGTTTTAACCCACTAAAGAATCTATCGATTTTACTCTCAGGTTGAATAATAATTCCATAAGCATACCTTGCAAGTCTTGTAAAATTTGCTTCATAGGTACCAACAGATTCAGCATCATTTTGCTTCAGTTCAAGAAACTCCTTCACCATCATTGTTCGAAGAATACAAGGGAAGTACTTATTGAAAAATAAGTTATTGAACTCATCCCATTCCATGGACTCAATTTCATCTCTTTGTCTCATTTTCTTGATAAGATTCCACCATTGATTAGTATCACCTTCCAAATGATATACTGCTAAGATGACTTTATCATACTTAGAACATTGTAGAACTAAAAATATCTTTTCAGTGGTAATGATCAATTGTTTAGCAACTAATGGATCAGAAGACCCACTGAATGAAGGTGGATGCTGCCTCATGAAGGATTCGACATAATGTTGCTCATTCCTTTGCTCGTTTGGAAGTCCTGCATGGTTCATAGCTTGAGAAAGTTGTTTGATCTTGGATAGAAGATTTTTCATTCTAGCTCCCATAACTTTTGGTTTCATAGGGGTAAAATCATTACAGTTCCCATCACATTCAGCATTAACACGGTTCCTTCAGGTTCCAGCCATTGACTAAAACCAAGAAGAATAGTGTGTGAAACACTAATCATAACAGGAAAAACACAAAATCGAGAATAAAATTTCACACTTTAGGTCTTATCATAGGTTGTTCATGGACATTTCTAAAACACTAATATTGTGTTCTATTCTAAGAAATATCCTTAGGGTTCTTACTAAGGCATCCACATCCTAGTTTCCAAAGGTTGACTATACCTTTACTCTGATATCAACTATAACGACCCATACTTTACATACATTTTTAATACTTCAAAATTGAATTACACTTATTACAACATATAAAAAAACCTTGAAAGGACTGTAGAGGTATAATGTCTTTAGAAACTGGGAAACATAAACAACTGGTTCATAAATCATCTACACTTTCTACCTTCTATTTTATCATATCTAGAGTGCCTTTTGGAATATCTTACTTAATACCCTTATTCCTGATCTAGGGAAAAGAAAACATACAAAAGGGTGAGCTCAAATGCTCAATAAGGGTAAACAAAATAAATATCAATCACATCATATTCATAATAACATAACATTTTGGAAATCTTAACCTGCAAAAAAGATCATAATTTTATAACATGGGATAAATCATAGTAGTGAAATGTAATCCCAATAATCATAACTTAAAACATGAAACTTTGTGTCATAGACACATAATCATAGAGAATCATTTCTTAGTAGTCAAGACTCATTTCCAAGACTATCCTAATGGAAAAATTCCATTTCTGAATCGAGTTCACTCCTCGTTTTAGTCCTATATCACTGAACCAGATTAACCTACCGTTCCAGCCATGTCTATCTCATGAGATATAAATCTTTACCGAATGAATTGGAGGGATATATTGGTCCCACCCATCCTATTATGTTACAATTATTATGTGTTCCACAAGGTCATACATCATAGAATAAACCATGTAATAAAAATTGGATTATTAAATATCATGCCATCATAACATAATCCATATAAGATAAAAGGACATCATAAAAATAATTCCATCATAACATAATCAAATCAATGTAAAAAAATATGGAATGAAATAGAACCCTATATTATCTTAGATGGAAAATAATTTTGATAAAACACTTTAACTTCATTCTTGAGGAAAATATTCTTTATACTTCAAAAACATTTTTCCTTTCGTAACATGTCATACAATTTTAAACTAAAAGAAGTTGATTAAAAATAAACTTGAAAACTTGTAAAGGAAGATTTATGGAAATAATTTTCTACAAACCCATTCATGTCTTATAAGTTAAAGAAAAACATTATCCTCATACTTTGGCGAGAAAAGTCAAAAAAGTTCCTTGTACAAAAAAACGACAAAAGATTCCTTTCATATCTTTTACTAAAAAACTCACGGAAGGGTAAAAATGGATTTAAAAAATTGTAGGAGTATATAAATAATATTACATATTGAGGAAACATGGATTTGGATGATAAATGTTCCCCAGTAAATTCTGAAGTATAAACAATCTTGGATAAAAATGATATTGAGAGATTTTCCCTTACATTAGGTCTGATATGCTTTGTATATATTTGAACCTCCTATATAATGATTTAAATAAAGTCATTGACTTATTATAGAATAATATTCATTTTTATGATATCATGTATGATCATATTATTTTCTTTTTATTAGTAATATTTCATTGCTGCTTGTTATTCGTGTGTTTATTGCTTTATGTTCTTATGCATGTTTTGTCGAATAAATTCTTATTCCTCTTTTTAGGTTATAGATACCTCATTTACAGAATGGTATTAATGTAATATATATCATATTTATTTATTAAATTCATTTATATAATCATTATTCAATGAAGATCATGTAGAACGAGTCACATCACATCGTGGAGACGGTAGGCCGTACGTACGCACGAGCGATGATATCGTTCCCATGATCGTGGAATTGTATTGAAGTGTTTGTATACTATTTAAGAATCAATATCACTTGAAAATAATCATATATAGTTATTCTTTATACCATTATACCCATCCAAGTATGGTGGTGGTGGAAAACAGATTACACCACGGCGTAGAGACAGTATTCCGTACGTACGCACGCGCGATGATTTCATTTTCCGTAGGATGGATAAAAGGTGAATTAGGGTTGTTTCATATATATAATAACATATCAGTATATGAGTGATTATGATTTTTTTATTTTAATAATGAAACAACTAAAGAAGAAGAAGTAGAAGAAGAAATAAATTTCAAAGAATCGGTAACAGATATTACCTCTTCTTCGATAGGCCTCTTTGAAACCTCCTCCCAGGGCACTACGATTGGACATTGAAGAAGACCAGGACCTCTAGGAAATTTCTAGGTAATTGGAGAAGAGAAATGGGCATGTGTTTGGTGAGATTAAAGGCTCTAAATTGTGTAAATAGGAGAGGGAGGAGGTACCCTTTTATAAGGGTGGAGAGGGGAACCTTTGGAATTATAAGAAATATTAATTTATAATAAATTTCAAACCCACCTAAAAACCTCCAAAATGACTCAAATCTGAATATTAGATGGGATAGGGCTGAAATCTCATCAAACTATAAAATTTAGACAAGTTGGGAATTTATTTTAAACATTATCAACTTGATTTATCCTTATATAATCTATTTAATTTTATTTGTGGTAATAAAATTCTAAATTTTAAATTATTATAAATAATTACTTATATGTTTTGAATTGTCCATAATTGTATGATTTATTACATTTTAGACCATATCAATTTTAATTTATAATTTTTAAATATTTTTGTTTGTTTTTTAAACAATTTTATAATTTGTAATTTTTATAAAATAACATTAGTGTCAATTTTTGACACTATTTATTTATTTGAATTTAAATAAAATATATACAGAAGATATGTTCGAACTGAAAGATTTAAAAGATTCATAACATGTTATTTTTATCTATAAAATTATTGGAGCACATTAAATAGTTCATATAATATTTATTTTAATACTTTTAAAATCATTTATTTGATAATTCAATCAATAAAATAATTTCAACATCACTATTGTGTCATAATTAATGATAATTATGTAATCCCTAAAAATTATAAATAAATATAAATTATGTAGATAATTTTATTAGATTTCTGTAGACTATTCATGTTTGATCTTTCATTAAGTTTATCACTAATTTAAAATTTTTATACTTATAAGATTTAGGAGAGTGACATGTTGTCACTTTCATTGGTTTTAATAATAATTATATTATTTCACGGTCAAAAGTCCATGAAATGAATCTAGTACGACCCTTAGGTGATATGGGTTGAATTTTATTTATCCAATAGGATTTTGGCAAGTGTTAAGGTAATTTTATAATCTTATTTTTACCCTTAATTACCCGATTTACCTTTAACTGTAGTAAATAAAAATTACCGTAGTTACTATTCATAATATCAGATAAATAAAAGTAACCTATTAACATAATTTGGAACCACTAAATCCAGTTATGGAATCCATTTTTCTAAATTTAAAACACTGAAGTTGCAGTAATTAATTTAAAATTAATCTCGTTGTTAAGTAAATGGGTTTTAAAAGTTAAAACATTGCCAAAGATTGAAATGTTTTTACCTATGAATTCAATGTAAAATAAATGATAATTCCATAAATTATATGAAATGGTAAAAATATATTCTATTTATACTTTATAACCATTCAATATTATAATTTAACCATATAAATTATTGCGATGACAAAAGTTGTTTTTAATTAAAATATAGCGTGTTTTTACTATTCATCAAAATATGAAAGTTACCAGAATAATATGAAAATCATATCCAAAGTAAATTTTTATTTCCTGATTCCAAGGAAGAATTCTATCTTGTCAAATTGAACTTATAAACATTTCAAAAAATAGATTTAAAGTGGGTGCGCCATCAAAAGGCGGCAAAACTGTATTTTTTGAAAAATACTTATTTTACCAAAAAAATTATTTTGTTCTCATACCATGTTCTAGAAAATATGTAAGATGAATAATAATGTTATAAAATTCAAAATTATGTAAATACTATTCATAACTGCTAGTTTATAATATTATAATAATATATCGTTGTTTAGTGAAACTCGGTATTGCGTACTACAAATGCTATCGAGGAAGGTCACGATTGCATGTAACACAAACCAAGAAAGTGTTGTATGTAGTGAAAGATTCCTTTGATGTTGGATATAACATAAGTGATAAAAAATATACTTCTCATAAAATATCAGGGTGTTACAATCAAATCCTGGAATATAAAACCTAAAAGAACACAAAACAAACCGATATACAACACAAAAATGACCAATAATCATATTATCCTATATAAATCAAAGCATTCAAATGACACAAACCATAACTAATAACCCCAAAAAATTGATACACATGCTAGCCTTGACATAGCCACTTGAATTAGCAACTATCACCTGAATCTTCTTGAATTCAAAGGAATGGTTCTTCCATTAGAACACAAAACTTCATAAGACAAATAAATACAGTTGTCGTGTCAAACATTCCCTAAAAAGAAAATTTTCACAAACATCATGTTAAAAATGTATTTTTCATTTTCAACCAAATCAATAGGTTTCCATCAAATTCATGAATTTTAAAATTATTTTTTATTTAAATCTAATTTTCTAAGTAATCAATGTCAAATAATAAAATGAAATCAAATAACTATTCAACCAATAATTTTTCTCATAATTTATAAAAACAACCATACTTTACCAATTTAATCAGAATAACATTATCTATATAATTATATTTTAAACTAGAAATAAAAATAACATACCTAATAATTTATAAATAACCAGTCACGAAAATTGAAGCATTTTGTTGAGATTCTTAGGATCAAACACCTATTATAAAAAAAGAATTAGTTTTTAAACACTTTATTATGAAAATTTAAGATTAATCATAAACATTAAAATATACATACCTAATTATTTAATTCATAACCAAACTTATCAAATAGTTCAAAAACAAAGATCGAAGGTGTGAAATCTCATCATTCATATATGGATCAAAATCATTGAACATCTACAATAACATTGAAATTAAAATACAAAATACTATGAATTAAAATATAAAATAATTAATATAACTAACATTATTAAATTCAGTCCAAACCCCAGTTGTGATTATCTCATACATGAATCGTAAAACCTAATTAATACATTCCATGCTTCCTTTTTGATGGTAAAACTAAGGTTATAAATCATTAACATGATATTAAAAACCTATATATATATATATCAAAAATCAAAATATAATGAAAAATTAAAATATTTACTATTACTTTCACATATTTGATTGTATCTTTCTTCTTTATCACCAACTTATTTTTGTTAAACCTTTTCTATGACCTGCATTTTCAATTATATCAACTAATAAAACAAGTAAAATAATACAAATTACAAGTATTTAACTTATAAAAAGGAATAAAATTTAATCATTAAACAAGGTACTAAAATCTTTTTGAACACTACCTAATAAGGAGGAAAACTTATATAACGTGCATTCTATTGGGTAAAATATTCCTAACATCCAATTCTATGTACAATATAAAATGTAAATAATTAATAAAATTATAATAAATATTATTTCATAATTATATTAATTGTATTACCCATCAAGGAATGGGGAAAACCAACATCCAATATCTGTCTTTGATAATCTCTCAGATTTATATTTAATTTTACCAGGATGTTTCACATATTTTACATCTGTTGAAATGAATGTGGGATCCATAAGGCCATAAACATCAGTGGTCTCGTTTTTTCTTATAAGCATGTGTAGATACCTAATTAAATACATAATATATTAGGTCACATAAAATAATATTTACATATATAATTAAACTTAAACGTTAATTTATTTACATAGAAAACAACTACAACACAATCACTCTGAGCTCTTAAAACTGAATTAGATCAGTTAAATATCTTTTGAGTATTCAAAACGAATTGTTTCTTCCACATATTTCATCTCTCATCTGAAACTAATTTAAATTATCTAAGGACATAACAATAGTATAATCTATTTATCCCATTATAAATAGAATTATATGAATCTATTACTTTCAAAAACTTTTGTTTCTATTTACTTTGTATCATTTATTTTCATTTTATATAATCCTATAAAAATTAAATGTCAGAAAAAAGTATAAGTAATTTTCAAATAAATTTAATTAATATTTAAAAAAAATCCATACCTCATATAAAAAATAACGTATAAGTTTAGCAATCCAAACTAAAAACTGACCTACATAATCCCCAACTCTAGTAACCACCTCGATATAAAATTGAAATAGACAATTAGTATCAATTATATTTGTCAATGACACTCTGAAAGAACCCAACTGCAAAGGCTGGTGATGTACAGAATCCCCAAAAATATGTATAACTCGGTATTCTACAATATGTACATGACTATCTCTAGAATGCAACTCAAAATATAATGTTGGGTCCAAACGATGAGGTGAAGGATCTGAGGAGGAAGGTTGGGTGGGCTGGGCTACTTTGGAAGTCCATACATTTTGCACATCTATCCTTGATGGGTGAAAAGACTGGGTAGGTTTGGTGGGATGGGCCTACTGAGTTGTCTATAAATGATGCACATTCGACTGTGAAGGCTGAAAATATTGGGCAATTTGGGTAGGCTGAGCAGGCTGTGATTGTCTCCTCAATTATTCAATCAATTCTTGCACAACTCATTGAATTTGATCATCGATGGACTTTTTCATTTCATTCAGCTCAACGTTTAAGGAATCCATTTCTAGAACTCTTGACTACTTACTTTGTTTATAAAAAATATTCCTAATAATAACAACCACCTGATATCCTCTTACTCGGCCAGGGTGTTCTTGCTTTCCTAATTACATAGCTAGGATATCCATCCTACCCTCAGGGATAAATGATCCGTGGATCTCTTTATTTTGAAGATCATCCTAAAATATAAAATGAAAATTTTATATCAATTTTTTTAATTTAAAAAATAAAAACACCAATGAAAGATAAAAATATATTCACTTACAATTATTTCATCTACTTCCATAGATTTCTCTATAAGATACAATTAATTTTTCTTATTCTCACCCGTTTTCATTTTTCATGCTGACAGGGTGGAGATAGAGGACCAAAATGGACCTCCACTAATCCATTACTAGATCGTGCTCTTAATGATTCAAATTTTTCTTCAATCATTTTATACTCCAATAACTGATACCAACCATGTGATAAAGTATGATGGTATACATTTTTCAACTGGATCTCTTGATGAGATCTCCAATAGAACTATTATATAAAAATAAACAAATAAGTAATTAGATAAATATATAATAAATATTACAATATAAAATAAGTATCATACCTAAAATGTTTCTTCATGTTGGATGTCACCAAATTTATTTTATGTATCTTCATCTATAAAATGATACTTAAGGAATGGGGTTTTATAAATTTTTCTCTCTAAAAAAATATTTGTTTGTAAATTTTGTTTTAAAAACTATCCAACAAACTTCCACTAAAGAGATATGTCTTTTCTTAATTTCATTTTTTTCCTCAAAATTGAATTGCTTCTATAATTTAATAAAATTAATATGTCATTTAAAATATTTAATATTAAAAAATGAAATAAAAAAATAAAATGAGATATTTTACTGTCACAAACTCCTAAAGTTTCAGTTTCACCATCCTAATAACAGACGTCTAATCAAGATATAAAATATTAAGCCTACAATGGCTCTGCATTGATATATAACTGATAAATTGAACTGTATTTGGGAAAATTACATTATTATTATCATTAAAATAAATATGCAATCTCTCTTCTCCAAGAGCAAGTGAAAGTTTTGGTTAACATGTAATAAAATATTTACCAACTTGAGAACTTTATTTACCTAGAGTAATTGGAGATGTCTCGGCCTATAAGGTCACATTAGTAGTATTACAGAAAAAAATTAAAAGTTTTCTTTCATTAAATAATTATATTATTGAATATTTAATAATAAGAAAAAATAGATATACCTCAGTAACTAATCCTCTCTCTTTTTATATTACATTGACACAAACAAATGTAATTAAATTTTTTGTACCTACATATCATTAGAAAACTGAATATTTTGAATCAAGGATGAAAAAAATAAGTAAAAAAAGAGGCACACATTAGTATGTTTTAAAAAAATAAAAAAATATAAATAATTACCCGAATAATTAGAAGTCAAATTTACTATTTTCCTATATGGCTTCATAATGATCATTACGTACTTCATGCACTGTCTTCTTTATAGTCATTGTAATCATCTGAACATCACGTAATAGATGAATAAGACTCATGTAAATCAATAACATAATCATCATTATCCTCATCACCCAAATGGTATCTTTCCCTTGAAAAAAGGATAGACCAATGATCATTCAATGGATCAATGACATAAAATATTTTATTTTCATGTGTCTCCAAGATAAATGTTTCCTCAATATAATTAAATCTTTTCAAATCAACCAGTGTAAACCAACAAGCATCATGTCTCACACCCCTATCGCTATCAACATAATTACACTTAAACATAGTGACTAAAAGTTTTTTATAATCAATTTCCCATATATCCTCAAGAACTCAAAAATATATCGAGGAAGTAGAAATTGGGTTTTTATCTTTTTCACTTGAAAAATGCATTACTTCAGTGATGACCACCACACAACTATTTTGAATGGTACCGTTATCATCAAGCTTGTTTGGGTAAAATGTATACCCATTAATATCAAAACTAGACCATGTTATCACATTAAGAGATGGACCCCCTATTAACCATTTCAACATTTTTGATGTAGATTTATCTGTGCTCACTTTCTTCTTAAACCAAGAAACAAATGCCTTTTTATGCTCAATCATCAACCACTTTTCATTTCATTTTGGATATGGTTTCTTTAGTTCTACAATATGTGATGAAATATATGATTGAACATAATCTATGTTGTTCAAATGTATAAATGTGTCTACGTCACTTCATTACATGGAATGAACATTACCTTTAAGACTCTAATCTCTCTACCTTCACTACCAACTGTCAAATGTCGAGATATAGGGAGACCAATATGCTCCACTTCATAAACAAAATCAGTATAAAACTAATCACCTCTTCTGAAACATATTTTTGAACAGTAGAGACCTCTGGTCGATAAGGATTTTTAATACATCCCTTTAAAATTTTCATATATCATTCTAAAGGATACATCGAACATAAATAACCAGGACCGCGTAATTTTATCTCACCCACCATATAAATCATCAAATGAAGCATTATATCAAAAAATGTATGTGAAAAATAAATTTATAGTTGGAAAAGTATAATAATAACATCATTCCCCAAATCATATAACAAATTTGGATTAATAACATTGATACAAATGGATTTGAAAAAATTACATAACCTGGTGATAGTCTTTCTAAAAGATGATGACAATATGACACACAGTGAAAGTGGTAGAAGTTGATGCATCAATACATGACAATCATGAGATTTGATACCTATTAATTTGAAATACTTCAGTAATACAAAATTATTCCCATTTGTAAAATATCCACTGGGTACTTTTATACCACACAGACACTGGAAAAAAATTTCACTTCTCACTATTTCTTAATATGTGATAAGCTAGAGGTAAATATGTTATGTTTCCTTTCATAGTTGGACCTAACTCCAAACATATTCCCATTTTTTTCAAGTCAAGTTTATTATTAAATACATATTTTTTTCATTAATTTTATGTATAATAAAGTTCCAATCAAGCTATCACATATACTTTTCTCGATATTCATAACATCAATGTTATGTTTTATCTTTAAAAATATTCAATAAGGAAGTTTGAAAAAATAGATTGTTTCTTCCAGATATTTTTTGGAAGACCCCAACTACTTTTCTTTCCAAATGTTGAATCAATATTTTTCACCCTGTTTTGATATTCTTAAACTAAAAATGGTTGTGGAGGAATATTGCATTCATGTAAACTGTTAAATTCCCCTTTCAATCTATGTTAAGGGTGATAAATTTTCCAAAATCTTCGATGTACCATGTACATTGTATTTCTCCCATTCTACAATTGATAATATGAAGTCGATTCCTCACAAATTGAACATGCTTTATGTCCCTTAACACTATATCAAGATAATTTTCCATAAGTAGGAAATTCATTTATACTGATCATTATCATAAAATGAAAAATAAAATACTCTTTCTTGTGTGTATCTAAAACATCCATACATGCCTCCCCTAGAAGTTTCAAATAATCAATCAATGGTGAAAGATACACAACAATGTAAATTTTTGGATGTTTTGGTCTAGAAATAATCAAGCTCATCGTAACATATTTTTTGTTCATACATATCTATTTGGATATGTTGTAAACTACCAAAAAAAAAGACATGAACTATCTTGGCTACTTAGGTTCCAATATGGATTCATTCTATTTGTACACACTCCAATTATGAGATTTCAATCTTCACTTACAAAATCAATATATTATTTATCAAATCTATTCCATTATGATGAGTCAACATGGTGACATAGTGTACCATCAGATATGTATTCATCTAAATTACATATTAACCTTTTTACATCAATTGAATTTGAAAATAGACACTTCGAACAAAGAATTATTGGAATGTACCAGATAGAGTTTGCAGGAGATTTTATTTTTGTACCTAATAATGAATCAAAGTTAATTTATCATAATTATGTGAAGGGATTATTGGAAGGAATTATTTGATTTAGCATGATGTTAGATGTTAGTACCTAAGAATGAATCTGAATCAACCATTGCATACATCTTATAACATAATGTTCCACATGTATGACATTTTGATAAAAATTCATCTTATTTCCTATAAAACACACAATCATTATGGAAATCATGTATCTTTTTATACCCCAATCCCATTGGGAATAATATTTTATTTGATTTATAATTGGAATATGGAAGCCTATTTCCTTTTGGAAGTAACCCTTTTAAAATATCAGGGAAGTTATGGAAAATTTTATCACTCAAACCATTTTTTGTTTCATGTTAACCAATATCAATACTATTGATAACACTATATATTTACATCCTAGGAATAATGGTTTATCTGAATCTTCATATAATCATTCAACATTTTCTATTTTTTTCAATGGTTGTAACAATTAAATCATGAATTAGATATTCAATATGATCCTCTGTATCATTATGAATATTTTTGTAAATATTAGATGTTGAATTTATAGTTATTTCACCATGAGAGATCTAACATGTATAATTAAGGATAAATCCATAGAAAATGTGAGGATCATTGATTTCTCTAAAAATTAACTTTCTCATATTCAAACACTTCACACATGGATAGTAAATCAAATCTATGTTTTGAAGATTATGTTTAGAAAATTCCATGAAATCATTAATTCCTTTTTCCTATTCATTACTAGTTCTTTGTGAATTTATCCAATTACAATCCATTCAAGACCTGTGATCATAATATAATTAGTGAATATTTTAAAACATATAAAAATTTAATATATATATATATATAAACAGATAAATGTTAAAAATAAAAACATATAATAATAATTATTGGTACTCATACATGAAATATTAATAATTTTTAGGAATAAAATAAAAACTAATCTAATATAGGTATTTATTTTGTGTAACATGTCATTGATCCAAAAGTAGATGATTTGTTTAAAATCAAAAAATAAAAATATCAAAACTAATTTCAAATGACATACATACACATATATACAAACATATATACACACACACACACAAAACATATAAACCGATACATTTTAAACACAAAAAAATTAATGAATTTTTTTTTGATCTGGTGAGAGATCAATGATTATTAAGAATCAAATAAAAAATAAATTACTCTAGTTATTTATTTTATTTAAATTAATAATTACGAACAACATTTGATGAACATGGTAAAGAATAAAGATATTTATTTCATTTTTAGATATATTTTTTAAATGAATATCTGATAACACCGCTTCTGTTACACCTAGATTCATCAAAATAGAAATTAATATTCCTCTTAGTTATAACCCAGAACAAAAAAAATTGATAATCCCATCAAATAAATACTTTAAATATTTAAACAAACATTAAAAAAAATTAAAATTAAAATTTAAAATTCATACAAACAAACAAATGAGTGAATCAAATTTATAACTCTCAAATAATGAATTTATCATAAAAAAATTTACAAACCACTTAAAAATATTGGAGTTGTACTCTATAAGATTAATCTAGAATATAGATAATATCCCTTGAATTCAATGTTAAGAAGAACACTAAAACAAACAATTAAAACATTTGTAAAAAAAAACAAGAAAAAAAAACCTATAACCATGGTGCTACTCGACCGTAATAGGGTTATCGAAGATGAAATATATAGATAGTGTCCTTTGAATTTGTTAGAAAGAATAACACTAAAAATAACAAATATAAAATTTAAAAAACAATGAATAATAAAAAAGAACAACATAAAAACTTATGATCCAAGTGTCAATAAATTGTAAAATAGTTATGAAGATGAAATAAAAACTTAGATCATGAAAGGATGAATGATTGATGGTCAGAAATCATGAAAATATAATTCAAATCAAGAAAACACCATCAAAAAATGTATCTCAATGGTTTTAGTTGCCTTCAGAAGCGTCATAGGTTGAGAAAAAGAAATAATGAGTGACATATGAAATACGAGTTTCAAGGTTGTTTTTTAAGAGTTTTAATGTCAATTTTCACTAAAACCAATGTTAAAACAATTTAATTTTTTTGCATCAGTTTTCCATAATACGGACGCTGATAATAGAAGTTTTTTTATTTTCCATGCATATTTTATTAAAACCGACCGGAAAAATATGTTCATCGAGCATTTTTGGCTTCGATTTATTGTGAAATTAATTATAAAAATATTATACACATTTTTCGGCATCAGTTTTATGAAAAATAAAAACCCCAAATGAAAATCATTATATTTAGGAATCATCTATTATAATTATTGACCCTAAAATATAGAGAGCTTACTATTATAATGTTGGTTATATTGAAAAGACGTTATAAATTCGACGTTAAAAACACTTTTTCTACCATTCTCACTAGAATATGAATTCTACATTGCAATCTGTTCCATAAAATTATATTATATTATGAATAATTTATTCAAAATCATATATCTAGGCTTAAGAGAAAATAATATTAAGATGAGTTAAAATGAGTGAGACTACAAATTAAAAACAAAAGGGGGTGTCGGTAGCATTTGTCCCCATTGGTGGAAGAAAATGTCAAAATATTTTTTTTCAAAAATAATCTAATGTAAGTTGGGTGATTTGGTTACATGTATGGAAAAAATAAAATAAAAAAGGTGGAAAATGGTGGGAATATTCCAAAGCAAGAAACCCACACACCGTTTTTTTTACCCACCATAAATCTTCATGCTATGGAGAGGCACCTGTATCCATATTCAGGTTGAACTCCTTAACCACAAGCCAAAGACAGCCACGAACCCCCTCCTCCTAGCCGAAGCTGACTGATCCTCCCTACACTCCATCAAAACACAGTCAGAAAACCACTATCGATGGACCTCCCGACCTTACATGAGCAGTTATTCCCTAACTGTCTTCTGAATTGGATGACATAAACTTTTTCCAAGTGGACCGAACCAAAATAAGATTACTATGTATCCAATAATCATGAACCGTGTACCAATAATTCCTTATCTAGAATTTATTTATTTATTTAATTATAGAAATACATGTAGGTAATAATTAGTTTAATAAATGATGATCTATGAGTCATATGTGTCATTACTTTTATAATGGACTTATCATAAATATAATAGTTTTATCTTTATTTATAATTCCTGATACCCCCTTACTGATGTGAAAGTATTATTGTATAATGATGAAGACGACAAGTGATGCACAGCATGTTGAGTTAAGGCAAAACACTAGATTGGAGTTTGTCGCATGGGATGGGTGAATGCTGCAACTCTAGTTACAAGTAGAAAAACTCAAGGAGTTACCCATAGGGTCTAGTTTGATCCATTATTAACTCAGTGATTTGACCATTAATATAAAATCATCATCACATCACCATTTTATTTACACATGGTTTATTATTTTTTGTATGTGTATTTTACACATGATCACATGGAATAATAAATAAGAAAGCACATATAAAATGAAATTTTGTCTTGAGGAATATTTTTTACTTATTACATAATATGTTGTGATTGCGATAACATAGTATGTGATTATGATAAAGAAAATGATTTTATTTTATTATGTAATAATAATAAAACCTTCAACGAAATATTAAGTCACAAATGACTTCTATGGTCTGAATTTGAACACAAACTGGAGTTCAGGGTTCTTGGTCAGTCATAGTTGAGGGTGCCTCCAACTACTGAGGATTTCTTATGAGAAAAATGTGTTAAATTAACTAAAGTTTGAAGTTAATTATTATCCATAGATATCATTATGTCACTTTTTTGGGAAAGCCTTGAGATAATCAATGTTAAAATTATGATAGGTTGGGACATTACTCAACAAATCATAGAACCTCGAGATAGTGTGATTGGATAGTAAAATGCCAACCTTGAACACTCCACGTAGTGGTGTAGCCATATCTTGTAGACTATGAGGGGAGGATCAATGATCCTTTTCACTAGAACACTCAAGAAAAACATATTCTTATCATAGTACATATGTTTCCATGAATTTTATAAAATTGTGGGAGATATTTAATGATTTAATTAATTAATTAATAATGTCTAAATTGGTAATCAAGATAAAATACTAATCCGCTAGTTTTTATTTTTGTAGAAAATTACAAGAAATACCACAAGAAATACTATGTTATTTATTGGATAATGTTAATGTCCTATCTAGCATGATTTTATAAACAATAGTATATGGGCTTGGCAATAAAACTATGCTATAGGAAATTCAAGGTGTTAGAGTCTATGAATACCCGTTAAGATACCAGAGGAAGCGATGTGTTAAAAATTATCACGGGAGACTCATGTATTATGAGTATGATGGGTTTTTCACAATGAATTCATAAACATCTAATGTGATTTATGGATAAAAAATCGGGACATGGATGATATAACATGTAGTATCATCTCCAGGAATCTTGTTAGGAGAAAGGGAAGTGGGATATAAATGGGTGATGATGACGATGTATATATGTAAATTGAAATATGGATCACAATCATTCAATGGATCCCTATATCATATATTTTTCACACAATTAATAAAGTTTTATTTTAGATTACAAAATGTACTATATGGAAAAAACACATCATACCTTTAAGTTAATGTTCTCCAAGAAAATAAGATGTTAAAGAAAGATAAATATTTAGTTCTTATGGTGAAAAAAATTAAAAGAAAATGTAAAAATTTTAATGATGATTATGATGCCAAAGTAACCTTTACAACATGCTTCAAATAATTAGGTATTAAAGAAGAGGTTATTTTCTTCACATATCATGAAATAAATCTAAGAGAGTTTAAAAAATTAACTGAATTAAAGAAGAAAGTATTCGTTTATTGTTCAGGAATATTCATCACTTGTAAGTAATGTTTTAGTTTTACTTCTTGGGAATTGAATACAATATTATTATCACATATGTGTATAAAAATATTATAACCATGTAAGTATAGAAATTTTATTAGAAGTAATGTGTATTCTCTAAGAGGTTGATAATGGGTGGTTCTTAATATAGTGGTGACAATAACACAACTCCTAATTGCTAAATGAGTAATTCTAGTAGAACTTTTATTGAGTATTAGAAAAAATGTATCTCATGTATCCCTTAGAAATAAGGAGAAATTATTCCATGTTAAGGAATGAATGTTGTTTTTGTGTCTCCAATTTATATAATAGTTCAGTAACACTTTAAAAATAGGAAATACCATATGAAAATAAAAGGTAACATTTATTTACCCAATTGTGGAAGGATAATTATTTTTTAATTAAAAAAAAATTGAATGTAATGGATAAACCTTGTTTTGTATTTTGACTAAGTAGAGCTAAACCCCTTACCTATAATTTACATATATACTTATTTAGATTGGAAAAATAAACCTTTAGAAATAAAGGTACATTGAAAATATTTCTGAATTAGTTTTTATAGAAAGCGTGAACTATTCCAATGTAATCTAGTGGTTAGTATACTTCATAAGATTCATTAGTGTATAAGAAATGTTAATGTGAAGTATGGTATATTCATGGTTAGAAGATATGAGTTTCTTTGGACTGGTCTTCTAAAGAATATATTTACAAATAATCCATATATCAATATATTATAGCATAGAGTAATTTCTAAATGCACATTATGTTATAAACATAAAATATGTGAGGCTAACATGTAGGATCAATTAGAATCCTTACATATTAAAATTGATCAAAAAATATTGTGTGGATTAATTCTTAAATGCATATTTCCTTATACACATCAGAGTCACGATTTAAGTAAAAAGAGTATCAATGTTGTGACTAATAATCATTTCCCAAAATTGCATTATATTTCAAGACATGCTTAACAATAATAGCATTATCCCATAATATTATTCCATTTATAATGATAAATGGACATCATATTAGTTATAATATGATGTGAATCCATTATTTCATAAATACATTGTTTTTTATTTCATATCGTTCGTTAGGATATAAAAAAACTTGCATCATGGAAAAAATAATGTGTGCATCTGTAATAATTATCCAAAAAGTTTCTAGGGATACTAAAAAAATCTCTATGATAGAGAGATATAGTCATGTTATAGACAATATTTGTATAAGAGGGTGCACATATCTACTTGAGATGGTGGGATATAAATTGACTTGGGTTTAGTCAATGTGAGATATACAGAAGTTGTTGGGATAGGAAAATGTTCCACAAGAGAATGTAGAAGAGAATGTTCCAAAGACTCATATTATGTAGGAAGGATAAAACCATGGTGATAGATTTATATTCACCACACCTGGTGATACATTATTAATTGAGAATAATAAATCTAATAAGTAGAAAGTATATGAAAATTATATAAAATTAACAAGACCAATTAAAATTAAATAATGGATTCCATGTATCAAATTATATAGGGAATATTACTATGAATATTATTGTGGTTATTCAAAATGATATGCTACATGGGTGGTGAAAAAGTGGTTCCAATAAGGATTTATTGGAAATAAAAAGTTGTTATGACTAAATAAATTAAAATTTTACATATCATATCTATTTTCTATGACCTTTTATTGATAATTGGATGTCATGACCACCAATTGCAGAAGGTTTCTATATGATGAAACATGAAAAGTATACTGACATCATAGAATTCCAATAAAGTTACATGTTACTAAAATCCAGTTCAGTATTAAATGTATGCA
This sequence comes from Viscum album, assembly GCA_963277665.1. Classification (NCBI taxonomy): domain Eukaryota; kingdom Viridiplantae; phylum Streptophyta; class Magnoliopsida; order Santalales; family Viscaceae; genus Viscum; species Viscum album. Next base: position 1,241,016,531 of record OY728130.1, on the reverse strand, counting down.
ACAAGATCATTGAGTATTCAATTAGAATGTATCCTTTCTATGTGACTACCAGAGGTTAGTAGGAGAGCCATTTTTTCATTATAAAATATTTATGGTCACATATGGAAAACCACTAATTGTTTTACAGTTAGTTAATAACAGGATTAAACTAATTCACTAGCGATTGACATAAATTGGGAACCTATGTTTTAGGGAAAATGATCTACTGAGGTAAATCTAATGGTTTATTAAACCTAGTCAATCGTATATATACATAAAAGGTATTGAAAAATACATGTTGAAAAAATTTGAGAGATAATTATTACCAGTGTAATATAGAATATATCTCTCTAGTTAGACAAGTATAGGACATCGAAAAAGATCAACGTGGTGAGTTTAATTTCTTAAACTTTTACGATGGATCAATCATGTATTCCATGATATGTAATTGAATTGATATTGAAAATATGTACTTTAAAGTAATAAAATATAAATTATATCCCAGATAATAGCAAGGTAAGAAGCCATAACTATCCAATAATACTTGCTTAAGAAAAAATAGATATGTACCTAGAATGTGGAGAAGAAGAGATATTAGTTACAAGGAGACACAAAAAAGTTTTACTATTAGATCAATGTGATCTAAAAACACAATCTTGTTAAGAGAATGAGAGAGAAAACTTATACAACCCATTAGTACCCATACCTAAAAAATACTTAGTATGTTATAGCTTTTGAGGCAGCTAATAAGTGGTGTAAAAATAAGCGATGATTTTTTCCAGTTTATGGAATCACACTTTGTAAGTAAAGTATTAACATAATGAAAATTATGATACTCTTACTAGATAATATGGAATGTTTTGATAGTGTAAAAAATGTATACAAACAAGGATTACATCTCTTAAGGTGTTTTACCTCAAGGAGATGAGGTCTCACATAAAATAATTTAAATTAAGCGGAGACGTGGTAGATCCAGTAGCTAAAGTCATAACTCAGTTGAAACATGATCTTAATCATGTGAGAGCCAACAAGGATGGTAAAAAAGTTGGATCTAGTTCATGTGGGGGTGTTGTAAAAGTTGGTTCCCTAGAACCAACTTTATCAGCACTTTTTATTACCATATCATGGATATAGTGATTTAGGCATGATGTAATCTTACTATTACAGTGTAGAAATTCAGTATCTAATTTTTAATTGTAATTTACATAGATTAATTATCATATGAAAAGGTTATAGAAGATCCCAAGATATAATGATAACCTAGAGACACTATGAAAATAGTTTTAAACAAAAGTATTATGGGTTAGATACATCATTCTAGATGGACATAGAGGATGTATGACCATCATGTGCTAGGGGATCATAAGAAATGAGACATATTCTCATGAGGTTCTCAGTTGGTGATCTCTAGTATTTGATATCATAAGGAAAAACTCACCAATATGAACACAAAATATTTTGGCTATCATTGGTTTTTCCTATCTACATAAAAGTGTATTGGACTCTTAACTTGAGATCAGTATCAATGTATTCCATTTGATAACATAATTTGGTTGTAGCACCCTCATTTTGCGGTCCGTATCCTTTTTATGTCTTTTTATGTGTTTTAAGTGCTTGGGATGAGTTAGGAAGAGTTTGGGAGAGTTTGGAATGAATTTGAACAAGTTTGGACGCTATTCTAAGGGAGCACGGGTTGAGCATGGTTAGGAGAAACTGTGCAGGTTCTCCAGGAAACCGTGTAGGGGGAGACAGTAAGCTTCGCATAGCCTGCGCACAGTTTTCTAAACTGTGTGGGGAAACTGTGTGGACCCCTTCTCTCAAGAAAGTGTCTTGCACATGGTTATCACACAATTTTCTAAACTGTGCAGGCTAACAGTGCGGCCACTTAAAAACAGGGTTTTTAAATCTGAGCTCTCTCGGGTTTAACCTATTTCACTCCAAATCACCTCCCACTTAATCCTCAATTGTAATTTTTGGTTCTCAAGTGTTTGAATGGCTCTTCCACTAATTTGGGAAGTGATTCAAAGAGGTTTCAAGGTACTCTGAATTTTGTTTCTCCTAGGTAAGTCTCCTCCATTGGTTTCCATTTGGTTCCCTCTAGATACACTCTTCACCCATTCTTGGTTTTCTAGATCTAAATCTGTGTCATGTAGATCTAGGGTTGATACTACCTTGGGTGTTGATTTTATGGCTTTTGGATGTTAGGGAAGGGGATCTATAATGGTTTCAGTGGTGTGTTCACCAGATTTGGGGTGCGATTGCATGTGGGTTGATTTTTCCAAAACCCTAAAGGTAGGTGGATTCTCTCTCAACTCCACTTAGTTAGAACTAGTTATTTGGGTTACAATTAAATGGTTTTGTTTGAAATTAATTTTGATAGTGATGTGCGATTCTTGTTTGAAATTAATTTGCTGATGATATGGGGGATTTTGGGGAAAATGAGTTATTGTCTTAAAAAAGGGATTTGTTTTGTGATTTTAGAATGTTTATTTTAAAATCATTAGTGGTTGATTATAATTTTTTTTTAAAAGATGGGTTTCAATAAAGATTTTGTTTATGGAAATGTGGATGGGAATGTAAAGTTAGTTGAAATGTGTTTTCGATAAATGGGTGATTGATTGAAGTGAATTGGCATGTGTTCGAAATGGTTGTGTGCTTATTGTGCGGCCTTGGTGCTTTGTGCTTGTTGGTTGATTGAGCGTTATGGCCTGTGTTGGTTGTGTGGAAGTGGATGAGAAGTCTCACTATAAAATGTGATGGATAGTGGTTGGAATGACCACCATTATGGAAGTGGGAGGGAAGTATAACTATAAAAGTTGATGGATAGTGGTCGGAAGAACCACCATGATGGGTAGTGGTCGAGAAGTACTGCTAGTTGAGAATTGGGTGAACGAGATAAGAAAAAGTCCCACCATAATGGTTTCTATGTTGTGAGTTTCTTTGTAAATATTAATTGTTGTGCTAATACATGATGTGTATATGAATTGTGACATGGTTGCGTCTTTCCCTTGTTTAACATGGATTGATAAGGGTATGTTTGTGTGGCGACCTCTCCCACGGTTCCAGTTCTGTGACTACCCCCGACCCCACCTTCTATAGGCTAGGGGTTGGTGACTAGAACCGAAAAGGCATATCCCTAAAATGAGAATGAATTGACTTTAAACATGTACAAACACATAGCCCAAGAACACAACAAGATGAAACTACGAAGTGCAACTGCAATAGTAAAAGTGTGTACTGAAAGTAAAGGGGCCAAAATACAAGCCCAACTAAAAAGACACAACTACAACCAAAAAAAAAAAAAATAGCTGCTTGAATTGTCCACCAAGGTTCCTACCTGAAGGGTAGTTATAGTTCGTCTCTGTAGCTCTCCAAATAAACCATCACTGCCATCCACCATCAGGTCATAGCTCCCTGAGTCTCAATCAAGGCTCCCTATTGTCTGCACAAGATACAATAAGGTGTAGGCAAATCCCATGTAGGTGTGAGTATAACAATACCCAGTAGGGACCCCATGACCCTCAAAGGTCTCTTAGAATTCCACAAAGGAAAACCCCAAAGCATGATCTCAATCACAAAGCACAAAGAAAAATACTCATCTCAAACCTGGTATATCTTAAGTACAAATGTAAAGATGATTTGTTGTAAGGCTAGATCATCTTATTCTATTAAGACAATATTCTTCTGACCCACACATGATCGATAGGTACTAACCCCCACAAGACCCACATAGGATCGGTAGGTACTAACCCTCGCAAGACCCACATAGGATTGCTATAATGTTGATCCACATAGGGTCACTATAATGGTGATCCGCAAAGGGTCAATAGGATTCTGATCGACACATGATCGCTATGATATTGATTCACATAGGGTAACTATGATGATTATCCAGACCGGGTTTCTATGAAGCAGATATGTGATGGGCTTCTCTAAGGTAGGTCCTCGTCAAGTCTCTATAATGCTGATCCACACAGGGTCTCTATGAATGTTGATCCACACAGGATAACTATAATGCTGATCCACAAAAGGTCTATATGAATTTTGATCCACACATGGTTTATATGAATGCTGATCCAGACAGGGTCTCTATGAATGCTGATCCACATAGGGTCTCTATGATGTTGATCCACGTAGGGTCGCTATGAATGTTGATCCACACAGGGTCGCTATGAATGTGGATCCAAATAGGATAACTATGAATGAAAAAATACATCCAAACTATTCCATAAAGGAGTAACCCCTAGGACCACCATGTTGTAAGGGTTCCAACACAACAGACGACACGTCAATCAGTTTCCCGATCTGAGAGTAATAGGCATTTTAGTGCTGAGAGCCTAGTTGGATTCATTTACGATCCAACCCAACCATACTCCAAATTTTTTCAAATATCAGGTGGAATATCTCAAAAGGACTCTCTCGCTCCAAGGACCCCAACACCATAGATGGTTTTTCAAATGGACGTCTGGTTTGCAAGATATGACTCTTTAAGAGAAACTGAGCCCGAAAGGGGTCCGAGTCCCGTCCCACAGGGGCAGACCGACCCAGCTCAAATTGAATCAGTTCAGGGAGACCCGACCTAGTTTGGGTTTGACCCAGCCCAGCCTGCTTCGGCTGGACACAGTTGGTCGGGCGGTTCGGCCCGCTATGTGGCGCAGCACCCACCTAGTGGCCCGCGTGGGGAGGGAAGCTGCTCTTGCTCCTTCCCAAATAGCTCAAAGAGATGTTCATCTCTTTAATCAATGGAACCTCCATTTCCATCCACGGGACCCATATGGAGTAGCTCCCCTTTCATCGTGGCTTCAATGCTTTTGCTATCTCACCGCGGCGCGTGACGGTGCACCACCTCGCCACCACTACGACCGACCATTTCCAACTGCCCCGACCATCTGCCGCGGTGCCGAGCAGCGCTGTCTCCTTCTATGGTCGGTGAGCACCAGTTATCGCCTTCACCTACTAGTGTCGTATGGACTTTTGTGGGCCACCAGGTGAGCTCCGGTGCTCCGTTTTCCCTTTATCTCTTGCCCACATTCCTCTAGGGATGCCACAGTCGCTATTTGGCTTCTGGATTCATGTTTCTACTGTGTTGTAAGATTTTCCTCCAAAGAACGCAACAAGAACATACCAGTGGAGGGTATGGGGCTTTTTAGTTTTTCCCAAGACCTCCTTGTTAACATTATAACAGGTGGTAGGAATTTTATTCATCAAAGATAAACATTAATAAACCCCCTACCTTGAGATTCATTGGAGACGTCATGGTGGTGGAAGAAGATTCCATGTTTGATGAAGCTGCTGGCGTTCATCAATCCCAGTTCGTTACTACCCAAGACTCCATCCTCCGTCGGTGGAAGGTGTTGTGGTACTTCTCCAGAGGTTCCTCACAGCCATCCCAAAAACCCACACACAAGCTTCAATTAAATAGACATAGGATGAGAGTTTAACGCAACGTTTCTTTAATGAGGTTCATTAATAAGTTAATTAATGCACCTCTCATCTCTCAATGGAGTGGTTACAAAATTAAAGGGTCAAGCCATTAAATGGCTTGAAAACTTAGTTGTCCTTCCACCGCTACTCAAAAATTGGAAAAAAATTAAAATAACAATTTTTATGTTATTTTATTATTCTTTAATAATTCTGAAAAACTATCTTTTTCTTCTGACCTACTACGGTCAAGGTGAAGCCTCCCTTAAGCGAATCCCAGCACCGCGGATTCAACAGTGCCCTCATATTTTTAATTTGAGAACGGGTTCAAAAGATAGAAAATTCTGCAAATGCATTTACTGAATGTACCTTAAGAAAGATCAAAATTCTCTTCCGGGCACACCGGGCCTCAGAATCGAGCACCGTCAATTTTCATAGACTCCTAAGATTCAAAAATAATTTTAAAAAATAATTTATATGGAATTTATTGGTCTTTAAATTCTCCCATATTTAGGGTTTTTCATCCTAGAAATCTACAACAAAACTATGGGAACAAATGAGGGTAATGATCACATATCTAAACCTCCCACTCCCAAGTTTCCTCCTTGAGGTTCTCATTCTGCCAAAAAACTTGAACTATAGGAATCGAATACCCATGAAGGACCCGCTCCTAGTGATCCTCTACCTCCACTGAGAACTCCGAAAATGTCACACTATCGTCGATGTCCAACTCACTCTAGTCGATAATGTGTGATGGATCATGCACATACCTCTTCAGCTATGACATATGGAAAACATTATGCACTCAGTGCATCTGTGGGGGAAGAGCTTGATGTTAAGACACCTCACCTACTCTTATGAGGATCTGGAAGGGTTTGATGAATCTCAAAGATAGATTTCTACATCGGCCAAACCTCCATAATCTCTATTGGGGTTAGACCTATAGGAAGACATGGTCTCCTTCCTCGAACTCCAAGTGTCTCTGTCTCCTCTCAATGTATGACTTCTTCTTGCTTTGTGCAGTCTTCATCTGCTTTTGGATGATCTAAACCTTCTCTGTTGTAGCCTGTACCGACTCTAGACCCCTAAGTGCTAACTCCCATGGGTCTTTCCAGTATAGTGGTGACCTGAAGGTCTCCCATAAAGGGGCTCAAATAGATCCATGCCGATGATGGAGTGATAACTATTTTTGTAAGAGAAATCCACCCGTAGAAAGTGGTCCTTTTAAGTACGTCCAAAATCAAGGGCACAAGCACGAAGCATGTCCTTGAGTGTCTAAATGGTCTACTTCGTCTGACCATATGTCTGAGGTGGAATGGAGGAGATCAAGTGTAGCTGAGTCCCAAACACCTCCTGTAATCCCTTCCACAAGCGGGATGTAAAATGAGCATCGCGATATGAGATGATCGTCAATGGTACCTTGTGAATTCATAAAATATTCTATACATAGAGTTATCAAAACCTCTCAACTGATCCCTACTCTTGGATCGGTAGGAAGTGGGCCGACTTGGTGAGTCAGTCAATGATCACCCTAATGGAATCATGGCCCCTGGACAAACATGGTAGCCCTGTCATGATGTCCATGGAGATACCATCCCACTTCAACTCTGGTACCTCAAGTGGCTACGCTAAGCCTTTTGGGACATCATTTTCGATCTTCACTTACTAATTAGTGAGGCATCGAGATACAAAATATTCCACTTATTTCTTCATCCCTTGCCACCTGTACTGATGTCGGAGGTCCTAGTATATCTTCACCACTATAGGATGTACCACTAAAGGGTATTTATAAAACTCCCTCAAAAAATATTCTTGTATAATCACTGGTACCATGGTGCTTTCTCTGAAGAGAACTACATGCCCCCAACCTTTAGAAAATCCATCAGGAGCCTATTCGGTGGTTATCAGAGCACGTCAAGCATCGTAGTCTATATCCCCAAGCTGTGCGTCCCTGAATCAGTGAAGGAGTGGGGGAGTAACTGTCATAAAATAGAGATTAGTTTCTCTATCTCTATCCACCAAGGATATCTGAAATGTGGATAGCTGCTCTGTTTCCTCACTCAGCAACTATAGACAAGACTTCCTGCTGAGTGCGTCTGATACTATATTCCTCTCCACAGAAGTGTAGACTATATCCAAGTCATATTCTTGGAGGAACTCCATCCATCGCCGTTGTCTTAGGTTTAGGTCCTTCTCTGAGAAGATATACCCGAGTCTCTTATAATCAGAGTAAACAGTAAACCGTTCACCCATCATGTAGTGCCACCATATCTTCAGCGCAAAGACCACTACGGTTAACTCTAGTTCATGGGTAGCATAGTTCCGCTCATGTTGTCTCAACTATTGTGAGACATAGGTGATCACTACTTTATCCTTCATCAGGAAACAACCTATTCCATTTGATAATGTGTCGCAGTAGACTACATACCCAACACCCTCTTCTGGTAGCCTCAAGATGGGGGGTACTCATCTACCCCAGCCTCAACTCTTGAAAACTGTGATGGAATCTCTCCATACACATGAATGGATGAACCTTATTTATCTAATATGAGAAGGGTGCTGCTACCCTGGATAAGTTAGGTATGAGCCTCTGGTAGTATCCATCCAATCCCAGGAAACTCCACACCTCAGTCACACTCCTGGATGGTTCCCAAGCAATCACTGCTTCTATTTTTACCAGATCCACTAAAACTCCAGTCTCTAAGATAATGTGCCACAGGATGTGGAATTCTCGTATCTAGAATTGGATCTTCGAAATCATCCTATAAATCTGGTTCCCTTGAAGTGTATCTAGAACAATCTGTAGGTGCGTGGGGTGCTCCTCCTCTGACGCTGAGTATATCAAGATATCGTCAATGAAGACCACCATGAAGTGATCAAGGTAAGTCTAGAAGATCCTGTTCATGAGCCCCATGATCATAGTCGGAGAATTGGTCACACCAAAGGGCATCACCAAGAACATGTAATGGACATACTGACATCTGAAGGCTATCTTCAGTACATCCTCATCCCATACTCTAAGTTGATGATAGAATCATCTAAGGTCTATTTACAAAAATAATTGAGCACCCTTCAACTGGTTTAAGAGATCATCAGTCCTTGGTAGTGGATAGTTGTTCTTCACGATCACTTGATTTAGACACCAATAGTCCAAAAAATGCCACAGACTCCCATCCTCCTTGTTGGACAAAAAAATAAAGGATTCCCATGGAGAGACACTATGCCTTATGAACCCTTCCCTGGAAAGTCTTCGAACTTTACCTGCAACTCACAAAGCTCGGTGGGAGCAATTCGATATACTGGTGTAGATATTGGTGTCATCCTAGGGAATAGATCGATGTAGAAGTCTACCTCTCTATGAGGAGGTAGTCCTAAAACATCATCAGAAAAGACATTAGCACGTTGGTCCACCACTAAAGGATAACTCAAACTCCTCATGTCAATAGCTCTGAGGGAAAAGATAGCTAACAGATGAGTGATTGGATTCACCCTCCTCTGAGTAAGTCCATCCTATGCTGAAAAGGTTCCCTTCTCACTGTTGAAGGAATATCGAGTCCCATCCTCACATACACACCGAATTTATGCCTAAAATAGTCAATCTGAGCATGGAATGTGGATAGCTAGTCCATACACAAGATGACGTCATAATGCCTCGACACTGCTACTAGAATATCCCAACAGAAGCTCTTGCCTCCTAGAGTGATCTCACACTCTCTTAAACAATGTGTAATTGTCTAATCCTCTCTTGTAGGAGTCTCTAATCGTAAGTGTTGAGATAAAGACTCCATCATAATCTCTGAGATTTGAACTAGTGCCATGGAAATAAAATAGTGACTGACACCTGTGTCTATAAGAACTACATATGGGGTGGAATAGACATAGACCATTCATCTAATAATCTATAGAGTGCAGTGGTTGTAGGCCTCTTCCACCTAAATCTAAGCTCTTTCCTATCCACCTGCTCCCTGTAGTCTAGGTGGACCACCAGGGGGTGGTGGTGGTAGAACCTCAAACTATCGTCCACCACCTACAGAACGACCTACACCCCTGCCACATCTGTTGCTCTGCGAGCCTCCTTGATCAAACATCATCCACTGCCTCGGTGGTCCCTCGACTGTCTACTGATCATCAGTATGGTAGGTCAGGAAGTCACGAGCCATGTGTCCCTGCCTGCCACATGTGAATCACAATGTGCTTCCTTGCTGACCCCCTCTGCCTCGTGAGCTCCACAGCACCTACCCTAAATCATGTGGTCACCCTCTGGAAGGTCTAGCCAGCTTGGAACTCTACATCATCTGCCTACTGCCTCTTCCAGATGACTCAACTACCTATAATCCAGTGGTGTCTCTAATCATCGATGCTTTCTCAGATAAGAATCTCTCTAACAATAATGCTGGTTCGAGCACTCCAGCCTACGTCGGGATATTGATTGATATCATCGATTCTCTTATCTCCCACCAAGGACCCTTCTCAAAGATACATGGCCTGAGGAAAGTGTCATGTACCATGTCAGTGGAGTAGCATGAGTGGTCAGTGAATCTCACTGAGTACTGGTCTACTGATAGGATGCCCTGATGTAAGTGTAGTAGCTCTTGGATACGCACTGAGTGTAAAGTCACTATTACGAACTCTGCCCTGAAGAGGGTCTTAAAGTCCAACCAGGTGAGTGTCGCCTCCTCATGCGTCCAGAGAATCAGACTCCTACATATCCCTACTACGCACTAGAATAGGCTAGAAAATAAGATTAGCATTTGATATACTAGTGTCCAACTAAACAAAACACCCATTCCACAACCTCTAGCCAGTCCTCAACTCCCTGGGGATCTATCTCGCCTCAAAACCTTAGAGGCCTCTGCCTCTGGAACTTGTGAAATGTGCTTAGTCGGCATGAACAATATTCTAGTGGGACAACTGGAAACTACTTCCCTATGAGTGGTGGTGCTATTGGTACACCACCCGAAGGTGCCAACATAGTAAGAGGGCCCTACACTGAAGCCTCATTTCTTGGTGGGCCATCATTGCGTACACTCTCTATAATCCTAGATGGGTGTCTACACGACGACATACTAAAAAAATAGGTGTTCCACGTTTAATAAGTTATAACTGGTGAGATGACTCAAAATAGATCAAAAGTAAAACATTTCTAAAACACTTGTAATTAGGGTTTCGTGCACCGAGTCGAAAATCAGAATTCAGGGTCGTGCTGTATGGATACATTGGCCAATGCACTAACAATGGACTCCCCTAACTTAAAACCACACTCAAAACACTTAATAGTATTGCACCATTGGAATGATCAGAGTCCTAGTTCTTTGGTAGAACCAACGCCTCTGATACAACTTTGTCATGACCCATCCCTCGGGGCCTATGTCATGACTACCCCAAGCCTGCCTCCATAGGCCAGAGGATGGTGACTAGCACCAGAATGGTGTATCCCTAAAATGGGAAGGCATTGTCTTTAAACCTATACAAACACAAAGCCCAAGAACACAACAATATACAACCATGAAGTAACACTGCAGTAGTAAAACTGTGTACTGAAAGTATAGTGGCTAAAATTAAATCCCATCTAAAAAGATACAACTACAAAATAAAATAGAAAAAAACTCCTATAATAATCCTCCAAGGTTCCTACTTGAAGGGTAGGTACAACTCATCTTCATAGTTCTCTACATGAACTGTCTCCACCATCCGTCATTAGGTCCTAGCTCCCTGAGTCTCAGCCAAGGTTGCCCGTCATCTGCACAAGACATAATAAGGTGAGGGTGAAGCCTGTGAAAGGGTGAGTATAACAATACCCAGTAGGGAACCCATGAACCTCAAAGGTCTCTTTGAATTCCACAAAGGAAAACACCAAATCATGATCTCAATCATATAGCACAAAGAAAAAGACTCAACTCAAACCAGGTATATCTTAAGTACAAAAGTACAGATGATTAGTCGCAAGGCTAGATAATATAATTATGTTAAGAGGCTCTGCTTCTATCCCACACAAGATCGATAGGTACTAACCCCCGCAAGACCCACACATGATCACTATAATGTCTATCCACACATGGTCACAATAATTTTGGTCCAAAATGTTTTCTATGATACATATTCACATAGTGTTTCTATGATATTGATCCAAAAAGGGTCGCTATGAGGCTGATCCACACAGGGTTTCTATGAAGCTGATCCACAATGGGCTACTCTAAGGATGATCCACATTGGGTCACTATAATGTTGATCCAAATAGGGTCACTATGAATAATGATCCACACAAGGATGCTATGATGCTGATCCACATAGAGTCTCCACAAATGTTGATCCACATAAGGTTGTAATGAATGCTGATTCACATAGGGTCTCTATGAATGCCGATCCACAGAGGGTTTCTATGATGCTAATCCACATAGGGTCACTATGAATGTTGATGCACATAGGGTCTCTATGAATACTGATACACAAAGGTTTAATATTAATGATTACAACCAGACACATGGTTCCACAAAGGAGTAACACCTAGGACCGATTTTTTGTAAGGGTTCCAACACAATAGACGACGTGTCAATCGGATGCACGGTCTGAGAGTTATAGGCATTTTAGTTCCAAGGGCCCAGTTGGATTCAGGTACGATCTAACCTAGTTGTACTCAAACTTTCTCCAAAACTCAGGCGGAGTATCTGAAAAGTAACTTCTCACTCCAAGGATCCCAGCTCCACTGATGGTTCGTCAAACAGACGTCTGGTTCACAAGATACGACTCTTTAAGAGAAACTGGGACCGAAAGGGGTCCGGGTCCCATCCAACCCAGCCCGTCCCACCCAAGCAGGGTGGGGCCATGACTAGCTCAGCCCACTGGGTCACGGACTGGCCCGGCCAACATCGGCTGGATGTAGCACGATAGGTGGCGTGATACCCAGGTGGTGGTCCATGCAGGTAGGGGAGCCGCTCCCCCTCCATCCCAAATGGCTTAAAGAGCTGTTCGGATCATTAATTATCGGCTCAGGGTGATGATACCCTGGCTATATGTGGGACCCTCAGGGAGTGGGTCCCCTTTTTTCATGTCTTCAAAGCCACAACTTTCTCACCACAGCATGCGACAACATGCTGCCTCGCCACAACTGTGGCCGACCATTGCTGATCGCTTCGACCATTCGCCACAGTGCCGAGCGGCGCCACATCTTTCCAAGGCCAGCGAGTGCCAGCTGTCGCCTCCACCTGCTAGTGCCGGTCACTACCTTTTCCTACTGGCTCTAGTCACCGCCTTCACCTGCCGACACCAGTAACCAGTGCCGCCGTGCCGGTGCCGCGCCGACGAGACTTCGGCAGGCCACTGGGTGAGCTTCGATGGTTTTTTTCGCTCTCCACTCCCGTCTATAGGCCTCCTGGGATGCCATTGTCACTTCTCATCTTCCGGATTCAAGTTTATTTCATGTTGTAAGATCACCCAATGAAGAACATGGTAAGAACGAAGCAGCAGAGGGTCCAGTCATTGTTCATTTGGCCCGCACCCTCCACGTCAACATCATATCAGGAGGTATCAATTTAATTCATCAGAGATAAATATTAACAATCCCCTGCCTTGAGATTTGTTGGAGACATTGTGGTGGTGGAAGAAGATTCTGCATTTGATGAAGCGGCTGATGTTTGTCGATCCTGGTTCATTGCTGCCCATGCCTCCATCCTACATTAGTGGAAGGTGTCGCGGTACTTCGCCAGAGGTTCCTCTGAGCCGTCCCAAAAGCCCATGCTCGAGCTTCAATTAAATAGACATAGGAGGAGAGTTTAACTCAATATAGATTCGATAATGTTCATTAATAATTTAATTAATGAACCCATCATTTCTCAATGGAGTGGTTACAAAAAAAAGGGGTACGACATTAAATAGATTGACAACTCAGTTGTCCTGCCACCACTACTCAACCATTGGAGTCAAATAAAATAAAAAAATTTAAGTTATTTTATTATTCTTTAAAATGTCAAAAAAACTATATTTTTCTTCTGACCTACTGCAGTCGAGGTGAAGCCTCCCATAATCAAATCTTGGAATTTCAAATTCAACGGTGCCCTCATATATTTAATCCGAGAACCGGTTCAAACAATAGAAAACGACGCCTTCACATTTACATAATGTATATTAAAAAAGTTCAAAATTTTGTTCCGGGCCTCGGAATTGAGCACCGTCAATTTTGGCAGACTCATAATAACCCAAATAATTTTAAAAAAATTATATGAAATTTCTAGGTCTTTACACTTTGTCTTTTGGTAATGGTTGCACAATTTGATGCTTTATATAAACTGTTTTATATAATGTGCTAACAATTTCATCCTTGTGTCATGTGTAGGAAAGTAATTTGGGGAAAACATATTATGTATTAGTACTCAACCCTGACTTTGGTAATTGGGTGCTTTTGCAGAATTTGTATTCCAGGACACAAGTAAAGGTAAAGTATCTCATGGCTAGTGGTTTGTAGTGATGCTTGGGATATGTGGAGGTGCATGGATCATGGAGCTTGGTGTGGCGTGGTGGAGTGTGTCTTCATTTATTTTGGGTCTATTGTTTAGTCTTTTGCATCATACTCTAATATTGTGCTTGGTTGTTTTGGTTTTTTTGATGTATTTTGGAATATTTGGGTTGTCTTTTGGTAATTTATGGTTTGGTTGTTTTGTTGACATGCATCATTTGTTTGTTGATAGCAGATTGTTTGGTTGGTTGGTTTTATCTTAAGGTAAAATCATTCCCTAATTTATTCTTGAAGCCCTCACCATTTATTGTCAGCCTTTGGTGCCTTGGGAACATCCTTTAAGGCCAACTAGCATTCCTCTACCCTCTCAACCCAATGAGATGGGGCGGGATGTAACAAGTTGTATCCATTTGTTCAGTCCATGGATTTCAAGTGGGAGTAGTTGTTTGATCCTTGGGGTTTATTATTGGTCTTGGTGTTGATATTTGTTCTTGGTATATTCCTTGAGTCACGATGGTAGCAAGGAACAGGATTCTCGGTACATGGAATGTAAATCATAAAAGGACGTAGCTAACCATTTTATTTTGAACATAATGTAACTAGGGAGTTGGGTATAAAAGTGTTTGGAGAGACTTATAGGCATTGAATATCTCATTGTCATGGGTATAGCCAATGAGATGAAAATGGCATGCATGGTAGAAATTACTTCCCAATAGGATGCATATTTCATTGGGGTATAATGATTTATGGTTTGGTAAGAATGTGTGGATTTTTGGAAAATTCTGAATTGGGTTTCAAAACGAAAGGGTTTGACCATGGAAATTCTTAGTATTTTGAAAATGGTTTGATTTTAAAAACATGGGGGATTTTTCAAGAATAATGCAATGTGGGAAATGTGAAATTGTGGAAATCATGCTTATGATAGTTTCTATGTAATTGACATTGAAATTGTAAGCCTTTAATTTCTAGGGAGTGAGATTATGGGTATTGTTATATTGATAGAGATGGAACCAGGTAGGCATTGTAGAGACCAATTAGAGGAAGATAATAAAAATTTGGTTGCACCTGAGCCCCATGAAAACCAACAGTTGGCCCAAAGCATCATTCAAGAATTTCAAACAGTGCAGTCAGGACTACAACTAGATACACCTATTACAATATCTATCTTATTAAGAACTCCATGTAATGGAAGTATGATTGTCCTCATGAGAGGAGGTGATAACCCTAACATTGAGATATAGAGCAAGACATAAACCTTTTCTTATCAACATTGAGCACATAAGAATCATACCACAAGATTATTAAAACTTCTTCTAAGACCCATGTTTAAGTCATGATGTTTTTTGTGTTGCTCTATAAGCCACATCCTGTGAGATTGTAAGGAAAAACCTCAAAAATTTTATAACAACAATAATATGGGGCATCATCAGTTCTATTTCTATAATGATATGTGGTCAGGTGTTCGTGACACTCCTCAAAAAGGAATGTGTCAGTAGGATAATAAAGAGCATAGCATAAGAAGTACACATATGCTTAGAGATAAGCAATTTGTGGTGAATGATCAGTCAGGACTATCCAGAGTGAAAGGTACAATTCTATTAGTTTCCATTTTTATGCAAGCTTTTTTTGATACAAGTTCTTACTATTCTTTTCTTACTTCTTGCATAGTTGATTTTTTGGGTTACATGTGAAAATGATGCCTTCTATTTTGAACCTATAAACTCCTCTAGGTCAAATAGTGTCGATCCTTCCTATCTCGAGCCTGTTGTTTAGTTGTGGTTGACATTTAATTGATGTGGGATTTATTAGTTTTTGAGATGGATTCTTATGAAATAATCCTGGGAATGGATTGGTTGGTGACGTTTATGGCCCACATTGATTTCTATGCATGAATGGTTTGTTTTGTGAAGGAGGATGGTGTTAAAAATCTCCTTAGAGGGGAGAAGAGTGAAAAGCTAGGTTTAATAGGTTTTTTGGCACCAACCGTTGGCATGATATCATATCAATTAGAAGACTTTTTTTGGAATTTGTGGAAGGTGTTGAGCAGAGTGTTCTTCCAGTAGTTGTGGATTAGTTTATGGATTAATTTCCCAACGAATTCTAAGGGTTTCCACCCGTGAGAGAAGTGGAGTTTATGATTGATATCATTTTTTGGACCATTTCTATCTCACTTTCGTCTTACCAAATGGCACCGAAAGAATTTCAGGAATAAAAGGTGAAGTTGGAAGAGTAAGAAATTAAATGGTTCATCTGACTTAGAACGTATCCGTGGGAAGCACTAGTTTTTTTGTTAAAAAGGTGGATGAAACCTTGCAGAACTGTGTTGATTATCGTAGACATAATTAAGTTATGATAAAGAACTGATTTCCACTTCCATGCATTGATGATTTATTTCAATAGTTCTGGGGATCTCATTGGTTCTCCAATATTAAATTGAGGTCAGGGTATCACTAATTGTGGGTGAGGAAGGATGATATCCCAAAAATAGCTTTCATAAGTAGATATGGCCATTGCGAGTATGTGGTTACGCCCTTTGGTCTAACAAATTACCCAACAGTGTTCATGGAATTGATGTATTAGATATTTTAGAGATATCTGGATTCTTTTGTGATGGTATTTATGGATGATATACTGGTGTATTCGAGGAAAATAGTAGAGCATGAGTAGCACTTGGTGATCATGTTGGAGATCATCAGGGATCATCGGTTGTATGAAAAAATGAAAAAGTGTGACTTTTGGATACAAGAGGTTCATTCCTTGGCCATGTTATTTTTTAGATAGGTGTTTTAGTTGATCCATAAAAGATAGTGGCTATTATCTCCTGGAAACTACCAAATAACGTTTTCAAGATACATAGCTTCCTTGGTCTAGTAGGGTATTATCAATGTTTTGTTCGTGATCTCTCATGATTGGCTTCATAGATGATAGCTTTGATAAGGATTAATATCTCATTTCAATGGGATGAGAAGTGTCATAAATGATTTGAAGAGTTAAAGGTTTACCTTACATGAGCATCAATCTTGGTTTTTCCAGAACCAGGGAAAGGATACTTGCTGTATTGTGACGAATTAGGATCAGGGTTGGGGTGTGTTCTCATGTAGGGGGATCATGTGGTTGAATATGGCTCAAAAAAGTTGAGGTTTCATGAGAAGAACTACCCAACACATGATTTGGAGTTGGTGGCAGTGGTTCATGCTTTAAAAATGTGGCATTATTATCTCTTTGGTGAGAAATTTAAAATTTTTACTGATCACCAGAGCTTAAAGCATATCTTATCACAAAGATATTTGAACCTGAGTTAAAGGATATAGATGGTATATCTCTAGTTTTTTGATTTCGACTTAATGTACACATTGGGTAAAGAAAAGTTTTTGGTAGATGCATTAAGTAGAAAATCATATGATAAAGTGGTAAAATAGTCATCAGATCAATGGCAGTTGATGTTGGATATAGCTGACATGTGGTTGGAATGTGAAGACCAGGGTGGAAGAGAATTTTTCCTTCTGGTTTCATTGGTTCCTAACTTGGCTAGTTTGATTAAAGCGGTACATGCATATAATTCTGAATATGTGGTGATGTGGTCGAAACTCAATGGTGGGGAGACCATTAAGAACTAAGAACTGAATGGGGATTTAGTCTTGTGTTATCGGAATCATATGGTGGTACCAGTGGCTTGTTGGGAGAAAATTCTCAAGGATTTTCATTATTCTAGGTGGGATGTCCATCCTAGAATACAGAAAATGTACAAGTATTTGAAAGTTCAGTTTTGGATGGCTGGTATGAAACGTTATGTGGTTGGGTTTCTCTCGAGATGCTTGACTTATCATCAAGTCAAGGTAGAGCATCAGCGGACAGCAGTCATGTAGAAGTCTTTGCCAATCCGAGTGTGGAAATGGGGGAAAAACAATGGCTTTTATAATGGGACTCCCAAGAATGGTCAGGAAACATGATTCCATATGGGTGATTGTGGATCAAATCACAAAGTTGGACCATTTCATCCCGATTCGTGAATCTCATACAGTGGAGGATCTGTCTAAAATCTATATCTGGAAGGTGGTAGAGGCATGATCTTATAATTTCTATTGTATCACATAGAGATATGAGGTTCACATATTGTTTTTGGAGATCCTTGTTGAAATATCTTGGGAAATAGTTGATGTTATACACGAGATATCATCCTTAGACAGATGCCCAATCTGAGAGGACAATACAAAACATGGAGTATATGTTAAGGGATTGTGTGATGGATTTTTCTGGTTCATGGGAGGATCACTTACTATTGGTGGAGTTCTACTATAACAACAGCTATTAGACTTCAATACATATGGATCCGTTTGAGGCATTATATGGGCACCTATTTCATTCTCCACTATGTTAGGTGGAAACTGGTGAGACTTTGATGATCAGACCAAGAATTTTCCAAGAGACTACGGAGAAAATAAAGTTGATCAGGAAGCTGATAGAGATGACTCAAAGTCTTTTGAAATCGTATGTTGACAATCGTCAACAACCGTTGTTGTTCGAGGTGGGTGATCATGTGTTTTTGATAATCTCTCCTAGGTTGGGACATCGTCGGTTTGGGAAGCAGGGTATGCTTTCTTTGAGGAATATTGGGCCTTTTGAGATACTTTAGAAGATTGTATAGGTGGATTAAAGCATGGATTTTCCACCATAGTTTAGTGTAGTGCACAATGTGGTTCATGTGTCATAGTTGAAAAATTATCATCCGGATCATGACCATGTGATTCGTTGGGATCAGGATGAGATAAAACCAGATATTTATTTGGGGCATGTTCCCGTGAGGATTGTGGATAGACAAGAGAAAGTATTTCATGGTAAAATCATCTATTTAGTTCAGTTTTTGTGATAGCATTTTTAGATTCAGGAGGAGACTTGGGAAAGAGAGAAATAGATGGTCATGCAATGGCCCAAGTTCTTTCGGCAAAGCAGGGGTTCTCTACTTTCTAGGGATGGAAAGTCAAATGGTGGGGAGAATGTACCACCCTTTGTTTGAATAATGTAGCCCTTTTTATGCCTTTTTATGTGTTTTAAGTGCTTGGGATGATTTGCGAAGAGGATGGGAGAGTTTAGAATGATTTTGAATAAGTTTGGAGGCTTTTCTAAGGGTGCATGGTTTGAGTACGGTAAGGGGAAACAATGTGGGTTCTCTACGAAACCGTGTAGGGGGAGACAATAGACTTCGCATGGCCTACACACGGTTTTTCAAACTGTGAGAGGAAACCATGCAGACCCCTTCTCTCAAGATAGTGGTGTGCACATGGTTATCACACAATTTTCCAAACCGTTCAGGCTAACCATGCAACTACTTTCATTTCCATCCCAATTATACTGTCAATATAAAACAACACTATCAGGACAGTAATTCTAATTGGGACATTACATTTCAAATTCCAAATAAAACTGATGCAAAAGGGTAAACATGAAACAAAATAGAATGTTCCAAAATTGATTTTAGACAACATGAACAACTATTGAAACCCATTTAAAATACAAGAAAAATAGTCTCATGTGTAGAAAAACCCACTTTCTTTAGAAAAACAATGTTAATCACTTTCTTACCTCCAAACCCCATTAAAAGATATTTTGGTCATTTCACACATCTAATTGAACACATTCATAAGAAATATCATGAGGGAATACATGAAATGAAATAAATTTCCTTTATAAAACCACCTTCCAACATATACATGATTTTTTTTTAAATTCAGAAAAAATCCATTTTAAAGAATCATCTCTTTTATTTCAAACCAACAGAACATGGCGCACATAAAAATTACTCCATAAAAGTCACCCAATTACCCATACGACTCCCATATCAAAATCCAATACTAATAATAAAACATAAATAAGGTTTAACAAAACCCAATGCACTAAATTAAATTTTAAAAGTTCAATTGACATTTTATCAAACACCTCATGTGAATTGAGAATGGGAATAATTAAATAAACAACATTTAAAACAATTTCAAAACCATTTTCCATCATAAATTCACACAAAAAATGTTCCAAGACACAAAAATAAATATTATTTAATATTTTAAGAATAAGCGAACGATTAATAATTAATAAAATATTACATAAATGAAATAGAGGTAAATACCTACCTCAATCACATGTGAACTCAATCAAACATTGAGAGGAGGAATATCCAAGCCCGAGATACAATTCAAACACCCTAACATCCAGGAAATCAAATCATAACCAAACCCAGCCTTTAGGATTTATACAAGAGTAAAAATTAACCAAATGAAACTAAGATCCCAAGAGAGAAGTAAAGGAAGATGAGTAAATCAAAACAAAATCTAATGAATTTTACATATGAACCATCAAAGGGATTCCCAAATGGAAGGGGAACAAGGGAGGAGAATCTTGGAGGACCCTTGGGTGTTTCTATGTAAAAAATCGAAGGTAAATATAGAGTTGGGATTAATAGATCAGAGGGGTAAGCATGGAATTTAAAAAAACGAATATGGGAAACTCACATGGTTTGGCAGCACTGTTTTAAAAACTATGTGCAAACTATGCGGTGGACATAATTAAAATAGACAAAACCTAATGCACAGTTTCCACAATGTTTTACAAACCATGAAAAAACCAGTTTAACTTACCCTTAGATCCTTAGAAATATGTATTGTTACCCGAGAAAAGTCACCCAGTATCCATAGACCGTGTGCTAACCGTGTTCCCCCAACTACATATCCCAAAACAACCACTTTTTTTTAAAAAAAATAAAAAATATAAATTGGAACTCAAACATAACAATAATAAAAGGATAAAAATCCAAGTGAGTAGTAAAATAAAATTGGTTACAATGTTTAAGTGTCACAATTATCCCCACCACAAACACATTATTACACATGAATGTAAGCTAGTAGAAACACAAACAAAACCCTTATTTTTAAAACCTAAATAAACCTAACAAAAATATGAACCATGGGGTGACCTTTCAATCCACAAGTAACACCCAACCTATTCTAAATAAATTTATATCATGAGTAATGATTAGATAACATGAGAGGGTTATCCCCACCACATGAACGAGATTAACACCACTAACATTATAACCCAAACATGATGACACCGACATAAAAAACCCACCAAAAGGAAATTGAGAACTCCCTAGCCAAGCCAAAACCCTTGATATGTGGTGAATCCATGGATGAATCTCATATAAAAAAATATACCAAAACCACAATTCTTCTTTTTGACAAAACTCAAGAATCTATGAATGAGCACAAACTAAAAATGAAACTAACCCACATAAGGGCTAAACATACCCCAAAAGGAAACAAATAATTCCAAAACATATAGTTAAAATTCAAAAATATTTGAATTAAAAAAGAAAAAACCAACCAAGATTCATATAAAAACAATGAAATTACAATATCATGGAAAACTACAACAAAGAAACTTCAAACGCCTCCACCTCAACATGGTAGACAAAAGTTGGTCCATGTTTTCCCAAACCCCTATCCATTTTTGACTATATTATAAGACTCACTTTGGGTCATATGGATGTAGCCTTCATGTATGAAGCGTCTGTTTCCTTGTAGTCAGGATCTGACATTCTTCGATAAAGTATTTTACTTTTGGGGACACTTTTTACAAAACATCTACACATGAGTTAAATGAAAACGATGATGGAATGTATTTGGATGGTTAGGATAAGATGACATTGAATGCATGAAATGGTAACACTATAAACATAAGATATAAATATCTAATGAATTATAATATGACACCAATAAGGGATACTCATCAAGAATATGTTCCTCTAGAATACACATCTTTCCAGCTGGTGAACCTTTGTGAGAAATAGTAATCAATCATTTTCCAACAACATGGACTTCAAAAACCAACTCAACTAAAAATTATTCATCAACTAATATCTCAAAATGATGTTCCTTGGTGAAAAGTTATCACTCCGTAATCTCTAGATAGATACACCCAAATAAAAGAGAATCCATAAATTGATCATGTGATGTTACCTTCAGATAAAATAAAAATATCTCCTTTAAGTGCTCAATATAGGCCTTCATTGCCCATTATTCTTGCTAGATGCTCAGAAGTTCTTCCCTTAAATTTATCTTCTCCTCTACTAGTATAAACCATCAAACAAAAACGAATTTGATCATATCCCACATCATCTAAATAAAAATTGATGACAGTGAAATTACCTTCCATTCATCGAAATATGGACCCTCAAACAAACCTAAAGAAGCACGCACTCTCACATCTTCAGGAGTTCCCAATACTTTAATGATGCTCTGATCTCCCTCAATCCATTAAAATCACTCTAATAAACCTCGATCACCACATTAGATAGGAATCAATTGAAAAGAACCATAAACAAGTCTAGACTTAGTATAAACATTAGGGATCTTTCTAATATGCATATTCAGAACAACTAATGGAAAAAGAAAACTAAAATCAACATTATCCCGAAACACAATGAAAAAGAACATATTGAGCCAAAAAAATAGAATCCAAAGCCAAACGCATACAAGAACAACCATATTTCCTCTTTTCAAAAACAACCTTATTCATTTCAATCTCAAAACATCTTTCTTCCAAGGTCACATTCCATATCCAAAATCCACTTTTGACAAATAAAACCTACTTCTAATTGAAAACTCAATTATTAAATGAATTTCCCTTTCTAAAATCATTTTTAAGAAACCAATCCTAACCATAGATTTCAAAAACCCATAAATGGAATCTTATGAAATGCCACATAGGATTCTATCCACATCGGCTTACATCATCCATTGGCAAGTGCCACCATGGACTTTCAATCCATACACACACATTTGTGAAAATTTGAAATGAATACCAAGGGTTATACTTAAAACTTAATTACCAGACCCAAGAATTTACCAAAT
Organism: Viscum album; assembly: GCA_963277665.1. Taxonomy (NCBI): domain Eukaryota; kingdom Viridiplantae; phylum Streptophyta; class Magnoliopsida; order Santalales; family Viscaceae; genus Viscum; species Viscum album. The sequence continues at coordinate 1,240,993,779 of OY728130.1, read as the reverse complement.
TCTCAATTGAAATTTATTTCTCTTTTAAAACCCATTTTTCCAATTCAGAACCATTTGAAAGGAAAAATTTCCACCTCAAAAACTAGTTTTTTAATTTAAAGGATCGCTTACACCCACTTAAACCAAAACAAAACACAAATCCCACCAAACTACTTGAATGTTGAACTGGTGGTAATTCATAACATAGAGACATGGCTACATGACTATGACTAGTATATGAACTAACCTCTAAGAGGACTATGAGTCATGAAATCAGACTCCACATGGTTCACTACTCTATGTGATGTCGTGATGTTACACTAGCTTACCTCCATTGTTATTCTTTGCCCACTCATGCTAAAAAAAATGAAATATTAAAATCCTAGAAAATCCCCGGGAAACTCATGGATCAAAAATGAGAAAGGTTTCATGATTCCTTTCCAATAACTACCCCTCGAGTTCTGACTGTCCTATTCTATTAGTACCTAACACAAAATATAACAAGAACCTCCTTTGATACCATTTTTTTACAAACTAAGAAGGTATTCCATGCAACCCAACATCTAACTAGTCCGAGACATGACCCGAATAAAGTTTATAATCCATATGGGCTAACAACCAGATCAGGCATCGAAATGTAAAAATATGAAATATTTATCACAATAAACATCTAGGATCAAAATAACAAAAATATAATACTATGAATGATCCAACAACTAAACATTAATAATTTAGAAAAATGTTCCACATAAAAAAAATGAAAAAAATACTAAATATAAAAGGATGCCATGACATACAGCACAATCTCTGTGTGACCACATGATCACCAGAAACCACAAGACCGACCTGGTCTAGATGCGGGCACACAAACCTAAAACCAGAACCTTAAAAATAGCATGGTTCTACTGATGTCAAGTGGCACAAGTAGGGTGTGAACTGAAATAAATCAATATTTAATCACCATAGAGTTCACACATTACCTTTCCTGAAGTAATATATATATAAAATTTTGAAAAAAAATTACAAAGAGGAGTTTAAAAACTTTAAAAAGTGGTATAAATCATTCAAGAATTTTATTTTCAAAAATAAACACACAAAACTGTTTTTCATAAAATTTTCACATTCCAAAAACTAGTTAAAAACCAAAACTAAAATAAAAAATCAATATAGATTCGCAAAAAGGGATGTGAATAAAGTAATGAAATAGAATAATAAGGTATGAATTAGAAATCCAATAGCCAATAAGAAATAGAAATAATGATAAAAATATTTATATAGAATATCATGAAAATTTACTGAACAACCAAAGAGGCAACCCTGGACATACTCGATTCGAACTCACATATAGTGAAGCTATATAGTCAATAACCCTCTAGCCACTCTAACTGCAAAACTAGTGGAACAATCCCATATTTCATGTAAACATCCAAGTGGTACTAACTCATTTAGTTGGGGTTTACAGAAAAATGTCATTGGTCCCTCTAAAATATGCCAAAGAATACCATTATAATAGTACACTATGTAAGTAGGAGGCCCTAACAGGCATGGATCACCTGAACTGCCGCCAATACACTTTACAAACCCAAACACTAAAACCACCTATGTGATACCCCTCACTTTAGAGAATCATACATAGAGGTTCCTATATCACAACAGTCCATTCACTAGTTCCAATAGGTCCATCACATTATTTGGGTTTCAAACCACTTTAACAAACCTAATAAAATATTAATCGACCGTTCACATCACATTACATCCAAATTAACCATATCAAGGTAATGAAATATTCCAAATGGAACATTATATTAATCATTTAGATACACTTGATGTTCATTTCCAAACCGTTTCCAAAGTCAATATAAAGCCCCAGTTTAAAGAGTGAAATTCTAATTGGGATTTTATATTTAATATTAAAAACTATTCCCATGCTAATGGGTAAAAATTAATCAACATATAAAATGTAAAATGGGCCATTACACCACCTTCAGAACTCATGAAACCCATATTAAATACATGTAAAAGAGGCTCAAGCACAAAAAACCCACTTTCATTAAAAAACAAAATTTCCTCACATTGAAACCTCAAGACCACTTTAACACATATTTCACACCAGTCACACAACCCATTGAACACATTCACAAGGAATAACAAGGGGTAATACTTGAAAAAATATCAACATCCTTCATAAAACCACATTCCAAATTATGCACAGATTGATTATTTTTTAAAAATCACTTTTTAAGGTAACTTCAATTTCATTTCTAACAAACACTTCAAGACAAACATAATAATCACACTATAAAAATCACTCAATTCAACATATGACACCAAAATCAAAATCCCATCCCAGTACAAAAACAAAATCAAAGTTAACCAACACAAAAAAACCAATTTAACATTAAGAATTCAGTATATATTTTATCAAACACCTCATGTGCACTGAAAATGGGAATAATTTAATAACCCCATTTTAAAACCATTCCAAACCCATTTTCTATCCTAAAAAACCAAAAAATTCAAACACACAAAAATAATGATTATAATATATTTAATTTATTATAGGAATGATCAATCCTTAATAGAATGTTCCAAAAAGGAATTGGATGGAAAAACTTACCCAATGATGTAAGAACACAAACAAGCATTTGGAGGAATAAGATCTAAGCTTGAGAGACATTCCACACAACCTATCATCCAACAAATAGAAGCATAAACCAACCCCAACCCTTATAGTTCGTCATAGATGGAAAACACATGAAAATATACCAAAATCCCCAAGAGAAATAATTGATGAGTGGGAAATCGACCAAAAATCCAATGATACATACCATGAAACCTTTAAAGGGATTCCAAAATGGAAGGGGAACAAGGGAGTAAAATCATAGAGGACCACCTAGTGTGACTAGGTCGAATAAGGGACTAAAATACCCAATTGGGGTAAGAATATCTAATTGAAACAAATTGTAATTTCAAATTTTTATGAATCCGGGGGAGCTCGCATGGTTTGGCGGTGCAGTTTTCCCAACCGTGCAAAAACTGTGCAGTCTTCACTATCAAAATGGATAGAACCTCATGCATGGTTTTCACATGGTTCCCCAAACTATTTGTAACATGTGATCCTTATCCATAGAACCCAAAAAAGGTTTCATGATTACCTGGGCAAAGCCACATGGTTTCCATGGACCATGTGTTATCTATGTGCCCCTGCTGCCAGGCCCAAAATATTTACCTTTCCAAAAAACTAAAAAATTAAATTTGGGACATAATTCAAACCATAATAGTTGGATCCCAATACCTGAGAAGAATAAATTATTTGGATTTAAAATTTTTCTATGTTGCATTTACTAATTGTACTGTTTGATAATAACTATTTTAATCAGACCATATGTAATTTTAGAATCATTAATTTTTGAAAAGATTTAATTTTCTTACATTCCTGAAGATTTTTTTAGATTTATATCCTCAGAAAATTAGTTCATAACTCTTATATACAAATTCATACATTAGGTAGTATAAAATTCTACATAGAAGAATATTTTCAACAATAGTAAACATTACATTATATTTTTATCTTTTCAGGAACAATAATCCTCAATTCAAAAAAAATTATTCATTGTTCATTTTTATCCATACACACTTTGGAAGTCATTTGAAAACATGAGATAAAAACATTGTATAATATAAAAAATAATTAAATAATATTTTTTAGGTAAAAAAGTAATTACCATATAGAATTTCCATTTTATAAATTATTCATTGAATACAAAAATTACATCATATAAAAATAGGGAATATAATTTTTTCTCAATGATAACCGTCAAGGAACCTAAGAAAATTGAAACACTGATAGGAATTTCAAAAAATTATATTCATAAACAATATTCACCCAAGAATGCAATAACTAGATCCATATTAAATACATTTGAAAAACCTTCACTTATAACTCCCTCATTATTTCATTTGAATGTAATTCCCATTATTTAATGAATTGGGGTCCCATATTGGCCTCACCTATTATTTAATTAGTATCATGATCACCAGTTCTATATGATGTATTAGACTTAGCCAAAAACATCTAAAATGATAATATATAACAATAAAAACATAAAATTTTATGATTGAAAATTTTTATTATAATTTCATTGAAAAATAATTTTTTGATAAGAAAAATAAATTTTGTTATCTTATAATTAAGATAAAATGTATTGGTTCCATCAAAAAAAAATTTTAAAATAAAAATTCAGAATATATGGACAAAATATATTTTACATGAATATAAACATGAAAATTTTTAAATTAATCTTGATTATGAATATCATAATTTCTAGTGGAAAAAATCATAAAAGTCGTATATATTAAAAAAATTATTTTTTCTATTATTAAAAAAAGATGATGGTATCCAATCAAGAAAAAAGTTCAAATATTTATCATAACACCCATGTATGGAATGTAATTTTTTTTAATAAATTGCCATTAAAAACCAATAATGAATAAATAATAACATTCTTCAAACATGTAAAACAAAATTGATATGCAAGAGAAATAATTTAATTCTTTTTAAATAATTTGTTAAAAGAAAATATCATACCAAAAGTCCCATTTAACGTTGTATGTTCTATGTAAGAAAAATAATAAAATTATATTAGTTTCGTATTTGAGTATTAACCATTTTCATATTAATTTATATTTTCTAATATTTCTATTTCCATATTTTATATATTCTAAAATGTTTATGTTCATATTGATTGTTTTGTGGTCCTTGGGAATGAATCCTCAAAACCACATCAGTACATTGATCATCGTAAAGGGGTAATTATTATATTCTTTCAAGATTCATAAAATGTAATGCCCCGACCCTAGTTACCCAGAGTCGGTGCATTATTACATAACATTGGCATGATCACAAGAAAGATCAAATCTCGAAAGACCGATTGGTTTAGTAGCCTTGGAAACACTAGATATATTCATAAGTTTTACATTACATCATAAAATGAAAAACTACTACAACAACATAATGTCTCCATAATCCACACTCATATCCCCACATAATATCCCTGCAGGTCATTCATAATTTACTTCTTCACTTCCTGGGAGAAATAAAACATAGAAAAGGGGTGGGCTCAAATGCCCAGTAAGGATAACAATATAGCAGAGACTTTCATAAATAAGAATAAACATTTAAGGCAATGTATAACTAAAACAAAAGCCTATCAAACTTGAACTTTCAACATGGTATGGCATAAATAAAATGAAATAATGCCATTTACTTATTCACATGGATATTCTACTAATCGAATAATCACATGAAAAATCAATAACCACTTTCATAATGTTGGAATGCATAATACTAAACTTTAATTTCTTTGTCAAGGCCTCGTCCCAAGACCTTGGGGCTATCTGTAACCGGAACCCAACCCGGAGTGCCTCTAATAACCGGACACCAACCCGGAGTGCCTCTAATAACCGGACACCAACTCGGAGTTCCTCTAATAACCGGAGACCAAACTGGAGTTCCTCTAATAACCGGAGACCAAACCGGAGGGCTTACTTTTACCGGTCCCCAACCCAGAACATACTTTTCTAACACATTCATCTGAATGAAAGGTTGAAATATAACATAAAAATTTGGATTAAAAATAACTTATGAAATGTCAATACTTTAAACAAAAACCATGAGTGACATAAGAATAACTTATCCACTGTGAAAAATATCACAAAACGTTCAATAAAATATGGATATTTTGTATCATAATAAATCAACTTCAAATAAGCGTAAAATCTATCAAAGGATGTTGACATAGATGAAATCAAAACTCTTTTTAGAGAAATATCTCTTTCTATTTTTGAAATCATTAAAGAGTCATATATTTATAAAATAAAACATTTTCTTTGAAAATATTCTTTTAACCTTGTAAGGGAAGCTTCGACGATTTTATAACGGCGGAAAATAGCCACACCCGCCGTAGAAGTTAAAAAAACATTCTTACCTTAATTTTGTCAAAAAGGTTAAAAAGCACCTTGTTTGGAAAACTACGGAAAGATTCCTTTATAAACCTCTTATAAAAAGTCAAAGAAGGGTATAAATGACTTTAACCCAAATTCTTTTAAATAGTAAAAGGTTTTTAAAGACATTTTTACGAAACATGGATGTGGATGATAAAGAGATCCCAGTAGATTATTACGTATAAACAATCTCGGATAATGAAGAGATTGCGAAATAACCCTTAACAATTTGGTAACTTATGAAACATACAACCCATGAAAGAGGTATCATACAATGAATATGTAAATACACATAAATTAGAGTGTATTACACAAAGAATATAATTATGGGCAGTACACGCACCACACAAAAGGTGATGGTGGCAATATGACATGAATCTCACGGGAATAAGGAGTGAGATGAAAACCCCTTACCACGTTAATCAACTGAGTCGTATGGCCAAAAGTTAATAACCACCAAATGATTTATAGAATAACATGAATATAAAGAGAATCATGATAATATATATCAAATGTCAGTACACAATACACCACTTTCAATAATTTAGTGGCGAACAATGGAAATATCACGGAATTGAAAGTCAGATAAGAAAATCCCTTACTTTGTACTTTTTCCTTGGTCCACGGTAGGTTTACCTCCTGTATAATTGTGAAATAATTTTTATTGAATTATAAAAGAATCATTTACTTTAATATGATATCATATATGATCTTTTAATATTGATTTGATAATAATATCTTAGTATTATCGTTGTTTCGGGTGTTAACTTACTTGTTTTCTTTTATATGTTTTGTTACATGAGACATGTTTGTAAAGGATAGGTTGTATATTATTCATATCCAGAATGATAGCAAGTCCTTAAACATCATTTTTTTAAATCATCAAATGATAATTATACTTGAATGGATACGATGGAGTATGAATCTCATCGCGTTCGTGGAGATGGTAGTCCGTACGTACGCACGAGCGACAATATCATTCTTTTGATTTTAAAATAATATATAAATGGATGGTATATAAAATATTAAGAATCATTAAAATGTTATATTTATTATTTACATGAGTTACATATCATTATTATACCCATCCAAATAATAATATATTGAATAACAATTACACCACGACGTGGAGACGGTAAGCCGTACGTACGCACGTATGGTGACATGTTATTCAAAGGGTGGATAGAATACTGAATATGGTTGTACCATATTTATAATAACATCACATTATATGTGAGATACTGGAGTTATTATTTTAGAATGGTAAGAACAAAGAAAGGAGAAGTGGAAGAAGAAAGGAACTTGAAAAGGGGTGGTGAAAACATTACCTCTTCTTCGGGTTCTTCCTTTTGATTTGATCAAAAGGGCTCCTTAGGTTGGCTTTCTGATCAAACTAAGGCCTCTATGTTGTATTGAGGGATGTTGGGAGAGTATTTGGGCAGAGTTTGGCCGAACCAAAAGGCTTTGAAGGTGTGAAGAAATGAGAAGGAGGAGTGCCCTTTTATAAGAGGGGTGAGGGGCACCTTTAGAAAAGCTAGAAATATTAATTTATAATAAATTAATATTCGGTTTATAATGGCTCCAAAGTTGATTATTAAAATGTTAAGGTGGGGATAGGTCGAAAAACACTCAACCAATAGAATTTAGACAGGTTTGGGTACTTATATTAACCTTATCTTTAAGTATTAACTCTAAGTTAATAAGTTTCACTTTTATAATGTCTCTTTGTATTTTTATATAATATGGTTAATAATCTTACTATATACATCCAAGAGACCCCCAAGTGGTCCATTAATGATGAACCTATCATGATATAAGTCTCTTGTCCGAACCTTATATTTTTAGGAATTTAATATCAATTAATAATATAATATTTGTTTTAAGAACTCTTTTATGTCAATTTTGACACTATTCAATAGTTGATTTTTGTGAAACTCATAACAGATTGATTACTTAGAGAAAAGTCAATTAAATAAATCCTAATATATCATATTATCCTATAAAATTAGTTTAATTCATTAAAAGTTTCATATTATATTTATTTGGGTATTTATAATATCAATTATTTTTATTTTTCACTATTATAGTAATTACTGCATCATCATTGTGTCATAAATAAAATAAATTATTTAATGTCTAAAAATTATAAATAAACTATCATTATATAGGAAATCGTTTTATCGTTTTAATGAATATTTATAATCTAAAATCCAACATATATAACCCTATGTAACAATTGTTTTTCTAAAAGATATATGCTTGTGTTATTTTTGTATTCATTTTATCTTAACTAAAATAAAGTGTCATTATCACTTACAAGTGGATCCATGGGGTCCCAAAATCGACCCAAAGATGCCCATGGTCGACCATGTATCAACCAATAGTGTTAAGACACGTTTTAGGGTAATTTAGTATTATTATAATATTATTTGTTAACCCTTATTTACCGGATTTACCCTTAACCATGGTAAATAAAATAATTACCGCAGTAATTATTCAAAATGTATAAAAATAAAAGTTATCTATTTACAAAATTTTAACATCCTGATTCCAAATATGGAATCCATTTTCCTAAATTCAAAACACAGAAGTGGCAGAAATTAATTTAAAATTAATTCCCGCTGTCAAAACAAAAAGCGTGTTTTTAAGAGATAATAACTATCAAAAGATTGACACTTGTTTATGTTCGGTTTAATTGTAAAATTATGTCCAATGACCAACATTATATTAAATGGTAAAAATATATTCTAAATATACTTTAAAACCACTCAAATTCATAATTTATAACTATTAATTATTTTTATTAAAAAAGTTGTTTTTAATTAAAATTTAGTAATTTTCACTATTCGTCAAAATATGAAAGTTATCCGAAAAGTACCAAAATTTCACCTTAGGCTAAATTCGATATTCCGAATCCAGAAATGAAGTCCATTTTAAAATATAAAATATATATAATTTCAAAAAGTAGGTATTACTATTCATAACGGCTAGTTTGATTTGTTGTGGTGTGTGTTAAAACTCAAGGTTGCGTACAACACACGCTACTGTATTATTCAAAGAAAGTGTACCGTGGAAGCTTGGGATGTTTCATTTTAAAATTTTGATGTCCCCATTTAGTCAAAAAGTTTAAAATATTGTATTTAAAAAGGGTTCACTTTTAAAAGTTGATAAAAGTGCAATACTGAAAATGAATTTGTTCTTGCATTATATCTAGGAAACTCATAATATGGATTCTAAAATTATAAGGATTATATAAAGTTTAAAATTTAGATAATACTATTCATAACCTCTTTTGAATGGATTTTTTTTTGTAAGTCATGGTGTGATTGAACTCGGTGTCGCGTGTAGTGCAAGTTATTGAATTATTTTGAAGAAATAACACACTATGAAATCTTGTGTTGTTACATTCTCCCCTCCTTCAATAAATTGCGTCCTCTTAATTTGAAATTGTTCTTCGAAAATAAAAGGTTGAAAATAGAAAATATATTTGTGGGAAAACCCACATTGGAAATTGGGTTACTAAAATTTAGTCTTAATATGAAGAAAAGAGAAATTAAAGGGTCACCACCAAATTATGATCTCGATTAGGAGAACATTGGTGGCAATTAGAGACATATAATTGGAGGGAAAACGTAAATATTTATAGGTAGTGATTGAGGTCATCAATCACAACCAAGTATAAAATTGAGGTCCTTAAATTCATCAATCTATGATGATTTGAAATACCATCGGTTCAACAAAACATAGGGTATTAGGATAACACATTTTTGACATTTCAAAATATCTTAGTTGAAATCCCACATCGAAAAATGAATTAATGAGGCCTCTATTTAAAATAAAGAGTCGAAAGTATGAAGATTACCGAAAATAACACATACTAGGGTTCCATGTAGAAAAATATGGATATGGAAGAAAAATCTAACCATCAATTATCTGATTGAGAGTGGTAGAGAACATGGCTATGAAAAGGCCAACAATCCCAAAGCTATAAATTAGTGATGATTTAAGGTACCATCTAGGAAAACATTTTTCTTCTAAGTTTCTTTTCTTAATATTGAGGAATTTATTTATGAGATTGTCTAAGATCATAAGGAGATATAATTACTTTATAATTAGAGTTTTATCCATTAATAAATTTCTACCACAAACTCATCTTTCACTCTAAAAGATAATAGAATGTAAAAAAATTCTATTTACACTATTCGTATAGGGTTCCAAAATAAACGAATTTATAATTCATCTACAAGATATTTTAATAAAAACTAAATTATTTAATCCAGGACATCTCGTGGGCCAGTGGTAGGTGATACACCCTTGTCGCCCTTCGGTTGCGGGTTCAAGTCTCGCAGCCTTGCCGGACGCGACGGGTTGCCACCCGACCTCCGGGTTGTCCTTTTATGGCAATCCAAAATAATCCAAACTAGAACTATCCAAAATAATTCTGTCCAAACTCACAGTCCAACATTTATAAGGAAGGTAAACATAATATAGATCCTTTTTACCCCGTAATAGCATATGAATACCTTCATCATGTATTACAATATTCCTTATTGATTACATTCATGCTCCCTTATTCCATATAGAATGTTGGATATACTTCATTAATCCAAAAATGTTTTAAACCCCAACAATGATGGAATATACAAATCATTAATCAGTTCCAAGGTAGTCAAGATATCCAATATAATTTATCCAAAAGAATCACATATTATTCCAAAATCACTACCTCAGTATCAGAACTATATTATGATTTATCATTCTCTCAACCATATATTTTCCAAAAATTTATCCTGCTATTGAGTCACTTTTCTTTGTTCCACACAATCTCAAGTCCTTAATGAAATAGTACTGCAGTACAATCCTTATATACTCCATAATTATTATAACAAGTACATTGTTGATACAACACTCAATTGACATAATAAACATAAGAACTCTAATCATTCCTCTTCATCTGTGGTAGTATCATAACTTGATTATTATCCAATAACATCATTTGCGGCATAGTCTGATGACTGGGACATAGGTTCGCGTAGTGTCCAAACTCCTTGCAAATGAAGCATTGTACATTTAAAACCATTTTCTTACCCTTGCAGTCACGTACTTTGTGCCATTTTCCTCCACACTTATAACAAACTCCCATTCCTTTCAGGCAAGTTCCAGGGTGTTTCGTTCCATAGTTACCACATATGGGAAAATTCTTCTTTTCCCTCTTCCCTTTATCCATCTTTCTCCCTTCCATCCTTTTCTTCTCTTGCTTCCCTTCAAAGCCATAGAACTTAGTAAACTCTTTACTTATCTTATTAACACATGATATTATTTCTTCATATGATGATAATACATGGGAGACTATTTCCCTTATAAATTCTAGCTTAAGACCATGAAAGATATGATCCTTCCTTCTCTTTGGATCATGTGAATTTCTGGAGTTCTCATTCCTTCTACTAGGTGCCATTTCTAAACAATGGCATAAACTAGATCAGTTTATGAATCAAAACACATAATCCCATACTTATAAAACACTTAACATAAATTGAACTATTTATGGATATAATCCATAATCATAAGAATGTTTTCTTTTAGGAAGTATATACTCATAATCCCTTCAAAATGATTTGTAAAGAAAATGAGAGTTATCCTAAGCATATCCCCCGGGAGTGTCGTAACCAAGAGTGCAGCAAGGCCTGTTGTCGTGCACCAGTTCCCATTCGAGTCTAGCTCAAAGTGGTGTTTTCGGGTTTTACCCCTAGGTACATCTGTGCTAGAGCCGCCTCTACCTGCTCGTATCCAGACATGGATGTATTGCTCGGAAAACTCACAAAGTCTCTACAATACCAAAATTCTAGGGAGTTCTTCTATACTAATCCTCAATGTTCATCTTAGGTCTACGTGCTCTAATCAGAGTTTATCTAAATCTAGCTTCCAAGGTTTGTACTAAACATCCTCTGATACCAACTGTAACTCCCCGACCCTAGTTACCCAGAGTCGGTGCATTATTACATAAAATTGGCATGATCACAAGAAAGATCAAATCTCAAAAGAGCGATTGGTTTAGTAGCCTTTGAAACACTAGATATATTCATAAGTTTTACATTACATCATAAAATGAAAAACTACTACAACAACATAATGTCTCCATAATCCACACTCATATCCCCACATAATATCCCTGCAGGTAATTCATAATTTACTTCTTCACTTCCTGGGAGAAATAAAACATAGAAAAGGGGAGAGCTCAAATGCCCAGTAAGGATAACAATATAGCAGAGACTTTCATATATAAGAATAAACATTTAAGGCAATGTATAACTAAAACAAAATCCTTTCAAACTTTAACTTTAATCATGGTATGGCATAAATAAAATGAAATAATTCCATTTACTTATTCACATGGATATTCTACTAATCGAATAATCACATGCAAAATCAATAACCACTTTCATAATGTTGGAATTCATAATGCTAAACTTTAATTTCTTTGTCAAGGCCTCGTCCCAAGACCTTGGGGCTATCTGTAACCAGAACCCAACCCGGAGTGCCTCTAATAACCGGACACCAACCCAGAGTTCCTCTAATAACCGGACACCAACCCGGAGTTCTTCTAATAACCGGAGACCAAACCGGAGTTCCTATAATAACCGGAGACCAAACTGGAGGGCTTACTTTTACTGGTCCCCAACCCGGAACATACTTGTCTAACACATTCATCTGAATGAAAGGTTGAAATATAACATAACATTTGGATTAAAAATAACTTATGAAATGTCAATACTTTAAACAAAAACCATGAGTGACATAAGAATAACTTATCCACTGTGAAAAATATCACAAAACCTTTAATAAAATATGGATGTTTTGTATCAAAATAAATCAACTTCAAATAAGCGTAAAATCCATCAAAGGATGTTGACATAGATGAAATCAAAACTCTTTTTAGAGAAATATCTCTTTCTATTTTTGAAATCATTTAAGAGTCATATATTTATAAAATAAAACATTTTCTTTGAAAATATTCTTATAAACTTGTAAGGGAAGCTTTGACGATTTTATAATGGCGGAAAATAGCCACACCCGCCGTAGAAGTTAAAAAAACATTCTTACCTTAATTTTGTCAAAAAGGATAAAAAACACCTTGTTTGGAAAACGACGGAAAGATTCCTTTATAAACCTCTTATAAAAAGTCAAACAAGGGTATAAATGACTTTAACCCATATTATTTTAAATAGTAAAAGGTTTTTAAATACATTATTAAGAAACATGGATGTGGATGATAAAGAGATCCCAGTAGATTATTACGTATAAACAACCTCGGATAATGAAGAGATTGGGAAATAAACCCTACCAATTTGGTAACTTATGAAACATACAACCCATGAAAGATGTATCATACAATGAATATGTAAATACACATAAATTAGGGTGTATTACACAAAGAATATAATTATGGGCAGTACACGCACCACACAAAAGGTGATGGTGGCAATATGACATGAATCTCACGGGAATAAGGAGTGAGATAAAAACCCCTTACCACGTTAATCAACTGAGTCGTATGGACAAAAGTTAATAACCACCAAATGATTTATAGAATAACATGAATATAAAGAGAATCATGATAATATATATCAAATGGCAGTACACAATACACCACTTTCAATAATTTAGTGGCGAACAATGGAAATCTCACGAAATTGAAAGTGAGATAAGAAAATCCCTTACTTTGTACTTTTTCCTTGGTCGACGGTAGGTTTACCTCCTATATAATGGTGAAATAATTGTTATTGAATTATACAAGAATAATTTACTTTAATATGATATCATATATGATCTTTTAATATTGATTTGATAATAATATCTTAGTATTATCGTTGTTTCGGGTGTTAACTTACTTGTTTTCTTTTATATGTTTTGTTACGTGAGACATGTTTGTAAAGGATAGGTTGTATATTATTCATATCCAGAATGATATCAAGTCCTTAAACATCATTTTTTTAAATCATCAGATGATAATTATACTTGAATGGATACGATGGAGTATGAATCTAATCGCGTTCGTGGAGACGGTAGTCCGTACGTACTCACGAGCGACAATATCATTCTTTTGATATTAAAATAATATATAAATGGATGGTATATCAAATATAAAGAATCATTAACATGTTATATTTATTATTTACATGAGTTACATATCATTATTATACCCATCCAAATAATAATATATTGAATAACAATTACACCACGACGTGGAGACGGTAAGCCGTACATACGCACGTATGGTGACATGTTATTCAAAGGGTGGATAGAATACGGAATATGGTTGTACCATATTTATAATAACATCACATTATATGTGAGATACTGGAGTTATTATTTTAGAATGGTAAGAAAAAAGAAAGAAGAATTGGAAGAAGAAAGGAACTTGAAAAGGGGTGGTGAAAACATTACCTCTTCTTCGGGTTCTTCCTTTTGATTTGATCAAAAGGGATTCTTAGGTTGGCTTTCTGATCAAACTAAGGCCTATAGGTTGTAGTGAGGGATGTTGGGAGAGTATTTGGGCAGAGTTTGGCCGAACCAAAAGGATTTTAAGGTGTGAATAAATGAGAAGGAGGAGTGCCCTTTTATAAGAGGGGTGAGGGGCACCTTTGGAAAAGCTAGAAATATTAATTTATAATAAATTCATATTACGGTTTCTAATGGATGAAAAGTTTATTATTCAAATTCTATGGTGGGTATAGGTCGAAAACCACTCAACCAATAGAATTTATACAGGTTTGGGTACTTATATTAACCTTATCTTTAAGTATTAACTCTAAGTTAATTAGTTTCACTTTTACAATGTCTCTTTGTATTTTTATATAATATGGTTAATAAACATACTATATACATCCAAGAGACCCCCAAGTGGTCCATTAATTATGAACCTATCATGATATAAGTCTCTTGTCCAATCCTTAGATTTTTAGAAATTTAGTATCAATTAATAATATAATATTTGTTTTAAGAACTCTTTTATGTCAATTTTGACACTATTCAATAGTGGATTTTTGTGAAACTCATAAAAGATTTATTACTTTGAAAAAAGTCAATTAAATAAATCCTAATATATCATATTATCCTATAAAATTAGTTTAATTCATTAAAAGTTTCATATTATATTTATTTGGGTATTTATAATATCAATTATATTAATTTTTCACTGTTATAGTAATTACTGCATCATCATTGTGTCATAAATAAAATAAATTATTTAATGTCTAAAAATTATAAATAAAATATAATTATGTAGGAAATCTTTTTATATTTCTAATGAATATTTATAATCTAAAATCCAACATATATAACCCTATGTAACAATTGTTTTTCTAAAAGATATATGCTTGTGTCATTTTTGTATTCATTTTATCTTAATTAAAATAAAGTGTGATTATCACTTAAAAGTGGATCCATGGGGTCCCAAAATCGACCCAAAGATGCCCATGGTTGACCATGTATAAACCCATAGGGTTAAGACACGTTTTAGGTTAATTTAGTATTATTATAATATTATTTTTTAACCCTTATTTACCGGATTTACCTTTAACCATGGTAAATAAAATATTTACCGCAGTAATTATTCAAAATGTCTAAAAATAAAATTTACCTATTTACACAATTTGAACATCCTGATTCCAAATATGCAATCCATTTTCCTAAATTCAAAACACAGAAGTGGCAGAAATTAATTTAAAATTAATTCCCGCTGTCAAAACAAAAAGCCTGTTTTTAAGAGATAATAACTATCAAAAGATTGACACTTGTTTATGTTCGGTTTAATTGTAAAATTATGTCCAATGACCAACATTATATTAAATGGTTAAAATATATTCTAAATATACTTTAAAACCACTCAAATTCATACTTTATCACTATTAATTATTTTGATTAAAAAAGTTTTTTTAATTATAATTTAGTAATTTTCACTATTCATCAAAATATGAAAGTTATCCGAAAAGTACCAAAATTTCACCTTAGGCTAAATTCGATTTTCCGAATCCAGAAATGAAGTCCATTTTAAAATATAAAATATATATAATTTCAAAAAGTAGGTATTACTATTCATAACGGCTAGTTTGATTGGTTGTGGTGTGTGTTAAAACTCAAGGTTGCGTACAACACACGCTACTGTATTATTCAAAGAAAGCGTACCGTGGAAGCTTGGAATGTTTCATTTTAAATTTTTGATGTCCCCATTTAGTCAAAAAGTTTAAAATATTGTATTTAAAAAGGGTTCACTATTAAAAGTTGATAAAAGTGCAATACTAAAAATGAATTTGTTCTTGCATTATATCTAAGAAACTCATAATATGGATTCTAAAATTATAAGGATTATATAAAGATTAAAATTTAGATAATACTATTCATAACCTCTTTTGAATGGCTTTTTTTTGTAAGTCATGGTGTGATTGAACTCGGTGTTGCGTGTAGTGCAAGTTATTGAATTATTTTGAAGAAATAACACACTATGAAATCTTGGGCTGTTACATAAAAATTATTTATTTATCATATTTATAAATTTTATACTATATAATAATTATTTTTTATGGAATTTATGAAAAATTAACCGCATCATTTCACGGACACATCGATCTGTATGTATAGATGAACTATGTTTTAAAATTTCGTATTTCTGTAAATGAAATGATTTATAAAATATTTTTTCTAGAATCATAATTATTTTATAACATTATTTTTTTATAATTATTTAATTAATTATGATAATCCTGATAAGGTTAAAATGAAAATAGGATACATAAAATCATTTGGGTGGTATTACACATTTCCCTACATGGAAAATTATAATTTTTCAATAAATGGAATTATAAGATAGTAGATGATATATTTTATTTTATGAATGATAATTATATATCTAATATCATATATATTTATTTTTTTCATTATTTTAACCATCATTATGATCTAATGATGAAAACAATCACACATAGCTTTATGGGGGTGGTAGACAACACATATGCATGAGTGATGATTCCACTTCTGAATTTAAGGAAATAAAGAAGAAAAAATATTATAACATAATCATAATAAAAATTATGTATTTTTGAGAAAATTATACTTTTAATCACAAAGGTTGGGATATATTTTATGTGGGTAAATTATAAAATAAATTGAAAACACCCAGTTATGAACTATATATCATCATTGTATGACCTCCTTTGATTTTTTTTCTTGAACCCCAGTAGAATTTTATTTTGATCAATAAAATACCCCTTTGACCATGGTAGAGTTTTTATTAAAGGATTTGGGTAGGTATGTTATGACAAATGTGGCTATTGAGTTTTGGAGAAGTGAGAGAGGGTTTTCTTTTTATAAGGAAGAGAGAGGACACTCTTGGAATTTTCCAAAACATTTAAAATTTAATATTGTATAACTCATAAAAAATAGATCATAAATATATATTTTTTAAATATTTGAGATACGGTCAAAATAAGACCATCCAATAGGATTTAGAATTGATTCATTATAATTTAAATATTCTCATCATTAACCATTTTAATATATTTTGACCCATACTATTATAATTAATATTTTCAACACAATTATAATTCAAATAACCAAAAATTTAATTAGAGTCATTAAAAAAACAATACATGTTGATTCCATATAGATATCACATTTTATTAACACAAATTTCAATATTTTTAGTAAATAACCTTCAAAATTGACCAACAGAACATGATGAAAGATGGTTTTCCTAGAATATTCATTCTTAAGTATACAAATTATTTTATATAAAAATAATATTTTATGTTAATTATAATGAAAATAATGGGATAAATTATAAGAAAACAAAATAATATTGTTTTGGAAATCCAAAATACAATTTGTCACAGAAAATAAAAAAAATGGTTTTCTTAAAAACAGTTTATTTTCTAATACACACCCAAATATTAAAATTATCAAAAAATTTACAACAAATCACTAATAAATGGTTTTTTCATCTGATGTTGAAAATTATATCATTTAATCATTTAAAAATTATATTCTTTTGAAAATGTGATTTTAAATAATACTATATATAACATGTAAACATATTTAGTTATATTAAATGTATTTGCCTTCAGAAAAAAAATATTAATTATTTTTACTATAATAAATAAAACTATATAAAATATAATTCATTAATAATAAAAATTCATGGAATTAAATTACTATTAAAATTACCTTGTCTATTACAGAAAATGTTTGTTTAATTTAAAACCAAAATTTTAACATTTTTAATATTATATATTTTGTTAATAAAATTAGTACATTATAAAAAAATTATTATATATTTATCTTTTATAATGATATAAAATGAATAAAATATAATGTATATAAATTTTTTAATTTGTTGGTTAAAATTATATGATATTCTCTAAATTATATTTGTTTATAATTGATAAATTATATTTCTAAAAAATTGTTCCCATGGAAAAAAACAATATTATAAAATTTTGAATTAAAAAATATAAAGGCATTAAAATTATTAAAAATGATTTCAATGAGGAATTTCTTAATTTTATCGAACTAATTTCATAAACATACTATTATTTCTCAATTGTTCAGCTACTTTCATTGAGTGTGTCATTATATTATTGAAATTTGTTTTTTATTTCTAAAAGGACTCTCCATTTTCACATATAAAAGGGTAACACTATCCTCACATTCCATCACACCATGAAACACTTCGTTCATAACAAACACTACCAAAAATTATTATAAATTTTTAAATCCATCATACATAGGTTATTATATTAAAAAAAATTCATTCCTCAATGTCTTAACCACATTATAATAAATACAATCCCTAATGTGATGTATAAATATCTAATATATCCTTTTCTTTCTATTTCATTGTTTGAACATCTTCTTCCTAAAATTACATTACATCATTTTCAAATAGCATCTTCTATATCAACTTTATAATGTTATATTATTATAATGACGATAAAACAACTAATCTTACCATTTTATATTCTATAATATAATACCCTAATTAGATGGATGTGTAGAAAACCACCTCTATAAAGAATTAATTTTATCCCTACATGAAAAATTTAAAAAGGATGGTCTTAATTATGAATTTAATATATATATGTTTTATATCTAAGAAATATTTTTCAGTTCTGAAATGATGAACCACATTCATCCATTTCTTCCATTGTATGAAAATGAAGTCATAACCAAAGCTTATGGGAAATTTACCACATCCATGGATTAGTGTATAATTTTTTTCATTATTGCATCTCATGGTTAGTTACAATATTGGATTTAATGTAGAAAGATCATTTTTATAATATTAATAAGATTATGGAACTGCGCATCAGGAAACCAATTGATGGTATAAGAGATAAACAATTATTATAAAATGATTTGTCTCGATCTAGTTAACTAATATTTTTTTATATTAGGAAGTGTTATAGTATCAAATAAATATCCATTTACCTCATTCAAATTATGGTATATACAATTAATAAGCACATAATATTTTATCTATGCACATGGTATACTATTACAAAAACTAAACCACCAAACAATTATCCATTAGTAATTTAATATTCATTTTTAGGTTGGCCTAACCACCTACGTAGACAATTTTATGACTTTATATCATAGATTACTATTAAAACATTTTTAATTCTACAATATTATATAATTACATTAGTAATTTTGTTTTGGGCTGAGTATGGTAACATTGTGATTATTCTCCTTAATGTTTAAAAAAGGTTTTGTTTATAAAGAATCCCAAAAAAATGTTTTATTGATTTAATCTTCATAGATAACGACTAAAACACTAGTTAACTTAGTATAATACATCATTAAAATTTCAACATTATACCTTATTGTAAAATTATTTTAACGGTGATGATGTATCTTTAGAGGATTATGATGAAAAAATTATTATGAAAGACGTTCAAAATGATCATCATTTCTCACATATGATGATTAAAATAAATAATAAGATAATTAATCAACCTACATAGAATAGTTATATTTTATACTTATAAATATATATTCATAATAATTGATTCTATAATAGGTGATCAAGATATTTAAATTTTTTATATCGGATTATAATGTGAATATGAATATTTCGGGAAACAAGGTAATGGTTTATTAATAAAAATTTCAATTCCAGGAGATATTTATCATATAAAAACCATGGTTTATTTGGAATGTTGTCTCCAATACCAAATTAATATTTTTATAAATATCCATTAATTATTTCTTATATTTTATTGTTAATATGAAATAATATACTTCAATATTTTATGATTCAAATTTTTTATAGGATTCATTCTTTTCATTTTTCCCAATTTGAATTCATTAAGTCGTGATAGATGTTATAATGAATGATTGATTTTTACTATGTTAAATTAATTTACAATCCAATGAATGTTTTGTTAATTTTTTATTTTTTAATTATTTGTATATAATGACTATAATCATATCACTTTTTACAAATTTCATTTGGCCCAAGTGTTACCCACATTGTAAAATATTATGGTAAATAAATTTTCATTTTGTGGGCAATGATCATTATCTGAAACATAATTCATACAAGATGAGTACATTATGAAATTTCAAATAAATATTTTGTTTTATCCATTCTTTGTATTTATACAAAATAAATACAATTTTAAATATTTCTTTCATAATTGAGAATGTTTCTCATATGATATATTGATAACAAAAACAGGCATAGATAGAGATAAAAATTTGATCATCAAATGTATTCCCTATCCATACATCCATAATAAGAATAGTTTTATTAATGAGATACTGGTAGTTAAAAAATGAAGTAGGCATAACCTAAATCTTCCCCTAATAATCTATATAAACAAGGATAACACACTCGAGAGGGATGGAACCCATGCTATTAAAAATCATAAAAGGAGTATCTCACCTACCTATATAAGATATTATGTTCTCCACTTTATATCATTTTTCAAAACTGTTCATCAATAATGTTTGTTTTATGAGGATATTTCACCTTTAAAATTTGTACGAGATAGATCAGGGTTTATTTATCTTCTCTATAATGGAGTTGGCAATGATAATAGAGTCATTTCTAGTCTCTAATAGTGTTATATTTATGGAATGAAAAATTAAAAGTACATTGAAAATTTCACTAGCCTTCTTAAGAAGAACATCACTATGGAATTAGAAGGAACATAAGGAAATGACTACCAAAAAATGATATCATGAACACCCTATACTCTCTCTATTAGTTCAATAAAACTTGATCCATCAGTGCCGAGCATGAACCCATCATTGGGTTCCTTCCAACTAACCCACCTCATATAGATTGAAGTTATCAGAATTAAAGGAATTGTCTTCCTTCCTTCTAGAACCATCCTCATGAATGGATAATTCTAGAAATTATTATAGGAATGTACATAGGTCCATTACGAGGGAACTAGAATGAATCTATAAGGATAGCCTCGAACATGGGGTGTCTTCATTTCAAAGTCCATTTTTAAAATTCAATATGTACCACAAACCTAAATATAGTAATTAGAAAATATATTCTAATTCATAGGATCCCACAAAATATTATTTCAATGTATTAAATTTTATAATAATATTTAAAAAATGTTGATTTATTATAAATAATTTTTCTTTACTCTCTATTTATTTTTTTAACTACTATCCTTTTGATGAATTTAAAAGGTTGGATTCATTTAAGTACAAATGTTTTCTAGAACCACATTCCATATAAAAATAGTTAATCTATATTAAGGATCTATTATTGTAGATTTAGTTTTAAAATGAAAATGTTTAATAGTATTTCACATAACCTTTTAAAATGATTATTTTTATAAGAGATGATAGTTTATATTTTATGTTATTGGTAAAAATGTTTTAACAAATCACTTATGTTTTTGAACCAATTTAATTAAATATTCCAACTGATTTCCCCTTATGGAATTTATTAATGATTTTTATATAATAAATATAACTATTTATAATTTTGGATATTGAACTCATGATATGAAACAATTTTATTCTTGATCCCCTTTAATGTGATAACATTAAATGCATTATTTTTCAAGGAATTATTTTTAATCTATGTCAACAATGTTTTGAGCCTCTGTTGGTATATTAGGGATAACATATTATACACCTTTGAACCTTCCTTCTAGAGATATCTTATGTAATTTTATTTTGTTTCAAATATATTATTAATAACTACCTCTTTTTCCTAACCATTAAACGTAAACAAGATTAAATTTTTTTCAAAATTAAATTTCTTTTGCAACGTTATATATTTCATTACTTTGATTAAAGGGTAGTAAAAGTGATTTAATTCCTTTATTTCATAGTGGAATTATTATAACATTCATTTATATATAATCTATATGGTTTAAATATCATACGATTTATTACCATTATGGAATGGTATTTACTAATAATGTTACTTACTATGTTTGGATAACCATTTATTTTAAATAGATTAATCATATTGGTTTTTTATAAAATTCCAATTGAAAGGTATTTGAAACCAATATTATATTTATGGGTTCATTATAATGTGATAGTTGAGTGATATTCATGTTGAAATAATAAATATGAATGATGATGGGTACCATCATATATCATCATCCAGTGCATCAGTTAAGTGGGTAAATATTATGAGATATATATTAGAACATACTTTTTGATTATTCAAAATTGTAGATCTGATATTGTCACTTGTGAATTTTGTATTAACTTTTATAATGTATGTTCCATATTTGATTTCAGATTCTCTTATTATGCTTATAATAAATACAATGTTATTCTCTCATGTCTTGTGTTTATTGAGTCACTCTTTTTTCATGTAGTATCTTATGTCAATATTTATGCCTATATTTTTGAACTATGTTTTTTAATGAATAATTTTTTATATATCATGATCCTACCTATATGATAATTTTATGGTCACCCATGATATTTGAATGTTATGTCTTATGTTTTAAATCACTTATCATTTAAGAAAACCACATTCATATCATTTAATATCCTCTGCTGATGAAGAAACATAATATTTAATATGTTCCAAATAAATGTATCTTGTGCGAATAATATTTTCAAGGTATTGAATAATTGTTTTGGAATAATTATTTGTTATAATTGAGAAAAATATTTCCAATTTATATAAATATATTGACTAATATCAATTAACATTATTTTTATTTTCCTAAAACATTAAACATAAAACTTCATTAGAATGCATTAAAAATAAAAATAATAATTAAATTCTATAAATATTATGGAAAAATTTACATGACGTAATATTTGGTATCCTAGTTGGATTGATATAAATTTGATTATTATTATTATATTGGTTGAGGATAAATTCGTTTTTTTAATTTCATCAATTGTTTAGACATTGTAGTTAATATTAATTTCAATGATATATATAATCAAGTATATTAGTTAGGGTTTTATTTTTGGTAGTAGGACATGATTAATTTTTTTAAAACACTATAGATAAGTCTTAAGAAAAATATAGTTATATTATTATATCATGAATTTTTGGAAAATAATATATTCCACAGTTTTTACAAAAATAGAATCCCTATTTGGATAAAACATTTATATTTATTATCTTGAATATATTTTTATATGGGTTATTACCTCTAAATGGGAATATTTTTTATGAACTCTATCAACACATATTGAATGAGAAAGTGGTCTAACCTCAAACATATTTTGATAATCACAAGGAGTTTTCATTAATAAATCACATTCTATTCATGAACAATTATTATGGATTTATTTCCCAATTATTTTAAGTGAGTAGGATATAAAGTACATGAAAGAATTACTAAAACAAATATAGATTGAACTACAACTATAAAAATAATAAATGAATTTGTTTTTATAGAATATTAAATTTTTTTTATTTTCATAATCAATGAATTTTAGTCAATATGATAATATATTAATTATTTTAGATTCATATTTATTATGAATCGTGATTAAGAAAATGAGTCCAATAAAGTTATGTATATAAAATAAGCTATTTAGGATCAATGATTAAGTTAACATACATAAATGATTAAGAGTATTATTATATTCATATTATTATAAAATTTTGAGAATTGAATTCATACCTATGGAAGTTAGAAAGATATGTTATTTAAAATTAGATATTAATACTATTTAAAATTTTTACTATTGAGTGACTATATATTGATGATATTCTTATATTCTCAAAAAGTTATGGGAATTATTAGAAGAATAAATGGTCTATTATATTCAATTTAATTATTCTTTAATGTATTTGAAATATATATTAAATGGAATCATAATCCTTCAAATATGATTATTTGAAAAGCTTATTTTTTAGGGAATAAATAAATGATAACATGATAGATGGATTTAAAATAGCTAGATTTTATATAAGAAACTTGTTGACATAATAAAGGTATTATTGATCATGAAAAGGTATGTTATAAAATTTTGGTAACCTGGGGATTGGTATTTTATTCATGATATTTTTTTGATGTTCATCTTATTTTCCTAATTATGGTATAAAATGGCATGTTATTGGTTTTATATTTTTCGATGGTTCATGGTAATAATAATATATGAAAGGGGTATATGGAAAAAAATATTTTTAATGTATTATACATTCATATAATTTTTGGATAATAATGTTATGGGGGATATATGAAACTTTTATATACATACTTGGGTATATGATTTTATGGATTGATAATTTTGTTTAATAATAGAAAAGTAACATAATACGCCCTTAGAGTGTTCAGTAGATGTCATATTAGACATTATACCTTGAATGATAAATATTATAAGAAAAATGTCACCAAAATTATTCAATAATTAATAATTGAAATTATGTGGAAATAATTTATTTATGGAGTAGAATATAATTTCATTTTATTTCACTTTATGGTTTCCTTAAATACATAATTTTTCTGATAGATTTCCACACACGTAACTACAAACCAAAAAAAACAATGTTAGTTTTATAACATTAAAACACAAGTGTTTTATTATTTGGTATTAATTATAGTGTACAAATTAATAAATATATGAATATATATATTTTTATTTTATAAAAAAATTAAATTATTCATTTTTTTAAAGGTACATTTTTATAAATTATACATTTTATTAATAATATATATATATTATTTTAAAATTTATATTTTAACAAAATATAATATTTATGGAATAATGATATCATTATTAGTATTTTGAATAAATTTATAATAAAAAAAATATTATATTAAAAATTTATTTTCTTATACAAATAGTTTTAAATTGTATTTTATATTTTTATTGAGAAGAGAAAAATGGAAACTAATAAAAACAAACCAAAAACATTTATTACACGTTTTTAATTAGAATGCCAATATTTTTTTAATATTAATTTTTAGGATTTTCCAAGAAATATTTATTTTAATGTGAATAGTTAAGAAGTATACTTTATAATATTTAGATGAATTTTATGGAAATGTTAATATATTTTTTTTCATAAACCAACTCAATTTACACAAAAAATAGTACCTCGATCCACTACTGAAATTACCCAAATGGATAATCCAATCCCTAATTTCTTGTGACATGTACATTTTAATCAAGATCTATAATTTGGAATTGGTTTTCCATACCTTGACACAATTAGTAAAACATGAGTAAAGTAATACTCTATATTTTTATATAGTTAAAAAATGAAAAAGAATTACAGTGATACAAAATGGTCTCTAAAATCAACTAATCCAAAGGTATAAATTACCCAAGAATAAAAAACATCTAATACATGTGATATGAAGTCACTTGAAAACCCCACACCATTTTAATGTGAAAACCATAAAATTTCATGTCTCTCCATGACTATACATCCAGTTTAGTAAATAATATCTAAAAATTCATAATATTATATATATGATGCGATAAAAATACTAATAGGACCATAATATATTCTTCACAGGAGTAATTTATAAAAAAACCAATTATCCTCAGGTAAATGAAGAAAATTTATAAAATTTATTTTTATATAGTTCACTATAAAACATGTAAAATCACCCCATTTATAGGTTATAAAATATAATAATAAAAATAAATCAATTACCTTCACAAAAACCCAAGAACACATAAGGATATATTTCAATATGGAAATCATTCCACTATGTTAGCAACATTTATAGGTCAGTGAGGATCAATTTAGAATTTAATGGAATAGGTTAGCTAATTGTGTGTTCACATTACCCTAGTAGAACATGTATATTGGGTAAGAGTTAACTAGCGTGAGTGGATCCATATAAAAACATTAGAATTATAGTGCATATATAACCCAAGAAGAACATTTTATTGGGGGAATAATTAATACCTAAATATGTATCCCTCCATCATCATTAATCAAATTTGGGATCACATATTAAAATAATTCAAGAGGAAATTTTATCTATTAAATAATATAAATAATTATTTTATGTTCTTTACGTTAATAAACTTAAAGAAGAAATCCATTTTTTTGATGCATTAAAAAAACAATGATATATAATAATTTATTAAATTAAAACCACATAAAATAAATTATATATATTTTTTCATAAACCTTGTTATTCAACCATTTAGATACAAATATTACTATTCAAAAAAATGGGTTTTATAATATTGTCAAATAATTAAAACACAAACCTTTAAACACTTATAATATCATCATGTTAACCAAAAAAATATACCACATGAACAAAGGATCCTATGAAATTAGGAAAGGTAAAAAAACTGATAATTCCATTCAATAATCTATAAATAATCATATCGTTGAATAATTGAAGCCAATAAAATTAAATACGAATATAATTCCCAAACAAGACACTAATGATATTGTATAATCATACAGGAACATTAATTACCTCAAAATATCTAAAAGGAATACCATAAAATAATTAGATATATCCAAATATCATCATTTAAATAGTTTATACACATAGAGAAAAAGGATTGATTCAATGAAAAATTAGATCCAAGACCAAAATAGTGGAAAACATACACAATGTTTTCTAAATATTCGATTAGATTATTAATATCCCATAGAATTTTGTTTGTATATCTAATATTGTCATAAGAGATTAATTATGATAAACAGGATTATTTATAATAATATAGTTTTTTATATAAAGATGGTTTTTGGGAAAGAAAATATGTTAACACCCTTATTTATATGTCCTATATATCCACTATTATAATTTTTATAGAAGCCTAACAACCAACTAGTGGAGACCCATTGGATGACCAATGGATATAACTAAATTTTTATAAATATCCACTCCCATTAAATTTTTAGTAGTATCATCAATAAGTTGATTGAGTGGCTATATAGTGGACTTATCCTTTTACATGTATTTTTAAATGACCTTAAGCACACTTAACAATAAAATTTTAATAAAGTATCGTAATCTCTACTGCCTTTGGATGATAAGGTACATAAAAATGAAAAAATAAATAAATTTAATAAAACAAGTTTAATTTAATCATCCATAAAGATATCCTAACCTCCATTGATCTTCTATATCTTAATTGGATAATCATGTTAATAAATATACCAAAGGGATTAGCTAAAAAGCCCTATAACATTATAAACATATGAATAATTCCAAGTACATGGGTTATAAGACATAACATGATGTCATAAAAAGTAAGGGAACATGGATGAACATATGTAAACATCAGAAAATGTAATCATGGAATCATTCAAATATGGGAAAAACATGCAACATGATGTAAGGATGAGTCATGGATAACTTCAAGATAATAAAACATGGAATAAAATGTCCCGTAAATGAATTAGGTTCACGTCCAATCCCAACAGGATGTCTCATGAGACTAAAAATTAACCAATTCATATGATTTATATATGGGGAGACTCATTACAACATGTTCATTAATATGTGTTCCACATGAAGAATCAACCAATGGGGTTACCCACGAAATGAATTGTGTATCATAATCATGAGATAAGGCGTAAAAAATAGAATATCATAATGTTTTACATGAAATAATGGATTTAAATAATACATGTATATTATTAAGGTAAAATATTCCTAGATCATGATAATTTATTTCAAACTAATTTGAGAAAACATAAAAATTATATTTAAAAGTTATTAAAATTGAATCATTTTAGCGGAGTTTAAAGAAAATATTACTGATCAATTAATGTGGAAAAGTAATTTTAGTTTTCATAAAACTTGAAATGATACAACCAAGATATTAATTATAAAATGCGTAATTTTATAAAATAATGGTTGCTAAAAAAATTATAGAGTGTACTTATACATGGGTTATAAATCATGAAGTTTCTTTTAGTTGGGCATACTTATCGGGATGATTTGAAAGGGAGCCTTTTTAAAGCATGTATTTCCAAATAAAAAAGAATGATCAGATCTGGATATATGATTTCGTAACATATAAAAAGAATTTATAAGGATTATATAAAAATTTAAAACCATTATTTTTTTTAAAAAAATCAAAATCATAATTGAGGAAAAATGGGGGTTCAGAAAGAATTCCTTACCTTATGTCCAAAAGTGTATTGAATATGATCTTAATGTACTGAATAATTAAATTAAATAATTTAGTTAATTAATTCAGATCATTTTATACATATATTATATTTTTTATAATTTTATTAATCTCATTTATAAACTTTTTAATGATTTATAAGATTTAATTTCATCATTCACGAGTGTTCATTTCATTGGTTTTCATGATTTCTTTACATGTATAAAATTATGAAAGATCATGTAAAATGTGAATAGATATCTATAACTGATGTTAGATGTTAAAAATGAACATCCAAATAATTAGATGGTTACATATTTCATATTTTTATTTGGGTTGAGATTAAATAATTAGATAATACATAGTGATAATAATTTAGATTATTTTACCAGTTTTTCTATCAACACAAACTTGTTTTGTTTAATTTTTTATTAGTTTTTAAAACATTTTTTTTTCAGAACATAAATAGGATTATGACATAAATTTATAAATATATACCAACCCTTATAATTTTTTATATCCATCCTTGAATGTGATAATGGTAGATAACTATTTTTTATCCACGAAGGCGATAAATCAATACCTCGTGGAATATATTTTCTTTTTTAGAATAAAAGGAAGAGAATAAGAGGTTTGATGAAGAATTTTACATTAACCAAAAAATATTCCATTATATATAAGATAGTTAA
Source organism: Viscum album (assembly GCA_963277665.1). Classification (NCBI taxonomy): domain Eukaryota; kingdom Viridiplantae; phylum Streptophyta; class Magnoliopsida; order Santalales; family Viscaceae; genus Viscum; species Viscum album. The sequence continues at coordinate 1,240,964,548 of OY728130.1, read as the reverse complement.
TAAATAATTCATGTTTTAATATTGTAGGTTAGGACAGTATAACAGATAAAATGAAAGTTAAAATAAAATAAAGCGAAAGAGAATTTTACCTCTTAAATTTTTCTCGAGGAGAACCTCTATGGAGAAATTGTTTTTGGTCAATTATTGAGAACAGTGCCTCCGAGAAATGGGGGACAATAATGGGAATATGGTTGTGCATAAATGTTTCATGACTCAAGGTTTAATAGTTTTGAGGAGAATATGTGGTGAGGGTGGTATTTATAGTGGAAAAGGGGGTATTTTTTCATTATTTTATTAATTTATTTAGTATATTGGCTCAAGACTATCATTATTTTTTATTCTTGTAACTTAATATAGTAACTAGTAAATGTGATTTTTAACCAATGGTTATTACATCATCCATTCATCATCGATAACTCAATAATTCATGTATTTATCTTATATATAATATTACCATATTTCATTATTCACCAAATACTCAACTATTTTTCAAAAATCATGAAATATACCTTTACCATTTTTTTGATATGTATAATTAAATTGATATCTCCATTTACGATACTAATTTTTTAAATATTATAAATTTAATTTTTAATTAAAATTATCACTTACTAGATAAAATATAAATTTTAAAAATATAACTGATTTTATAACACTTTAAAAAATTAATAATGTCTTATAAAATAATATTTTAATATAAATATAAAAAAATTATGAATATATTTTATGGAAAATAAATTTTCTTTAAATTATTATATTTATTAAGAAATGGTAAATTAACATTTATGTTTCACAAAAATATAGATACATAATTTATAATTTTCAAAACATTCATTTATTATGATATGATATAATTTTATCATATTTTCATTTATAAGACGACTAAATTTTATATATACTTTAATTGGTTAGTTAAATTTTCTATTTTCTAAATTAATATTGATATGGGTTATGTTACTATTCCAAAGGTCATGTTAGTATTCCATTGGTATAGTTTTCTTAATTTCTAAAAAATTACCTTATTTCATTCATTCATAATTTATAATGTATGTTTTGTGTATTTTATTTTATTTTATGAGATTTATACTATATAAAAAAATTATAAGAAAGTAAATTTCATTGATATAATTCTTCTTTGTTACATTCTTCCCCCATTATGAAATTTATCCCTTGAAATTTACTTTTACAAACCAAGGGGAAAACAAGTGAGGGTATTTATCGGTCCTTTCATTATTTGGTTCCCATGTGTTCCCTTTGTATGTATGGTTCCACCATAGTACTTTGAAAAGGTTATTAGTCTTGTTTCATATAACATTATTTCTGTAGTCCAAGATTATCATTGATTTATAATCATCAGAGAGATCATTTTCTAGGTGTACGACCTCTGCATTCAGAAATTTTCAGGGATATAGTATTTACTTACTCAATAGGGGTATATGGAAAAATCATATACTTGAGAGAAGTTTGGTTGAAGTGCTAGTATATAAACCATGAATCCAACACGATCATGAATATCGAAGGGGTAGATGTACCTAGGACTAATCATTCCTTTCATCCCAAATCTCATGATCCTCTTCCACATAGATATATAGAGGAATATCATATCTCCAACATTAAACTCAATGTTTCTTCCATGATTATTTGAAAAACTATTCTATCGATATTGGGATACCTTGATGTTCTGTTGACCGATTTCCACCTTTCCCACCATTTCATTGACCATTCTTCATCTAAGAAGATTATGTTCACCAACTTCATTCCAACATGTCATTGTTCTACACAGTTTCCCATAAAGGCATTCATATTGATCCATTTGGATTCTCTAGTGGAAGTTGTCGATTTAAGAGAACTCAACTAGAGGTAGATTATATCCTCATACTCCTTGGATTTCTATAAAACATTACCATGACATTTATTCAATATTCAGAGTATTCCACTTATATTGTACCTTGTTTTGAAGATGATAAGTCATACATAATCTCAACACAGTGATTAGATAATGTTGTATAATTTTCTAGAAAATAGTGGTGAATATAGGATATCGATCAAATACAATAGAGAGTTTCACCCATTGTAACCTTAAAACTTCTCTGATATAAATATGTTCAAGTTCTCATTGTGATAAGTTCACTCAAATTGTGATAATGTGACATGTATTTGTATGAAAATACACAATAAACCGTATATAATTATTTACTCCAGATGTATTAAGATGTCCCGTGACAATATCTAGGGTGATGTATTCAAATTTCTATGTCGGTATGGGAAATGTTTGCATCATCCCTTTATATTTTTTTCTTTCATCTTTCACTCTCTGAAATACCGTGAACAATGAATTAAATTCAGTGATATACTTGTTCATATTTTTCCACCAATAATTCTCTCGGAGACCTCGATACATATTTATGTATTATAAGTGAGTAGAGAATGTTCATCTATGTACATCATTCACGAATATATTTATTTATATCAGTATTAGATGGTAGACATAGTCATGAACCAAACCTCATGAATCCCTTCTCATCCATTATTAACATTGAGGGTTTCCCATTTCTAATGGATTCTAACTTTTTCTGAATTTCTACATCATTTCATTGAGAATCCTATATTTTCTCTATAATTGGTGGTTGAGAAATATTTTGAGAAAGGGTTAATTATGCCACTACTTTAATTATTCCCATTTCCATCTTTTTTAGTTATATGAATATTATACCCTTCTTAATTCTCATCATTGATAAATATCTATGGTCCATTCTACATAGAGAATTCACCACATTATTTGGTTCACTATGATTATAGTGGATTGATCATTTATAATTTTAACAAGATCTTACCATCATTTTTGGCTCATATTAATCTCCTTATGTGTTAATGTATTTTTAATTTTCTTATGATCAATATATATCTAACACTTCTCCTCAAAGAGATAATGCCACTATACATTTAATGGAATGATCACATCTTCAAAATCCCAATAAAGAGTAGTGTAGTTTTTCTTATTAATTTTAAAATACCATGGGGTGTATACTATCACTATATCTTTTTTCATCGTTATAAAACCTAAGACCTTATTTTAATCATATTTTTACAAAATCTAGAGTTCCCTAAAATTATGAAGAGTAAGTATTGGTGTAATGATAAGCCTCTTTTTCAACACATTGAAGTCATCTTAACATTCACTATTCTAGATAAACATTTCTATCCTTAGGGGAATATTGGATAATGGGTTTGAAAATAATGTGATGTTCTTAAAAATAATCACTAGTACCATAATTGATGAAGGGAATTATGTATTTATTTTACAGATTTTTCCTATGGAACTATTCAATTTCCATTGTCTTGGAAGGATCTATAATACTCATTTTCTACTAATAACATTCCCAAATAATGGTACTTCCCCCCTCCATAATTATTATTTACTGTACATTGAATAAAATTTTCCCCTTTACATAGTGTTCAGAAAATTATTCAGATTCTCCTCATGATTCTCCATGCTCTTATAATATATGAAAATGTAGTCAAATAAGACTACCAAAAATTTCTTGAGGTAATCTATAAAGACTATTAATTATATACGTTAAAATTTATGTATAATTTGTGATTATGAAGGGAATATCTATGAACTCAAAGTTTCCATACTAGGTTTTAAGTGAATTAATTAGAGTAACTTCCTTCTTCACTATTAATTAGTGATATCCAATACAATGTTCCACCGTATAGAAATAATTGTCCCAAGGTAGTTGATTTAACAATCCATCTATCTGTTGAATTAGTACTTGTTCTTTATCATTATTTTACTGAGCTCATTATAATAAATGTTTAATGGTTTATTGATCCATATTTATTTTTAATGAAGTGGAATCACACACCCTACCATAGATCAATCGATCATATAAAACCTTTTTCTATATTCTCCTATAACTTCTTCATCAGTTCTTTCAACTCAATAGTGGACATTCTATAAGGTTTCCTTGAATATGTAGATATCCAGGAATAAGTTCAATTGAGAACATAAGATATCAGTATAGAGGAAGACTAGAAAACTATTAAGAGAACACATAAGGGTAGTCTATGTAAATTGGATTGACTTAGAGCATGATCTAATCCATTTTCTCAATCATTTTAGCTGTATATGCTTGCTCATAATGAAATAACATCGATATTTCATCCAATGATTCTGATAAAGATTCATCGTCCTCCTTACACTTATACAGAATTGAAGGATACCTTGGGATTTGAAGAGTTATATCCCTTTCCTGACATTCAATGGTGGATTTTTATAAATATAGGAAATCCATACCCAATATAGAATCAAACTCTAAAAAAGGTCACAAGAAAAGAATTTTTGGAATTTTTAGTAAACAAACATTATCTTTTGAGGGTTTATATTCATTCGATGAAATAATTGACCCATTTGTTATTATCACAGATAACTAAACCTCTATATTTTTAGGTGATTTTTTATTATTTTTATTAAACTAGAAATATATAAAAGAATCTGTAGAATAATAATCAAATAGTATGTTATCCATTCTTGAAGTAATAAACATCTCACTTGTCACCACATCATTGTCGCGTTCCACCTCAATAGTAGTGATCACATATTCCCTGCCTGGTTTTAGGGAGGTTTTTTATGTTGATTTCCTCTAACCACCCATGGAATGGGGAAAAGAACTTCATAATTCTCATATTCCATGTATTTGAAACACTACAATATAGTTTTGGTGTTTATCTTTACCTTTATTTACTCTTCTACATTAGTGGTATTATTCATATCCCTTTGGAAGTTATTATACATATTTTCCTATCTTCCACATTTGAAGGATATCTCCATTCCCAATAAGTAGTTTCTAGAATGCTACATCCCACACATTTTCAATAATGGATGTTAGATATTCATTCCATCATGGTATTTATCTATTGATAAACCCATATTAAACTCAATTTTCATTAAATATTCACTGGGCCAGTGAGACCATTGAGTGTATATAATATCTATTTAAACATTAAAGTCACCACAAAAAATATCCTCATAACATTCAATGTCCTAATTATCCATCACTTTTAATAGACTCTGATTTAGTCTTCTAATTAAGTGATCCACCTTGCATTAAATATTTAAGATAAAGACGGAGATGTATTGTGCATACCTTATAAAGCATGACTTGTATACTTTAATCGACTCATCATCCTTCCTCTTCAATCCAATGTATCCATTTTCATCTTATCAAAGAGTTCTTGTGGAAATTATTCACTAAAAAATATTTTCTTCAAATATTCACATTCTAGGGAATTAATTTCCTCTAGAGACTTTGTGTTTTTGAATACTATCCAACACTAATAATCTTCCCCATAAAAATTATATACTCCCATCATAGCTTTATATTCTTCTATGCACTAGAAGACATATAATATATTGTAAATTTAATCAATACATTGTTTTATGGGGAGGGAATCATGATTTTAGGTAAATATAAAAGGCCGTTAAAACATATATGATTTGATTGCAACATTATCTCTCTTATATGGAGGGAATTCCACACAATCCAATTTATTGTTCATAACATGATACATCTAATAAACTACTTTCATAAGGTTTTAAGTGTATGTTCCCATCATATTTGTAATTTCCTAACAGAAATAGTCACATTGTCTATAAAATCTATTATTGGAACATGTTCTCTAATTTTGATCCATTAAATAAGATAAATAAATTACATTTGTTAGATTTCAGTACTTATCAAATATGAATAATGGAATAAAACATTGAACATTTAATGATAAACATGTAAAGGGAAAGTAGATCCTATATTTGGGTTCCCTATTTTTCTATCTAGGTTATCCATGGTGATAGAATTGTCTCTTGGTTTCTTAAAAAAGTTCTCTAGTACTAATCTCCAAAAACTATTGTCCTCTAATACCAACTATAACAAACCAAACCTTTTACATATATTATTAAATGATTTTCAGAATAATTAACCATCAAATTATAATCCAAGCATCTTAAATTTTACTTTCTTTGAAACATTAATGATTTTACTACAATAGAAACTCTCTTGGAAGGAGGGAATTCAACAAGATCTGATTTATTATTCATAACATGAGCTACTTAATCAAGTGATTTCATGATTATCTAAGAATATGTTCCCATTATATTTTTAATTTTATTTGGTAAATAATTACATTTTTTATCACATTGATTATGGGAACATGTTATACTATTTATATCCATTATCTAAGAAAATAAATTACATTTAGAGGTCTTCAATACTTATCTAACGTGCATAATAAAACAAAACATTGAACATATAATGATAAACATGGAAATGAAAAGAATATTCTATCTTTTGATTCCCTAAGATTCAATATATGTTATCCATGGTGATATATTTATCCCTAGGTTTCTTAAAAAAGTGATCTAGACCTAATCTCCAAAAATAACTAGATTTTTATCAAATACCAACTATATTGAACCTATCCTTTTACACATGTTATTACATGATTTGAAGAATAATTAACCATAAAATTATAAGTCATGGATCATAAAGTCTAGTGTGTTTTACAATTGCATAAGTAATGTAGAAAAAATGGAACTAATGTAAGAAAATATTATTTTAATCACCCATAACAAACACCTAACATCCATTTATCTCCCACATTTGCATAGGATGACCTATGGAATATATGAACAAAATGGGTGAGTTAAAAATACCAGTAAGGGTATAAATATAGGAATAAATAAAAGTACATGGTTATAAAAAATAAAATGATCACATAAAAAGGTATAGAACATAAGTAAACAAAATGAATGATAACATATAGACAATAGAGACATGTAGTCCTAGAATAATTGGAATGTGGAAACAACGCACAACATGAAATAATCATGTTTCAAGGATAATGTCCATGACCAATGGAAATGGCATACAATCTCCTATGAACGAATTAGGTTCACTCTGTGTCCTTACATGACACATCGTGAGACTAAACATTACTCAATGAATTTTAGTGCTATATGGTCATACCCATCATAATATGTTCCTGAATATGTGTTTCATAATGAGAATCAAACATTAGGGTTACTAATGTAAATAATTAGGTATTATAATCATCTAAAAAGGCATTACAAATTGGAATATCATAATAGTGACCATGAAAGAATAGATTTACCTCAAACATGGATTTTAAGAAGGTAAAGTTAACAAAGATAATGATAATTTATGGAAAACTAAAGTGAAAATATTTAAAAATGTTTTTTTACTCATATATGAAGTGAAACATTTTATTGAGGTTTAAGGAGTATTTTAAAGACCGTTTGACATGGAAAAAGAATATAAGTTTTTGTGAAAAAATAACGAAAATAAAATATATAAAATATATTATCATGATAAAATGAGTGATTTTAGAAAAAAATGGTATATTAATATATATTATAGATTTCACTTAAAAATGGGTGATAAATCTGGATGTTCTCATTAATCGAGCTTTCCTATTAGGATGATTTTAGAAGTGAGTCTATTTAGAACATTTATTTCCACGTAATAAAATATTGATCTGATCTAGATACAGGATTTTTGAATATATACATAGGATTTGAATAATTATATAAAAGGAAAGATAAATTACATTTAGGTAAAGATATTTATAGTATAACCCAATGAAAAAGTGTAGGTTTTCAATAAATCTCTTACCTTATGTCTGAAAGTGTTCTGCACCAGATCTAAATGTTTTCGATAAAAAAATCAGATCCATTGATTAATTAATTAAAAATAATTTTTACGTTTATTTTATTTATTATAATTGTATTACATTCATTTAAGAACATTTTAATGAGTTAAAATATTCAATTTCATCATTTTGAAGTGTTCATTTCTTTTATTTTTCATGATGGGTTCACTTGTACGAATGATTAAAAGTTCATGTATAATGGGAATAGATTTCCATAATTGATGTAATATGTTATTAATGAACATAAATAACATAAAACGGTTTCATATGTAATTTTCTTATTTGGGGATGAGGATGAATCATTTGATAATAGGTTATTATTAATCATTTATATTATTTTGGAGGGTTTTTTATCATCATAAACTTGCTTTGTATCATTATTTATTATTGGCGATTAATATTCTTTTTAGAACATAAAATGGTTTATGACCTAAATTTCATAATTTTTTCCAACCATTCTAAAAATTTTATGTCTATCCATGAATGAGGTAAATAGAAAGGAAAACTTTTCATTTTCGAATGCGAAAAATCAACACTTGAGAATGATGTATTTTTTAGAATAAAACGAACATGTGAAGATATATTATTAGGGAAGTTTTATTAACATAAAAAGATTATAGATTATATAATATGTTTTAGTTATAATTTATGTTTGGATAGAGGAGTTTAAGAGAGTATAAGAAATAAAAATAAAGCGAAAATAAAAAAAGGAAGAAAATGTGGATTCTACATCATCAATTCTTCTATAATAAATCAAATTCAGGGAAATTGGTTTTGTTCTTTTATTGAGACTGGGACCAAATATACCTAGGGAAGTGCCTTTATAAGGACCCGACCTTAAAACATTATTTAATCATGAATTAAGTTAATAATTCACATTGAGGATCTTTTCATGTTTATAGTTTTAGAGAATTATTCCATAACTATTACACTGCATCTCAAATATTATAAAGTAGACACTTCTACTAAGTATCCAATTTTTTCATAAAATAAATACTCTTAAAAGAAAACAAGAATTCTTTTCTTGATATAAATTTTATTGAATTCTTTCATTCTCTTACCCTACATTATATCTTGTTAAAAACATTTCAAAAACATGGGATGAGCATAAAAAGCCTAGTATGGGTTATAAAACTAGGAAAGAAAACATTAGTCCATAAATACATAAATGTAAATGAAATCATACTTTTCAATTTTAACATACCACACAAGATCATAATATTTATGAATAAAAAATTGAAATCATTAATCATAAGGGTAACTTATGGCATCCATAACATACTTACATTATAGCTTTCACATCTACATAGTGAGTTACATTTGGATTAACCATCACAGTATATTTCCTGAATCTCTAAGGAGAAACATAAATGTTTACCTCCATCACGTTACCCTATGCATTAGAGAGCTATCTTGGGCACACCCTCCCTAGGATTATCACAAAAACACCCATATACGTAAACCATTCCCAAGAACCATATCATATTCATAACACATAAAACAAACATATAAGAAATATAACATTTCCACATTTCAATAAAAATATATCATTAAAATATATTAAAATAACCAATCCATTATCAAAAAAAATTTAAATACCTAAATACATACAATATAATATGGTAATTATTTTCTTTTTAAAAACATTATAGCTTGTTAAGGAAGCCAAATATCAAATAATGCTCACGGCGGTGGAAAGGCCATTGTCAAAGCATACATTAAAAAGAAACATTACCTTTGTCATTTAGTAAAATTATATATTGAAAAATATTCCCTTTGAATAAAATTAAAAGTCAAAGGGGTTTATACACCATATAAAATAAAGTCATGTATAAATGAAAATATTCCTCAATGAAAAAATATTGAGACGAAATCCCTTACCTCGTGTCTGACATGAATTTTTCATTCATTAATATCTTGAATAATAAAATAAAATTAATTTTTACTTACTTAAGAACCTTTTTCATGTTTAGTATTCCTTTTAAATTACTTATTACCACATTATAAAAATTACATAATCATTTATGTTAATAATGGTCGTTTTATCGATATTTGGTACTTGAGTAAAAATGAACTTATTATAATTACACGTCATCCATGTTGTCAAAATTACATTATCTCCAGAATTATATTAATGATTTATATATAATATATATCACATATATATATATATTGTATATATATGTATTTTTAATAGTACAAAACATTTGGAGATAAGAAATGAAATGCACCGTTCATGGAGACAGTAAGCCATACGTACATATGAACGCTACTTTAATTTCAATTTAATATTTAATGGAATGAAAACATAATGGTACATAGTTATATAATAATTCCATTATAATATCATATATAATTTTGTTAATTTCATCTTTTATACATTCTATGTATGGTATGAACGAGTCATATCACTTTGAGGGGGTGATAATCTGCACTTCCTCAAACGAAATTATCGTATTTACCCCTTATTGAAAACGTAAAGGTATGATATAAATGAAAAAATAAATATGAATAAATAAAATATATATAACATATATATAAAATATAAATACAGTTCCATCTTAATGGACACTATAAGAGTCGGTAGGAGATAATTGAATAATCATCGTTTCGTGAGGCAATAGTTCGCCGTCCACCGAAATAGTATGTTTGTAGCAATTAGATAGATGTGTGTGGATTTATAGTTAAAATACTCATCATGAAAAAAACCAAGTATATTTCATATATAAGTTTTGTTAAAAAATAATTTAATAATGATATTTTATGGGGTTTTTGAAAAAATAAAATAAAATAACATGAGCTAATATGTTACCTTTAAATCAGGTAACTCCATTTGGTTTGAATCAAAATGCTTTAATAAATTTTCTTATGCCTAAGTAAAGGCTTCTAAAACGGATAGAGGCATGTTGAGAGCTTCTTTGAGAAGAGTTTGGATGAGCCAAGGGTACTGAGATGTGTTTTAATGGTTTTGAGGTGGTGGCTTTTTATAAGAGGGAGAAGGGGCTCTTTAGGAATGTTTGAAAGTATTATGTTATTATAAAATGATTTTCAGTTTCAAAAGGTCCAAAAATTATTTAATTATAATATAAGGTACATATAAGTCTAAATAAAATCATCAAATAATAATTGGACAGTTTTTGGATATTCTTTAATCCTTGTCTTTTTTATTTAACCCTTTGTAAACTTCTTTAACTATTACCATGTCCTCTTATATATTCATACTATATATATAATATATTTACAATAAAGTTCCAATTGAACCAAAATATAAATTTTATGACATTTTTAGCATTATTTAATTCATTTGGATGATTCATATATTTGTAGGATTATTTTATCAATTAATAAAATATTAATTGTTTTAAAAACTCATTTATTTCAAATTATAAATTATTCATATAAAGACTTTTACAAAATCTATAACAACTTGATTAATTAAAAAAACCTTCATTAATTCAAATTAAAAAAGTCATTACTACCCCTAAAATTCATGGATGGCATAAAAATTTTCAAAATAAATTTAATTTAATATTTATAATATAATTTATTTTAATCCTTTATTAATGAAGAAATTACACCACAACCACTGTGTCATAATTAAATTTTATATTTAAAATATAAAAATTCTAAATAAAAAATCACAATGTAGGAAATTGTTTCTGATTTAAAATTAATATTTATAGTCAAAGTGAACACTTATATAACCCCATATAAAATTGTTTTACTAAATGATATATCATTATGTTATTTTTGTCCTTACATTAAATTAATTAATATAAAATGTCATCATTACTCCCAAGTGGATCCATGGGGTCCCAAAATCGATCCCAGGATTACCATGGTTGGAAATGTATCATACAACAGGATTAGGACACATGCTAGGTTAATTTAATATTATTATAATATTATTTTTACCATTATTTACCATATTTACCCTTTAACCATGACAAATAAAATATTTACTAATGTTACTATAAATAAATTTCTTAAAATAAAAGATACCGTTTTACACAATTTAGAACTCATGTTTCCAAATATGTAATCTATTCTTCCAAATTCAAAACACATAAGTTTCAAAAAATTAATTTAAAATTAATTCTTAATGTCAAGAACACAAAAAACGTGTTTTTAAAAAATAATAACTATCAAAATATTGACACATGTTTATGTCCTATTTTAAAGTGATACTACTTATAATGAAAAACATTGAATTAAATGGTAAAAATATAATCTTATTATAATTTAAAACAAATTAAATATTTTACCTAATCATATAAATAAATTATATTTAAAGGCATTTTGGAAATAAAATGCAGTATTTTTCACTATCCCTTAAAAATGAAATTTATTAGAAAAATACCAAAATTTCATCCAATGTAAATTTAGATGTCCTGATTGTAAAAAGGAATTATATTTTGTCTAATTGAACATATAAAATGAAAAAAATAGATTTAAAATGGGTTCACCATCAAAAGGCGGCAAATAGATCTATTAAAAAAAATACTAGAGTGTTTATGCTTAAAATTAGATTCATTCACATTTTAATTCTCTAAGTTTTATTTGGTAAATGTAAATATATTTTATAAACATGTATAATCATATTTTAGTTAGTTCTGATCATTTATTCCAATGCAATGTCAAATAATTAACTACCATTTAAAATAATTTTATATTTTTATATATTTTTCAGTATGACTCAACATTGTGTGAATCATGAGATTTCAGGGAAACCCATTGTTGTGTTTCATGTACACTATCTAACCTAGAACCCCCATTAAAGTAAAATTAATATTTAATTCAAAAATATTAATAAATATGAAAATAACATATTCTTTATTTACTTGGGATGTTACATACTTCCCCCATTTTGGGAATTATGTCCCAACAATTCTATTCACTTATCAAATAAGTGGGGGTATTTATCTCTTATAGAATTTTTAGATTCTCACGTTGCCTCTTCAACCATATTGTTTTTTCACAAAACCATTACTTAATGAATAACCTTATTCCACAACACCTTCTCTCAGCAGTCCAAAATCCGGACTGGTCGGTCCTCATATGAATGATTTTCTTCCAATTGAATAACCTATGGACTCAAAACATGAGATGGATCCAGCAAATACTTTCTCAACATTGAAATGTGAAAAAAATTGTGTACCTAGGATAAAATGTGAGGTTAAGCCAATCTGAAGGAAACTAATCCAAAATTCGTCAGGATTTCATAGCTTCTAATGAACCTTATACTCAACTTCCCCTTCTTTCCAAAACGCATCACACTTTTACCAGGAGAAACATTGAGAAAGACATGATCACCTACCATGAAAGAAAGATCCTTCCACCTATTATCTGTATAACTTTTCTTCCTAATCTGAGTTGTTCTCATGTGATTTTGAATCAATTGAACTTTTTCTACCATCTCTTATACCAATTTTAGTCCCATCAACATCCTTTCGCCTACATCATCCCAAAAAGTTGGAGTTCAACACTTCTTTCCATATAATTCTTCAAATGGTTCTATCTGTATACTAGAATGAAAATTGTTATTTTAAGAAAATTCAACCAAAGAAAGATGTTGGTCCCAACTTCCCTGGAAATCCATTGATAAAGCACATAACATATCTTCTAATGTCTGAATTGTTCATTCTGACTGCCCATATGATTCTGTATGAAAAGATGTAATAAAATTTAATTTAGTACCCAACAAATTCTGAAGGCCCTTCAAAAGTTAGAAGTAATCCGAATATCACAATCAGATACAATAGATAGTGTAACTCAATTCAACCTGACTATACCTTTAACATACAACCAAGAAAGATGATCTAGAGACAAAGTATCCCGAACAGCTAGAAAATTAGAACATTTAATCAATCAATCAATAATAACTCAAATTCAATTATTACCTTGATATTTCATTGGTAATCCCACAATGAAGTCCATGGATATATTTTCCCATTTCCATTCTGGAAATGGTAAATGATGAAGCATCCTTTTTGGTAACTGTCTCTCTAATTTAACTATTTGATAATTCAAAACCTTCTTAGTAAAGTCAGCAACAACTCTTTTCATTCCATCCCACCAGCAATACTATTGAAGATCTCTGTACATCTTAGTACTGCCCGGATGAACTAAAAACAGGGAACTATGAGATTCACATAATAACACTTCATTAAATTGTGAATCACAAGGCACACATAATCTCTTCCCAAAACTATGAACACAATCATTATCAATGTTAAAATCAGTCAACTTACCCTTCTAAACCAACTCTACCTATTTCCTCAACTCACGTTCTTAATTATGTCTGATAGAGATGATTTCACTGACACCGGAAACAAAACAGAGGAGTTTCCTACACCAACAACTTCTATTCCATATATTATTAAATTTTTAATCAATGGATCTTATTCCAAACATAACATGGTTAATGTCGCATTACTTTTTCGACTCAAAGCATCATCCACATTATTTTCTTTTCTAGGAAGGTAATAAACCATGAAATAATAATCTGTGATTAATTCATGCCATCTCCTCTATCTCATGTTTAATTTATTTTGAGTAAATATATAATTCAAACATTTGTGTTCAATATATATTTCACATTTTACTCCATAAAGATGATGTCTCCAAATTTTCAAATAAAAAAACAACAGTAGCTAATTCCAAATCATGTGTAGTGTAATTTAACTCATGATGTTTTAAATAATGTGAAGTATAAGAAATTACCTGATCATTATTTATTATTACACTACAAAGTACTTTCAATGGATCATCACTGTATATAAAAAATTCACCATCTCTGGAAGGAATTACTAAAACTAGATCATTCACCAATCTTCTTTTCAATTTGGGAAAACAATAATCATATTCTTTAGTCAAAATGAACTTAACACCTTTTCGAGTTAACTTAGTCATCAGACTAGATAACTGTGAAAAATGTTCAAAAATCCTCTAATAATAACCTTCTAAACCAAGAAAACTATGGATATTGGTTATATTTGTGTTTCTTTGCTATTATTTGACAACTTTTGTTTTAGCAGGATCTATAGTTATGTCATTTCTTGAAATAATGAGACCATGGAATAAAAATTTTTGTAACCAAAACTCACACTTGTTGAATTTACAATACTGTTTTATTTATTTTAATGTTTTCAAGACAACCCTTAAATTACTTTCATGTTCCTCTTTACTTTCATAATAAACAAAAATATCATCAATAAATACAACAATAAACTTATCTGATAACTCATTGAAATTTCTATTCATAAGATCCATGAATACTGCAGGTGCATTGGTTAACCCAAGATGCATAACAATAAATTCATAATGGCCATATCTAGTACAAAACATAGTGTTAGGAATTTCTTATTTCATTACTTTCAACTAATGGTTCCCCTACCTCAACTCAATCTTCTAAAAATACTGAGCTCCTTGGAGCTGAAAAAACAAATCATCGATATGAGGCAAAGGATACTTGTTCTTAACAGTGATGTTATTTAATTCACTTTAATCAATTCAATGTCTCATTAAAACAAGTTTCTTTTTAAAAAACAAGATAATATCACCATATAGTGATGTTATAGGTCGAATGAAACCTTTATCTAATAACTCTTGCAATTGCTTCTTTAACTCTAAAAGTTAAATTTGAGCCATTTGATAAGGGGGTTTTGAAATTAGCTTAGCATCATGAACTAAGTAAACTGTAAATTCAACTTCTTAATCAGGTATTATACCAGGAAACTCATTAAAAAACATCAATATACTCATTTACCATTGGAACATCATTAATTAGAACAATTAATTTTTTTCCAACAATATGTTCATGGTAACATTCATTTTCATCTTTTACAAGTTTTTAATTTTCCTGATATGTTATCAAAAGGAAGGGTTTATTATTGTATACAAAATAAAATTCTTTCTAAAAATAAACCTCTTTAACTCTGAATTCAATATTATTATGATAAATAAAAATCTAATCCATACCCATAATAACATCAAACACTACTAGAGGCAATACAATAATGGTTTCATGTAGATTCTTACCGCACACAAAGACATTAAGGTTCTTAGAATTTCTTTTTGTCTCGACATTTCCTCCTGGTGTTTTGACCAAATGATTAGGATTTATATATTGTGATTGAATTCCAAATTTACTAGAAAACATCTCGGAAATGAAAGAGTGTGTAGGTCCTGTATCAAACAAAACAATGGCATAATTTGAATAAACAAACAGTGTACCTAACACTACTTCATTCAATGGCCCAATGTCTGCTGAAGTAGTTTCAGAGGATTTCATGATCCCTTTTTTCTAGTAGTCTGGCTTATTTCCCTCATTTGAGTTTGTAGTTGGACACTCATTTTCATAATGAACCATTTAATTGTGATTAGAACGTTTTACTGACTGTAAATCATATTTATTTCTTACCATTACACTGATCTTTTTTAGTATAATTATGAGCCTTATGCCCCTTTTTACCACATCAGTAGCACTTACCAGAAATACAATGAAATTCCCCATAATGCTTTTTACTATAATTTTCACAAACTATAAACTTAAGTTTCTTTCCATCAAATTTTTTTTAGTGTTCTTACCTTTCGTTTATCACCTCAATAACTTATTCTGTTGTTTTTCAAAGAACACCTGATCATCGTCAAACCCTATTTCCACCTTCTCTGCACATTGAGACAGTTTTTCTTAACTTTTGAAATCATGAGAACATAAATCCCATTGATACTTTGGATTTAGTCCTGAGTAAAAAATTATTGATTTTACTATCAAGATATTATATGAAATTTAGATCATACCTATCCAGTTGAGTGAATTTTGTTTCATAAGCAGCCACTAGGTCATCCACCTGCCAAAATTCCAGGAATGGTTTTTCTGCACTAAGATGAACCATCTTAAGAAAAACATTTCTCAAGAAACATAATTTTGAAATCATCCAAATCAAGAGCATTAATATCCTCACTATCCCTAATATTTTTCACCATTAACCACCACTGATCGGCTTTAGCTTCAAAATGGTAAACATGAAGACTATCCTTTTGATGTTATGAACACCCAATGAAATCAAAAATCTTCTCCAGTGATTTAATCCAACCCTCAATTAGCACATGGTCAGAAGATCCTATAAATGGTAGGGGATGATACCTCATGAAATGTTCCACTAATGAAATTTTCCTTTGTGTTTTATCTAGAAGATCTCGTGCATAGATACCACCAGGATTTATATCCTGATTCAAATGTTCCATCACTGGAACAAACTCCTCAGTTCCGCTTCCAACCATCTCAGGTTACAGATTTGGAATTTTGTTTTCCTCTTCATGTAATCCCATCAAAGCTTCTCTATTTCCTCTATGGAAAACCATTCTGAACAATGAAATATCTTAGGTAGAGCAACATGGTAATCTGTAAATGATATACCATTTTAATCTTAATATAAATTAATTTATGGATATTAATTTAACAATACCTTAACTCCTAAAGTTGTCTAAATTGACCTTTGATACCAACTATAATGACCCGGCCTTAAAACATTTCTTAATCTTGAATTAAGTTAACAATTCACATTGATGATATTTTCAAGTTTAGAGTTTTATAGAATTAGGTTATAACTACTACATTATACCTCAAATATTACAAATTAGACACTTCTACTCATTATCTATTCTTTTCATAAAATAAAAACTCTTAAAAAATAAAGAGAATTATTTTATTGATATAAATATTCTTGAATTATTCCTTTCTCTTACACTTCCTTATATACTATGAAAAATAATTTGAAAACTTTATATGAGTATAAAAATCCCAGTATGGGTTATAAAACAAGGAAAGAAAACAATAGTCTGTCAATACCTACAAGTCAATGAAATCATACTTTTCAAAATTTAACATACCAAGAAAGATCATAAGTTTTATGAATAACAAATTGATATCATAAATCATAAAGTTAACTTGGGGCATTCATAACATACTTATTCTCTAGTATTCACTGCTACATAGAGATTTACATTTTAAATACCCTTCACAGTATATTCCCTAAATATATTAGGAGAAATATTAAGGGTTACCTATGTCACATTACCCAATGAATTGGAGATATATCTCAGGCTCACCTTCCCTAGGTTTATCAAGAAACCTTCAGTATATGTAAACAATTCCCAAGAACCAAATCATATTCATAACACATAAAACAAACACAAAAGTAATATAACATTTCAACATTTCAATCACAATATATCATTTAAATATATTGACATAACCCTTACATTATCAAATCCATTTTCAATACCAAAATACATAAAAGATCATATGGTAATTATTTTCCTTTTAAAAATATTACATCTTGTTAAGGAAGCCAAATATCAAATAACACTCATGGCGTCGGAAAGGTCATTGTCACCCCATATGTTCAAAAAAACAGTCCCTTTTTCATTTAATAAAATGCCACGTAGAAAAATATTCTATTTGAATGAAACGAAAAGTCAAATGGGTTTATACACCATATAAAATAATGTTGTGTATAAATCAAAATATGCCTTAATAAATGGAGATTGAGACGAAGTCCCTTACCTAATGTCCGACTTGACTCGTTTGTTCTTTAATCTCCCAAATAATAAACTAAAGTTAATTTATACTTGATTAATAAACATTTTTCAGTTTATTAACCCTTTTATATTACTTATTACCATTTTATAAACATTACATAATCATTTAAGTTAATAACAGTCATTTTGTCGATATTTGGTACTTGAGTCAAAAATGAACATCTTATAATTACAATTTGTTCATGTGGTCAAAATTCCATTATCTCCAAAATTATATTCATGATTTAGATATCATATATATCGTATATATCTAGTATATATTTGTGTTAATAATAGTACATAACATTTGGAGATAAGAATTCAAATACACTGTTCATGGGGACTGTAGGTCATACGTACGCATGAATGCTACTTTCATTTCTATTTCACATATAATTGAATTAAAACATAATAATATATAGGTATATAATATATTATTTCATCAACCCCATCCTTTAAACATTCCACATGTGGTATAAACGAGTCATACCACTTTGAGGGGGCGGTAGTCCGCACTTCCTCAAATGAAATTCTCGTATTTACCCATTATAGAAACCATAAATGTATAATATAAATGAAAAAATACACAAGAATAGATATAATATAAATATAATATATATCACATATAAATATAGTTCCATATTAATGGCCACCATAAGAGGCAGTAGGAGATAATTTAACAATCATCATTTCATGTGGCAGTAGTTCACTGTCCACAGAAAAAGTATGTTTGTATCCATTAGATGAAGGTGTGTGGATGTGTAGTTAGAATCCTCGTCATAAAAACAATATATTATATTAAGGATAATATTTTTGTTAATAAAAATGTAATAAAGTGATTTTAGGGGTTGGAGAAAGAAAAAATAAAAGAAAATAACTTGAGAGAATATGTAACATTTAAATCAGGAAACTCCCTTTGGTTTTAATGAAAATGATTTCTTGAATTGACTTCTTCTAAGCGGAAGGATTATAAAAATTATATAGTGATGTTGGGATATTATTGTTTCATATTTTGGACAATCCATGTGGCTTTAGAGGTGTGTGTAATTCATTAGAGGTGGAGGATTTTTATAAGAGCAAGGAGGGGCTCTTTAGGAAGGTTTGAAAGTATTATTTTATTATAAAATTATTTTCGATTTCAAAAAGGCCAAAACTTATTTTATTCTAAGATAATGTACATAGATGTCAAAATAAAATCATCTAATAAGAATTGGACAGGTTTATGATATTTATAAATCCTTATCTTATTTATTTAACCCTTTGTTAACTTATTTAACTTTTACCATGTCCTCTTATATATTCATAATCTACGGTTAATATATTCACTATAATATACCAAGTGACCCAAAATAGATCATTTATGAAATTTGAAACATTGTTTCAGTTATTTGGCAGAATATCATATTTTTAGGATTATTTTATTATTTAATAAAATATTAATTATTTTAAAAACTCATTTCTATCAAATTATAAATTATTTATATTAATAATTTTAACAAATATAAAACAACTTTATTATTTCAAGAATCATTAATTAATTTAAAGACACCAAGTCATTATTACCCCTAAAATTCGTGGATGGAATAAAAAGCTTCAAAATAAATTTATTTTATTATTTATAATATAATTTATTTGAATCTTTTATTAATGAATCAATTAATCCATCACCATTGTGTCATAATTAAATTTATTTATTTAATATATAAAAATTATTACTAAAATACCATTATTTGGGAAATATTTTTCTATTTCAAATGAATATTTATTATTAAAGATATCACTTATATAAGCCCATATACAATTATTTTACTAAAAGATATAAGTTTAGGTTATTTTTGGCCTTACTTTAAATTAATTAATATAAAATGTCTTTATCACTGCCAAGTAGCTCCATGAGGTCCCACAATTTATCCAAGGATTCCCATTGTTAAAAATGTTTCATAAAATTATATTAAGACACATGTTAGGGTAATTTAGTACTATTATAGTATTATTTTTTACCTTTATTTACCAGATTAACCCTTTAACCATGGTAAATTAAATATTTCCTGAAATTACCATTCATAATGTCTAAAAATAAAAGTTACCTCATAACACAATTTTGACCTCCTGATTTCAAATATGGAATCAATTTTTCAAAATTCAAACCACATAAGTTTCATAAATTAATTTAAAATGAATTCCTATTATCAAAACAAAAAAAAGTGTTTTTAAGAAATAATAACCATCAAAAGATTGACACTTGTTGATATCTGATTTCAAAGTGAAATTACTTATAATGACCATAACTGGATTAAATAGTAAAAATATATTCCAATTACACTTTTAAACCAATAAAAATATAATCAAATCATATAAATAAATTATATTAAAATGTAGTTTGGAATTAAAATGAAGTATTTTTAACTATTCTTTAAAAAATGAACTTTATCATAAAAATACAAAAATTTCATTCAAAATAAATTTTTATGTCTTGATTCTAAAGAACATTTTTATTTTGTAAAATATAATATATAAAAGTGACAAAAGGTATATTTAAAAAGGGTTCTCCATCAAAATGTGGTAAAATGACCTTTCAAAGAATATTAGTGTATGTATGCTTAAAATTGGATTCATTCACATTTCAAGCCTCTAGAATTTATTGGATAAATGTAAAAACATTTAACAAATATGTATAATCATATTTTAGTTATTTGTTTTCATTCACACCATTACAATGTCTAGGCGATAACAACCATTTAAAATAATATTATAATATTATATATTTTTATTAGTATGATTCTGCATTGCGGGAAACATGATATTTCATAGAAACCAATTGTTGTATGTCAGGTACGCCATCAAATATATCATCCCATTTAAAGTACAATTAATATTTAATTCAAAAATAATAATAAATATGAGAATATCATATTCGTCTTTAATTGGGATTTTACAGTCTTGGGAAACGAATTGGGTAAAATTTTGATAACAATCAAAGCATAAGAGGTGTGGGGATATAAGGTGGTGAGGGGTGGTATTTATAGTAGGGGAGACGGCTATTTTTATATTAATTTATTCAATTTTTATTATTTTATCTCAATACTATGAATATTTATTATTCATGTGACTAAATAAAGTAACTAGTATATGTGAGTTGGAACAAAGGGTGCTTACCTCAGCCATAAATCATTCATGCCTCAATAATTCATGAATTTATCTTATACTGTAAATTACTGTATTTCATTGTTCACCAAATATTCTACTCTATTTAAAAATCCCAAAAAAGAAACATATCATTTTTTGACATGTATAAGTAAAATATGAAATTAATTTTATGATAATAATTTAATAAATATTAGAAATTTAATTTTTTTATTCAAATCATCTTTTCCTTTGAAAAATAAAAATTTAAAAATATAACTAATTTTATAACACATTGAATGATTAATTAAGGTCGTATAAAATTATATTATAATAATAATATAACAATGTATATAATTTTTTCATATATTTTAGGAAAATATATTTTATTTTATGACATTTTCATAACTACAATGTTTTAAATAAACATTTAATTTTCATAAAAATACCAACAATTATTTTATCAATTTTTTAAAAATAATTTACTTATACTATGTTATAATTCTATCATATATTCATTTAAAAGATACTAAAAATTTATTTTTAAATTAATTGATGAGTTTACTTTTATATTGGTTAGTTTACTATTCATAAGGGTCATAATACATTTCCAAAGGACATGTTACTATACCATTGATATAGGTTCCTTAATTTTTGAAAAAGCATCTTATTTCATTCATTTTTTATTTATAGAGTTTGTTTTGTGTTCATTTTTTGATTTTATGTCACTTATGTTATATGAAATATTTATAATAAGTTAAATTTCATAAATATAATTTTGATTCATTAGAAGCTATAAGTATAGTAGACAAATGATCTAGTCTATAGCCCCACATAATCCCTATGATACACCCATGATCCTCCATCTAAATTAATTACATTGAAAAACTTGACAATTTAATTAGATTAAGAAAGAGAAAAATTAAAATAATGTTGTTTTACAGTAATTCATTTTCATGATATTATAATTGAACACACCGTATAACATTATGCCCCAATGTTGATTGGTCAATGAATGTGTCATCATATTCTCACTAAATTTCAATTTTTGCTAACATCATATTCCCATATTAGATTAATGATAACAATACCATCAACATATTCTTATTATGAGAGGGTTTTTGTCTAAGTGAAGTAGATTAATTGAAAAAAAATACACATCATATATTGAGTATTACATATGATTGGGTAGAAACCATTTCACGAATGATTTTAACATGATGTCTAAAAGTGTCTGGGAAAATTTGGATGTCTGATAATTATCTTCTTCATGTGACTTATTCTATATCGACTAGTTTTTTTTACCCAAACATTATTATACAAGTGACATACCATCAGTTAATGAAACGATATAACAGATGATAATATGTGGATATAGTTATACCCTGAAAATTATATTAATATGATCTACCATATTCATAGTTATCTGATTATCATACATTGACATTGAGATGATACTTCTCTCAAATCAATATATTCCACTAATTGGATAGTTTATTGATTGTAAAACAAAATGAGGCATTCCCCAATACTAAATTATACCAGCCATCCATTTTATATTGGATATTTTTGATGTCGTTGTATTCATGAATAATGTAATCTATCCTCTGATGGAATGGTAGATAGTTAGGAATATAATAGAGGAATTCTTAATTTAGAGTACTAGGCTTAGTAATCCGAAGTATATTTTCTTCAATGTGTGTGATGGTGATAAGAATAAAATATTCATTCATGAAGTAATATAATTTATTTTCCCCTTATATATATCTAAGGAACAAATGATAATATTTTTCCTCTAAATAGGGATGGTTTTATTGTTTTTATATATCAAATAAAGAAATTAGAAGATGTGGATCTATAATAGATTCTTTAGTATTCACTGAAATTATAATGACAAAAATTGTGGTAGTTTCTATGTTATATGAAATTTTCCTCGATATTATAGTTGAGTATCATTATTTTTATGGATTTTATCAAATAGTTTCTATTAGATGTATGTCCATTTCAGAAAACCTTGTAACATGATATGGGTATGTTAATGGAAAAAATTTGTGTCTTATGTTATCATAGAATCTACATTGAATAATTCTTCATTAGTTGTTATATTGTGAACATAATTTTATTTGATTATGATAAGATCTTTAATTTCTTGATTAATGTGAAGGAACTATAAACATTGTTTTTATTATAGTTTATAATATCTATGATATTATACTCTATAACATGGAGAATAATTGGTAATGTAATGGATGATCATGTTATTAGTATCTTAGTGTGGAACTTCCTAATAGGGATCTATACTAGAATTATGATGTCCCAGCTAGAGTCTTTACAATGCAGATTAGTTTTTCCTCCACTTTCTGGTCTCACGGGTTCATCATATGGCCACTTCAGAACATGAAAAGTGAGATATGTTAGTCTAAAACATTAAATATATAAATAATTTGAAAAAAGTAGAATAAAATTTGTGTTTTTGTGGGTTTGGATCCACCATTAATACATGAGAGGTAACTGTAAAATGTAAACACTATTTCATGAACTATCACACAATTATAAATCTAAATTCCCTTTTATTATATGTATATTTAAATATTTGATTTCATAATTTAAGAATTTTATTTCATCAAAATAATATTTAGTTTTTAATTTATCAGAATGATATTATTTTAAAATGAAATTATTGCAATTTTGATGAAAATATTATTTTTAGGTTAATAGTGAAAATATATATTTTGTAAAAGAAATGAATTTTATGAAATCACATGGATGTAATAATAAATTAATATTCCAATAAACACTTAGTTTGAATACATATATATATATATATTACATGAATAAATATACATATTAAAATTTTACTTTTCTTTTATAATCCAATATATGATATTTTAATCATAAGTGATAATTATTTGTAAAAATAGATTATAATTATACTATATTGAAATTAAATTATATCACATTTTAAAATTTAATCTAACCAAGAGAAATTAAATTATCCTCAAGTATATAAAAATTACAACAAAGGACTATATTGGTTTTAATCATACAGGGTAAATTAATTTGGTAAAAAACAGTTATAGTGTTAAAATGATAAATTGGTTAAGGTGGAAAATATAACTACCTTTAATTGGTAACGTGATAAAAAAATGGAAATTGAATTTTAGAGTATTTAATTACCTTATCAATTAAACAGTACTATATTTATCACTTTTATCCACTTTCCTTGATAGTATTTCCCAATTCTTAAATAATTTTGGGTATTTACAAAAAATTTATTCTAATAGAGATAAAAATGGACCTCCCACCAAAATTTCAATACCACATATAAAATTACTTTTCCTTGAAAAAATAGAACACTATTATTTCCCATTAATTTTTTATATATTATTATATTTTCTAATAACATTATTTAAGCTTATTATATCCATTTTCAGTCAACAATCGAAAGAAATTCCTATTTTTTGTTTGCGATATATCAATTTTCAACTTCAAATCAATTTTTTCATTATTAAATATAGAGTTATAGTTTTATCATACATTAAATTTAGAATATACCTTAGGTGTATAATAAATATTATAATTTTATGTGAATTAATATTAACCACATGACCCATATTATATATGAAAAAAATGATTCATTTTTATGTGTCTACTACCACCAACATGATGAAAAGTGATATGTTTTCCTTCACCTCCAGGCATAGATTTTCAAAACGGATAACATTTAAATTATTTTTTATATAATAATAATTTTTAAGAACCATATATAATAAATCATGTTACTCTTTTTTTTATTTTATGAGTAAAATTTTATTATTTTCCAAGTGAACATAAAGGCAATAACTTCAATAATACAATATATTTGGTTTTTTTCATTTACACCTTTCAATGAAAGAAATAAAATGGGTTTAATGGATAAATATGACGTCAATTTCCCAATTTGGGTTATGAAATGAAAATATATGTAACATTTTAATGATAAATTTAATGACCAATAATTATAAATATTACTGTTTTATACTAGTATATTATGATGATAATTCTTTTATTCATATAATGTAATAATTTCATATACATTACCACTTTTTAAAAATACCATAAAATTGAATATAGAAAACTAATAAACATAATATATGATCATTATGAATCTATTATAATGTCAATATAAATAAATAACATTGAAACCATTAATTACTTATGGGAAATTTCATGTTAGGGTTAGTTTAATAATCTACATGAGTAATATAATGAAATTTTATCATAAATGATTACTTGAAAATAGTCAATCAAATAATATGATATTAATGTTTAAATAATTTTTTGTTATTTTCTACATTGATAACATTTATCTTTTTATTCAATACAAACCCATCTATCATCAAGAATTAATGAAAAAAACTTATTATAATTTCCATATTCATGTATCACTCGAAAAAGATAATGTAATTTTTAAATACATAAATTATTACAAATAATTATGAATAGTAAAATTACTAAAATAATAATTACAAAAAAAATATTATGAATGAATATAGAAATTGCTACTCAAAAAATTACTATAAAAAATCTAACTATAAAGACTCGATGGGTGACATTTGTAAAAACAGACAAGGTTTCATATAGAGATTCAATATTTATGAAGACAATTAATGTAATTGGATATTAATAAGGCTCAGAATTAAGTAATTTTAATATATGATATAATGATATAATATATAAATGTTTTTTGGTTGATGTTTGGTCAAGACGTAATAGATTTCCATCTCAAATTCCTCCCATCGAGACATGATTTTGGTTATACAATTTATTTCCCTTATATGGTGTATATAATAATAATTTGAGTTGTAATGTCAATAGATTACTTTTATTCATGGTATTTGAATATAATTTTTATTCCTTCAATTTTAAAATATTTTAATTATTTGATAAATAGTCCATAAGTGGGATTTCCAATATAAATTATCATTTCATCAAGAACTATTATATATTTAAAGGATATTTACCATTTTTTAATTTATACATTTCAAGACAATAATTTTCTAATATTTATTATTATTAATATTGAATTTAAATGTCTACACTTTTTTAACTCTCTTATTTTTTATTCACGATTTTATAATTCTATTATAACACTCAATATTGTCCATGGTAGAAAACTCATTCTAATTTTTCATGATGTAAATGTTCATTTAGTTTCCCCGAAAATAAATACCATTCTGGATACTAGAATATAAATTTTTCTATATATAACAATCACATAGGTGAAATAATCCCAAAAAATGATTTAATGTTGACCCATTCATCCTTCTAACATACGACAAGTGGGAAAATGACAATAC
Source organism: Viscum album (assembly GCA_963277665.1). Lineage (NCBI taxonomy): Eukaryota > Viridiplantae > Streptophyta > Magnoliopsida > Santalales > Viscaceae > Viscum > Viscum album. Next base: position 1,240,937,774 of record OY728130.1, on the reverse strand, counting down.
AACTCTCAAGACACTCCTATAGGATATGCTTTGGAATTTTAATATACTCTTTATAAACCCTGATGAAGGATTTCTCATTCCACTTCATATGAAACATTCAACTTTTAACAATAAAATGTAATTAATATACTATACGGATATCCTAACACATTTAATGTTCCCGTTACATTATATTTCAATAATATCATTCATATTTTTACTTTGATGATACCTTATATATTCTATGTTATTGGAGGGTTTTTCTCATTAGTATCCACATTATTATTATAAGAGCCTTGATAATTGAAATTTACATTTTTCAATATATATATATATATATATATATATATATTAATATATATTAATATGTTTTTTTTAAGTAGTTATTCTTCCTTGAATAGTATGAAATGCATTTTTTACTCTTAAGGTGAATTCATTGTTCCTAATCCTAGGTTGTGTGGGGTATAGAATTATATGCACCCTCATTGAATCAGTGCCTCTTGTGAGGCAAAATAGATTCATTTTTTTATTCCACATCCCATATTAGTATAGTGTATTTTCACAAGTTCATCAAAAAAATTAATTTATTCATGAAATTATTTATTTCTTATATATTAGATTATTTTATCATCAAATTGTTTATTTTTTAGTTTTTTATCAGTTATATAACATTTATGAAAGATTCTACAATAAAATAATCTTTATTGAACATATGATCTGAACCTTATGTGTTTCAAATTTTCCAAAAAACCTATATGTGACATATGATTCATTATTAAGGATTTAATGGGAGGGATAATTATTTTCTAATTGTGTGTAAATTTTGAATCATATGTTTTCATGTTTAATACATTCTAGTATCATGTGTTAAAATACTAAAAATAAATAGGATCCTTTAAAAAATATTATCTTTTAATAATAATATAATATATAATCTAGATACAGAGTTCAATAGGTATGATTATATCATTTGGTATGAAACTATATTTATTAGGAATCACAAGGACTAGATTTAGAGGAAACTTGTAAGGAAAAAAATAAATTATGAATAACCTTCATGTTTTTTTCTAAATTTATTGAAAATCTACTAACAATTGTATTTTTTAAATAAAATACATGTGATATTTATGTATTTCTCAATATAGGGATATTTTAAATAATTAGAGTAATTAAGATAGTATCAACACGTATGGATAATGTCACGACCTGTCCCCTGGGGCCCGTATCGTGACTACCCCACAGCCGCCTTCTATAGGACAGGGGATGTCGACTAGCACCAAAGGCCAAAATACCTAAACTAGGAAGACATTTCCTTTATAACAGTAAAAAAACACAACAGAGTATGCAACAAGAAGCAAAATGATAATTAAAACTATATACAAAAGATGTACCGGAAATTAAAAGGGGCCGGAAATACAAGCCCCACGGTAAAGTACGAGGAAAAGACAAAAAAGGTACAACTAAAAGGAAAAATAGCTGGAAGGTGTTTAGAAGATCATGGATCATACACCACAGATCCTACCTGAATGGTAGGTAAAGATATTTTAGAGACCGGAAGCTTTACGTACATGGAAATTACATTACTTTTTCGGAATACTTAATACCTAACAAAACCAGACACCAAAGGACCGTAATAGTTTACTGTCTTTGGAAACTCAGAATATAATCTTTTAATATTGGTGAAGGATCTTCAAAATCTCCCATAAAGATCTTCCCCTTTTGTTTTGATACCTAAAACCTTTCTTTATATCCTGGGAAAAAGAAACTATATAAAGGGTGAGCTCAAATTCTCAGTAAGGGTAAACATAGAGAAGATAAAACAATCCATAAATATTGGAATTCAAAAACATGAACATAAAATCTAAACATAAAAATCTCGATCAAAGACATAAATCTTGAAAGTATGTGAGGCATATATCATAAAGGAACATCAATAATGATAAAATATCATGGGAATAAAACATGTAATTGTGGAAAACCATTAAGCAGATGATATGATTTCCATAGTAGCCAAGGCATTGCTGGCAAGACCATCTTAGAGGACAAAGTCCCTTTCTAAATCGAGTTCACTCCTCATTCTAGTCCTGTATCACTGAACTAGATTAACTTACCATTCCATCCATGTTTATCTCATGAGATATAAATCTTTACCCAATGCATTAGAGGTAGATATAGGTCCCACCCATCTCATAATGAAATCATTCTTACTTGTTCCACAATATAAACATAAACCATTCATAATAACCTGAAGAGTAAAAATGGGTTTCATAAACATCATCCCATAATAACATAATCCATATAAAACAAATGGATACCATTTCATCATAATAAAAGTGGAACCATGTAAATCATAGAGACATTATAATTGAAACATACACATATGAAATAATGTCATCTTATATGGAAAATGGTTTTGATAAAACACTTGAAATAAATTTTTGAGGAAAATATACTTGCTTCTTTAAAATCATTTTCATTTCAAAAAATTCCATGAAATTTTAAAAGAAAATTATTTTGTTTAAAATATTAATAAAATCTTGTAGAGTAAGCTTCATGAAAATGAGGCGTTATGAAACCGTAAAAATCCGTTGATGCCGTATAAGTTAAAAAAACATTCTTCTCATACTTTTGTCGGAAAAGTCAAAAAGTACCTCATATGGTAAACAAAAAAAAGATTCCTTACAAACCATGTAGTAAAAGTCAAAAATGGGTAAATAGGACTTTAAACACACATGAAAGCATTTTTATAGAACATGGACATGAATGATAAATATAACCCTCGTAAATACTTACGTATAAGCAATCTCGGATAGAAAACAATTAAGATTGTAACATTATCCCTTACCTTAGGTCCGATATGCTTTGTACATATCCGAACCTCATGTATAATGATTTAAATAATGTCATTGACTTATTACATAATCATATCCATTGTTATGATATCATATATGGTTCACTTATGGATTTATATTACCCATTCTTTTGTAAATTCCATGTTAAAGAGCGTTTTGGGTAAAATCGTTTCATTTGTCGTCCGTGTTTTGAATTGTAATTATTCATATGATTACATAGATCAAGATTAATTAATTACAGAATATAAAACATGATTTATATATAATATATATTTATAATATAAATATATATAATAGATTGATAAATGGAAATAAATACACCGTTCATGGAGATGGTAGGCCGTACGTATGCATGAACGTTTTTTTCGTTTCCTTATTGAATTGAATGGAATTAAGTAGATGACATACATATATATATATAAATAAATCCATTATCATTATCAAGTCATATATTACATTATTATTCATTATATATACTTAATAATCATTCTTGAGTGGTTAACATGGAGAATGAATCTCATCACGTCGTGGAGACGGTAATCCGTACGTACGCGCGAGCGATGATATCGTTCCCATATTTGTTGAATGGAATTGGAGTGAATGATATAATATCTCAGAATAAGTATGATATTTCAATAATCATATGTAGTTATTATTTACACCATTATACCCATCCAAGTAAGGTGGTGGTGGAAAAACATATTACACCACGGCGTGGAGACAGTATTCCGTACGTACGCAGGCGCAGTGATTTCATTTTCCGTAGGATGGATAGAAGGTGAAATGAGGTTGTTTCATATTTATAATAATATATAATTATATGATAGATTCTGATGTTATTACATAATTATGAAACCACTAAATAATAGGAAGTATAAGAAGAAAGAAACTTGAATGAATCGATAGAAGGTATTGCCTCTTTGTCGAAGTGCTTCCGTTGATCTTCCTCTTAGGGCAATAGAGTTGGTCTTTTGAGAATACCAGTACCTATATAAGGTCTCTAAGGAAGTGGGGAAGTGAAATGGGCAGAGTTTGGCCGACCTTCAAGTCTCAAAATGGTGTGAGGAGGAGAGGGAGGAGGTGCCCTTTTATAAGGGAGGAGAGGGGCACCTTTGGAATCCTCAAAAATATTAGTTTAATATAAATTCAATCCCCACATAAAAACCTCTAAAAATGACTCAATTAGAATATTAGATGAGATAGGGTTTCCATACCATCAATAAATAAAATTTATACATTTTTGGATATTATTTTAAACCTTATCATTTGGATTTATCCTTATTTAATCTATTTAAATTTATTTGTGGTAATAAAATTGTAAATTTTAAATGTTTATAAATAATCACTTATGTGTTGTTAATTTCAATAATTGGATACTTTATAACATTTTATACTATATGAAGTTTAATTTATAAATTTTAAATATTTCTTTGATTTTTATAAAATTTTATAATATGTAATTTTTATAAAATAACAATAGTGTCAATTTTGAAACTATTAATTTGTATGAATTTAAATAAAATATATACATAAGATATGTTCGAAATAAAAGCTTTAATAGATTAATATCATGTAATATTTATCTAGAAAATTAGTGGAACACATTAAATAGTTCATATAATATTTATTTCAATATTTTTGAAACCTTTTATTTGGTATATCTCTTAATAAAATAATTACTACAACATTTTTGTATAATTATTTAATATACTTATTTGTTGCATAAAAATTTAAAATAAAATCCTATGATGAATATAAATATAATAACTTTCATAATAATATTCTTAAATAAATTTATAATCTTAAAATTAAAACATTTAAATTGTTATATTTATTAAATTATCAAGGTGACATCTTTGACATCAATTAAAATAATATAATATAAATGTCATAATCGGTTTCATAAGGTTCAAAATGGTCCAAAAATCAAACCTCAGATGATTGGGGTATATATATACTCGACCAGTAATGTTTGGTAAAGTTTCTGGTCCTTTTGATAGATATTGTTATTTTAATAAAAACTATATTATTGACTTTTTCACTAAATAAACAATTTCTGCATCACTATTGTGTCACCATTAATGACAATTATTTAATCCCTAAAAATTCTAAATAAATTCTCATGATGTAGATAATTTTGTTATATTTCGGTATAATATTTATTTTCTAAGTTTCATGAAGGTTATCACTAAATTAAAATTATTATACTTATAAGTTTTAAGAGAGTGACATGTTGTCACTTTCTTTGGTAATAATAATAATTAAATTATTTTCACGGTCAAAAGACCATAAAATGAATCTAATACGACCCTTAGGTGATATGGGTCTAATTTTAGTCATCCAATATAATTTTGTCATGTGTTAAGGCAATTTTATAATCTTAGGTTTACCCTTAATTACACGATTTATCTTTAACTAAAGTAAATAAAAATTACGGTAGTTACTATTCATAGTGCCCAAAAATAAAAAGTAGCCTATTAACATATTTTGGACCTAATTATTCCAATATGGAATCCATTTACAAAAATTCAAAACACAGAAGTTGCATTAATTAATTTAAAATTAATTCCGCTATTAAGAAAACGAGTTTTAAAAGTTAAAACATTGCAAAAGATTGAAATGATTTTACCAATGAATTCAATGTAAAATAAATTCTAATGACATAAATTATATTAAATGGTAAAAATATATTCTATTTATACTTTAAAACCATTCTATATCATAATTTAACCATATAAATTATTATGATGAAAAAAGTTGTTTTTAATTAAAATATAGCGTGTTTTTACTATTCATTGAAATATGAAAGTTATCAGAATAATATGAACATTTTATCCAAAGTAAATTTATATATCCTAATCAAAAAGAAGAATTTTATTTTGTCAAATTGAACTTATAAATATTTCAAAAACTAGATTTAAATTGGGTTCGCCATCAAAAGGCGACAAAACTGCATTTTTTGAAAAATAATTATTTTACCCGAAAAATTTATTTTGTTCACATAACATGTTTTAGAAAATCTGTAAGATGAATAATAATGTTATAAAATTCAAAATTTATTTAATAATATAACTGATAGTCCATAATAATATTATTACAATATATCATTGCTTAGTGAAACCCGGTATTGCGTACAACACATGCTATTGAGGAAGGTTGTGATTGCATGTAATGAAATCCAAGTTAGGGTTGCGTGTAGTGAAAGACTCCTTTGTTGTTGCATATAACAAAATCCAACCATATTTCATTTATACATTGAATATATATATATACACTCAATGTTGTGTAGAATAACTACTATCAAACAAACTTGAAATTGTGTGTAACACGATCCAAGATTAGTGTTGCATATACTGCAAGCTAATACGGTGTTGCGTATAGCGTAAGATAATCTTGGTATAGCGTACAACAGAAGATATGAAAGAAATTAAAAAGAATGTATCTTATAAAATTTTGGGTTGTTACATTCTACCCCCCTTAAAATTAATTTCGCCCTCGAAATTCGTCGGGGTTATAAATCATTTACAGTTCATAGAAACCCACATCGTAAAAAGGAATACTAAAACATAATTTTAAAAACTAAAGTATGAAACTTAACGATAACCAAAATTAACTCATCACTGGGTTTCCATATAGGAGAACATAGGTGAAAATATTTATATGGAAGAAAAATCTAACCATGATGTTCTGATGGAGAGTGGTAGAGAAAATGGCTATGAAAAAGCCAACAATAACAAAGCCATAAATTTGTGATGATTTAAGGTACCATCTGATTCATTGGATATAAGGACATTAGGACAAAAAAAATTTGTATTCAAGATCATTTCGATAAAGTTGAAGAATTTTTTAAAAGAAATAATTTCTTGATTGTGGTACAATATTACTGTTGTTGGTGCGTTGAAAAATTTCCACATCGTCTCTTATAGAAATGAAGTTGAATTTTTCTTCCATGAAGTATTAGTAGATCATGTGATAAGATGATAGGTCATTCCATCTGTCTTAAACAAAAGGATAGTAAAAGTTATTAAATAAACATAAGTCCATATATAGTGAGATTAATCATATATAGTTCCTAAAATGGACTTATACTTCATATATCATACCGCTTAATATAATAAAACTCGCTTTTACTAACCAGGGACTTCCTATAGGCCAGTGGTAGCTGATAAAGGCCTGTCGCACTTCGGTTGTGTGTTTGATTCCCACAGCCTTGTCCGTCATGATGAGTTGTCGCCCATTCTTCATGTTTTCCCTTTTCTTAAACTACACTATTATAACATTCCATCAATAATATCGAAAAAAGTTTCTAGCCTTAATTAATACTAACTTATGTCCAACATAATTCCTTCCAATCTTTAGGCTTTTCTAAAATACTTCTGTCCATGCTCATAGTATAAAGAAAACAATTTCTAGAAATTTCATCTATTGAGCATGTGAATACTATCATTTATCCCCCATATATCATAAAATATATCTTGTTGGTCACATTACAGACATGTGAATACCTTAATCATGTATTCTCTTGAAAAATAAATACCCATTGAACCTTAGTGAAAACATGAATGTTGTCAAAAGTTAACTCTTTCCACATACCAAAATACCAAAATTTCTATATACTCAAACCATGATATAACATTGTCCTTATATCAATCATGAGCTCATTAATACTATAAAAAATCTCATTATCTTCTTATCCCTTCATTATGCTCATATCATCTACTTTCCATAAATATCTAAATAACCTTTCATGGTTACTGGAAAAATATACTTTCAAATACTTTAGGAAAAACAATAGTGTAACAATCATTATTTGTGTCTTTATTCCATAGTACCATTACCTATACAACATAAATCAGTCCACTAACTTCTTAAACCATTGACTGAGCTTCAACAATTCTTTCATCTCACAGATCATTTGTAGTCTATTCATCATCATCAACATAAATATACCCATACATCTATGTTGATTCTCTTCATGAGACTTTCCCTTAGGGAATTGGTTTGCATAATGTCCTTACATTCCACATTTAAAACATTTAACCATTGTTGATGTCTTATCAATACCGTTATCCTTGTCCACGGTGTTAACTGATCATTTTCCTTTGAAATTACTGGCTTTGTGTCCTTCTTTTACACAACCAAAGAATCTTCCAGTTCCTTTGAAACATTCTCCTTTATGCCTCTTCCCACATGACTTACATGAGGGAAATTGAACTTTCTTTCCTCTATGATCATCACTAAACTCCATCTTTATCTTATTATCTGAGTCAGGAATCTTACCAAAGTTGATATTATTGATCATATTATGATATTGCTGATTAGGAATAACAACAATGTTTCTCCTTCCAAATTCTATTTCATTTGGTAGCTCATGAATAATTTCATTCCATTTTCCATCATATCCTCTATTATCATGAATCCACCTATTTCCAGCCATTTTCTAAAACCCAAAAAGAATAGTGTGAGGGGCCAAAATCGTAATCAAGGGGCATTAACTTCAATATATAACATATTAGGTTTAATTATAATATTGTTACTGTAATTCTAGGAATATAGCCTATACTTATACTTAACCTTAGGGACATCCCTAGACATACCTTAGAAATATCTCTAGGGATCTCACTAAATTTCTCGCATCCTAGTTTCCAAAGGTTGACTAAACCGAACCTCTGATACCAACTGTAGAGACTCGAAGCTTGAAGTACATGTACATAACATTACTTTTGTGGAATACATAATACATAACAAAACCAGGCACCAAAGGGCTGTAATAATTTAGTGTCTTTGGAATCTCATAATATAATATTCTAATCTTGGTGATAGATCTTCAACATCTCCCATAAAGATCTTCCCATTTTGTTTTCTTAACTAAAACCTTTATTTAAATCTTGGGGAAAATAAAACATATAAAAGGTGAGATCAAATGCTCAGTAAGGGTAAACATAGAGAAGATAAAAAAATCCATAATTATTTGAATGCAAAAACTTGAACATAAAATCTAAACATCAAAATATTGAGCAAAGACCTAAATCTTGGAAGTACGTGAGGCATATATCATAAAGTAACATCAATCATGATAAAATAGAATGGGAACAAAACATATAATTGTGTCAAACCATTAAGCACATGATATGATTTCCATAGTAGCCAAGGCATTGCTGCCAAGACCATCTTAGTGGACAAAGTCCCTTTCTGAAACAAGTTCACTCCTCGTTCCAGTCCTATATCACTGAACCAGATTAACTTACCATTCCAACCATGTCTATCTCATGAGATATAAATATTTACCCAATGCATTGGACGGAGATATAGTTCCCACCCATCTCATAATGAAATCATTCTTACTTGTGCCAGAACATAAATATAAACCATTCATCATAACCCAAAGAGTAAAAATGGGTTTCATAAACATCATCCCATCATAAAATAATCCATATAAAACAAATGGATATCATTTCATCATAAGAAAAGTAGAACCATGTAAATCATAGATACATTATAATTTAAACATACACATATGAAATAATGTCATCTTATATGGAAAATGGTTTTGATAAAACACTTGAAATGAATTCTTGAGGAAAATATCCTTTCTTCTTCAAAATCATTTTCTTTTCACAAAATTCCATGAAATTTTAAAAGAAAAGTATTCTGTTTAAAATATTAATAAAATATTGTATAGTAAGATTCATGAAAATGAGGTGTTAGGAAACTGTAAAAATCTGTTCATGCCGTATAAGTTAAAAAAAACATTCTTATCGTACTTTTGTCGGAAAAGTCAAAAAGTACCTCGTATGGTAAACAAAAAAAAGATTCCTTACATACCATGTAGTAAAAGTAAAAAATGGGTAAAAAGGACTTTAAACATACAAAAAAACATTTTTATTAAACTTGGACATGGATGATAAATATAACCCCAGTAAATACTTACGTATAAGCAATCTCAGATAGAAAAACAATTGAGATTGCAACATTATCCCTTGCCTTAGGTCTGATATGCTTCATACGTATCCAAACCTCCTGTATAATGATTTAAATAATGTCATTGACTTATTACAGAATCATATTCATTGTTATTATATCATATATGGTTCACTTATGACTTTATATTACCCGTTCTTTTGTAAATTCCTTGTTAAAGAGATTTTTTGGTAAAATCGTTTCATTTGTCATCCGTGTTTTGACATGTAATTATTCATATGATTACTTAGATCATGATTACATAATTCCAGAATATAAAACATGATATATATATATATATAATATATATTAAGAATATACATATATATAAAATATTGATAAATTGAATGAAATACACTGTTCATGGAGACGGTAGGCCGTACGTACGCATGAACGTTTTTTTTCATTTCCTTATTGAATTAAATGGAATTAAGTAGATGAAATACATACATATATATATATATATATATAAATAAATCCAGTATAATTATCATGTAATATATTTCATTATTATTCATTACATATACATAATAATCATTCTTGAGTGGTTAACATGGAGAATGAATCTCATCGCGTCGTGGAGACGGTAATCCGTACGTACGCACGAGCGATGATATCATTCCCATATTTATTGAATGGAATTGGAGTGAATGATATAATATCTTATAATCAGTTTGATGTTATAATAATCATATGTAGTTATTCTTTACACCATTATACCCATCCAAGTAAGGTGGTGGTGGAAAAACAGATTACACCACGGCGTGGAGACTGTATTCCGTACGTACGCACGCGTAGTGATTTCATTTTCCGTAGGATGGATAGAAGGTGAAATGAGGTTGTTTAATATTTATGATAACATATCAGTATATTAGGGATACTTATGTTATTACATCATAATGAAACCACTAAATAAGTGGAAGTGTAAGAAGAAACATACTTGAATGAATCGGTAGAAGTTATTACCTCTTTCTCGAAGTGCCTCCTTTGAACTTCCTCTTAGGGCACTAGAGATGGTCTTTTGAGAAGACCAGTACCTCTATACGGTTTCTAAGGAAGTGGGGAAGTGAAATGTTCAGAGTTTGGCCAATATTAAAGGCTAAAAATGGTGTGAGGAGGAGAGGGAGGAGGTTCCCTTTTATAAGGGAGGAGAGAGGCACCTTTGGAATCCTAAAAAATATTAGTTTCATAAAAATCAAAACCCCACATAAAAACCTCCATAAATGACTCAATTCGAAAATTAGATGATATAGGGATTTAATATCATCAAAATATCAAATTTAGACATGTTTGGTACTTATTTTAAACCTTATAATTTGGATTTATCCTTATTTAATCTATTTAATTTTATTTGTGGTAATACAATTACAAATTTTAAATGGTTATAAATAATCACTTATGTGTTTTTAATTTCCATAATTGGATACTTTATGACATTTTAGAATATATAAATTTTAATTTATAATTTTTAAATATTTCTTTGATTTTTAAACAATTTTATAATATGTAATTTTTATAAAATAACAATAGTGTCAATTTTGACACTATGAATTTGTTTGAATTTAAACAAAATATATACAGAAGATATGTTCTAACTGAAAGCTTTAATAGATTAATAACATGTAATATTTATCTATAAAATTAGTGGATAACATTAAATAGTTCATATAAAATTTATTTCAATATTTTTAATACCATTTATTTGGTATAGCTCTTAATAAAATAATTACTACAACATTTTTGTATAATTATTTAATAAACTTATTTATTGCATAAAAATTTAAAATAAAATCCTATGATGAAGATAAATATAATAACTTTCATAATAATATTCTTACTTGAATTTATCATCTTGAAATCAAAACATTTAAATTGTTATATTTATTAAATTATCAAGTTGACATCTTTGACATCATTTAAAATAATATAATATAAATGTAATAATCGGTTTTATAAGGCTTAAAATGGTAAAAAATATACCCTTGGATGATTATCTTATAGATATACTCGACCAATATTATTTGGTCAAGTTTATGGTTCTTTTTATAGGTATTGTTATTTTAATAAAAACTATATTATTGATTTTTCACTAAATAAACAATTTCAACATCACTATTGTTTCACCATTAATGACAATAATTTAATACATAAAAATTATAAATCAATTCTCATGATGTAGATAATTTTTTTTTTTTTTGGATAATATTCATGTTCGAAGTTTCATGATGTCTATCACTAAATTAAAATTATTATACTTATATGTTTTAAGAGAGTGACATGTTGTCACTTTCATTGGTAATAATAATTAAATTATTTTCATGGTATATAGTCCATAAAATGAATCTAATCTGACACTTAGGTGATATGGGTCTACTTTTAGTCATCCAATATAATTTTGGAATGTGTTAGGGTAATTTTATAATCTTAGGTTTACCCTTAATTACCCGATTTATTTTTAACTGAAGTAAATAAAAATTACCATAGTTACTATTCATAGTGCCCAAAAATAAAAAAGTAGCCTATTAACATAATTTTGACCTACTGATTCCAAATATGGAATTAATTTTTCAATATTCAGAACACAGAAGTTGCAGTAATTAATTTAAAATTATTCCCGCTATTAAGAAAAAGAGTTTTAAAAGTTAAAACATTGCAAATGATTGAAATGATTTTAACTATGAATTCAATGTAAAATAAATGCTAATGACATAAATTATATTAAATGGTAAAAATATATTCTATTTGTACATTAAAACCATTCGATATCATAATTTAACCATATAAAATATTACGATGAAAAAAGTTGTTTTTAATTAAAATATAGTGTGTTTTTATTATTCATTAAAATATGAAAGTTATCAGAATAATTTGAAAATTTTATCCAAAGTAAATTTTTATATCTTGATCACAAAGAAGAATTTTATTTTGTCAAATTTAACTTATAAAAATTTCAAAAACTAGATTTAAAGTGGGTGCTCCATCAAAAGGCGGAAAATTTCATTTTTTGAAAATTACTTATTTTACCCGAAAAATTTATTTTGTTCACATACCATGTTTTAGAAAATTTGTAAGATAAATAATAATGTTATAAAATTCAAAATTTATTTAATACTATAACGGCTAGTCCATAATAATATTATTACAATATATCGTTGTTCAGTGAAACCCGATATTGCGTACAACACATGCTATCAAGGAAGGTTGTGATTGCGTGTAATGCAATCCAAGTCAGGGTTGCGTGTAGTGAAAGACTCCTTTGTTGTTGCGTATAACAAAATCCAACCATATTTCATTTATACATTAAATACATATATATACACTCAATGTTTCCTAGAATATTAACTATCAAACAAACTTGAAATTGTGTGTAACGCGATCCAAGATTAGTTTTGCGTATACTGCAAGCTAATACGGTGTTGTGTATAGCGCAAGATAATCTTGGAGTAGCGTACAACAGAAGATATGAAAGAAATTAAAATGAATATATCTTATAAAATCTCGGGTTGTTACAGATAGCCTCCTCAGTGCTCCACATCCATCCGTCTCATCCGGGTACTGACTCGTTGTGAGGTCCACCTCCAGGTACCATCCAGTACTTGTTCTCTCTCCCTTGGTCAACATTGTCCAATGTGTACATCCAACACAACGAGGTGCGGGCATAGCCCATGCAGGGGTTAGTATAACGATACTCAGAAGGGACCCCGAGACCATCAAGGTCTCACAAATTCATACAATGATAAACTAAAAAGTATGAAACAACGGATATCCATTACTTAGGTATATGCCCATACATATACTTATGTTATCTAGTAACTCATCTCAATCATGAGGAAAACACAAACGTCATTGACTCAACTCAAACCAAGATATTCATTATTGAATCCATGACTACTGGAGAACTCCTCCTCTGTCGTGAATAGAGGAACTGTCATGACACCAAGGCGCTTCTCAATAACATTGGATTGTTGAGGTACTCCTCCTGTCGAGTACCGCAGGTCTGCTGCCAATTACCAAGCGCTCCTCCGATGTGGGTCTGTCGCCAACTACTAGGTGCTCCCCCTAATAGCCTGTAGAGGTACTCCTCCTGTTGAGTACCACGGGTCTGCCGCAACCTACCAGGTGCTCCTCCACCATGGGTCTACCACCAACTACCAAGCGCTCCCCACTGGGCTAGTTGAATCGGTCAAGTATTCATCAGGTCTGTCAGCTACTAGGTCTCCACACTCTGTCTGCTCATCCCTGGAAGGATCTGATTCCTGAGCGACTAGAAAAAACTCCAACTATCATGAATTCTCATGTAGAATTATCTCAAAGGTCCGTCTCAACAATGGGATTTCAACGCAATAGATGACGCGTAACTCGGACGTCCAGTCTGTATGTTATTGGAATTTTCATTCCAAGATCCCTGTTGGTTTTAGGTTAAAACCAACCTAAGCATACCCCAACTATATCCAAACCTAAAGTGGGTTATTCTAAAGAAACTATCTCTCTCTTAGCTTTCCGTCACCGCAGACAGTTCGTCGATCGGACCCCTATAGTCCAAGATGCGGGCTAAAAGGTGTAAATGGGCCCTAGCTTGTCCGGGTCCGGTCCGACGTGGTCCAAACCAGTGTCTAACCCAGTCTGTGGGTCCAACCTGGTTCAAGGGGGTGGCCCGGACCAAGGTAGCCCATCCCGTGGCAGCCTGGCCCACGGTGGCCTGGCCCGAGGAAGCCCAGACCAAGGCGGCCTTGCTGGTGGCAGTCCGGCTGGCCACAAATGGGAGGGGGTGTCGTGCCCCCTATTTCCGATCCAAACCGGTGCTGGGTTCCAGTTAAATTTCTCCACGGGACCCTTCGGGTCCCGCCTTTACTGCGGACCGGCGGCCGGCTCAGCCGGCCGCCTTGGTTTCTCCACCGCGGCGCGACAACGCCGCGATTTTGCTGGTCTCTGCACGGTGCGACGGCGCCATGCCACCTCTGTCACGGCCAGGCCTGGCCGCGGCCTCCCGCTCCTCCGCAAGGCACGACGGTGTCATGCTCGTTGTCCGACCATCGCGGCCCTCCTGGATTCGGCCCTTCCTCTTGGCACGGTTTGATGACACTATTATTGCTTGCCTGGCCAAGAATCAGTTCTCAGCGCGGCATGGTGGTGCCACACCCTTATGGCGACCCGGCGGCCTTGTGATGCCAGCTTTCATCGCATATGTCTCATTGTTGGTCTCCAAGTGTACCGCCTCCATCTTCATCAATCAAGAACCAACAACAGGGGAGGGTTGCGCCATGATCAGGAAGTCCGAACCCTCCTCATTAGGGTGATATCATTTAGTTCTCAAAGCACACAATATACAACGGGGTATGGAGGGTAATATTCAATTGTAAAATAACCCCTACCTCGATTGTTGCTCATTGGCGGCGGAATGAGGTGACGTCGTCATTGGCGACATTCTTCATGGGAAGTGTCTTCTCTTTTGACCCGAATGAATTTCGTTAAAGATGTCGTGGGTGTTCTTCGTGGGTATCATTTTCCTTTCTTTCCCCAGTTGAAGAAGGAAGAAGATGGTGATATTTCTTTGTGTCCTTTGTTGAGAGGATGTTCTCTCAATTCTTCTAAGGCTCTACCAAATAATTATGCCAACCAAAATAAAGTAATATCATAACCTTTATTTTAAATGATTGACATGAATTAAAATGGATTCAAATAAATAATTAATGACCCATTGATTAATTTATGTGGAGTGGCACACTTATGAGGGAAGGTGAAGAGTCTCCCCCACATAATTGGGGGTTGCAAGGAGTTTAAGGGCGTTAGAGGAGTTAAGGAGCTCGGGTGGGCCCCACTATCAACATCCTCCCAAGGGAGCTTATGCTTGGGTGAGCCCCATCACCATAACCTCCCATGGGAAGTTAAGGTGTGGTGGATTCCAACTCTAACCTCTCCTTTGAGGTTTTAACCACAAACAAATAAAAATAAGCTAACTCTTATTTCTATTTAACTTAATTAAAACCCCCAAAATCTAACTTCCACTCTCTTTAGAACGCAACTGCAGTGAAGGTATTCTTAAGCGAATACCGGGATTGTGAGTTCAACTGTACCCTCAGATTTCAATTCTGTGCACTGGTTCAAAAGTTATAAAATCCCGCTCGTACGTTTATTGAATGTATCTGAACAAAACTTCATAAATTGATTCTGGGAATACCGAGCCCCAGAATCCAACGCTGTCAGAAACTGCAGACTCGTAGAATTCCCATGTATTTAAGAAAAAAAATTCCCATGGAAATTCCAGTTCTTTACATTCTCCCCACCCCAGGTCTTTACGTACCCATAAGCTACAACTTGAACTAAGGGAACAAATGGGGGTAATGAGCAGGCATATGAGCCTCCCACTCCCATGTGCTCTCCTAGAGGTTCTCATGATGCCAACGAACGCACACCAAAGGTATCGACCATCCACGTAAGACCTGCTGTTGTCGATCCTCAATCTCCACTGGAACCTCTGTGAATGTCACCATGTCATTGATGTCTAGCTCCCCGTGATCGATGATGTGGGATGGGTCATGCACGTATCTCTTCAGCTAAGATACGTGGAGGACGTCTTTCACCCGGTGCAATAGAGGTAGAAGAGCTAAGCGGTAAGCCACCTCACCTACTCTGCTGAGGACCTAGAAAGGTTCTATGAACCACGAAGATTACTTTCCACCTCGGAAAAATCTCTGAAAACCTCATCGAGGTGAGACTTGTAGAAAAACGTGGTCACCATCCTTGAACTCCAGAGGTCTCCATATCCTGTCATCCTATGACTTCTACCCACTCTGTGTAGTCTTTATCAGCTCCTGGATGATCTTCACTTTCTCTGTGGTAGCCCGTACCATCTCTGGTCCCACTAGTGCTAACTCCCCTAGGTATGTCTAGCACAATGGCAATCTTAAGGTTCGACCATACAAGGCCTCAAAAGGTGCCATACCGATGGTGGAGTGATAGATGTTGTTGTAGGAAAACTCCACCAAAGGTATGTGATCCTCCCAGCTATGACCAAAGTCCAGGACACATGCACGGAGCATGTCCTTGAGGGTCTGGATGGTCGGCTCTGTCTGGCCATCTGTCTGAGGATGAAAGGCGGTTCTCAGATGTAGCTGCATCCCGAAAGCCTCTTGCAACCCCTTCCATAGCAAGGAACTTGACCGGGTGTCTCAGTCGAAGATAATAAAGGATGGTACTTCATGTAAATGCACTATCTTATGCACATAAAGGTGTCCCAAGCTCTCTACTGAGCCCTGCTCTCTGATCGGTGGGAAGTGGGCCGACTTGGTGAGTCGGTCAACGATCACCCATATCGAGTCGTGACTCCTGGATGTATGTGGAAGACCCATCACAAAATATATGGATATCTCATCCCACTTCCACTCTGGGACCTCTAAAGGCAGAACCAAGCCTGCGGGTACCTGGTGCTCTGCCTTCACTTGCTGACAAGTGAGGCACCGTGAAACAAACTCAGCTACCATCTTCTTCATACCTGTCCACTAGTGCTTTCGTCGAAGGTCCTGGTACATATTCGCCACTCTTGGATGTACCACTAGAGGGAAAGTGTGTAACTTCCTCAACACTTCCTCCCAAAGTGAAACTGGTACTAGGGTACATCCTCTGAAAAAGATGACGTGCTCCCCACCTTCAAAAAATCCATCTGGTGTCTGCCCTATAGATATCTGAGCACGTCGCGTCTCATAGTCAGCGTCTCCATGCAGCGCCTCCCTAACTCACTGAATAAGTGGAGGAGTGATTGTAAGATACTGAAGATAGGCTGCTCCATCCCTATCCACAAAGGATATCTATAAGGCAGCTAGCTACTATGTTGCCTCTCCTAGCAGCTGAATGCCTGATCTTATACTGAGAGCATGCACAAAAACATTTCCATTCACAGGAGTATAGAATATCTCAAAGTCATATTCCTAAAGGAACTCAAGCCAATTCCACTGTCTCAGGTTTATGTCCTTCTGAGAGAATATATACCTGAGACTCTTGTGATTAGAGTACATGGTAAAATGTTCGCCCATAAGATAGTGTCGCCACATCTTCAAGGTGAAGACCACTGCTTCTAACTTCAAGTCATGGGTAGAGTAGTTATGCTCATGCTATCTCAACTTCCGAGAACCAAACGCGATCATAGCTCACTCCTACATCAGGACACACCCAAGTCCGGTCCCCGATGCATCGCAGTAAACTACGTACCCTATTCCCTCCTCTGGAAGCCTCCAGATGGGGGAACTATTCAGCTTCAACCTCAGCTCCTGAAAGCTCTATTGTCATCTCTTCAACCACACGAAGGGTTTCCCCTTCTTCATCAAGGCTGATAGTGGTGCTGAAACTCTGGAAAAGTCTGGAACGAATCTCCGTTAGTATCCATCCAATCCCATAAAACTCGGTACCTCTGCCACACTCTTAGGTGTCTCCCAAGCAAGCATTGCATCAATCATTGCTGGATCCACTACAACTCCATCCTCTGAGATGACATGTCCCAAGAAGTGAACCTCTTGAATCCAGAACTGGAACTTCGAGATCTTCCCATAAAGCTGGTTCTCTCAGAGTGTGTCCAGTACTACCTATAAATGGTAGGCATGATCCTCCTCAGTGGTCGAGTATATCAGAATGTCATCGATGAAGACTACAACAAAGCAATCGAGGTAAGGCTGGAAGATCCTATTCATGAGACTCATAAACACTGCTGGAGTGTTGGTTACACCAAAGGGCATAACCAAGAACTCTTAGTGGCCATACCGACAGCTGAAGGACATATTCGGCACATCCTTGTCTCGAAATCTGATCTGGTGATAACCTGATCTGAGTTTTATCTTAGAGAACCATTGTGCTCCCTTTAGGTGATCAAGGAGGTCCCCAATCCTTGGAAGTGGGTACTTGTTCTTCACGGTCACCTATTTCAGGAAAAGGTAGTCAAGACAGAGCCTCAATCTCCTGTCCTCCTTCTTGGCGAACAGAATCGGGGATGCCCAAGGAGAAACACTAGGCCGGATGAATCCCTTCCCCTGCATGTCCTCTAGCTGTACCCTCAGCTCACAAAGTTCAGTGGGAGCCATACAATATGCTGGAGTCGATATCGGTTCCATCCTGGGGTATAAGTCTATGTATAAGTCTACCTCTCTATGAGGAGGTAGTCCTAGTACATCGTCAGGGAAAACATCCACGTACTGGTCCACCACTACAGGATAAGTCAGACTCTCCACATCTAGTGCTCTGAGGGTAAAGCAGGACAACTGGTGAGTGATCGGCTACACCCTCCACCGAGTATATCTGTCCTGTGTTGCAAAGGCTCCCTTCTCACTGGTGAAGTTGAACCTGGTCCCATCCGTGTGGACATAGTGCACATTGCACCTAATAGAGTCGATCTTAGCATGGACTGTAGATAACCAGTCCATACCCAAGATGACGTCATAAGGCCTCGACGCTGCTACGTGGAGATCCCAGCCAAAGATCTCACCTCCTAGAGTAAGCTTACACTGTCGGCACCCGTGAATAATCATCAAGTCTGGTCCCGTAGGAGTATCTATCCATAAGGATCGAGCCAATGGCTCTATCGGAATCTCCATGCTCCGAACGAGGGTAGTGGCTATGAAATAATGACTGGAACCTATGTCTATAAGAACTGCAGCTAAGGTGGAATAGACCCAGATCGTACCTTGAATCATCTCTGGAGTTCCATGGTCGTATGCCTCAACTGCCTAAAGCTGAGCTATCCCATGTCCACCCACTCCCTGCGATTGGGGTGGACCTCCTGGTGGTGGTGGTGGAAACACCCTAAAACATCATCCACCACCTTCTGCTCGACCAGCTCCTCTGCCACGTCTGCCTCCACCCTGAAGACCTCCTAGATCGAATATTTTCTTCTACATGAGAGGTCCCACAACTGACTACTGATTGTCTGTACAGAGGGTCGGACAGTCACATGCCATGTTCCCCTAGTCGTTGCATGAGTAACACTATCTGCTCCTGGCATGGTCACTACCCCAGAAAACTAATCCAGAGGTGTGCAGTTGACCACCTGTAGGTCGGGTCCTCTTAGACCTCTGGGTCATCTATCTACTGATAGCTATAGAAGACTCCTTTGTAAGTCGACTAGTATTAGGTCTCGCTGCTTGTGACTGCTCATCAAGGAAACTCTCTACCAGGAGGGCTCACTCTAACAGCCCCGCCTACGTCAGGATGCTGAGGGAGATCATAGAAGCTCTGATCTCTCACCTGAGCCCCTACTCGAAGGTCTGAGCCCTGAAGAATGGGTCATGTACCATATTTGTAGAGTAGAGTGAGAGTTCAGTGAACCTCACTTAGTACTGTGCTACTGTCATGCTACCCTACTGTAGATGAAGTAGCTCCTGTATTTGTACCGTTCGAAGGGTGGTTAGAACAAACTTTGCATGGAATGGGCTCTCGAAGTCTGTCCAGAGTAAAGTCGCCTCATAATGGACCTAAAGCATCAGGCTCCACCATCTACCTTCTACTGCCTGAAGGAGACTGGCAGCAAGGATCACCATGTAGTCTGCTGGTGCCCCGACTAGCTTGAAAACTCTCACCACATCCTCCAGCCAATACTCAGCCGCCTGTGGGTCCGTCTCTCCCCAGAACCGAGGTGGCCTCTAGCACTGGAACTCATGCAATGCGGTCAAGCATTATGCATCGTCTACTGCTGGGGTTGGTGGCATCGGTGGCCAATGGGTGGTGGTACCACTAGTGCCTCCACTAATGCCTCAACTGGAAAGGGGCCCTGAACCGAGGCCTCATCACTCGGTGGGCTGTCAGAGCATACGACTATAGGGGATCTAACTGGTCATCTGTGGGGAGGCATCCTGAAAGAAACAGATGTGACACAGTCAAAAGATTATACCTGGTAAGCTGACATGGTTGAGCTGACTTAAAAAAAACATTTGAAACACACACACAAACAGTTTATTTGTGCACTAAGTCAAAAATTAGTAGTCAGGGTCCTGGTGTACGAATACGTCAGCTGCCACACCAAAACTGGACTCCCTGAACTAAAAAACACACTCGGTACCCTTAACACTATTTCTTCATAGAAAAGAATTATCAGAGTCATGAGTTCTGTGGTAGAACCGACTCATCTAATACCAATTTGTCACGACCCGTCCCTTGGGTCCCATATCGTGACTACCCCAAGCCCACCTTCCATATTAAAGGGGCTAGTGACTAGCACCAAAGGTGAAAATCCCTAAACTGGGAAGATATTGCCTCTATAATAGTAAACAAACACAATATAGTATGCAACTGGAAATAAAACTCTAAGTAAAACTGTATACAAAAGATGTGATGGAAAGTTAAAAGGGCCAGAAATACAATCCAAACATTAAAGTACAAAGAAAAAAAACAGGTATAACTAAAAGGACAAATAGCTGGAAGGTGTCTAGCAGCTCCTAGATCATCCACCGCAGATCCTACCTGATGGGTAGGTACATATATCCTCCTCATTGTTCCACGTCTTTCAGTCTCTTCCGGGTAACGACTCATCATGAGGTCCACCTCCAGGTACCGTTCAGTCCTCGTACTCTCCGCCTCAGTCAGCGTT
This sequence comes from Viscum album, assembly GCA_963277665.1. NCBI lineage: Eukaryota > Viridiplantae > Streptophyta > Magnoliopsida > Santalales > Viscaceae > Viscum > Viscum album. The sequence continues at coordinate 1,240,916,417 of OY728130.1, read as the reverse complement.
GTCCGACATCTACATCCAACAAAATGAGGTGCAGGCTTAGCCTGTGCAGGGGGGAGTATAACGATACTCAATAGGGACCCTGAGACCCTCAAGGTCTCACAAAATCCAATAAGGATAAACCAAAAAGTATGAAATAATGGATAACCATTACTTAGGTATATTCCCATACATATAACTAAGTTATCTAGTAACCCATCTAAATCATGAGGAAAACAAAAAGGTCATTGACTCAGCACAAACAAGGATTTTCATTTTCGAAACCATGGCAGCTGGAAAACTCCTCCTCTATTGTGAACAGTGGGCATGTCGTGACACCAAGGCACTTCTCACTGACCTTGGACTGCTGAGGAACTCCTCCTGTCGAGTACCGCAGGTCAGCTGCCAACTACTAGGCACTCCTCCGCTGTGGGTCTACTGCCAACTACCAGGAACTCCCCCTAATAGCCTACAGAGGTACTGCTCCTGTCAAGTATCGTGGGTCTTCCGCCAGCTACCAAGCGCTCCTCCACCATTGGTCAGCCGCCAACTACCAGGCACTCCCCACTAGGCTAGTTGAATCGGTCAATCAGTAGTCAGGTCTATCAGCTACTAGGTCTCTGCACTCTATCTTCTCATCATTGGAAGGATTTTCTTTCCGAGCTACTGGGAAAAACTCCAAATGTTGCTAAGTCTCACGTAGAAGTATCTCAAATGTCCGTCTCGTCAATTGGATCTCAACACAACATACGGAGCACCAATCGGATGCTCGATCTGTAAGTTATTGGCATTTTCATTCCAGGGGCTCGATTGGTTTTTAGGTTCAAACCAACCTGACCATACCCCAAATGAATCCAAACCTCATGTGGGGTATTCCAAAGGAACTATATCATTCTAAGATTTCTGTCGCCATAGACGGTTCATTAATCAGACACTCGTAGCCCATGATCTGTGCTAAAAGGTGTAAACGGGCCATAGTGGGTCTGGGTCCCGTCCGACCCAGTCGGACCGACCAGGCCCATCCCAGTCCAAGGGGGTGGCCCAGCCTGAGGGTGGCCTAGCCCGAGTTGGCCCAGCCCAAGGTGTCCTAACCCATGGCAGCCCAGCCCATGGTGGCCCGGCCCGAGGAAGCCCGGCCAGAGGCAGCCCAGCCCGAGGCGGCCTGGCTGGTGGCGGCCTGGCTGGTCGGCCTATGTGGCCTAGCCAGCCACATGTGGGAGGGGGGTGCCGCACTCCCCTGTGTCTGATCCGAACCAGCACTGGGCACCAGTTCTGTTTCTCCATGGGACCCTTCTTATGACTTAGTAATGTTGTATGTATTGACCTGTGATTTAGGTATATGAATTTTTAGATATTATTTACTTTTGATAATCATATTTTTTTCTTACGAATACTATGTTTTTATTATTACATAAGATCATTTACAAATATCTCTCATGTTAATCTTTATATAGCATCTAATCTCGTCACTTATAATGTTTTAATTTTTCCCTCACTTGTTAATAATGGAAATAATTTTGATAATTCTAAAGGAAAATATTATTTAAAAAATGATTTCATAGAGGTTAAAGTGTTAATAGAAAGGATATTTTGATGAATATGTACTATATTTACACAAAATCATTATTATTCCCAAGAATGATAATTAGGGGGATACAATTAATAATCATTTAAAATGATGTAATATTTAAGTAAGAAATTATTGAGGCACCTCAATATAGATTATGTGTCACACTTGTGATATATGTTTCAGGTATTTCTCTATTTTATTTTGGTTTGTCCTTTTCCATGTGGTTACATTTTGAAATTTTAGAAGAAAATGGATGTTTTGGGTTGGTAGATTCATGTTCATGGTTGGCACATGGTTAGTGTTAACTATGCACCCACCCAGGAAACCGTGCTGTTGGAGACAAAACCTACTACATGGCTTCTGTATATCTATGTGCTATGGACCATGTAACCATGCGAGGTTCTCTATCTGGAAATAATTTTCTTCATGGTTACTACTCGATTTCTCAAACCATGTGGACTAACCATGTGGATCTGCCAGTCAATTAAAAATTTAGTTTTTATTCTCTCCCCTCTTGGGTTTAACCTCTATTTTATCCTCCCTCAGTTTATCCTCTCCTAGGTGCACCTCTCCCTCCTTCTACCTCTCATGGTGCTCAATTTTTGTGATGAATTTGGTGTAGGTCTTCCACTAATTTTCAAGTAACTGTCTCCTCACCTTGATTCATTCTCCAATCTATGGTTTTCTATCTTATTTTATGGGGTTTCAAATTGTTTTTCAATAGGGTTTTGATTTGGAGATTCCACCATTTCATTTAAGTGTTGATCTCCTTATTTGGAGCTTAATATTCCTTCCTCGTAGTGTGGTTGATGTGTGGCCAGAATTTCACACTGAGTTTTGGGGTTTTCTTCACAAAATATAGGTGATTTTGTGCTTAAATATTTATTGATGATATTACTTGGCATTATTGTTTTCTATAACTTTTTTTTATAAATTATTAATGTGGTGTGAAATTAGTTATTGAGGAGTTTGATTATTCAATTGATTTTGAAATGGTTTTCCATATTAAATTGGTGAAATATTGATTTAGGCCTTTGTGGTGTTCATTTGGAATTTTATATTAAATGATTAAATGTTTTATTAATTTATTTTTATGTTGAAAATCATGGTTGGAAAATGTTTTGGAGTGATTTTGGGTTTAAAATGGTTTTTAGTCTAAAAATGGTTATATTTGTGTGTGTTGTGCCTTGTTTGGATTGTAAAATAAAAAGGTGGTAACCTGTGTATGGTGTAAAATTTTTATGAGCACTAAGGGAAGTTTGGGTATCTAGGAGGGTAGAGAAGGACTAGTGAGATGTTGATTAGAAAGATTCTATGACTTAGTTTCACTTAGCAGGATTGGTGATGACAACACTAACTAAACATTTATAGTGATTGGATACCACTATGAATATTGGATGATTCACTACTCTATTGCCTTGTGCATGAGAACGCGGAGGGTTATGGTTCCTATATTGCTTTAGAGCGAAACATGAGGTTCTATATTCCCAATTACTAGATTGAACCCATATGGACTCTCTCATGTTTAGTTCTCTTGACTATGTTGCACTTTTCATCAGCATACAGTGGCATTTGGGTGACTTCAAAGGTGAAAGTGATTTGTTTAAAGATGAATTTCTTTACAAGTCATTATATGAATGTTGTTTCCTTTAAATTGTTTTCGTAACTTCCTTTCATCTACTTAAACTTTCAAGATAATTTATCTTTGAAACATTTAAGAGCATGGAATCCTTTTGGGTGGAATCCTACTAGCAAATAGCTCACACCATACTTACACATTTGGGTGTAAGGTAACACTGTCATGTTCGATGGAGGTAAAAGTAATGTTTTTGGTGATGGTAGTTAGGGATTCTAGTGATCCTATTGGGCAGTGTTGCAACGATATCTTGTGGGAGATTCTCCCCTTGCATTGTGGTGGTTTTTTGAGATAGTTATTTGGGATCCCTTTTTTTAGAATCTCTATTTTAGTTTTTATAAGTATGTAGACTTAAATCTGAAACCTTGAAAATGATTTTTTGGTTTGGTTTTCTAGATTTTTTTTATATGGTTAACTATTTTATATTTTTATCTCTAGATAAATCATTTTTACTTATATTGATGCTCAAGCACTTTTTCAAGATGTGGATATCAAGAACGCCCTTTGGGTCATTCTGTGGACTGTTTAGGGTGTCAGGTCATCTAGAGACCCAACTTTATTCGTAATAAAATGGTATCAGAGTAGGTTTGGATCATTGGGTTATGTTATTTGGGATGAGTTTGGATAGAAAAGATCTAGAAATGTCCTGGATCAGAGTTCCAATTGTGAATACGGTTCTTGGATAGTGCACCTCGTGATCGACCTTGAGTTTCCATGGGATGTCGGGATTCGTGCTTGACTTCTCCTATAGCTGGAACATACAGGTTGTAGACTATATGTGGACATAGGGTGTGGGTGAAGTGTTCTTGTTGTTTTGTTGCTACATAATTTTTGGTTTAATTATTGTTATTATTCTAGAAGAAAATTTTCATTCCATATGTTTTAATGAAGTGTGTATGTGGTAGTTTCATTTTATAGCCACTTGAATCCCTGGAAAGTTCCCCTGCTACCATGGGAAGAAACCATAGAGATTTCTCCCTCAACCCTTTATCAAAGGATGGTAGATGTTGTGGTTAGAGTTGTTCAAGCTCTAGGATAGGGAGTAGGTCATGCTTCTATTCCAGTTAGATATGTGGACCCTATATCTCAAAATGATAATGCCCAGGAATTCCTGAATAATAAACATCCTTCTTTATGAGGTAGTTAAGAGTCTTAGGAATTGGAGGAATGGATCAAGGAGATATAGAATATGTTCATGTTTTCGAAAACTCATAAATTGGTTAGGTTGAAATATGCATCATTTCTGCTATAAGGTCCCAGTCATAGGTGGTGGGACTCAGGGATGTAGGCTGGTAGCATGAGCATATTAGATGGAAGGGTTTCAAGGAAGTCTTCAATGACCAATACTATCCTTAGTTCCTAGTGTATTCTAGATACTAGGAGTTCATGTACCATGTGTAGGGGTCCATTTAGTGATGGATTATGCCAACCATTTTATTGAGCTGGTTCGTTATGCCCCTAAAATAGTCTCTAATGAATATATGAAAGCCAAGAGAATTAAAAAGTCATGAGGCTAGATATTTACTCTCAGGTCTTCCTGTTCAATCTATAGACTTACGATGATGTGGTAGACCAATCTTGTGTGGTGTAGATTGACCATAATGGTTGGTCAAGTTCCTCTAGAGCCATTTTGGTTATGGGAATCGACATTTCATTAGAAAAAGATGATGAAGCATGATGATCAACGGAACAAGGGTGGTGGTACCTTAAGTCATTATTTTAGGAAGCCTGCCTTTATAGCTTCTTATGTAGGGTCCATCATGTTCCACCAATGTAGGACGGTGGGACACACTTGTACATATTGTACATACCCTCCCAAAACCTATCATTGATGTGGAGAATTTGGGCACTTACTATGCTTCTGTAGAGAAAAATGTTCTTAATAGTGAGGTGCATGATTAGTGGCTTCTAGGGGAATGATAGAATAGTCAGAAACATCCGGATAGTGGGATCTCAATTTGGTGGTTGAATGAGAAGGACCAGATCTCCTTCTGGTTAAATTCAACTCATGAAAGACCCTCATGCCAGTGTTTTTTTTTTCAGATTCATGAATATACCATGAACCTTCATGATGTGGAGTAGGCCCTAGTGGGACATGATTTAGGGTTCTCAACAATTCTAGGTAAAATTATAATTTAATATAATATAGCTATAGTTTTATTTTATATTGGGGCATCTATGTATTTTATATCTATAGGTTTTGTGAACCTGTTGAATTTTCCAACAGCGTTTTTTTCTATAGTGATGGAGTTGGTGATGCCAGTGGGCAAGAATCATGGGCAGGGTCTGATTTCTCTATCGTCTGTGCTTTCTGTATCAGGGGTTGAGATGTAGTGGGATTTCCCTGTTCAAGATATGGACATGCTTGATGTGATCCTCGGAATGGATTATATGGTTCTCTTATAAGGGAACATTGATTGTTATCAGCAGAGAGTTAGTTTCATGGAACATGATGGAAGTTCCCAGGTTTTCCTTAGATAATAGAATCATTGGTTGGGTCGTGTTAGGCCTCTACTCCCAAAATTGGTTAATCATTATCTTTAATTATCTTTGTTCGTGATAGAGGATGATGGTGGTTCTCTTGAAGGAGGATTACCTCATGTGTTGAAGGAGTTCCTATATTTATTCCCATATTATTTTTTAATGTTATCACCATAGTGGGACATAAAGTTTTAAATCGATTTGGTGATGAGTACACAACAAACATCTCTTCCATCATACCACATGGCCCCCCACCAAATTTAAGGAATTTAATATACAGCTGGAATATTTGGAATCCAAAGGGTTCATTTGTCCAAGAGTATTTGTTTGGTCCACTCCAATTCTTTTTGTAAATAAGGATGATAGATCTCTTTGGTTGTGTGTTGACTTCCAGAAGATTAATAAGGTAACCATTAAGAAAAAATACTTGTTCCCCTAGATTGATGAATTTTTTGACTAGATGAATGCAGAAAAGTTGTTCTCTAAGATTTAATTGAGTTCGGGTCACCACCTTATCAGTGTGGAAAAGGAAGATATCCCGATAATGGATTTTTGAAGCAGGTACTTCCATTTCAATTATTTGGTCATGCCTTTCGGTTTGAAAAACACACCATAGGTCATTATGAAACTCATGAATAGGTTTTTCCACCAGTATCTCAATTTATTCATTTTGGTATTTTTGTATGATCTCATATTCTATTTGGGATATGAAGAATAGCATGAGGACCATTTTCAGGTTGTGTTTGGAACCTTGTGAGATATTTTTCATTATAAAAAATTCTCCAAATTCAATTTCTGGATCATGGAGGTGAATTTTATGGGCCACTTAATTTTGAAGAAAGGTGTTTGTTTTTACCCTGAGAAGATTAGTGTAGTTATATAGTGGCAACATCCAAGGAAAATGTTTGATATAATGAGTTTCTTCAACCTGGTGGGGTATTATAGGTGGGTTTTATTTTGGTATTTCTCATGCCTAGCTTCTTCTATGTCCACACTCACCAAGAAAGGGGTGAATCTTGAATGGATCCTAGAGTGTCAAGTGTCCTTTTGAAGAGATGAAGTGGTTGTTGACCATCACACCCATGTTGATTTTTATGGAATCATGAATGGTTTATTTGGTTTATTGCGACACTTCATGTATGAGTCTCAGGTGTGTTCTTATGTTGGAAAACTGGATAGTGACATATGAATCTCTCCATCTTGGAACCCATGAGATGAATTACCCAACCCCTGACTTGTATATAGTAGTGGTGATGCATTATTTTATGAAATGTCATCACTACCTATTTGGGGAGAAGATTTTGGTTTACTCAGATCATAAGAGTTTGGCCTACATATTCTCTCAGAAGGATATTAATTTGAGGAAGTGTCGTTGGATCAAATATTTGTAGGGGTTTGACTATGATATCGTCTATACACCAGGAAAGTGCAATGTGGTGGCTGATTAACTAATCCAAAAAGTTCAAGAGTAGACCTTGAGGAAGTCCAATGTTGAGTGGAAATTCATGGGGTGCTTTTCCCAAATGCATTTGGAGGCCATGAAGCACAGTGGAGGTGCATTCCTAGCACGTGTGCCGTTGGATCCATCTCTTTTGGAGCTAGTTCAAATAGAGTATCCTGGTGATGAACTATTTCAGCGATGTGTGTTTTTTCCCCATTGTGGGGATAAATCCTCTGATTTTCCATTATCTCTTATGGGTATTCACTATTTCCAGGGCCACGTTTTGGGGTCGTTGTCTCTATGGAAGGTGGTGATGCAGGATAGCCACCAGTCTCAGCGGGTCATCTATCATTTTTCTAACAAGATGTATTATGATTTATGTCAGTAGTTAGGGTGCCTAGGTATGATATGATACACAAAATATTTTATATAAAGGTAATATACATGCTAGTAGGTAAAATAATGTCAATAAATGCTTAGTGGTTTTCACCATCCATTACCCATTACTACTTAGAAGTGGGACGAGGTCACCATGGACTTCATTATTGGTTTACCTCATACACCTCGATGAATGAATTATATTTGGATAGTGATTGACCATATGACCAAATCATCCAGCATCATACTGATTAGGGATTCTTCCAAATTGGATGAGTTGGGCCAATTGTATGTTCAAGAGGTGTTCGAACTTCAGGTTTTTCGGTGAGTGATTATTTCAGAGAGAGACCCATGCCTTACCTCTCACTTCTATGAAGTAATTTAAAGGTATTTTTGTTCAAAAATTTAGATGAGAAAGGCATACAATACTCAAACGGATGATCAAATAGAGAGGGAAAATTAGATTCTAAAAGACATGATTTGTCCAGGATTTTTGGACTTTAGAAGTTCATGGGATAACCATTTGGGATTGGTTTAATTTTCCTATAATAATAGTTACTAATAATATATTGGAATGGTTCCATTTTAGGTGATATATGTTCGGCATTGTCAGCCTCTTTTATGTTGGACTGAGGTGGGTGGGACCTATATTTTGGGACTAATTTTGGAGCAAGAGATATCTGTGAATGTCAAAACGATCAGGCATCAATTATTAAAAGCTCAGAGTCTCCAAAAATCATTTTCCAATTAGAGGAATTAGTATCTTGTGGTCTTGGTGGGTGTCTAGGTATTCCAGAAAGTGTCCCCTCACTTGGGTCATCATTGTTATGGGAATGAAATTTATGATAATACCAAGGTATGTCATCTGCTATGAAATCAACAAATGGATTGGAAGGGTAGCATGACAGTTAGCTTTTCCTTCTCAGTTGACATTGATTCATGACATGTTTCATGTCCACCAATTGAAAATGTATAATCTAAAACTGTCTCATGTGCTGAATTGGGAATAATTGGAGATAGATCATGATTTATCAATGTTTGAATATCCAATACAGATAGTGGATTCTCAATAAAGGGTTATTAATGTTAATTCTATTCAATTGTTTTTTTCCTTTGGAATAATAAGAATGATATGCGTGAGACTTGGGGGGAGAAAGGCATGGGTCGAGCAAAAGTACACATTTCTCTTTTCTAATCTTGTTTCAAGTTGACATTCTGAGGGTGGAAAGTTCACAAGATGGGGAGAATTATCACATCTATGATTACATTTTTATGGTTTTTTCAATTCTATTTTCATCTATCCTTTTCCCTGGGGTTTAATTTTTATATTTTAGAAGAAAATGGTAGCTTTGTATGGGAAGATTCTTATTCAATGTTGGCACACAGATATTGGTCGCAATGTGCCCACCAAAGAAACTGTATGATATGAGATAAAACCTCTTACATGGATTTTTCATGGACATGCAGCATGGTCTAGGTAAACATGTAGAGTTATCAATCTTAATAGAATAGATTTCAGGGTTACAACATGTTTTCCAAACTGTGCAGACTAAAAATAAGAATATGACATGTCATTAAATTTTTTGTTTTTATTTGTTATCCTCTCAGGTTTAACCCCAAAATCCCCCAATTTTCCCCTCCCTCAGTTATTACTCTCTTAAGAAGGCCTCACCATCCTTCACATCCCTTGAGGCTCAATATTTCGGCAGGATCTGGTGTTTATATTCCATGAATCATCCAATAATTCTCTCTTCTCTTTGTTTTCTTCTCCAATTTAGGGTTTTATGTCTTTTTTTGGGTTTTAATATTTTCTATCACTATAGTTATGATTTTAGGATTCCATCATGAACTTTATGGGTTGATATATTGATTTTGTTCTCAATATTCCTTCTACATAATGTGGTTGAGGTGCAGTGAGAATTTCACACTAGGTTTTTTGGTTTTCTCCAAAAAGGTAGGTGATTTCATTCTCAAATTTTTATTGATAAATATACATGTATTTCATATGTTATTTATCATGTTGTATAAAATATAAATGTGGAGAAAATTTTTTTTGAGGAGTTTGGTTATGAAATTTATTTTTAAATAGATTTGTCATGTTAAATTGGTGAAATGTTGATGTTAGACTTTATGGTGTTCTTGTTGAATATTTTATTAAATGATTTAATGTTTCATTAAATGTTTTTTGTTACAATAGTCAGGGTTAGAAAGGGTTTTGGTGTGATTTTGGGTTTAAAAAGGGTTTTTAGTGTGAAAATAGTGATTTTAGTGTGTTTTGTGCCTTATTTTGTTTGTAAAATATAATTTTGGTGACATCTATAGTGTGTAAAACGTATTTGAGCACTAAGAGAAACCCAGGTATCATGGAGGGAAAATAATCAATAGTGTTCTAGTGATTTGTAAGTTTCTATATCCTGGTTTAATTTGTTGGGATTGATGATGGAAAAATAAAATAAACATTGATGGTTATTGAAGACCACTAAATATTGGATGATTCTCATTTCTTGTGGATCATGCCTAAGGATGTATACGGTTGTGGTTCCTATACCAATTTACACTAAAAAAATGTTTTATGGTCCTAATTACTAGATTTAATACATATGAAATCTCCAATGTTTAGTTCTCTTGACTATATTGTAGCCACCATTGGCATGTAGTGGCATTTGGGTGACATCAAAGGTGAAAGTGTTTTGTATAATGTTTTATTTCATTAAAATCATTTATATTAAAAAAATTCCATTAAATTGTTATTGGAACATCCTTTAATCTACTTAAAGTTTCAAGAAAATATATCATTTAAATGTTTAGAGAATGGATTCCTTTTGGGTGGCATTCTACATGGAAATATCTCAATCCCTTTATACACCTTTGGGTATAAGAAGACTTGGTTATGTTTGATACATGTATGGGTAAAGCTTTTGTAAATAGTGGTTTGGTATGATATTGGTTCTCTTGGGAGGTGTTGCGTCGATGGTTTGAGGGAGATGCTCCTCTTATCTTGTGGTGGTTTTTAGAGACAGTTTTTTTATCCCTTTTGATTGAATTTCTATTTTGGTTTGTATTAACTTTTAGACTTATATCTTAAACATTCTAAAGTCTAGTTTTTTATGGTTTTAAATCATTGGTTTATTTTATATTGTTTATTGTTTTATATTTTTAATTTTGGTTAAATCATTCCTACATGATTGTATTGAAACCTAGGCACTTGTACCAGCCTATGGGGATTGAGAATGCCATTCGGGTCTTGATGCGGACCAGGTGGGGTGCCCCATCAGATGGAGACTCAGATTGGTTTGTGACACTGTGTATAATAACTATAATGAAGCATTGATCATTTTATTAATCAGTTAATTTCAATCATTTAAAGTGGAATGATCTTGTTTTCCATCTATTGTATGGTCATATAATTTCATGAACCCCATTGGTATAAAATGATATCTATCTGACATATGTATTTAGAAGATTTCAAGAGGATAAGATGTTAGTTGATCATCATGGGAAGAACACTGTAATAAAGGGTAGAATAGAAGGATTGAAAGTATCACATGTGATAAAAATGGGAAGAAACATCTTGATGATTTCATAATGGAAATAATAATTTTTTTCAAGTGTGAATATAATTAACAAGAAGATCATGAATCCCAGGAAAAGAAAATATATATATATATATATTTTAATTCTATAACTATATGAAGTTGAATCATTATGTGATTCCATTCCCCAAACACCAAAACAATCCACCTCATAAAAGGCTAATAGATAAAGTCCAAGATTATTCCATTACCAAAGTTGATATTTAATTTACTAATAATGTAGTGTTAGGTAACATAAGCATGACATCAATGATAGGCCTTTTTATAATTTATTCATTATATTTTTAATCTTTTATATATTATTTTAATTCTAAAAAAAGTAAAATTTTCCAAGAATCATAGTATGTGTGTTAAAATTAATGATTCCTAGAGGAAATCATATTACATCAAATTATATTAGGCTAGTAAATCTATGGGTCATAGACATACAAAATTTTGAAACATGTTCATTATACCAATTTGTTACTATGATATGAAGATTGTTATGGATTGGAATTCATTTAACAAATAAAATAAATTCATTTCTAAAATAAGGATATTATGATTCATGAAGGTGAGGTGGAATCACATGAACTTATTTTGGACACATCACCATCAAAACTATGTCCAAATGTGTTCCCAATATATATCATTAAACTAATTATTGCATTATTTAAGAAAAAAAGATCTATTGATAATGATGATAATATATTAATAGATTATGTTCCTATGGTACAAAAATGAATTGATATTTTAACATATAAATTACTTAATAGTAAAAATAAATGTTATTTTTAGTTCATCATTAAATCCATTCTATATACAAATAAAATATCTAAAAATTATTTAAAATGGACCAAATGAAGTTGGTGGATTTTATGAAAAAAATCAATGATTTATGTGATAAGAGATTTACACACCATACTATTTCATTAGGGGGATCCCATGTATTATTCAGAAAAATGTGTTGGTTTATGCTATTATAAATATATTATTTTGAGAACAGTTCCATTAATTTAAAGAAATTATATCACTTCCATGGATTATTAATTACATTGATCTACATCAGGGACTATAATTTCATTCATTGTTCAATAACCACTCATTTTATCATCATCTCATTGAGATGAAGGATGATATACAAATGTATGAGTTTCAAATAATGTTTATACATTATGACTTAATGGTAATTCTCTCTTGATAAACCAATACACCATCTATCTTCCATCATGTAATTAATAACGTATTAAATTATTATATTCAAAACATTGTGGGGGTATCAATGGATTATATATTGATATACAGAATGAGGTTTAAAGAATATAATACTGCATGAAAATTAACATAGATGCACTCAAAAAATAATTTACATAGGAAATATGGAAGCTTTGAATTTTCACTCAATGAAGTTTCTTCTCAAATCCATATTATCTCTATGTTTTTTATATTTAATTTTCATTCAAACAAATATGTTCAATAAAGAGATTTCACTAATGAACATAACCCCATATTAAATATTGTTTCATTTAGTATACCAATATAAATGGTTTATTTATGATTTTTCTTGGTTGTCCAACTCTTTATTGGAGATAACACATAAAATGGAGAAACTTACATTTTCAAGAGATTGTGAGGAATATATTTAAGGGATAAATATGATATTGATTAATGAACCAGAATTAATTTTTATAATTGGAAAGGAATTATTTTTAATATATAGTTATTCAATAAATAAATTACTTTGTTGTGTCCTTATGTTATTTTATATATTGGATGCCTATGAAACATGGAAAATAAATATCTATGAATTAAAAAATTCAAGACATGTTATTGATATATACCAATAATTGTTTCTCTAAAAATATAGATAGACCGCCTCTGCGTTGAGTGATGAAATTTATAAATGTATTAATAGTTTTTGAATTATGTCATGTCTCATAATGATCTCAACATGATAAATATTAAATTTTTTAACTACTAAAGTACATCGAATACTCAACACACTACCACCCTTTGAATGTAAATAAAAAGGAATATGCATTATGTATGTGCCAGAAAAGAATTCTAGGGATGAGGTGGAAAGAAAATGATGATATATATAACAATAAAATAACTATTTATATATTTTCTTTTATAAAATGGTATGAAACATTACTTTTACATGTATTTGTTACGTAATAATTACATTAAATGACATGTATATACCAGGGGGATGACATAGTAATTCAATGTAAGGATATATTTTTTTGTCATTATAAATTCATATAGGTATAAAATTGATTTAAAGTGTTTATATTTTGAAAATGGTTATGTATTTAATCCATACTAGTGTTGAATAGTTAAATTCTTGATGGACCACTCAACTCAAATTTTCTATACATTGGTAGAATAATAATATATATTGATTTAGGAGAACATTATCTTATTGTATTAAGTAAGATAATAGTGACAATGTGTCTAGATACTAATTATAATAATTGGTAAAGGCTAATATATAATATGCTAACAATTTCATTTATCCTTTTCAATTATATATATGGAAGTTTAATAATTTGACATATGATTTTTTTTTTCGAGTACTAAATACTGTAATTAAGAATTCTCCTATATTGTTCACTATTGGTATACTTAATCAAACTAATAATTTCTTTATTATTAGTGAATATTAACCCCTGTAGAGACATTCCCAAGTATATACGATGAAATAATTATTATTTATGGGAACCCATATCAATTTAATATGATCATGATTATTTGTTCACTTCAAATTTCTAAAAGTCACACAAAAGGGATCTTGAAAATCAGAAATATTTCAGGACCCCATATAATACAAATACAAATGGTCATTATGAAAGTAATATGTTTATATTGGAATACATTTTAAGGTAATTTTATCATTACATTCATGGTATATTTGATCATTATCTACTATTGGGGGAGTTTTCATTCAATAATAGATTTAATTAAAGAATTTCAATTATTCAGAAAAAGAAATGTATCAGGAGCGATATCTCACTTTAAAATTTTTGGGGTGATGATACATAATTATATATACTTTTCTATAGAATATAGAGGATAATACTTTTAATTAATGAACTATTTAGAGATATAATAATTTTCCAAGAGTATATAAAATATCTTTCCCGATAATTGATTGGAAATCATAGAATTTGAATTTAGTGATCATGTATTCATGAAGAAATAACTAAGAATGTTAGTTGTATGATATAGTAGAACATGGATATTAATAACCGATGGGAATTTTGAATTACTATAAAGAATATGATATTTGGTTTATTGATTGACTATTGCACCAAATCATTTTTATGTACAAGACACCATCCTTGTCTCATTACTTTGAAAAAAAATAACATTTAAGACTCTCATGATCACATTTTAAAGAATAATGTTAGATATATAATTTCATATAATGAGTTTCATTTTAAAATTATTTTAAAAAAGGATTAGGTGTTTCATAATGGTAAAATTTGATAGGTTAATGTACTTTTGTCATAAACTTGCTCCGGTACCCTGGTAACATGATAACTGAGCCAATACTGAAATGGCCCAAAGGGTGTTCCCAATCCCCATGGGTTGGATACCAGAACCTAGAATCATATAAAAATAGAGTCGAAATGATTTTTCCCTAATAATTTTGGAACAAAAGACAACCAAGTCAGTATGCATACAAAATAAACACTACTTGAAGATTCATAACAAAATTTAAATAGGTAAGACAACACGAATTAATATTGAAATGTGCCAAACAACCGGAAGAACTGCACATTCCACAATGAAATCAACTCACCTAGTCCAAAGATCAATATTTAGGACCACCTTCATGTGTTTTTTTACCCCTACTCTAACCTATATGGATATAATATACAATCCCCTAAATGAACATGTAGGGTGTGAGATAAAATCACAATAGGGTCTCACCAAGTATTCAATAATATACTATAGTATTTAATTAAACAAATAAAAAGAATACAAATTTAAATGAATGGTTTTGGATTTCAAAAATAATATTTAAACAAATCATGATTTACATTTCAAATGATAGAAATATTGTAAACAAATTATCTAAATAAATATTGTATATAAAAAAACTTATATAAATCTAGTATGCTTCTAAAATAGTTCACAAAACATAGAATACATTTTTATCTCCTAAAAGAACTATTAATAAATATTTCCATCTTTCATGAGGTATGATAGTTCTAGGTTATGTGATCTTAACACACTAATATGGTAATGAACACAATTTGTACACACGTCCCTCATCACATGCAAGAGATGACACATCAATGTCCTACTAAGGAATATTATTCTTCAAAATAATGTTTTGTTAGTATTTTTTCACACACTGAACATATTTTAAAGTCATTTTTCTTTTAATTTCTATTATTTATTTATTTTGGGGGTTTCTGATGGGGTTTTTTGAGGAAAGGGTGAGTTTTCAAGATATGGACAAAACCGTGAGCTAATTTCCAAATTTAAAAACCTATTTTTTTTCTTTTATAACTATTTCAGTTTTTAATATTTTTCACCCATTCCACTTCCAAAATGGCATCATTTGACCAATTAACACCAAAATTGAAATTTTTTACCTTTAGTAATCCATAATAACTGTGGGTTTGGGTTTTTATTTAAGGAATTGGGCCATCACGGAGGCCCATTTCCAATTTAAAAAAAATTGTTTAATTAATAACTTATTCAGTTTTTATGATTGTTCAGTGGTTCCAAGTTTCACAGAAACTCACTAATCACATCCAGGCACCCATCCATTTTTCCACGTATTTGGAGCTCGTATTTATCATGAATTAGTGCAGAACTTCAAAGGGTTTCTCAAATCATCTAAATTTGAAGAGGTAACTTCTTTCCTTCCTAACATTCTAAATTCTTACTCTTTTCCTCAATAACAATTCCTAATTCAACCCTTCGTCCTAATACTCGAATATAACATCTATTTCATCCCCCAAAGTAGCTAAAAACCTCTTTGTAAGACTATTTTTAAAGGGGGATTTGGTGGAGGGACTTTAAAGAATCCCGAGTAAGTGTCTCTCCACCTTAGTTATTCTCCTTTCCATGAAGCTTCCTTCAATTTCCATTAATTACCAAATTACCAGGGGGTAGAGATTCTAACATAGGGTTTAAAATTTTGTTTCTTGGTCAATTATTGTGGTTTTTGGTTCGGTCTATGTCTTTCTTATTGCAGCGGTGGTGCGACTTGATTTTCATATAGTTATTCAAGGGTTTCCTTTGATTTGGTGGTTGATTCCAATGTTTATGCAATCTTTGTGTATTATCATGTTGTATTTATCATATTTTTAGGTTTACCTCATTTCATTATTTCTTTAAAAATTATTTTTAGTGGTTCTTTTATTACAATAGAATTTTAAATCCATTTTTGGTGTGAAATTGGGGGTTTTCCAAAGAAATGTTTTATTGGTTTATTTGGGGATTCCCTATAAATACATAGATATTTTTATCGAACATTAACAGGGAAGAAAATATTGTTTTTAATTTTTATCCACTTTGGTTGTTTCTATAAAAATGGATTTTAATGGTATTTGTGGAACATGTGAACTTTAAGTGACATGTTTGTGTTTAAATAGAGCTTTTAAAAAGTTTTTATTTATTGGTTCACTTGGGGATACCAAAAAATTGATTTTTAGGTTTCATTGAAATTTATTGGGCTGTCATATATGTTTTGGTAACTTAACAGTGTTCACATGGTGTACAAAGTGGGGTTTCCAAGGAGTTTAGGGGGAAAACAACGAGAAGTTTTGAGAAATTGTTTCATTTAATAATCTATGTGTTTTGTTTTTTGTTTTAAGTGTTTTAAAATGTGTATAGACACTATAAAATTTTATGTGACCAGTAGTGGTGGTTTATATGAAAATGGATTTATTTATCATGCTAAAATTATTTGAGCACAAAGGGGGAAGCCCGGGTACCTAGGTGGGGCTTATATGTACTAGTACGACTAGTGGACCGGATGGGTTTTGTCCATGTTTCACATAGCATTTGGATAATTAAAAACTGTAACTAGACTATATGGATGATGATTAGAGAACACTAGGTTATGGTTATGTTCCCTTCTAGTGTCTCTTGCATGAGAATAGATTTTACTATAGTTACTTTACATTGAGGTATGAGATATATGGGGTCTGAAACAATCTAGTACCAAGGGGTGTTCCCAATTTTGTTTCTCATTGGATTTTTGGTATTTCCATTGTATTTGGGTATATTTGGTTGTATATTAAAGTATTAAACATTAACATTTAAATTTCTTAACATTCTGAATGTTTTATCTTGAAAACAACTCTCAAATGAAAGTTGCATTTCAGGGAATTTTTCGTCGCTTTTCATTGAATATTAAACCAGGTTTCTTTTTCATATTGCACTAAATTTTATTTAGAATAATTAGGTGGTATTGTAATGTGCTTAGGATCACAACCTACACACACCCCTTTGTTGTATGTAGACTTTATTATGCCTGAATTAGGTAAAGGGAAGGCTATGGGTGATGGCGGTTCATGGTGTGAGTTCTTATCCTTGGTGCGTAGTTGTGGAGACGGCTTGTGGGTGATGAACGCATGTCATGTAAAGTCCATGGGTATATTTTTATATTATTTATTTTCATCTTTTGACCTTTTTTTAGTTCATTTGAACTTATGTATTCAGTTCTGGATTTTGTTATAAACCTTGTTTGGTATGAATTTTTCAGATTCAGTTTATCAAATGTTTTTTTTGTTATATGTACACATATTCAGGTAAATCCTTCCCAAACAAAGATAAATGATACCCAGGAACTTGGGAAATCCCGCAGAGATAAGGAACGCCCTTTGGGTCTTTCCACGGGCTGGGTTTGGTTCTAGTAATAGTGGTGACTAGATTTAGTTTGGGATAAAACGGTATAAGAGGGGGTTTATGTTTTGGGTTATATTTCTATTTTGGGATGAGTCAGGATAGATAGAAGCTAGGACTATTGGGGATTGGGTTTTTTAGTAGGGTGCCTAGCCCTCAACTCTCATGGCAGACCATGAGTCCCCGTGGGGATGTTGGAAATTAAGGATTGACTTCACTTCCAGGTGAGACGTATGGGCTGCAGACCACATGTGGACATCAGGTAGAGGTGGAGTAGTTGTTTCTTTTATTACTGGAATGTGTTTAGATTATTTAAATTTGCTTTATTTGATGAAAAGTTTTAGAATTTCAGTATTGATTATTTTTTTGTGAGTGTTGCATTTTATAGTAACATGCCTCCCTGAAAAGCTCCCACGGACCGATGGGAGGAAGCCAAAGACTGTTCTCCCACACAAATTGATCAAAGGCTAGTCGAGGCTGTGGTCCGGGTTGTCCAAGATCTAGGGTAGGGACTGAATCCTACTCATATTTCTGCTAGGTTAGAAGAGACGTGTCCTAGAAAAGATAAATCTCAAGAGTTTATAAAAAACAATCCTCCTACCTTTTGAGGTAGCTCAGAACCCCATGAAGAAGAGGAATTGCTCGAGAATATTGAGCATATGTTATAGTTTCTGGAAAAACCTTGGGAGATTAGGGTGAAGTGTGCGTCATTTTTGTTAGAGGGTCCTAGCCATATATGGAGGGAGTTAGTGCTTCAGACTGGGAATAATGAGTAGATGTGTTGGGGAGATTTCAAAGTCATCTTTAATAAATAGAACTGTCATGAGGTCTTAACATATTCCAGGTTATAAGAGTTCATAGACCATGTTCAATGGATTCTTTCTTTGATAGAGTATGCCAACTGTTTCACTTATTTGGTTCGTTATACCCTTGAAATTGTCTCAAATGAACAACTAAATGCCCAGAGGTTTGAGAAAGGCTTGAGACCATAGATATACTCCCAGGTCTTCCTGTTCAAGATGAGGACCTATAATGAGGTTGATGACCAAGCATGTATGGTGGGGATCAACCATAAAATAAGGGATGTTTTTTTTGGGACAGTATCAGTAGTGGGTAGTGGCAGATCTATAGAGAAGAAGAGGAAGCTGGAGGATCAGGTGAAGAACGGAGGTGGCAGTTCAGGCCACTCCTCTAGGTGGTTTTCATCTGAGGTTTCTGATGAAAGATTAGTCTTGTTCGACTAGTGTGGGAAACTGTGGTACATCCTACTAGAATTCCCACTTCCTCTGAATCCCTATTACCAATGTGCTGGTTTGGGTCATTTTCAGCACTTTTTTAGGGTGTCACATCCACATTCGAGTGGGCCAAGGTCAACTGCTCCAAGAGGAGTGCCAGTAAAGTCCGAGCCATCGAGGAGAGGAGGATCTTGATTTGGTGGTTGTGGTGGTAGGTATGGTTCATATTCTAGGAAGAGAAATATCAGGGCACATCAATACACTAGCAGTCATCCTCATTTATAGACCAGACATCTCTATGTGGTGGATCAGGCACCA
Source organism: Viscum album (assembly GCA_963277665.1). Lineage (NCBI taxonomy): Eukaryota > Viridiplantae > Streptophyta > Magnoliopsida > Santalales > Viscaceae > Viscum > Viscum album. The sequence goes on along the minus strand of OY728130.1, from coordinate 1,240,896,937 downwards.
GCAGGATTAGAGGCAGGACTGTCGATAGTTCAGGGTACCGTTCTGGTCGCATATTCTATTGCTGCTATTATTTTTGATACTGGTGCTCTTTTTCATTCATTTATTCCTGTTTTTTATACATTCTGAACTTTCCAACTGAGTTGTTGTCTTTTTCGATGGTTTTCGTTACGCTGTAGGGAAAGATGAAGGAGCAGTGTCTCAGGTGCCCGTCGTGGGCACTTTCTGTGTGAGGGGTTGAGATGGAGTGGGACCTCTTATTATTAGAAATGGATATTTTTTATTTCATATTGGTCATGGATTGACTATTACACTTCTATTAACACATCGATTACTATAGACATCGAGTGAGTTTCACGGCACCTGATGGGGGCCGTCAGGTTTTTTGTGGAGAAAGGGATCCTCGATCGAGTCATGCAGGGCATCCACTCCCTGTGTTGGGTAGTCTTATCATCCATTTATCTTTTCTCATGCCCAATGATGATGGTATTTCCCTTGACTATGCACTACATCATGTAGTGAATGAGTTTCTGGAGGTATTCCTGGATGATTTTTCGGGTTTTCCCTCAGAGCAGGATGTGGAGTTTTCAATTGATCTTGCGTTGGGAACATAGCCGATATCCCTTCCCTCATATTGTATGGAACCCACTATGCTGAGGTAATTAAAGATACATTTGGATGACTTATAATCCAAATGTTTCATTCACCTAAGCATCTCTCCTTAGGCCGCTCCTGTGTTGTTCGCGAAAAAGGTTGATGGATTTCTCCGGTTGTGCATTGACTACCGGAAGCTGAATAAGGTAACAATTAAGAAAAAAATACAATTTTCCATGAATAAATGATTTTTTATATTAGTTTAATGTGGAAAATTAGTTCTCAAAGATAGACCTATATTCGGGGTATCATCAACTCAGGGTGAAGGAGCCACTTATCTCAAAGATAGCCTTCCGAAGTAGGTACAACCACTTTGAGTATGTGGTCATGCCCATTGGATTGACCAATGCTCCAGCTATCTTTATGTCACTCATGAATAGGGTGTTCCATTAGTATCTATATTATTTCATTGTGGTGTTCATGGATGAGATTATAGTATACTATGGCTCTGAGGAGGAACACGAACATCACTTGAGGATCATCTTTTAAACTTTGCGGGATCACAACCTCTATGAAAAGTTGACCAAGTGCACTTTCTAGGTCAGGGAACTGAGATTTCTGGGGCATGTGATCTCTGAATTGTAGATTTTAGTAGAACCCAAGAAGATTAATGCATTTATTTCATTGGAGCATACGAATAAGGTGTTTGAGATCAGGATTTTCCTTGGCCTATATGGTTATTACATGAGATTTATTCAGGATTTCTCTCGGCTTGCATCATCGATTACCGCTCTCACCGGGAAAGGGGTGAAGTTTGTATGGGGACCAAAAAGTTAGGTATCATTCAAGGAGATAAATAGGTGGTTGACTACCACCCCTATGAGAATTTTTCTAGAGGATGGAAAGGGATATGTGTCCTATTGTGATGCTTCATGTATGGGTCTTGGGTGCATGCTTATGTCAGATAATCATGTGGCGGCATATGGATCTCTCCAACTCTAACCACATGAAAAGAACTACCCAACCCATGACTTGGATTTGGTAGTGGTGATACATGATTTGAATACATGGCATCACTACCTCTTTCAGGAGATATTTGTGGTCTACATTGATCACAAAAGCTTGGCCTATATCTTCTTGTAGAAAGACCTCAACTTGAGGCAGCGTCATTGGATCGTGTAATTATAGGGGTTCTATGTTGACATTGTCTATACCCCAGGAAAGGGTAATGTGGTGGCTGATTATTTGAGTAGAAGATATATAGTGCTGGATTTGAGGAAGTACAATGATGAGTGTTCTTTGATGGGAATCTTTTCTCAGATGCATGTTGAGACCAGGGAACAAAGTGGAGGTGCATTCTTGGAGAGCGTCCAGTTGAATCTTTCTCTATTGGAGTTGAATCAGTGGGAACATCCCAATGATGATATTTTTCTGCAGTCAAATAATTTTTATCAAGGTGGGGAGACGTCCTCTAATTTTTCGTCATCTCCCAAGGGCATCTTGTGTTTCAAGGGCCATTCAATAGAGTCATTACCTCTGCAGAAGGTGGTGATAGATGAAATCCACTAGTATTAGTGGGATTGTAAATACCTGGATTTCCCATGTGTTTTTTTAATTATTTGGAAATATTTTGAGACCGCGAAATATTAAGGCACGTGATAATGAGGCCCGGAGTGCCTGGAATGATCCGACGATGATTAGATAAGCTTTAATTATCCCGTGTAAGTAGTTTTCCTAAAAAAGTGGAATAACTCTTAAATAGTTTCCTAGATCAAATATATGTGGGAACTATTGCGTTTAGGATGGAGGTTTTACCTTAGGCGCGACTTAGGATTAGTTGGTGCATGCCTCCTGTGAGAAAACCCAAAAATGGCATAACCATAAAAAAAATAATTAAATAAAATTCTTTTTTCAAATGCATAAAACTCACATATAGTGATACATATTAAAAATTTGAGACCACCGCTAACCTCATGAGGGTGTTCTTTCTTTAGGTAGATACTAACATTGGCGGGAGAGATCCAATAATGAAATTTAGTTTTTGGCCGTAAATAAAATAATTAAGTAACAATTATTTTATTGTTAAAATCCATAACTTCTAAATGGTAACTCAGATTGAAAATCTGAGAGTACCTTTGAGTTTTTTGGGGAACATTCTCCTTAGGTGGAGCCTAACCTTGACCAATACAGGTGGAGGGTGAATGTTAATAATTTATTGAACTTTTTTTAAGGTACGTTCAGTAAACATACAAGCAGATTTTTCTATCTTTTTAACTGGTACTTAGATAAAAAATTAGACGGTACAATTGAATCTGCAATGCTAGGATATTCTTAAGAGAGGCTTTACATCGACCATAGTAGGTTTGAAGAAAAATTTAATTTTTGGGACTTTTAAAATAATATACAAAATAACTTTGTAATTTTGTTTCTTTTCTTTTTCCTGCAATTAACAAGTAGAGTGTGGGACCAACTATGTGTCAATCCAATAAATGGCTTGACCATTCAATTATTAGTAATTTCACTATTGGGGAATTAATAAGGTTACTTATTAATGGCTGCCCATTAATTCCATGAATGTTGCACACCCTCCCCCTCTCCTATTTATATAGAGCTTGGGGAGAGGTGTCGACACTGCTTTGCCAAGCAACAAAGTACTGTCAAAGTGTTGAGATGCCAAAACCGTGGAGGACTGAGCCGATTCTAGTGGGAGGTGATGAGTGACACTGAATACCTAAACCAGAGATCAACAAACTAACGATGTCATTGGAGGCTAGTTGTGGGAGACAGTGAACGCCAACCCACATACTCAACCGCGGACATTTATCCATCGTTATTGATGTAGGGGTTTGATTCTTGTTTATTTCAAGTAGATTTCATGAACCCTAAAATCCTCCCTTGTGATTACAAGCTAACGTGAAGGGAGCAGGCCTAAAGAACCCGACTCGAACCATCCGCTACTTTTCTACCCTTGCGCCCTCTATGGACGACCGCCGGAGTGAAGATACCAACCAACTATAAAGGAGGCGGCACGCCGATACACACAACAAGAGAAGGTCACAACACTAAGTTGCAGCGGTCATCGGAGCTTCTAGAACAGGCTCTCTATGAAAGAGGGGAAACATGTCGTCGCGTGACATCAGTGAGAAAGGGGCCGCGGCCGAAGATGCGGTGATCGGAGGAGGCAATCGTCACATAATTCGGACACAGAAGAGAAGGGCAGCGTGAACAGCACATTGCCGGAGGGTGCGGGCCACAACTCATCAACCAGGACGGACCTGGAGACGACGATTGGCACCTGACGACCACGATGAAAGGTAGGAGACGCTCCAACGGGTCCCACATGCCACCTTGCGGCACCACATGGTGGCGCCGTTATGGAGAAGACCGAACAACCCCCACATCCATAATGAATATTGGGGGTCTCACCCCCCACACCAGCTTCGGTAGACCCCATCGCGGGCCAAACCGATGGGCTGCCCCCCTATGGGTCAAGCTACCACCATACGTTTCGGGATGCCCCTTGAGGGTCAGGCTTCCCCTTGCGGTCTAGGAAACCCACTTGCGGGCCGGGATGCCCCCTTTTGGGATAGGCCACTCCCTTACGGGTCAGTCCAAGCCCGTTGTGGCCATGCCCAGCAGGAGCCAGAAACACTTAAAGGGTCATATCATGAGAACCGAACATCCTTTGGATGAACCGTCTATAGTGCTGGGATCCTTGGATCAAGATAGTAATTTTGGTATACTCAAATTGAGTTTTGAAGATAGTTGAAGTATGGATGGGTTGGATCCAACCTGAATCCAACTGGTCCCTCGGAACAAAAATGATTATAACTCACAAACCGAGTGTCCGATTGATGCACTGTCTGTCACATTGGAACCCTTAATACATGGAATTCCTCTTGGGTTACTCCATTTTAAATATTATTAGTGGTATAGTTATGACCGATATCTTGAGGGGAAGATTCTACAAAACTTGAAAGCACTGGGTGCAAGGAATCATGTGGCTGGCTGCAATGTGAAGAATGAACATCGATCTGGTGTGGGTCAATATCTATCAGATCCTATGTGGGTCAGCGCTTAGTGATCCTATGTGGGTCAGTGCATACCTATCTTGTGTGGGTTAGATTCTGTGTGGGTTATCACTCAGTGATCCATTGGGGGTCAGTGCATACTGATACTGTGTGGGTCAGATCCTATGTGGGTCAGATCCTATGTGGGTTAATGGGGGTTAGTTACCTATATATCTTATGTGGGCCAGTGGGGGTTAGTTACCTATTGATTCTGTGTGGTTCAGAAGCAGTGCTACTTAATAGAAAAAGATGATCCAGCCTTATGAATAATCATCTGTACTTATGTTCTTAAGTTATTCTTGGTGTGAGCTGAGTCTTTTACCTTTCTGGTGTTACCTATGTGGCATTTCTATCTTTATGGTGTTACCTATGTGGTACTTATATCTTCATGGTGTTACATATGTGGTACTTCTATCTATGTGGTGTTACCTCTATGGTACTTCTATCTTCGTGTCATTACCTGTGTGGTTCTTCTACATTCTTGGCATTACTTTTGTGGTACTTATATCTTCGTGGTGTTACATGTGTGGTACATCTATCTTCGTGGTGTTACATGTGTGGTACTTCTACCTTCGTTGTGTTACATGTGAGGTACTTATATTTTTGTGGTGTTACCTATTTGGAACTTCTACCTTCGTGTCGTTACCTGTGTGATACTTCTATCTTTATGGTGTTACCTATGTGTTAATTCTACCTTCATGGTGTTGTATCCATGGAATTACATCTGTGGTACTTATACCTTTATGGTGTTACCTTTGAGGTCTTCTTCCCTCATGTATGAGATGAGTATGTCTTGATAACTTAGGTATATGTATGGGCATATACATAAGTAGAGTATGTCTATTGCTTTGTGCTTTGATATTGAGGTCTTAATTTGTGGTATTTCCTTTGTGGAACTCTAGGAGACCTATGGGGTTCTCAGGGTCCCTACTGAGTAATGTTATACTCACCCCTACACCGGCTTCTCCCGCACCTTATTGTGTCATGTACAGACAATGGATAGCATTGATCGAGGGTGAGGGAGCTAGGACTGGACGGTCCTCCGAGGTGGACCACTTGGCATGATGTGACGTAGGGACTACTAGTGGTGAGTTGTGCCTACCCTTCAGGTAGGATCTTCAGTGGAAGATCCAGGAGCTATTTTGTACTTTTCAATTGTATTTTTACTTTTCCGTTATAATTGTACATTCAGTTGGGCTTGTATTCCAGCCCCATTACTTCCATCACTCTTTTACTAATGAAGATTACTTTGTGGTAGGTTCTTGTTGTGTTATTGGACTATGTTTCTGTACAGGTTAAAAAATACAATGCCTTCTTATTTTACAGATACATCTCTCTGGTGCTATTCGACAGGCCCTAGCCTCTAGAAAGCGAGCTTGGGGTTGTCATGGCAGGGGACCTAAGAGACGGGTCATGACAGGGCTATCCATCTTAGTGCCACCAAGATGTATTCTGATGTCTGTCGGTAATTCTGATGTCCTAGTATGAGACGGGACATAATGGAATTTGTGTCGAGATGCTACACATGCCAGCAGGTGAAAGTAGAGCCTCAAAGGCCCTCTAGTTTTCTCTATCCATTACCTATTCTTACTTGGAAGTGGGACAAGGTCTCCATGGACATCATTATTGTATTAACTAATACACCTCATGGTAATAATTAAATTGGGGTGGTGATTGATCTTTTGACCAAATAATCCCACTTCATCTTGACCAGAGATACAATTAAAGTGGATGAGTTAGGCAATTTGTACCTTCAGGAGGTGGTGAGACTCCATGGCATGCCATCAATAGTTATCTCAGATAGAGACCCTTGTTTCACTTCTATATTTAGGTAAGGCCTTCAAAAGGTATCAACATACTAAGAGGAAACATTATGTTCATGTCTATAAAAACTATAGAAGCATTGGTTAGACCAAAGTTTATGAAATTGTATAGGTCATACTTTCAATGAAATTTTTTTTTCATAATTTTAGATTTTTTAACCTCAATAGATGGTAACCATATCAAAGTTCTATCTTCGAGAACCAATTTTCCCTTTTCAACTGCTTAAACATGTCATGAATCTATGGAAGAAAATAATTTTTCATTATTATAAATCAATTTACTTTTCAATAATCAACACAAAGGTGAATGGAATAATCATCCATGTTAGAAAATTGTACTATAGAAGCCCAAGGTGACACACTCATACATATAAGGACTTTATCTAGAAGTTTATCTAATTGGGTATTCATAAATTTTATTTTAGCTTGATCCATGTGGTAAGAGGGAATGGAAACTGGTTGAGTATCGGGCACTAAATCAATAAAAAACTCTACCTCTCTAAACAATGAAAATATAGAGAATTATTATGGAAGAAAGTCACAAAACATGACTAAAAATAGAGAGAGATTACCGCTAAAATATTACTACCCCAAATCAAAATAAAATAAAGATATCACTTTCCCCAATATTAGATAGGACAATCTGAATATTATTGAACATTGTTCCCATTCTCTTTGAAAGAAATGACACACGCCATCGGGTGTAGTGATGGATAGTTTTCAAAGATAATAATTAATCTAGGATTTATTGGTATTAATCCAATCAATATCAAAAATTATAACAATAGGTTTCATTTTGTGATCTAAAAAACTCCATGCATGTTCAATATCAAATAGGGAGAAAAAATGTGGGAATATATATACTCTTATCTCCCTTCCTTCCATGTGGTGTATTAATATAAATCACAGAAGAAGAAATAGAAATATGAACATATAAAAGGATAAAAACATTGGATAAAAGTAAGAAAATGAGACTCACTAGTATAAAAAAAAGTAGTCTCTAATGAAGAATTTATACTAATGGTATATGTCATAGTCACTAGGCCCATATATCTTTTCTCTGAAGACTATTCCACCACATGAAGAGTCTTCATTTCAGATTATTATGGATGAAACCACTTTTTCCTTAAAGAATCTGATTTCCCCACAGTTTCTGAAGGATCTAATGATCTCGCAAAACTACAAGGAGAGGAATAGATTTTGACGATCTTATTCAAATGACATGAGCATCCACCGGAACCATGCACATTGGGTTCCTCAAGTAAGACCCTTTTTCAATAATCTATCTTTCTACTCTAGTAAAAAATGAAAGGGCCTCTTACAAAAAATACTAGATGAAAATAACTACCATGTTATTGAGAACCACCAGGAGAATCATCATGATTCCTCTTTACCATGGAATAAAAATACTACCTCTAGGAGGATAAGAAACTCCTGAGAACCCAAACTTACCAGCCATGTACATTTTGACAACCAAATCTCTATCTAGAACATATTCATAAGAAGATATATTCAACAAGAAAATATTATATTAAATATCATATCATAGTCCCAACTCAAACCATCGATCCTTAATCGTTTTATTAAATACTATCTCAGGTGAAAATTGAATAGGCTTAACAAAATAGTTTGCATCACTGTCACCATCATTTCTCATCATCTCCTTGAGGTATTTAAACTACAAGCCATCATGATTCATCACTGTCACCATTATTTATCATCATCTCATGCTCATTCCTTCCAGCATGAAGGTAACACACTTCACCTTGATTTCATTATTTGTATCCATGAACCCAAAAAAACCATTCATTACTAACCAACCATTCCTTAACCTCTTGAGAATAATTTTAACCCTTGTATGTTACTGTCTTCTAGTGAAGGATTTCTTAAGAATGATTCTGTAGATTATCCATTTGAGGTTCTATAGTTAGATCATGAATGTGAACTGGTGATGGTTCCTTTCCAAAGCATGAATAGTATGTATGATCACCTCAACTGGACTCAAGTTCACTAGGGAATATTTCCACTAATGTTTAGTATTAGCTTCCTCCTAGATATAATTATCATGTATTCTCATAGGAATAATGTTACCCATAATCAATAAGAAACAATGAAGACGTTATGTTAACACTCAAACTGAGTAGAAAGGAAAATCAATCCCAACTGATTGAACAAACATGATTTGGATTTCAATATATATAAATCAAATGTAGGTAAAATAGTAGAACTAATCCTCAAGAAATCATTCCCAAACCACCCATGGAGACATAAGGCTTAGTATGGTGAGAGCTGGTAAGGCACTCAATCACAACAACTTCTTATATCTCGAAATGATTACCTAATGCATATTGAATTCCAGAAAAAGATCCACTTAGAGCTCGGATACTAGTCTATAACAAACTAGCCAGGGAATCTGGGTAACTAGATAATAGAGTCGGCAAAGATGTGGCCCAAATTGCATTTTCTACTCCCACGGGTTGGATACTAGCACATCTCATCCTAAAAATTGATGTGGGAATAATTTGTTCAAAATCATTGAAGAATAAAAGATAACCAAGTCAGTATGATTACAAAAGAAACTCTATAGTGAGAAGCTTACTATAAGTCAAATAGGTATAACAACCCAATGTACTATAAGAAATTTCAATAAAAAAGAAAAAACTATGTAAGTCCAAATGGAAGCAACTCACCAAGTCCATAGATCAACATCTAAATCCATATCCAAGTGGTTCTCTATCGCTGCTCTAACTTAAAAGGATATAATACACACACACACACATAAATGAACATGTAGTGTGTGAGATAGAACCCCAGTAGGGTATCACCAAGGATTCAATAATATATGCTTTTATTTAATTAACTATATAATGAGAATTCAATTTTAAATTAAAAGGTTTGGAATTTCAAAATCATATTAAAAAAAGCATGCATTTCATTTAAAATGATGGAAACAATTTAAACAAATGGATTAAAAAATATTCTATATAAAATAATTTTTATAAATTCAGAAGGCAAGTAAAATAGTTCAAAAAAATGGAATACATTTATATATAAAATAAAAAAAGTGAGAAAAATGGTATTCTTCTAAGAGGTATGACAGTTATAGGTTATGAGATCCCCACACAATCATTTCAAAATAACTGCAATGAGTAGACACACGCCTTGTAACTGGAAATAGAGGACCCATATTTTTCTTATTAAAGAATAAATATGTTCTAAAAGATTGTTTTTTAGTGTTCTAAAATGTCTATCATGTGTTATGGAATTCCAATCCTATCATTTTTTCCAAATAACTCACTAAATACCTTGTCTTTCATTCACTTTAGTAAAAATCAATGATGGAAAATTTATTTTAAAAAACCAAAAAATCCAATTAAATTGCATTATTCTTTTTAAAAAAATATGATCTTACATTTAAAACCCAAAATGGGTTTTAATCAAAATTTTCCTTTTATAAAGATAAATTACAAAGGATTATATCAAAAGCATTTTATGTCATTTTTTCTAAATGATAATTTGAAATTAATTCACAATTAATTTACAATAACTAAATACAACAATTCAATTAAAACAATTTCCATCAATTTCAAAATTAAAATTTGACAATTAAAATCTCTAAAAGTTTCCATCAATTTCACAATCAGATAGTAATTCAATGTAATTGGTGATTTTCCTATTTCCATGAAAAAAATCCAATTTTCAAGAACCCCAATTAAATGGAATTGGTTTTTTAATGAATAATTTAAAATCATTTTCAATTATAAAAGTAATTGAATTTAATTCAATAATTGATTTTAAACCTAACATATTTGGGTTAATAATTTTGGGCATCATGACGGAACCACATATATCAAAATCAATATATCTCAAAACAGAAAACCTGGATAAGGATTTTTCCACCAGAGAAAGATGAAAATAAAAATCCGGATTTAAACCAAGGTTTAAGAACCCAAAAAAGATGGTATTAGATCCTCCAGTCTACAAGGAGATCTATGAAACCATTAGTAGGAAAGAGGTGTAGGAGGGAGAAAGGGCTCATGAAGAGAAAACTAACTAGGAGAAGATAAAAAACCATTTTCCATAATTTGATTCACTTATTTTATGGTGTCTTAGGCATAAAAATTTTATTGTGAGCCGCTAGGGAAGAAGAGGTCAATTATACGTCAGGTAGGTCTGTCAGGAACACTAAAAGGGGGGTTCAGGTGTTTTAAAAAAAATTCGATTAAAAATCACATACAAATGATTAGCTGGGATGAGACACATGGTATAGGAAAACCATGTTAACTATCTATGTAACCTCTTTAATAGGTTCTAGGGTTTATTCTCACTGGGTGCACAGTTTATCAAAACATGTGTCATCCCAATTAAACATCAATGTATGGGATTTCATAGTTTTCTTTGAGAGGGACCACATATTGGAAAAACCATCCGCCAACCATGTATAACCCATAATTATATAGAAATTACAAAAATTTCTCCTGAAACAACTACAAATTAAACTCAACCAAATAGTGATTAAAAGAGGGGTTCATGAATATGGGGAAATAGTAACAAGTTGTTACATTTTTGGATAAATGATATACTAGAAGAGAGAGAATTAAAATATAATAGTGTTTTGTTGATGAAAAATACAAAATTATTTAATATTTAATATATTTCACATTCCTAAGGGTGAACTAATTTAATTTTGGATGGTCTAATAGGATAGACCCTACTATAGTATCTAAAAAACATATCTTCAATTATCACACAATGTAAACTCTAAAGAACCATTTTTCATTAATATATTTAAAGGATTGTTTTTTATGATAAAACTAATTTTAAAAACTATAATTTATTTTTTAATTTCTCATTATGTTTTTATTTTATGTATCTATTTTGAGTTTCCCATTGATATTTTTTATGTAAATAGATAAAATACATATTTTTTAAACAATGACTTATACGACATCGCTTGAATGTAAAAAAAAATAAATCACAAAAACATTATCTTGAAAAAATATATTTTATAAAAGAATAATTTTATATTCAAAAATAATATTTTTTCATATAAACTTATATTTCATATTTTAAAACATCATTCCCATTTGTCTTTTAAATTACTTTAACTAATTATACTATTTTTATTTTAAAATTCTCTTATGTCACATTTTGAAAATTAATATTATAAAATTTATTAAAAAAATTAATAATTATTTCTAATTAGATTAAATGAACCATTTAATATATAATAATAAATGATTTAATACTTCTATAATAAGTTGTTACCACGTTAAATGATAAAACTAAAAAATATAATGACATTGTTTTGAAAAAAATGTATACTAAATAATTTTTTAGTGTCTTATAATAATTATAAATATACAAGGAAGTCATTTAATCCCTAGTATCAGGATATCTAATTAATGATATATGAATCCAATATAATAGTATAGATGAATAAATATTGAATAAATATTGTATTGGTATACCTTACACTGTTGAGGCTACTAAATCTCATGAAATTCATTTAATGAATTTGATAATGATCACTACAAGATAATTCTTACGATATCCATTCTCAATATGATTCCCTGGGATTATCTAAATCATTAATTTTATTGATGGGACTTAAAATTTATCCATAGTATGAATTTATTCATACTATAATAGTGGGAGATAAATATATAATTTGGATATATGTTTCTTCAACAAATAAACAAACATAAATCTCCCACTATTATCATATTAAAGTGTAAAATATGGAACAATCATGATCCTTGGGTTGTTTCCCTCCATCAAGAATTTATATATCATGAATAAATATAAGGTCTAAAAAATTATTTCATTAATTGAAAAATTTACCTATCCAGTTTTTATATTGTGAATCAGTTACATAAATGATATTTAAACATCCTATAAGGACACAACATTAAGGACCCAGCTTATATAAATTGAAATGATATCCCATTATATAGAGTCATTTTTTTTGAAAATAATAATTTATATATATATATACACCACAAACAGACACACACATACACACATATATATCTTTATGACATATCTCAATCAATTTATCACTTACAATGAAGGTAAATAGAATTTATTTCATTTATTATTATATTATATAACATAAAACAACTTGTGAATCTATATCTTAAAATCTTTTTGATTTCATCTAAAAAAATGTTTGAATGTTATAATAAAAATTAACCTATATCAAATCATATATAAATACTTCTGAAAACCATTCAAAAAATATATGAAGTTACTCTAAAACATTTTTAGAGAATCTTTCTAAGTCAAAATCATCAAGAAACATCCAAACATAGTGTGTTGCCTAAAATTAATTATATCATTGAGAAATAATAATAGTAATAATAATAACAATCATAAATCATTTAAATGAATAAACTCTAGAAAAGAATCAATGGTACTGAAGTTGCAATGAGATCTGGTATGATATCCATTAAACACATGTATCATAATACCTATTTCCACCATCATGAATCACATGTAAACATAAATTTTTAAATTTTCCCATTATCAAATAAATCAACTATCCATGACAAACAAAACATGTCAATACCATTTAGAAAACACATATGGTATATATCATTACCATGTACACTGATCTTATTGATGAATAAATAACATTTCAATCAACTTTTAAGATAAACCCACTGCATATCCATTATCAATATAAATATATATTATATTTATGTGGTCAAAAACTCCCATATACTATCTTAATATAGGGCCCAAATTTCATACTCATCATACAAAATGATAATTCAAATATTTTTTACTGTCGACATGATGCCAAGGTGAGTAACATACCGAGCAACCCCCACATTAGTTATACCTAAATGAATACATATATATTTACATGTCAAACAATAAATTTTCTCAGGTTAGGTATCCTGAATTCCTATTTTAATGGTGAATACAATATTTTCTATTCATCCCTATTATTCATAAAAAAATCTATATGAGACTCTATGGAGTTTCCATAGTAAGTCATCCAACACACACAAATAACCATATTCATTATTTTTTGTTTAATGAGTATATTTTTGTTTCTGTATAATAAAACTACTCAATGTAACTGTAAATTTTCATCAAAAATACTATACATGTTGATAAAAATCATTTAGGGTTATACTAAAAGTCTCAATTTGAGAGTTCAATTATCATTACACATCATTAAATGTATATGAAAAAATATATATACATAAAATAATGAAACCTGAAACATTTATAAAGTGTATATATCAATTAAATATGACATATAATCTTAATCTATATTAAAAAAATTGAAAAACTAATCAAAAAACACGATTTATCAAATAATATATGACTAACTTCTGTATTTACCTTAAATTTGTTGAAAATTATATGTTTTATTATCAAATTACCTCAAATGTGATTCATGTCACATATACATATGAATATCTAATAAAAACAACTTTACTAAAATATTTTATGAAAAAATATATTATGTAAATTAATTTATATAATTATGATAGTAAGGAATCTTATTGTTAATAATTAAACTAATATAAAATATTCTTACCTCTTAACTTGAGAATAAAAAGTAAAATTTTTATTTATTTTTTATATTTATAACTCATTCTATGATGACATTATAATAAATGGAACACTATTTCATAAAATGTTTTCATCAAAAAAATGTAACTGTTTATATTATTTTTTACTAAAACAATCAATATCCTTATAGATACTATAAAAAATCACTTTAAATATACACTCATATAATCATTTTTTGGTTAACATTAAATTTATCTAACTCTAAATATATTCCCACAAGAATCTTAAAAGATATATTATTATTAGTATATTTATCTATTATTCACCACAAACTACATTGAGTTTTTGAAATAATTATTCATTCATTTTAATGTGAATATTTAAAAAATAAACTTTTGTTTCTATATAATATATGACATTCTATGTGTTTTAAAACATTAACATTTGAAAATAATAATTTATTAAAATATTCCACCATAGGATTTCATGATCACACTCCATCATATATTCACAGATATTGGGGTAATCATCTTATCCATGATAAAACCTTTTTATCCTAACTTTATTCTAAAAATATTTTATTGAAATCAATGAATCATATATCATGTTTATTTGTTTCAACCATTTTATAAATCATCATAAAAATAATTTTTCATTGAACATAATTTATAACCACAAAAGGGAAATGAATATAAAAATATTTTACAAATTTTTCTTTGATCATTATAAAATCATTTACCTTTAAATACCTGAGGTAGTAACTATTTAACCCATATCATTATTATAAACTACTAGATCAATCAATTATTCCCATGATTTTTAACTATGTTACAATTATAAAATATTTTAAAATAAATAGTATGGGCCGCATACCATGAAATATTGATAAATTATTTCTTATAATATGTATACATGTCTTAGAAAATCTATGAAGATTAATAAAATTATTCTAGAAAATAATTGATAAACAATCTAAATGTATTATAAATCATCTTAAAATCAATATTATTCAATAACCTTGATTGGATTCATGAAGAGACATTTTTTAAAGTTTATACCACAATTTATTCATTTGATTTAAAATTTTACATATATATACTATACATATGGTATATTAGAAACTAGAGATCTTATTCCTTATATATATATATATATATTCCAAACACATGAAGAATATTTATTCAACAAAAATTGAATTCAATCATATTTTCAGAATATTTCCATAGATGATATTATTTTAAATTATGTAACCAGAATAGTCTATTTTTTATCTCCCATTAAACCATGTCAAGGAACTGAATTGTTCATAAGAATGTTTTTTGAAACACCCATCACATTTTTTATTAAAATAACTAATACATGAAAATTCAAAGAGATACATGAGATTAAAATACACATATTATGACATGTTTATCAAATATTGAAGAAATAATATAATCATGGAATCAAATCCTTTTATCAATGAGATTAACGAAAACATTAATATTCAATTCAATAATTCTTATTAGCTTTTAAATTTTCATTAAATTATAATAAAAATAAAATATAATTTTGATACCATATATCATTGAGAAAAATGATAACTAGTTTATATAACATATATATGGAAAACATTACCTTTAAACTTATCGTGTCCCAAAAAATCAATCACATTTAATATCATTTTATAGAATTAATTGTTTTTAGTACTTCATATGGAAATTATTTAAATCTTTGACATGGTCAATCATATTGGGTACATGAGTTGTGATTGAGCTTCCATTATAAATTTTTGATCAAATACCTTTAATAACTAAATATATAATTATATTTTATATTGATTTTTATTCACATGTTTAATGAAATATGATCTTGTTACATTAGAAGAAACTATTTGAATATATAGAATTTTTCATAAGAAATTTTCATTAAACACAAAACCTTCCTATGAACATTTAATATGTTATTTCTCTAATAATTTTCATACAATATGACTCCTCATATCATAGATTGATTACTATGTTTATCTTGATTTTTATGATAATATTATCTAAAAAATAATATTTTTTTGAGGAGTACCATGTATCATTAACAATTTAATATGGAATTTATTAAATTGGTATCGCACTAAAGTAGTTACTGATTTATAAATCCCTATATATACATTAGTTGTACAATATAATTATTTTATTTCTCATTTATTTCTATAAAGAGTTGATCTAATCAATTAATTATTTAGTTATGGAATCAACATAAACATGTTAAACATGATTCTTTGATAGATGATCAAACAACCCATTGTTCAGTCCATCATATGGATAAACTCATCTATATTCATTTGGAATCCTTGATTTTACGGATTCCTTGGTATGTGATTCATAAATAACATTTCAAAACAATCATGCATTGTAAAATCTAGGGAACCATGTTAATCGATGAAACAACCCAACTAGATAATGTCATGTCACCTATTACATGTTTCCCTTTAACATGGAAATCTAAGGGCACTAAATATTGGAATGAAACAACATGGTTTAATTATATGGGTCATTAAAAGTTATTCATTCTAATAAATATAATACATATTGTTTTAATGGGTTTCTATTACTACCATATTCAATTATTTTATTTCCGTCTCTTTATAGATACATCTAGTAATTGAGTATGGATTACTATTCACTACACTAATCGAATATCATAAATCCTTTATTATTTGAAATTAATGACACAACGAAGAAGATTATATGAATTAACTAAAAATAATTCAATCATATCCAAATATATAAAAATGTATCATTTGAATAAAGCACATGAGCACTTCATGTAATGGTTCAAATTTATATTAGATTGAAAATCAACTTTCGAATTTGACCAGATTGATAGATAACCTACTCCATTCACTTTCATAGACATAGAATGGACTCTATGTATATTAGAAGTATAAAAAAAAGTTATAATACATTGGGATACATTAATCAATATAAAATTAAAATCATCATTACCCAACCACCATGTACATACAAATAAAAATCTACAAATAAATTTTATTGAATAATTATAATTATAAAATGAGGATGAGGTAGATGAAAAACAAAAATTCATTAGTAAACATAACAAGTAATACATGTATAAATTTAGATGATATTTAAGAATTACACTAATGCATACACATTATTTAAATTCAACAATAAATATTGAAAAAATTAATGCATTAACAATTATCATTTTAAATAAAATAACAATCAATATATTTATATATTAAACATACATTTATGAAGAATTTATAACTAAATTCCTACTTTAAACCCCCTTATAGATTCATTTTTTTCATTATGAACATTATATGTTATGGAATATATATATATACATATTATTCCATACAATAGGAAATCCATAAAATTTATAATTATACATAATTTTAATTATATATATATATCATAAAGTATCAATTAAAATCAATTTATAATCAAATTTATACAATGTAAATATATTAAATAATCTAAATATCCCATATAGATTCATTATATAAACAATTGTTAAATCAATTATAAAGTCAATTTTTTTGTGACTTGTATAATTTTGAAATATGATTCCTTTTATTTTTAATAATTTATTGTAAATAACTATGAAAAACATAAAATTTAAATATAAATACATTCAATTCGATCTAATTTTTTAATTTATAACCCATTCTAAATGAACACTTTTTATTTTTGTATAATCACTTTTATTTCTATATCATAGGTCAAGCCCAATAACTTACTTCAAAAAGGATTTCAAATATTAACATTTAATATTTAAAAAAATTATTTTTTGGAAACGTTTAATTAAATAAATAAAAAACAATTTAATAATATTTAATTGATTAATAAATTAATTATATATTATATATTCCAAAAATTCATTTATAGTTATTTTTAATCATTTGATAAATAATAAAAACATTTAAGTATTTTAATTTTTTTGAAATCACAACTATTTACCCATACAATGATACATTATGTAACTATAAAATGGTCTACCACTTATGCATTGCATACCCTATATGGGTATTGAGTTGTTAACATTATTATATAGTGTTTCATGAAAGGGTAAACTATAGGTTTCCTTTTTATTGCCTTATGAAACCCTCATTTTCCCTTATTAAAACCCCGTAATTTAATTGTATGTCATATGTTACCTTGACATGACAATTCAAATATATATGTAACATTTTTTACACCCATAAAAATGATATATAATTATATTAGTTGTTTAGGGGAACAATTAAACTAATACATAGACATTGTACACACACCACCCTTAAGGTTAGGACATATCCCTCATAAGGGAGAACCCACCGGACTAGCATCTTTATTACAACAATGATTTTTTTCCTGAAGGCCCATTGGGAATGAATGCCATTATGTGGCCTATATTCCCACCATTGGATGGCCTAAAGTCCACTCTAGTATCATCCTTTCTTCACCACTTAACGTTCAAGGTAGTTACACTTCCCCCTTTGATGGAGTGAAGTACCTTGTGGATCGTTGTCCCAAACTGGTGGCACGATGGACCGAAAAGATGAATAGTTTTAGCTATTATAGTACCACTATAGTACCTTATATAGTTCCACCATAGTATTACTATAGTATCAAATAAATCATCCTCCACCAAGATTTGATCTAGGGTTTCATGCAGGCTTATGTGGTCTGTAAACCACTCAGTTACCACACCAACTTCACCTTCAAAATTGATACATATAATTGTAAATACATGGTGAAATTGACATATCTAAACTATATATTGGTAATTTTTACATATATTCAATGAAAGATAAAAATTATTCTCTTTTTTATATTTATTAAATATTTCAAGAATGATTAAATACATAGAAATCAAAGGATCCATGTATACTATATAAGTGTTTGTTCGATAGTAATAATGATTATTATAACATTTAGAGGTTATTTAAACCCAATTATGCAAATACCCTTTTCATGATAACATAGAATATATTAAAATTACAAATAATAAATATTGTTCTGAAAACCCTTAAACTAAAGAACCTACCACCACCCTTGACTATCAATTGTTCCAAATGATAATGATAACTATAATAAAAATCTAATGTTGTAATATTTCTATTGGTATTTCTGGAATGATCTAATTCAGCCATCATTAGGATGGGGTTCACCATTTATCATTATTATTAAAGTACTTATACTGGATAATTGTAAGGAAAATATTGATTCAAAATTTGTAAATGTTCATGAGTGAAAAAAAAATCATTCAAATAAAACATCCCTCACATGAGAGTTCTATATATTCTATAATAATGATCCATGCACAATTTCATTACCTCATTTATTTGTAATTCATGTCTGAATGTTATGGGTAACAAATACATTGATTATTTTAATGTTATACCTTCTCAATGATTCATTATATAAAATAGTTCATTATATAATAGTCTAATTTCCATGGATTATGTGAGTGACAAGAGTGTCCTATAATTACATGAAACTATATTGTATTATGTTTATATCATTTTATGTATAAAAATGATACTTATCCTATATATATATAACTGTTAAATATATCCTTCATTTAAAAAATATGGGAAATTAAATTATACTATCTGTATGTTAATAATGTTATCCACAATATATTAATTCACAATTTTCATTCTATATGGCTTGATAGTAATCATTCATTATTAAAATGACGTATATATTTAAAAAATCAACATTTTCTCTTATAAAAAGTTTTATATTAAAAATCCTTTAATACCACACCTATATTGTTCCCCAAAAAGACCATTCACTTACCCATTCCCCATTAATTTTACTTTTATTCATTATAATTTATTCACATTATTTTAGTATAATATATCTATTTCTAAGGGATCCTCTATGAAAAACCAAAAAACTCAAAATTATACATCCTTTTTATTTATATTTTATCTTTTCTATAATAAAATTAAACAAATAATATTATCATCCCTATTTATAAACATTATTATCATTTAGGATCATAATTTAATTACTTTAATTTAATAATCATAACTATCATTCAACTTTTTCTTATGAAAAATGAAAATGGGATTTGTCTGTGTGTGTGTACTACCACTACCTTCGTGAAATTTTTTTTGTTCTCTAACACTACCTATCATGGAGGGTCAAAATGGGAACACCATCATTAATTATGATATATGTATTATATTTATTTTTCTTATATAACATATCTTCTTACTACTTTTTTATTCCCTAATTAAATTGAAACCATCATCCATTTATACGTGTTGACTACCAAATCTATGGAATTGGTTATTCCTTTTTTTTAATACCACCTTTCACAGGTAGAATTAATAATGTGTTTATGGGATTAATATGTTTTTATGTTTATTATTATTATCTTTTTAAAATTTAATTAATCATTAATAATATAAATAATAATAAATAATTCTATAATTTAAATTAATACATATGTTCACTAAGAGGAAAGTATTTTTGATCACATAATGTAATATTTTAATATCCATTTTATCATCTTATAAATCAATTAAATTATAATGTATAATACGAATAGACACTAAATAGTACTAATATTCCTATGGTATAATTATATTACAACTCAACCATCTCATAGTCATTCATTAAGTAAGTCTATATTTGGGATGGTTTAAAAACATATTTGTTTAATATATAGAATTTATCTCACAAAAGAATAAAAGAACATAATTATTGGTGTAATAGAGTAAATATTTATATATAATTAGCTATTTTTTGTTTGGGAGATGATAAATCATTATTTAATTCATTAATTATGAAAAAAACCTTCGATTATCATAAAGCATCATAAAATTCTTATTATAAATTTTCGCTTCAAGGATAAATACTAAAAAATCATGAATGGAATTTGAAAGACCATAAATTTTTATATATAATCAATAATATTTTCATTGATGTTTGGGTATTCGTAAAAAAATTATATTGAATGAATACAAACACAACTATTATAAAACTATAATAAACAACTAAATTATAAACACCTCATGTATGAAAAATCTAAAAATATAACTAGAATTAAAATAGGGAATGAATATAAATAAACATTATAAATAATAATTTATATTCATATAGTAATAAATTATGTGATAAATATATAAAATGATGTGATGTGAAATTTTATGATACATTCATGGATGTTATGATTAGTGGTATGTGTTTTCAATATCAAATTATTCTCTTTGAGACATGTTTTCTATTACACACCCATATTTATTAATATAGTGTATATTCTACCTATTTTCATTTTTATATCCAGAAATTACATTTAATAATTGTATATTATGTCAAATTTAAATATATATATATATATACATGAAAAGGTATTCATTTAGTTTTAACTCTATAATTTTGTGTCATTTTCCATCTTTATTTACATTCATTGGGACTCATGTTGTATTATCCACTTATTTTTTTTTCATGGAAAAAAATCCATTGAATTATTTTTTTATCCCATATAATTATCAAGAAATTTAAAATTATATTATTATATTATAATATTATTTTATTCAGTATTTTTTATAATTATTTTAAAACTCAGTAATTTAAATACATAAAAAAAGATATCTATGCTTGAAATACTAATATTGTGTTTATTATTATATAAAATAAATCATTTTCTAGGAACTGATAAGCAGACACACATTTAATATAAAGTCAAATATAGGTAATCATCCTATAAATGATTATTTTTACATACAATAAGTCATCACTATGATCTCAGTTAGTGGGTTTAAGATAATACATAGGGATATACACTACCTGAGGATATGATTTTAAATGTTCATATGGTCCTTATGAACTATGATGAAAGATTATTCCAACCAATTACTTGGCCTCCTTAGAATAAAATTATAAAAACCAATTAAATTATTACATGAATTAAAAATAACCTTGAATTTAAAAAAATTACCACAATTCATTGATGAGTTAATATCCTGTTTAATTGATGAAACCCTGTATCTTATTTGTTGATTAACATATTTTCACATATATATAAAAATTATTATATTATTCTAAGAATTATTCTTTATATAATTTTATTAATAAAAATTAAAATGTTTTTATTCTTATATATTTTTGTTATGGAAACATATGAAATTTCCTGATGACTCTTATTCATAGTGAAATGGTTTTAATTAGGTGATGGTTTGGGGTTTAAGATATATAGATTCATTTTTAATTGATAGGAATTTTGAGAAAACTGCTTTGGTATTAGGGTTGATCTCTACTATGATCAGTGTAGTGTCATTGACTAAGGATATTCCAACATATTTTAACATCCAGAATTATGAATTCTATATGTATGATTTTGATGAATATTTATATCCATGTTTATATGTATTTTAATTTATATGATGTTTTTATGTTTAGGTTAATTGTGAATTCATGTTTTTTTATTCATTCAAGGTCACTTCTATATTGTTTATAATAGATTCTATTTTAAAATACTCATTTGTAAGCATTAAAGATTCAAATTTTTTTTATCATTTACCTAGGATACCTTGAGTATAACTATGTATAATTTTTAGGCATAAGATAGAAGGGATAATAATTTATTATAAATGTGTTCATGATATATCATTTTTTACATGTAATGAATATATGTAACTATAATTACAAGAATATTATACTACTAGATCCTATTTAATCTCTTGAAATTTATAGCAATAATGTAAAAAAACTATCGTATCATGATTTATGTACATTATGTTATTATGTTACCCATTTCTAATATGGGTTTCTTTCTGAATGTACTACGGAATGGAACCCATATATAGAATCCAATTCTTGAACCATATAATTGATCATGATAAAGAGTTTCTGGTGAACCATTTTCTATCTTCATCCTCAATGGTAGTAGTTGGAAAATATTCAGGTGGACAACATGAATTAATAGTCTATTGAAAAATAGACCATGTTGGAACTATGTGACTATCCTGATATGAGGCATGTAACAATCATAATGGTGGGAAATCTTGATCTTCTTCAATTACAAAATTCATGTTTTCACTACACCAACCCAAGTATATCATACATGGAGGTTACATTGTTACATTATAATGTGATACAAGGGACCTCATACCTAATGAAAAAATATTTTAGTATTATTCATAAATTAGAAACATCCATATTCCCAATAATAAAATTTAAATAAAATATAAAAGACACTTAATATAAATATTATATATCTTTGATCTCATTCAATGATTCCTTATACCCATATTGGGTAATTGAAAAAAATAATATATGGGATTATATATTCTTAGTACTTTTTATTTACATTATTATATAAAATAAGTATGAAATTCATAACCTATATAGAAATTTTAATAACTAAAAATACATTCTATTTTATCAATAACATGTGTATAAAAAATAAAATAGAAAGCATAAGTGATAATTAAATAATTCCATATAGAATTTCACATGAGTTTTAATGTTATAAAATGATATAATTACTATTAAAAAATTAAAATGGGCATAAATCTCTAATCTCATAATGATGAAGCGTGATATTTTAAACATATATATTTTACTATTAAGGCCTCCTACTTTGAAAAATCATGTAAAATGGTATGAACTATTAAAAATACCGAAACTAGAGTGTCTTATAATTCCTATTGATGCATCGAGGTTCAATAAAAATACCCTCTCATCATATACCATGCCCAATTCATTTATCATCTAAGAGGGGATAATAAAAAATCAATAAATAATCTACATAAACATTCATATATGAAAACTATAAAATGAAATGTTAATCATTCTCTGTTTAGACTTCTCGTATCCTATATAGGTAAATAATAAGAATGTTATCATTATAAGATATCCTTAATGGTATATTAATATAATAAAAGGATATTTATGATTATGAGTATAAATAAAATAAAAATTTCATTAAACGTTTCTTGAGGGAATACCATTCTCATTCTGAAATCTAGTTTTTGCAATAATTATTTTCTAAATTATATAATAGAATTAATTAATTGAAACTGAAATTTTAATCATTAATATGATTCAATATAGTATCAAACAATCATGATGGCAGTAAATTTTTCTCATTCAATATAAAATGAAAAAAATATGTTCCTACTATTATAATACAATATCAAAAGTAAATTAGTCGGTAAATGATAGTAAGATTATATTTAAATGAATTTATAAAATTTAATCATGTGTAAACTGACTTTAATAAATAATTTTAGAATAGAAAAAATATTCATCAAAAAATATTAATTAAAATAAGTAAATATAATAAATATATTCAAGTCTAAGTAGAAACAAATGTAGTTATCATTCAAATAATATTTAAGTATATTGGGTACATAAAGATATATAAATGATTGAAAACTATTATTTTATAGAAATAAATATAAGGGGATAAAATTTATTGGGTCTAACTAATAGGGATCAAATAATTTCCTCAATGTAGAATTAAAAAACCACTTCGAAAAATGAATAGATAGTGAAATAAACCCTTAAAAATTTGGTAAAAATGAATCATAATAATCATGAAATATTAACATAAATTGAAATATCAAATACACTGAATAAAATATGTTCATGATATAACATTTCTCATGGATGAATATACACCTGTAAAAAGAAATAAGTGATGAGTATGTCATATTTCTCATAGAAGTAAAAGTTAGATGACAAACACTTAGCATAGGTATGAAATCCATTATATATGTTTGATCCCCATTTGTAATAAATATATATTTATAATACATCTATTGTAAAAATATACTCTTTTTTATCATATTATATATAATTTACTTATAACCTTCTATCACAAATTAATTAATAATATATTATTAAATTCATTATTATCGGTGATAACTAATTTGTCTTCAATGAATATTTTTGTTAGATAGTTTTGGTCCTTGTACATTTATCATGGTCCCATAATATAAATAATAGTATTCATTATATAAGTATCATATACATATCCAAAATATTTATATTTATATAAATTAATAAAATATTTAGACAGAAAAATGAATTATATAGTTCATATAGAAGATAGGTCGTACGTGTTGAAGAATATTGTTTCCACTTTTCGAAGGATGCTATAAAAGAAATGAAAATAATAATTCACCTATATAGATTAATATTTATATAATATATATAATATTTTTAATTTAAATCAATCCTTACTACCATCTATGTATTGTAGAAATTAAAAACAAATCACATCACTTTTTGGAGTTGGTTGTGGCCATGTATGCACAAACGCTGTTATCATTTTCCAATGGATTGGATGGTAAAATGTATATATAAAATTAAAATAATGGAAGAATATTTTTTTATGAGTATAACATATAATCATAAAACCCATCATTTTACCCAACCATAAAATATATTTATGAAACATGAATTTTTTTGCTATGTTGAGATGGTAAGACATATATACGCACTAGCGAAAATTTCAAACCCATTTGATGGAAAAGATGGTGGATAACGATTTTTAAATTATCAATATATTTATTTTTACATATATATATATATATGATTTTTTATTTATGATTTTAGGATAAATACCAAATATTTATAAGAGATAAATATTGATGTAAAAAATGGAGTGATCGTATAAGGGGATTACCTTTTCCATAAAATCACTCAATATAAAAAACTCTTAATGAAATTGTGGTTGTATTTTAAGACAGTAAATAACTTCAATAATGTGTATATGGATTTATAAAATATATATTTTATGGAGATGATTAAGATATAATAATTAAATATTATTAAATATGTGATGGAATAGGGCCATTTTATAAGTGATGGGAGGGGTATTCTGGGAATTCATTAATGTATTAAATTAATATAAATTATATTTCATGTCCAAATGGACCCAAATTGATATGTTTAAAATAAAATGTTTGGATGAGTCTACAAAAATCATAAAATAATATTTGAATAAATTTTTGTTTTGTTGGTACCCTTATATTTTACCATTAAACCCCATTAACCATATTAACAATGTAGACAATAGTACAAATTTATTCCATTTAATGGTTAATAATTCATTCATATAAGGAAAAAATACCCATAAATAGGTTATGGTATATGCCATAGACAATATCATATTTTTTGGCTGAATTTAAATTTTTATGAATTATTAATCATTTACTAAAATATTATTTATTATATAATATTATTCATGTAATTTTTGACACGATTAAATTAATATTATGTTATATACATCATGAACATGAAAAAATTAGAATATAATTATTTAAAACAATTATAAAATTTTATTTTCATATATACTACTAATTTGAAAAGTTAATCAATAAGTATTATATCATTTTTAGTATTTTTAATATCAGTTATTTTATTTTTAAATGAATATAATAAATACACTCTTGATGTTGTGTAACCATTTATGTTAATACTTTACTAACTAAAAATTATAAATAAATTATATGGAATAAAAAAAGTATTTATCATTTGTATAAAAATTTATAACTCAATATATCTTATGTTTATCATGTTGTTAGAAATATAATGATAATAAATGTAAGACCATTACTTTTTTTTTGAATTTTATGTTAACTAAAAAATATAAAGTTATAAATCACATTCAAACAGAAAAAAGAACGTACATAAAAATTCTAGATGATTAAGGGTTAAATATGTTCATAAAATTAAATTAAAGACATTTTTAGGGTAATTTTATAATCCTTTTCATATTTTTTAACCTTAATTATCTTATTATTTCTTACCATGGTTACAATTAATTATTTAGGTTATTGTTCATATTGACCAAAAATAAAAGGGGCCTATTTATCCAATTTTGACTTCATGATTTAAAATATGTATTCAATTTTCAATATAAAATTTCTCTATATAGTATTAATAAATTTTTAACCAAAATAAAAAATGAAATAAAAATTAGTTTTCAAAAAATTGCATTTTAATTCATGAAAACAAATTTATACCAAATTCGATCATAAAATTTATTTATTAAAAACATTTGAATTATATTTTATGTAATTAAATGAAATTTAGTTAGAAATCATTTTAAACTTATAATGTATCATTATAAGTCCATCCATCACAAATTTAGTTTTCAATATTGATTAATAGTTTTCCACTTTTCACTAAGAAGTCATACTTTTTAAAAAAATCATACTATTTTGAAAATTTAAAAAATTTGAACCTAAGATAATTTTGATTTGAAAAAATATAAAATAATATTTTTTTTATAAATTAAAATTTATAAACTTTCCTATAATTAATTATTATATTTTCTAAAAAATATTTTAGACGAAAATATATTTATGAAGCATATAACTATGTTAGAAATGATTTAGTAATTATTTTATAATCATTAATAAATGAAATAATATTGATTACATCCTTTATATATTTCATAATTTGTTTCATATTAGACATACAATCCAATTCATCATTTATGTGATAACAATTATAACAAATAATAATAATTTAACAGTATATATGGGTTCACATAAACATGGTGTTGGGAATCATATACACAACCAATCATATACATATTTTAAAATCATAGGATGTTACATTATTATCCTTAAAAAATTATCCCATAAAAATATTATCTTTATCATTAATTGATAAATACTTTTTTAAAACCCACACTATAAATATGAATAATAAATGATTTTTAAATGAAGATTGAGTAACCCGATTATTATATTAAACATCACATAATTGGGTTCCCATATAGGATTAGCTTTTTTGAAGCTAAAACACAGATATGGAGGAGAGTACTAACATCTAAGGACTAATATAGATTCATAGAGAATATATTCTAGATAAAGTTAATGACCACAACCCCATTAATTGGTGAGCGTAGAATAGACTATCATTTTATTTGTAAATTAATGTAAATAGATAGCATTTTAAATTGAATATTAATTTAATATGATTTATGGGTTACATTAATATTGAAACTATAAACATATGTAAATATATATAGTTGATAATTACAATTTAATATTGCAAAACATTTCCCCCAAAATCTAATCTATTCCATAAATGGATAGTATCTAAAAATAATTATCATTCTTGATGAACTAAAATCATCTTATAATTGATTTTATAATCCAAAAATGTTTAAAAATAAATTATTAATGTATTAACTATAACCCAAATTGTTAGCATAATATATGAAAATACAAAAAATGAATAAAATGTAAAATTAACAAAGTAAAAATTAATGCCTAAATTTCAATAATATAACCAATTTATTAATATATAACATTCTATAAATAAACATCCCAATATCCAGAAAACATAAATATTTTTATCACTAAATAATTTTTTAATCCCAAATTATATCCCATAACCATCAATTTACACATCCATAAACCATAAAATCATTCCTCCCAAATAATCCTATATATTAAACCTCAATATTTTATATACATAAACCTAATGAGGTATCCAAAAAATATGATTAATTTCCATGATAAATCAATGTATGATCATATAATATATTGAAATTACCCATAATTTTATGAATTAAATTAATATAATAACATGATAGGTTATTATTAGAATAACTTTACATCTCCATGAAAATGTCATCATGTTAATGAATTACTCATTAACCATCATGATCATATATACCCAACAATCTATGAGACAATAATTCCATAAAAAACAACTCATATAATATCCTAATGTTTTATTAAACCATAATTGATTATTATTCAAATGGCCTCTTAAATTTACCAAATATCCTAAAAATATAAAAAAATCCTCATATATTCTATTTTCAAAAATAAAATTATTATATAACAATCCAAAAAATGTTTTAAAATAAATATCATAATATCTTATATATCACATAGTTAATATGTAGGAACTTCATCCTTCTCTCCATGTCATTATAGTATCACACTCCTACAATATTGTAGAATATGATGGGCTTTCACCCGTCATGTGGGTTTTTCTTTTTGTAAAGTAATATTAATATAATTCCCACAACATTCCCATAAATTTGATGATCATCCTGAAAAATAATTTATTTCATAAAAATATTTTCAGTACAATGGTATTAATAAAATAATACATATGATTCCAACTTATAATAATCCAATATGACCTCAACATAGGATATTATAATAATCCTAATAGAAATCAACCAAATAAACTTATGTTAATAATGTATAAAATAATTATTACTTAAATACACATTGTAGTTGAAAACATTTTTATATAAGGGTTGAATATTACTCAAACAAATATTAAAACTAAATAAATTACTATAAGATACTTTCATCACAATAAAAATTAAGAAGGGTTATATGTGCCTTTAATTATATAAACTACCCTTGAATTATTAACCTGTTATTGAACTAAAAAATTATAAAATAACCCCATCTGAATTATAAACGGAGTGACCTTGGGGAATTTCCTGGATGTTTTTCATAGGGTTATGTTTCTTTATATTTTTTTTCCTAAATATTGTTTTAAATTCCTCTATTAAACATAATTTTGTAAAAACTATAAATACTCTAACCCTGGTATCCCTAATTCATTGGGTTTTTATTACATTGTAATATTATATAAGGGATCACATAATAAAGGATGAAATAGTTTTGTAGTCTTGTTAAGATATATATATAAAGTCTTCACATAATACAATGAAAAATATATAAAAACATGTTAATGATAACATTCTAAATCATTTAACTTGTTCAATAAATCATTCAATTATATCATGGGGAAGGAAACATAATATAGGTAAATTTTAGATGCATAGTTTGGTTTATTTATAATGTGGTCTATAACAAGTAAAAATGTATATTCTGTATGGTAATGTAAATTACTAAAATAAATTTTCATTTAATGTATAACTTAAGGAAGATTAATTATATAGAATCAAGAATTTATGATCAAATAATTCCATATAAAAAAGTCATGATTTTTAAATATATCCATGTATATCATAAAAATTAAAACTGTTACATGGAAATTAAAACCTATTTTCATAATGATATAAAATATAATAGTGAAAATATTAAACATACCACCAAGGCCTCTTGAAAGGAAATATGATAAAAAATGTTAATACCCTAGTAAAATACCCAAAAAAATATTATATTATGTGTCTAACAGATGCATTATGGTGAGATATCTAACCACTCTTATCACATAATAAGCCCAATCCATTCATCATATGAATAGGGATAACAAAAATTCAATAAATAATCAACATAATTTTTTATTAAAAACTAGTATATGAAATGTAAATATTTCCATATTCAAGCTAAGAATAACACATTTATATAATGAATATGTATGGTATCATTACAACATATTCCTAGTGTAGTATATTTAAAATAAATCATTATTTTCATTTATGTGTAATAATAAAAAAATAATTAAACACATTCTTGAGGGAATAGTCTTTTCATTATGATATAAATTTTTTAAAATATAAAATTTCGTCAATATTAAAGAAAATAATATTATTAGAAGATAAAATTTTAAAAATTAAACTTATCATTAGTCTCATTAATTTTTCATGATGGTGGAAAATTTTGTTAATGTCGTATATGTCAAAAATTTTATTCCTTTCCCTATTTTGTACTAAATGTATAAAATTTTCTCATTGATAAAATGATAGGAAGATTCATTTTAAATGTATTTTTGAAAGAAAAAAGTTTGAAAAAATTTTATTTATAAATCATTAGAGAATATTAAAAATATTCTTTAAAACATTTTATAGTAAATAGTGATATATAAGATAATGATTCCCATACATGTAGAAATAAAATTCATTTTTCCATAAAATCAATATCATTAATTAATAGGTACATAAAAAGTTAAATATGAAAGTAAAAATTGTAATTCATAGAAACAATTATAGAATAATAAAATTTATTGGGCCTAATATATAAGCCCAAAATAATTACTCAAATAGAGTCTTAAGAATAATCAATCCCAGATAATGATGATATTTTCAAATAAACCTTGACCACTTTAAAATTTTTTGACTCATAATAAATATTAAATTAAAAAATTAAATTAAAAATTAAATACAATGAATTTAAATATTTATTATATTAGATATTAATTGGATTTATATACACCCAAAAATGTGGTGAGTATAGAATATGGATCACATAAGTAAAATTGAGATAAGAAAACCTTACCTAAAGTCTACCATCCTTCATACGTGTTCAAGTCTGTATTATAAAAATTAAAGATAGAATACATCTATATTAAAGGACTATAATCATATATATATTACCATATATGACATACTTATTACCTTTAGTCTCCCACTTATAAATAATTCATTATTATAATCATTTTTATATATAATAATTACTCCATCTTCAATGTATATTTTGATTTGATAGTTTGGGTCAATATCGTTGGATCATGGTTCCATCATCTCCAAAATTTTACCAATGATATAAATATAATAAATAAATAAATATTATATTATATTGATATTTAGTGTCATATATAAAAGATAGATATAGAAAAATGTAATCAACAGTACATGGAGATAGTAGGCCTTACTTACATATGAACCGTAATTTTACTTTTTGATTAATGGTATGAATGAAAGAAAAATATTAATTAATCATTCAAGAAATTTTATTATATCATATATATCATTAATATTAAATAAATCCAACCTTATTACTATGAAATTAAAGAATAAATGAAAATTGAACCACAATAATTTGTTGTTTTGGTTTTCCATAAGAACTCATGAGCGAAGTTATCATTTTCCAATGGACTATATGGTATGAAGATAACTAAAATAATATAATTCATGAAAAATAAATTTAATGTTTATATAATATATAATAAATAATCACATCATAATACCTATACATAAAATTTTGGTATGAAAAATAATTTAATTTCTATCAGGAAAAGTTTAGTGGTACATACATAGTAATGATACTTTTACATCCCATTAGATTGAAAAGAGGAAGGATAACGGTGGTATTATAATCATAGTAAAATTAAATTTTATTTATGAAAATGATATTATTATTTTTAAGATATATCTCACAGGATTATAGGAGGTAAAATAAGTAAAAATAAAGGTGATAGGTTATAGAGATTGCATCTTCTTTGAAATAACTCTTTTAGATATCTTGTAAATAATCAGAGAGTGTGCATTTTGAATGTAAATTACCTAAACAATGGGGATAAGGGTATTAAAATTATAATTTCATATGGTCTTAAAGAGTTGTAAGGATCAAAGTGGTGTGAAAAAGAGAGCGGAGCAATGCCTTTTTATATGTGAGGTGAGGGGTATTCTTAAAATTTCATAATTTATCATATTAATATAAATTATTATTTTTCTAAAATTGCTCCATTTTGATATATTTAAAATATAATATGAAGATGAGTCTTTATCATCTCATCTAATAAATTTTGAATAAAATTTGGTCATTTTTTAAATTTATCATTTAGTTTTATTCCCCATTAACTGATTTGACAATAACCACAAGAAAAATATCTCTTCACTTTAATAGTCTTATATGTTACCATAAAATGAAAAAAGAATCATAAATAGATCATATTGAAAGTTATTGAACCTTATATAATTAATTTTTAATAAATATTTATTTTTATGAATTCTAAATCATTTAATCCAATATTAATTAATATATAATATTCTTAATTAAAATTTTTAAACATTTCATTTAATATTTATTTGACTACGTCAATAAAAAATGGGAATTTGAATATAAAATTTTAAACCTTCATTAAAATATCAAATATATTTCGATTTTTTTAAATATAAATATTAATTAAAATAATATCCCTTTTAATATTTTTAATACCATTTATTTTACTTTTATTTTACTTGAATAAATAATATGTCAATTCTGCATAACAATTTAAGGTAATTATTTCATCACTAAGAATTCATTATAAAATATCATAATTAAAAAATAATTAGAATTTAAAAACTTATTTATAAATGAAAATTCCCTTTGTTTTTCCTTATATAAAAATTTTATAGATAATAAAACAAAGGGATTGACATTTTTCCGAATTCATTCAATAAAATATTAAAAATATCAAAATCACTTACTAATTAACATGAAAGATCATATATTTTAATATTTTAATATTATGCATGAAATAGGTTAATAAAATGAAATGAAGGATTTTGTTTGGGGCATTTTCATGTCTTTATGAAATTATTTTAGTCCTTAATTTTATTATTTAACCATACTGTAACATCCCTTCCCATCCCATTGGCATGAGAGGGTAGAACAATTATACTTGTCCTTAATCAATGTTCCCAAGATTCTAAAGGCTAGAAATAAATGACGAGGGTTCAAGAATAAATTGGGGAATTATTTTCCCTTGAGATAAACCAACCAACCATACAATACATTATTATAAAAACTACATGATACATGATAACATAGAAAACCAAATTATATAGTACAAAAGGAAAACCAAATTAATCCATAGAAATTCCCAAAAAATAGTAAAACCAGTCCAAAAATCATATTACCAAGTGGAAGACAACATAAAAAAAACCCCAAACAACTATGTTTATATCCATAGCTGCATACCAAACTCCATGATCCAAGTTCCACCAAACCACTTAAGCATCACAAAGAACTACAGTAAGAATAAGATGATTTACTCTTACATGTTTCCCGGAACACAAAATTTACAAAAGCCCCAAAGTTCCAAAGCACGGGGTGATTAATAATACTAAGTAAAATTTCACCAAATGACTTCTATACACATTCCACCAAGATAAGACCATTAGAAAATTTATATAAAACAATTTATATAAATCGTTTAATAGTACAACCATTACCACAAGACAAACATACCCTTACCAAGCCATGTCAAATAAAGGTAAACCATGACTATTCCATACGCCATAGCACCATCACACATTCAACCAAAAAATTCCAAATCTTATAACATTACACAAAAAAAAGATATAATGTTGACTCTTACACACAAATCGGTAACAACCAAGGTGGAACTTCCATACAAGCCTATTATCATTTCCCAATCTAGTGGTACTTCTTTCCCACTTATCATTTGATGGTATCCCTTCCATCCACTATCCATCCCCTTTTTATAGTGATATTACCCACCCAATTCATACACACAATTCACACAAGACATAATACTTAAACAAAAAGAAGAATATCACATCAAAGTCACACATTATTTCAATAATTTATCTTCCCCCAAACAAAACCTTGAATGCAACAACAATTTCCAACACAAGCGAATTCACTTCAATAAATCACCCATTAATTGAAAACACCCTTTAACCAATTTATATTCCCAACCACATTTCAAAAAACAACATCTTTACTGAAAATAAAATTTAAAAAAATCACAATCAACCACTTATGATTTTAAAATCAACATTTTAAAATTTCACAACAAAGGCCCTTTTTGCAACAATAACCCATCTTTGCCAAAATCTCTAAATCACGAAAAATGGGTTTCCAACAAGATTTTCAAATCATTATCAGAATAAATTGAAAAAAAAATATTTTAACCAAGTCTTAATGTTCTTACAAAATGGATTCAAGAGAGAATTCACCTACCTCTAGGGTTCTGATGAAATCGACCCACAAGAAACCGCACCACAAATCCAAAAAACACACCACCGAAACAACTCTAGATTCTATTGCCTAACATAAAAAATCCCTAATATCACCATTTAAGGCTACAAAAACCATATATATATTCACAATGGATGTATATTAAGATATCCAAGAGATAAGGAAGTGTATATCTAGAGAGAACCAATGAAAAACCATGAGAGAAGACTTACCCCGAAGAAACCACCTTCAAACCACATTCAAACCCATTAGAAACCCTTCCAAATTGAGTATGAGAGAACCTAAAAAACTTTAGAACCAATAGTCTTATGTGAGGATGAAGTTAGAGAAATTATTGAGTGATTTAGTTCAACCCTAAATGTTCCCATTTTTTAAAAACCCACACATCCCGCACGGTTATCTCACACAGTTTAAAAAATTGTGCACTAACTGTGCGGATGATACTTCCTAGAAGGAATCTTGCATAGAATCTTATAATGGTTAGAAAAACCATGAAAAAACCATGTATAACCCCACTTACTTGAGTTTCATGGTTTTTGTGGGATTCTCATACAGTTTACCCAAACCGTTCTCAAACTGTGCAACTTTTAAAAAGCCTCTAAACATTTCCAAAACCATACCAAACTCTCCTAAACTCTTCCAAGCACATCCAAATTAATTTAAACACGTAAAAATGAATAATGAAAGTCTAAAAACCTCAAACAAGAGGTGAAATATTCTCCCCACCATGGGAATTTATGTCAGTGGAATGTAAAGAAACACCAGTCTGCCAAAAGAACGTGGACTATTAATCGGCCCTCTATTTCTCTTATTCCCAAGTATCCTCCTGAATCTGACCATGCTACCAAAAAACCCAAACTAAACCAATGATTTTACAAATATATAAGTTATATATCTTATCCAAAATCTACAATAACATTTTCACCAAATAAGTATCTGATTCTAGCTCAATATGATTCCAACAAAGCACATTGTCAAGATCTGGTTGATACATTTTCAACTGCAACACATGAAACACCTTGTGCACCACACTAAACCATGGGAAAAAATACAACTGATAATCCACATCTCTAATAAACTCAAATATCTCAAAATTAACAATATGCCTCAAGGATAACTTACCATACTTTCAAAAATGATGATGTCAAAACCTAGGATAGATTTTCAAAAACAAATGATCACCCACCTCGAATGAAAACAGTCATCAACAATGCTCTGCATACAATTTATGACAACATTCAGTCATCTTCATCCTCTTTCTTATCAGCTTCATTTTCTCTATAGTATCTTGAAATATGATTGTTCTAATCATCAAAGTCTCACCTGTTTCAACCCAATATAGTGTATAATGATATGGATGCCCATAAAATTATTCAAATGGAGCCATATGTATTGAAGCTTGATAACTGTAAATATAAGAGAACTCCACAAGTGGTAAATGATCCTCCCATGAACCAAAAAATACCATATCACAAGCCCTTAGCATGTCCTATGATGTTTGTATTTTCCTCTTATATTGGCCATCTGTTTGGGAATGATGCGTCTTGCTCATCGTTAACTGTGTCCCAAGGGCCCGCTGTAATGATTTCCAAAAATGAGATGTGAACCTTGGATCACTATATGATACAATCAAAACTATAACACCATGCATATTTACTACTTCCGGAATATATATTTTGGACAGATACTCAATGTATGTGATTCAAGAATTGGGATGAAATGCACCAACTATGTGTGTTGATCCACAGTCACCAATATGAAAACATTTTTCCTGACTGTTATTGGGAGACCCATCACAAAATCCATCGATATCTGCTCTCATTTCTGTATTGGGATAGGTAAGGACTTCAAAATTCCTTCTAGCCACTGACGGTCTTCCTTTACCTGCTGAAAAGTATAGCATATCGACCCAAACTATCCCACTTTTCTTTTTCATACCTACCCACCAAAACCGTTCCTTCGATGCCTTATAAATTTTCTGAATTCCAGGATGAACAACTCACCTAGAATGATAATAATCCCTAAGAAGTTTCTCCTGCCAATCCACTGGTACCACCATCTAATTCCAAAAACACAAGACTGAATTCCCATTCAGTTCCAAGCTATCAATGGTCTCCCCACCATTATGTTTTGACCTCATCACCACACATTTGAAATCAAATGCTTGTGCCTATTTAACCAAACCAACCAGGTCAAGAACCAATGAAACCAGAAGGAAGACCGCGCTGTCACCTCGTTCCTCACATTCCAACCATATCTCATCTATGACTGACATAAATTGCCACTGATCTGATTCATGTTTCACCACATGAGCATATGATTCTCTACACAATGCATCAACCAATGATTTTTTTAACCAGTGTGAACATTAAGTCAAAATTAAACATCTAGAGATATTTCATCCATCTAATTTACCTCATGTTCAAATATATGGATGAAATAATATGCATTAAACAATTTTTATTGGTAAACATCTTGAATTTATCACTAAAGAGACAATGATGCCACATTATCAAGGCATGAACCACACCCACCAACTACAAATCATATGTTGGGTAGCTCCTTTCATGAAACATCAACAATCATGATACATATATAACAACATGATTCCCTTGCATAAGAAAATATCCTAACCCTAATCTCGATGCGTTATAATACACCACGTACCCTTTCACTAGTTTAGGGAATATCAAGATTGGTGATGATGTTAGGTGACCCTTTACCTCTTCAAAATGTCTCAAACATTGCTCATCCTGTTGAAATTGGATATTATTCATTATCAAAGATTTCATTAGTGAGGCCAATAATGAGAAATCACTAACAAAATGTCAATAATAACCAGTAAGACCAGGGAAGCTCTGTATCTCGAAAACTTTCTTTTTCAGTTTCCATGAGATATCAGCTTCAATATTTTATGGATTAGTGGAAACACCATACTCAGAACTAATATGGCCAAGGAAATGAACCACTTGTATCCCAATTTCACACTTTAAAAATTTGGCATACAATTGATGATCCCTCAATACCCAAGTACAATAGCTAAGTGCTTTTCATGATCCACCCTTATCTGTGGAGACACAAGTATGTCATCATCAAATACCCCCATAAAATAATCCATATATCTCTGAAATATCTAATTCATCAATTCCACGAACACTATTGGTGCATTCTTTAGGCCAAAGGGCATAACCACGTAGTCATGATGGCCATATCTACTTCTGAAAGATGTTTTGAGAATATCCACCTTCATCACATGAAATTGATTATATCCTAACCCCAATTCAATCATAGAAAACCACTGAGATACCCTCAACTAGTTAAACATGACTACAAAATGTGGAAGTGGATATCAGTTCTTTATTGTTACCTAATGATGTCTACAATAATCAACACAAATCTCTAGAGTTCCATCCACATTTTGAACAAAAAACTTAAGCGTTGTCCACAGTGGGGTTCTAGGATGGATGGGCCCTTTTTTTATAGTTCCTCCAACTGTACCATTAATTACCTCAATTCTACTAGTGCCATTCGGTAAGATTAAAGTGAGATGAGACAGGTCACCAAAAAGAGATAAATCATGAACTTCACTTATCTCAAGGCTGGAAAACATAGAATTATTTGGGAAAGATATCCTTAAACTGATCCACAACTGCTAGAAACAAAATATGCTCAAAACATTTAACTAATTCCAATAATAAAGCTACTAAATGATACGAGATCATCCCAACCGCCACTACCAATAAATATATTGCACCCATATTTTCTTTATTCTTCACTCTAAAGAGGTTTTCAACACAATCCTCTATTGTAAAACTAACTATTTCCATATAGAAATCAATGTGGGCCTTAAAAATTTCTAAAAATTTCATTTCTAGGATTATATCATAATCATCCATCATAAGAACTGAGAAATCCCACATCAATTCAATGTCTTCCACACTTAAGAAACAAAATATATATAAGAAGGATTGACCCTCTCTTTAACCCAGAGGAATTTGATGCTTTAAAAAACGAAGGAATCATTTCCATAGTTATGCCCAACAAATAAATGATGTGAGAAGCAAGAAAATAATGGAAAGTACCCAAATCAAAAAAATCTTCCATCAATGTGGAATTTAAAAGAATTATACCATGCAAGATGGTTTGTCCCAGGCTGATCATGACCACAAACTGTTCATCGTAGAACAACTTATTTCTCACCACACACTACTCTTTATTGTCATGTTGAGGTGTAAGGGTATTTCTAGAATCAACATGAACCACTTTTCTTTGCTAATGAGGGGTATGCTATTGCCCCAGTCCTATAGAGGCATAAGATGCCAACGACCCTATAAGAGTGTCACAGACACCTGACTTCAGAGAATTCCGACAATACAGCTGAGGACTACCCATATATATTATGTTATGACATGATCAATGTTGTGTTGTATAATACCACTTGATATTCCCCCATAGATCCACACTTCCAACATCGCGTCTTACTCGAAGGGTTTCGAGGAAGATTCACCAATCCTACCATCGGATTCTTAGTTATAGTCCCACCCTAAAAATAAGTGTCCCTCTTCTGCTTGAACCCAGCTTTTGAGTTCCCACAAATTCTCAGGGGTACCAACATTCTTACCCTATCTGTATCCCCCAAAAGATCTCACTCATCCATCGTATCTATATTCATCATTTTTGTGTAATCGTCTATATACAACATTGTTATCTTGGACTGAATTTCCTACTTCAACCCAACTTCAAAAATTCGTTCCTTCAACGATGTGCTACCTACCACATGAGGTAAAAATCTCACTCAATTCATATACATTGTGGTTTATTACTTTACCTACATGTTCCATTTCTTCAAAAGGATGAAATTAATTTTAAACATAATTCTAAATATATTAGGGAATAATTGTTTATTAAAAAATTCCTCAAAACCCTCCCATGTCACACTTTGGTCTATCTCATCTTGGACCACCATCTCCCACCACTAGAGGAAAATATCTTCCAACATGTGCGTGGATAACTTCACTTTCATCTCTACTGGTGTTCCCAAGAATTTAAATATACTATTCATTTGATTCAGCCACAATTCTTCCCTTTTTTACTCCAAATCACCCCTAAAGATTGGTGGATTATGCTTTTGAAACTGAACCGCATGATCCACATACTTCAGATCATCTTCCCTATTCCCACTTTCCACATATTGGAAATCGTTCACTACAATCATCACTAGCTACTGGTTCATCTAGGGCATTGGTGCAACCACATTTTCAGTAGCTTTGTCTAGTTGGTCTCTACGACACCTACCCAATTCCATTTCAATCAATACAAAAACATCCATAAGACTTTCTACTTCGCAATACATGATTCTAAATTTCAAGAATACATTACAACTACCACAACCAGGCTTTCCTCAAGTTCACATTTCCAAAATAGACCAAGATTCCACTTTTTAAATCCTTCCGTTTTGAAACCCAATTCAAAATTATCAAAATCCACACATTTAGGTCACACCATAAATCATTATACCCTAATGAAATCCAAATCCTATAGGGAATTCAATTATACCATGCATTCCATGCTCATCTAATTAGCTACACCCACAACAATGCGATTTCCATTTCCTATAAGTGTCTCCAGAACACGTATTTACCCAACTCCCGGGTAACTTGAAGTTCATCATTAAAGGGTTAGCTACATCCTTTTATGCTGTAAAATCCATGTTCTTGGAATTTTATGCCTTTATACCATCCCAAATCAAGTAATAGGGAAAGAAAGAGTGTCAACACCAATACCAATGATCAACACCAAAGGACCAAAAAACTTATCTCACTTTAAAACCAAGGACCGAACAACTTATAAAACTTGTAACATCCATCCACATTTCATTGGCTTGAGAGGGTGTAGGAATGCTACATGAATTTAAGAAACGTTCCCATTTTTTCCAAAGTCTTGCAATAAATGTTGATGTATTTAATAATAAATTGGGGAAAATTTTGACATTGAGTTAAACCCACAAACCAACCAATTCATTACCAAAAAAACTACATGATTCATGATAACATAGCAACCCAAAATATACATTATCAAAGAACAGCCATATATATTGATAAAAATTCCCAAAAAGAAATACATCCAAGCCCAAAATAAAAGTACCAAGAGGAAGAATACATATCAAAACCCCAATAAACTAGGACATCATCCATAGATCTATTCCAAGCTCCATGCTCCATGTGTCACCAAACCATTAAAGAATGATGAAGAACCACTAGAAAAATGAGATGTATTACTCTTACCTATGTCCCAGAACACAACATCTATAAAAAACCAATATTCCAAAGTACGGTGTGATTAATAATACTAAGTAGGATTTCCCCAAATGTATTACCTGTACACTCCACTAGGATAAAACCATTATAACATTAATATATAATAGTTTATATACAACATTAAATAGTATAGCCATTACCACAAGACAAACATACCCTTACCAAGCCATATCAAGCAAGGGAAAACCACAAGTATTTCATAAGCCATAGCACCATCACACATTAGACCAAGAAATTGAAACTTTCATACCATTAAACAAACAATAATACAATGGTGACTCTCAAACCCAAACTAGTAACAACCACAGTGGCACTTCCTTCCAAGCTTGTTATCCTTTCCCAATCTATTTGTACTTCCCACCCACTTATCCTTTGATGGTGGACCTTATATCCACTACCCATAACCTTTTTACAGTGGTAATCCCTAATAATTCACATAGAAAAATCACACATTCCATAATACTTAACCAATAACAAGTATATCACATCAAAGTCACACATTATTCCAACAGTTTATCTACCACCAAACAAAACATTGAATACATGAACAATTTCCAAAACAATCCAATTCACTTCAATAAATAACATTTTATTGAAAACTCCCTTTAAATAATTTCCATGCCCAACCACATTTCAATAATGAAAATATTTATGGAAAACCATCTTTCAAAAAACATTTTTCATGATCAACCTCAGATGATTTTAAAATCAACATTTTAAAAATCACAAAATAAATCCCCTTTTTGCAACAATAACCCATTTTCCTCAAAAATCATAAATCATCACCAAATGGGATTCCAAATAGATTAACCCATAATTATCAAAATTAATTTCAATAAAAACCAATTGATTTAAAACAAGGATTCAATTTCTAAAAAATGGATTCAAGAGAGAAGACACCTACATCTAGGGTTCTGGTGAAATTGACACACAAGAAACCACACCACAAATCCAGAAAATGCTCCACTAAAAAAATATAGATTCTCTTCCCTAACATTTATAAGCCCTAATATCACCATTTAATAAAACATAGCCCCTATATCATTACACAATGGATGTAGGTCTAGAAAATCGAGTGTGATGGAAGATTAGATCTAGAGAAAACCGAAGACAAACTATGAGAGAAGACTTACCTGAGGGAAACCACCTTCAAACCACCTTAAAAACATTCAAAAACCTTCAAAATAGAGTTAGAGAGCGCCCATAACCCTTGAGAATGAAGAATATTGAGTGATGATCAAGTGGGAGGAAGTTTGGTGTGATTTTTTTTAGTCCTGAGTCTTTCTATTTTTTAAAAACCCAAACATTAAAGGGTCGTATGATTATTTTGTACGGTCTGAAAAACCTTGTGATATCCATGTAGATGTTACTACCTCGATAGCATCTCTCACAAACTCCCCGCATGGTTAAAAAAACCATTCTTAATCCTTACGGAACCCCACTTCCTCAAGTTTCACTGTTTTCCTTGGATTTTTGAATGGTTTACTCTACTTGTACTCAAACCATGTAGCTTTTAAAAAGCCTCCAATATTTTCCAAAACCATTCCAAACTATCATAATATATTCCAAACTCATCCCAAGAACATTAATCACATAAAAATACATAAAAAGGCTATATACCTCAAATAGGGGGTGATACACATTCCATAGATACAATGATTAATTATGATTACTATTAATAATGGATAAAAAAGGTCCAATTTCCAAAAAAAAACACTTGATTAAAAAAAATGAATCAAGTTTTTCTGATTCAAGTTCAGTATATGGAATTAATTAATTTAAAATAATAATGAGGAATAAAATTAAAATCATTTTTACCTAAAATTGTATTTTTATGTAGAAAAATGAATTCTATAAAATTAAATAAAATATTTCATTCCAAAAAATTTAATCAAATAATATGTAACATAACAAATCTAATTTATGTTTTAATCATTTAAACATATTACCTATGTATATTATGGAATAAAAAATATAATTCTCAATAATATACTCACATATTTCACTGTTATTTAAAAATTATGTTTATTCATAATATTCCAATAAAATTCACCGTTGACTATTATATTTATTCTTATTTAAAAATTGATCGAAAATGTACATGTAAACATACTTAAAAATATAAATCCAAACCATAAAATCATTTTTCTTTTGGAAACCTCATTTCCCTGAAACTGTTTTCATCTATTTAAAAAAAATCAACTCACATGAACCAAATCCAAACCAACATAATAATCACATCAGATCACCTGGGATTAGAAAAAAGTGATAGTGTAAAACTTGTCCACATTGTCTACCTGAAGTTTTCCTAAGAAATCATCAATCACTAGGTGGGTCTTGAACCTTGAAAATGGGTCCAACATGGGTCACTATTCCATAAAATTCCACCACACATCACCTATTATCCTCTATTTCCATTACTGTAACACCCCAAGATTTCATAGTGTGTTA
Source organism: Viscum album (assembly GCA_963277665.1). Taxonomy (NCBI): domain Eukaryota; kingdom Viridiplantae; phylum Streptophyta; class Magnoliopsida; order Santalales; family Viscaceae; genus Viscum; species Viscum album. Next base: position 1,240,853,535 of record OY728130.1, on the reverse strand, counting down.
TTTCTTCAAAATAATTCAATAACTTTCACTACACGCAACACCGAGTTCAATCACACCATGACTTACAAAAAAAGCCATTAAAAAGAGGTTATGAATAGTATTATCTAAATTTTAAACTTTATATAATCCTTATAATTTTAGAATCCATATTATGAGTTTCTTAGATATAATGCAAGAACAAATTCATTTTCAGTATTGCACTTTTATCAACTTTTAATAGTGAGCCCTTTTTAAATACAATATTTTAAACTTTTTGACTAAATGGGGACATCAAAAATTTAAAATGAAACATCCCAAGCTTCCACGGTATGCTTTCTTTGAATAATACAGTAGCGTGTGTTGTACGCAACCTTGAGTTTTAACACACACCACAACCAATCAAACTAGCCGTTATGAATAGTAATACCTACTTTTTGAAATTATATATATTTTATATTTTAAAATGGACTTCATTTCTAGATTCGGAATATCGAATTTATCCTAAGGTGAAATTTTGGTACTTTTCGGATAACTTTCATATTTTGATGAATAGTGAAAATTACTAAATTTTAATTAAAAACAACTTTTTTAATCAAAATAATTAATAGTGATAAATTATGAATTTGAGTGGTTTTAAAGTATATTTAGAATATATTTTTACCATTTAATATAATGTTGGTCATTGGACATAATTTTACAATTAAACCGAACATAAACAAATGTCAATCTTTTGATAGTTATTATCTCTTAAAAACACGCTTTTTGTTTTGACAGCGGGAATTAATTTTAAATTAATTTCTGCTACTTCTGTGTTTTGAATTTAGGAAAATGGATTCCATATTTGTAATCATGATGTTCAAATTGGGTAAATAGGTAACTTTTATTTTTAGACTTTTTGAATAATTACTGCGGTAAATATTTTATTTACCATGCTTAAAAGTAAATCCAGTAAATAAGGGTTAAAAATAATATTATAATAATACTAAATTACCCTAAAACGTGTCTTAACCCTATTGGTTGATACATGGTCGACCATGGGAATCTTTGGGTCGATTTTGGGACCCCATGGATCCACTTGTAAGTGATAATGACACTTTATTTTAATTAAGATAAAATGAATACAAAAATGACACAAGCATATATCTTTTAGAAAAACTATTGTTACATAGGGTTATATATGTTGTATTTTAGATTATAAATATTAATTATGAATATAAAAGTATTTCCTACATAATGATATTTTATTTATAATTTTTAGACATTAAATAATTTATTTTATTTATGACACAATGATGATGTAGTAATTACTATAATAGTGAAAAATTAAAATAATTGATATTATAAATACGAAAATAAATATAATATGAAACTTTTAATGAATTAAACTAATTTTCTAGGATAATATGATATATTATGATTGATTTAATTGACTTTTTTAGATGTAATAAATCTGTTATGAGTTTCACAAAAATCAACTATTGAATAGTGTCAAAATTGACATAAAAGAGTTCTTAAAACAAATATTATATTATTAATTGATATTAAATTCCTAAAAATCTAAGGTTCTGACAAGAGACTTATATCATGATAGTTTCATCATTAATGGACCACTTGGGGGTCGCTTGGATGTATATAGTAAGTTTATTAACCATATTATATAAAAATACAAAGAGACATTGTAAAAGTGAAACTAATTAACTTAGAGTTAATACTTAAAGATAAGGTTAATATAAGTACCCAAACCTGTATAAATTATATTTGTTGAGTGGTTTTAGACCTATACCCACTTTGAAATTTGAATAATCAACTTTGGATCCATTAGAAACCGAATATGAATTTATTATAAATTAATATTTCTAGCTTTTCCAAAGGTGCCCCTCACCCCTATTATAAAAGGGCACTCCTCCTTCTCATTTGTTCACACCTTCAAAGCCTTTTGGTTCGGCCAAAATCTACCCAAATACTCTCCCAACATCCCTCACTACAACCTAGAGGCCTTAGTTTAATCAGAAAGCCAACCTAAGGATCCTTTTTGATCAAATCAAAAGGAAGAACCCGAAGAAGAGGTAATGTTTTCACCACCCCTTTTCAAGTTCCTTTCTTCTTCCACTTCTTCTTTCTTTGTTCTTACCATTCTAAAATAATAACACCAGTATCTAAAATATAATGTGATGTTATTATAAATATGGTACAACCATATTCAGTATTCTATCCACCCTTTGAATAACATGTCACCATACGTGCGTACGTACGGCTTACCGTCTCCACGTCGTGGTGTAACTGTTATTCAATATATTATTATTTGGATGGGTATAATAATGATATTTAACTCATTTAAATAATAAATATAACATGTTAATGATTCTTTATATTTTATATACCATCCATTTATATATTATTTTAATTTCAAAAGAATGATATTGTCGCTCGTGCGTACGTACGGACTACCGTCTCCACGAACGCGATGAGATTCATACTCCATCGTATCCATTCAAGTATAATTATCATTTGATGATTTAAAAAAATGATTTTTAAGGACTTGATATCATTCTGGATATGAATAATATACAACCTATCCTTTACAAACATGTCTCACATAACAAAACATATAAAAGAAAACAAGTAAGTTAACACCCGAAACAACGATAATACTAAGATATTATTATCAAATCAATATTAAAAGATCATATATGATATAATATTAAAGTAAATGATTCTTGTATAATTCAATAACAATTATTTCACCATTATACAGGAGGTAAACCTACCGTCGACCAAGGAAAAAGTACAAAGTAAGGGATTTTCTTATCTCACTTTCAATTCCGTGAGATTTCCATTGTTCGCCACTAAATTATTGAAAGTGGTGTATTGTGTACTGCCATTTTATATATATTATCATGATTATCTTTATATTCATGTTATTCTATAAATAATTTGGTGGTTATTAACTTTTGGCCATACGACTCAGTTGATTAACGTGGTAAGGGGTTTTCATCTCACTCCTTATTCCCGTGAGATTCATGTCATATTGCCACCATCACCTTTTGTGTGGTGCGTGTACTGCCCATAATTATATTCTTTGTGTAATACACCCTAATTTATTTGTATTTACATATTCATTGTATGATACCTCTTTCATGGGTTGTATGTTTCATAAGTTACCAAATTGGTAAGGGTTATTTCGCAATCTCTTCAATATCTGAGGTTGTTTATACGTAATAATCTACTGGGATCTCTTTATCATCCACATCCATGTTTCTTAATAATGTATTTAAAAACCTTTTACTATTTAAAAGAATATGGGTTAAAGTCATTTATACCCTTGTTTGACTTTTTATAAGAGGTTTATAAAGGAATCTTTCCGTCGTTTTCCAAACAAGGTGCTTTTTAACCTTTTTGACAAAATTAAGGTAAGAATGTTTTTTTTAACTTCTATGGCGGGTGTGGCTATTTTCCACCATTATAAAATCATCAAAGCTTCCCATACAAGTTTATAAGAATATTTTCAAAGAAAATGTTTTATTTTATAAATATATGACTCTTAAATGATTTCAAAAATTGAAATAGATATTTCTCTAAAAAGAGTTTTGATTTCATCTATGTCAACATCCTTTGATGGATTTTACGCTTATTTGAAGTTGATTTATTATGATACAAAACATCCATATTTTATTGAAGGTTTTGTGATATTTTTCACAGTGGATAAGTTATTCTTATGTCACTCATGGTTTTTGTTTAAAGTATTGACATTTCATAAGTTATTTTTAATCAAAATGTTTATGTTATATTTCAACCTTTCATTCAGATGAATATGTTAGACAAGTATGTTCCGGGTTGGGGACCGGTAAAAGTAAGCCCTCCGGTTTGGTCTCCGGTTATTAGAGGAACTCCGGTTTGGTCTCCGATTATTAGAGGAACTCCGGGTTGGTGTCCGGTTATTAGAGGCACTCCGGGTTGGTGTCCGGTTTTTAGAGGCACTCTGGGTTGGGTTCCGATTATAGATAGCCCCAAGGTCTTGGGACGAGGCCTTGACAAAGAAATTAAAGTTTAGAATTATGCATTCCAACATTATGAAAGTGGTTATTTATTTTTCATGTGATTATTCGATTAGTAGAATATCCATGTGAATAAGTAAATGGAATTATTTCATTTTATTTATGCCATACCATGTAGAAAGTTCAAGTTTGAAAGGCTTTTGTTTTAGTTATACATTCCCTTAAATGTTTATTCTTATTTATGAAAGTCTCTGCTATATTGTTATCCTTACTGGGCATTTGAGCTCACCCATTTTCTATGTTTTATTTCTCCCAGGAAGTGAAGAAGTAAATTATGAATGACCTGCAGGGATATTATGTGGGGATATGAGTGTGTATTATGGAGACATTATGTTGTTGTAGTAGTTTTTCATTTTCTGATGTAATGTAAAACTTATGAATATATCTAGTGTTTCTAAGGCTACTAAACCAATCGGTATTTCGAGATTTGATCTTTCTTGTGATCATTCCAATGTTATGTAATAATGCACCGACTCTGGGTAACTATGTTCGGGGCGTTACAGTTGGTATCAGAGGAAGTTTAGTACAAACCTTGGAAGCTAGATTTAGATAAACTCTAATTAGAGCACGTAGACCTAAGATGAACTTTGAGGATTAGTATAGAAGAACTCCCTAGAATTTTGGTATTTTAGAGATTTTGTGAGTTTTCCGAGCAATACATCCCTGTCTGGATACGAGTTGGTAGAGGCGGCTCTGGCACAGATGTACCTAGGGGTAAAACCCGAAAACACCGCTTTGAGCTAGACTCGAACGGGAACTGGTTCACGACAACGGGCCTTGCTGCACTCTTGGTTACGACACTCCCGGTGGATATGCTTAGGATAACTCTCATTTTCTTTACAAATCATTTTGAAGGGATTATGAGTATATAATTCCTCAAAGAAAACATTCTTATGATTATTGATTATATCCATAAATAGTTCAATTTATGTTAAGTGTTTTATAAGTATGGGATTATGTATTTTGATTCATAAACTGATCTAGTTTATGCCATTGTTTAGAAATGGTGCCCAGTAGAAGGAATGAGAACTCCAGAAATGCACATGATCCAAAGAGAAGGAAGGATCATATCTTTCATGGTCTTAAGCTAGAATTTATAAGAGAAATAGTCTCCCATGTATTATCATCATATGAAGAAATAATATCGTGTGTTGATAAGATAAGTAAAGAGTTTACTGAGTCCTATAGCTTTGAAGGGAAGCAAGAGAAGAAAAGGATAGAAGAGAGAAAGATGGATAAAGGGAAGAGGGAAAAGAAGAATTTTCCCATATGTGGTAACTGTGGAAAGAAACACCCTGGAACTTGCCTGAAAGGAATGAGAGTTTGTTATAAGTGTGGAGGAAAAGGGCACAAAGTACGTGACTGCAAGGGTAAGAAAATGATTTTAAATGTACAATGCTTCATTTGCAAAGAGTTTGGACACTACGCGAACCTATGTCCTAGTCATCAGACTATGCCGCAAATGATGTTATTGGATAATAATCAAGTTATGATAATACCACAGATGAAGAGGAATGATTAGAGTTCTTATGTTGATTATGTCAATTGAGTGTTGTATCAACAATGTACTTGTTATAATAATTATGGAGTATATAAGGATTGTACTGCGGTACTATTTCATTAAGGACTTGAGATTGTGTGGAACAAAGAAAAGTGACTCAATAGGAGGATAAATTTTTGGAAAATATATGGTTGAGAGAATGATAAATCATAATATAGTTCTGATACTGAGGTAGTGATTTTGGAATAATATGTGATTTTTTTGGATAAATTATATTTGATATTCCTGACTACCTTGGAACTGATTAATGATTTGTATATTCCATCATTGTTGGGGTTTAAAACATTTTTGGATTAATGAAGTATATCCAGCATTCTATATGGAATAAGGGACCATGAATGTAATCAATAAGGAATATGGTAATACATGATGAAGGTATTCATATGCTATTACGGGGTAAAAAGGATCTATATTATGTTTACCTTCCTTATAAATGTTGGACTGTGAGTTTGGACAGAAGTATTTTGGATAGTTCTAGTTTGGATTATTTTGGATTGCCATAAAAGGACAACCCGGAGGTCGGGCGGCAACCCGTTGCGTCCGGCAAGGCTGCGAGACTTGAACCCGCAACCGAAGGGCGACAAGGGTGTATCACCTACCACTAGCCCATAAGATGTCCTGGATTAAATAATGTAGTTTTTATTAAAATATCTTGTAGATGAATTATAAATTCGTTTATTTTTGAACCCTATATGAATAGTGTAAATAGAATTTTTTTACATTCTATTATCTTTAAGAGTGAAAGATGAGTTTGTGGTAGAAATTTATTAATGGATAAAACTCTAATTATAATGTAAGTATATATCCTTATGATCTTAGACAATCTCATAAATAAATTCCTCAATATTAAGAAAAGAAACTTAGAACAAAAATGTTTTCCTAGATGGTACCTTAAATCATCACTAATTTATGGCTTTGGGATTGTTGGCCTTTTCATAGCCATGTTTTCTACCACTCTCCATCAGATAATTGATGGTTAGATTTTTCTTCCATATCCATATTTTTCAACATGGAACCCTAGTATGTGTTATTTTCGGTAATCTTCATACTTTTGACTCTTTATTTTAAATAGAGGCCTCATTAATTCATTTTTCGATGTGGGATTTCAACTAAGATATTTTGAAACTTCAAAAATGTGTTATCCTAATACCCTATGTTTTGTTGAACCGATGGTATTTCAAATCATCATAGATTGATTAATTTAAGGACCTCAATTTTATACTTGTTTGTTATTGATGACCTCAATCACTACCTATAAATATTTACGTTTTTCCTCCAATTATATGTCTCTAATTGCCACCAATGTTCTCCTAATCGAGATCATAATTTGGTGGTGACCATTTGATTTCTCTTTTCCTCATATTAAGACTAAATTTTAGTAACCCAATTTCCGATGTGGGTTTTCCCACAAATATATTTTCTATTTTCAACCTTTTATTTTCGAAGAACAATTTCAAATTGTGAGGACGCAATTTATTGAAGGAGGGGAGAATGTAACACCCCAAGATTTCATAGTGTGTTATTTCTTCAAAATAATTCAATAACTTGCACTACACGCAACACCGAGTTCAATCACACCATGACTTACAAAAAAAAACCATTCAAAAGAGGTTATGAATAGTATTATCTAAATTTTAAACTTTATATAATCCTTATAATTTTAGAATCCATATTATGAGTTTCTTAGATATAATGCAAGAACAAATTCATTTTCAGTATTGCACTTTTATCAACTATTAATAGTGAACCCTTTTTAAATACAATATTTTAAACTTTTTGACTAAATGGGGACATCAAAAATTTAAAATGAAACATCCCAAGCTTCCACGGTACGCTTTCTTTGAATAATACAGTAGTGTGTGTTGTACGCAACCTTGAGTTTTAACACACACCACAAACAATAAAACTAGCCGTTATCAATAGTAATACCTACTTTTTGAAATTATATATATTTTATATTTTAAAATGGACTTCATTTCTGGATTCTAAATATCGAATTTATCCTAAGGTGAAATTTTGGTACTTTTCGGATAACTTTCATATTTTGATGTATAGTGAAAATTACTAAATTTTAATTAAAAACAAATTTTTTAATCAAAATAATTAATAGTGATAAATTATGAATTTGAGTGGTTTTAAAGTATATTTAGAATATATTTTTACCATTTAATATAATGTTGGTCATTGTACATAATTTTACAATTAAACCGAACATAAACAAGTGTCAATCTTTTGATAGTTATTATCTCTTAAAAACACGCTTTTTGTTTTGACAGCGGGAATTAATTTTAAATTAATTTCTGCCACTTCTGTGTTTTGAATTTAGGAAAATGGATTCCATATTTGGAATCAGGATGTCCAAATTGTGTAAATAGGTAACTTTTATTTTTAGACATTTTGAATAATAACTGCGGTAAATATTTTATTTACCATGGTTAAGGGTAAATCCGGTAAATAAGGGTTAAAAAATAATATTATAATAATACTAAATTACCCTAAAACGTGTCTTAACCCTATTGGTTGATACATGGTCGACCATGGGCATCTTTGGGTCGATTTTGGGACCCCATGGATCCACTTGTAAGTGATAATGACACTTTATTTTAATTAAGATAAAATGAATACAAAAATGACACAAGCATATATCTTTTAGCAAAACAATTGTTACATAGGGTTATATATGTTGGATTTTAGATTATAAATATTCATTATAAATATAAACAGATTTCCTACATGATGATATTTTATTTATAATTTTTAGACATTAAATAATTTATTTTATTTATGACACAATGATGATGCAGTAATTACTATAATAGTGAAAAATTAAAATAATTGATATTATAAATACCCAAATAAATATAATATGAAACTTTTAATGAATTAAAATAATTTTATAGGATAATATGATATATTAGGATTGATTTAATTGACTTTTTTTGAAGTAATCAATCTGTTATGAGTTTCACAAAAATCAACTATTGAATAGTGTCAAAATTGACATAAAAGAGTTCTTAAAACAAATATTATATTATTAATTGATATTAAATTACTAAAAATCTAAGGTTCGGACAAAGGACTTATATCATGACAGGTTCATCATTAATGGACCACTTGGGGGTCGCTTGGATGTATATAGTAAGTTTATTAACCATATTATATAAAAATACAAAGAGCCATTGTAAAAGTGAAACTAATTAACTTAGAGTTAATACTTAAAGATAAGGTTAATATAAGTACCCAAACCTGTCTAAATTCTATTGGTTGAGTGGTTTTCTACCTATCCCCACCTTAACATTTGAATAATCAACTTTGGAGCCATTAGAAACCGAATATGAATTTATTATAAATTAATATTTCTAGCTTTTCCAAAGGTGCCCCTCACCCCTCTTATAAAAGGGAACTCCTCCTTCTCATTTCTTCACACCTTCAAAGCCTTTTGGTTCGGCCAAACTCTGCCCAAATACTCTCCCAACATCCCTCACTACAACCTATAGGCCTTAGTTTGATCAGAAAGCCAACCTAAGGAGCCATTTTGATCAAATCAAAAGGAAGAACCCGAAGAAGAGGTAATGTTTTCACCACCCCTTTTCAAGTTCCTTTCTTCTTCCACTTCTTCTTTCTTTGTTCTTACCATTCTAAAATAATAACTCCAGTATCTCAAATATAATGTGATGTTATTATAAATATGGTACAACCATATTCAGTATTCTATCCACCCTTTGAATAACATGTCACCATACGTGCGTACGTACGGCTTACCGTCTCCACGTCGTGGTGTAATTGTTATCCAATATATTATTATTTGGAAGGGTATAATAATGATATGTAAATCATGTAAATAATAAATATAACATGTTAATGATTCGTTATATTTGATATACCATCCATTTATATATTATTTTAATATCAAAATAATGATATTGTCACTCGTGCGTACGTACGGACTACCGTCTCCACGAACGCGATGAGATTCATACTCCATCGTATCCATTCAAGTATAATTATCATTTTATGATTTAAAAAAATGATGTTTAAGGACTTGATATCATTCTGGATATGAATAATATACAACCTATCCTTTACAAACATGTCTCACATAACAAAACATATAAAAGAAAACAAGTAAGTTAACACCCGAAACAACGATAATACTAAGATATTATTATCAAATCAATATTAAAATATCATATATGATATCATATTAAAGTAAGTGATTCTTGTATAATTCAATAACAATTATTTCACCATTATACAGGAGGTAAAACTACCGTCGACCAAGGAAAAAGTACAAAGTAAGGGATTTTCTTATCTCACTTTCAATTCCGTGAGATTTCCATTGTTCGCCACTAAATTATTGAAAGTGGTGTATTGTGTACTGCCATTTGATATATATTATCATGATTCTCTTTATATTCATGTTATTCTATAAATAATTTGGTGGTTATTAACTTTTGGCCATACGACTCAGTTGATTAACGTGGTAAGGGGTTTTCATCTCACTCCTTATTCCCGTGAGATTCATGTCATATTGCCACCATCACCTTTTGTGTGGTGCGTGTACTGCCCATAATTATATTATTTGTGTAATAAACCCTAATTTATGTGTATTTACATATTCATTGTATTATACCTCTTTCATGGGTTGTATGTTTCATAAGTTACCAAATTGGTAAGGTTTATTTCGCAATCTCTTCATTATCCGAGGTTGTTTATACGTAATATTCTACTGGGATCTCTTTATCATCCACATCCATGTTTCTTATTAATGTATTTAAAAACCTTTTAATATTTAAAAGAATATGGGTTAAAGTCATTTATACCCTTGTTTGACTTTTTATAAGAGGTTTATAAAGGAATATTTCCGTCGTTTTCCAAACAAGGTGCTTTTTAACCTTTTTGACAAAATTAAGGTAAGAATGTTTTTTTTAACTTCTACGGCGGGTGTGGCTATTTTCTGCCATTATAAAATCGTCGAAGCTTCCCTTACAAGGTTATAAGAATATTTTCAAAGAAAATGTTTTATTTTATAAATATATGACTCTTAAATGATTTCAAAAATAGAAAGAGATATTTCTCTAAAAAGAGTTTTGATTTCATCTATGTCAACATCCTTTGATGGATTTTACGCTTATTTGAAGTTGATTTATTATGATACAAAACATCCATATTTTATTGAAGGTTTTGTGATATTTTTCATAGTGGATAAGTTATTCTTATGTCACTCATGGTTTTTGTTTAAAGTATTGACATTTTATAAGTTATTTTTAATCCAAATGTTTATGTTATATTTCATCCTTTCATTCAGATGAATGTGTTAGAAAAGTATGTTCCAGGTTGGGGACCGGTAAAAGTAAGCCCTCTGGTTTGGTCTCCAGTTATTAGAGGAACTCCGGTTTGGTCTCTGGTTATTAGAGGAACTCCGGGTTGGTGTCCGGTTATTAGAGGCACTCTGGGTTGGTGTCCGGTTATTAGAGGCACTCCGGGTTGGGTTCCGGTTACAGATAGCCCCAAGGTATTGGGACGAGGCCTTGACAAAGAAATTAAAGTTTAGCATTATGAATTCCAACATTATGAAAGTGGTTATTGATTCTGCATGTGATTATTCGATTAGTAGAATATCCATGTGAATAAGTAAATGGCATTATTTCATTTTATTTATTCCATACCATGTTGAAAGTTCAAGTTTGAAAGGATTTTATTTTAGTTATACATTTCCTTAAATGTTTATTCTTATTTATGAAAGTCTCTGCTATATTTTTATCCTTACTGGGCATTTGAGCTCACCCCTTTTCTATGTTTTATTTCTCCCAGGAGGTGAAGAAGTAAATTATGAATGACATGCAGGGATATTATGTGGGGATATGAGTGTGGATTATGGATACATTATGTTGTTGTAGTAGTTTTTCATTTTATGATGTAATGTAAAACTTATGAATATATCTAGTGTTTCCAAGGCTACTAAACCAATCGGTCTTTCGAGATTTTATCTTTCTTGTGATCATTCCAATGTTATGTAATAAAGCACCGACTCTGGGTAACTAGGGTCGGGGCGTTACAATTACCCATCAACAATCCCAAAACCCTAAAGAAACCACACAAATATCAAACTACACCACGATATTAGTGGGTTTAATTGAGGAAGGGTTTGTGAAATATTTCATGTACATTCCTCTCAAGTCCTGAGAGTCCTAATATCCTATATAAATGTTGTCTCATATAAAAAAGGACATCTTTGATGCCATTTTTACATAAACTTTGTGGGATTCCATCTAACCCCACCCCTATCTCATCCCATGACAAGGCATGAAAGGCATTCCCAGCACTCTCATATATGATACAATAATTGATCATAAATGATATCCTAATGGGAATGATTAATACTGAATACTAGGATCAAATACACAAACAAGATCTTGCACCTTGAACCAAAAAATAACAAATATCTAGAAATACCTAACTAATCCAAATAAATTACTAAATGAAAATAAAAGATTTTAAAAAAAAACTACTACCAAACTGGAAACTGAATAGATATCTATGTAACCTTTTCATCACCACCAACAATATGACCATCCATATCTAAAGAGAGCTCAATCCAAGAACCTAAACAAGTAAAATAGATTTGTTCTATCGATGTTGACTGTAACAAGTAAGGTGTGATCATAAACATCCCAGCAGTTAAACCCCCCAGAATCCATACATTTCCTTTCTTGAAATATTATATATACATTGATTTCAAAAGACATATTGAAAACAAGATTTTATAATTTAAATAAAGAAAAAAATATTTTCTTCTTTAAAATATCAAACACTAATTTTTGTTTTAATTGGGTTTTCTATATCAAAATCATGTTTATAAGACCAAAAAAAAATGAGAAAAACGATAGGAATATAGAAAGGTTATGATGTAAAAAATGAATACTGAAGATTCAAGTTCACAATATCAATAAATCTCAATCCAAGTTTAGAAAAAGTAAACTTAACATAAAAAATTAAATTATTGGTAATTTCCTAAACATATCTAGATGTATCCCATGGATGTACAGTTTTTGGGCTTACATGGAAATGTATGTTGTAGCTCCACAATTAATAACCAACTGACCACTCTAAAATAGTCAATCTAGTTTCATGTCCCTCATATCCTCTTATTACATCCAGTGATACCACCCCGTCTAATCGGTGTCAATAAGAAATAGTCACCTGACCCTATTTATGATGCCCATGAATCCCATTATAATAGTACACAGTGAATGGGGAGCTCCTCCCACGCATGAATCATACCAATAACCCAAAGACTAAATTCTTTAAAAGATGAAAAACTGACACCACATATGTGATTACCCTCTCTTCATAAGGTCCACAATAGATGTTGAAATCTCACAACAAGACACACAAAAGTACCAACCATTCTTTTAAACTATATGAACAGTCAAACCATTTTCCAAAACATGCAAAGATAAAAATTGGGTCTTATATTTTCCCAATACCAAATTCATTTCCAAAACCATTCCCAAAACCATGGTGAATCATAAAACAAGGTCAAAGGTTCTAAACATCCCTTTATGTCATTTTAGAAGGTTTACCCACATAATAAATTTCAAATTGATGAGGGCTTGGTAACTACATTTAAAAAACATTTCAAAACATTACATGAACAAGAAACCATTTAGGTTCTAATATAATTTTTGAAGAATCATATGTGGATAGGAAGGATAGAAGAAAAAAATAGGGGGGGACAACATTGTAGAAATACTAATTTTCTTTAGGATGGAAATCATCTTCATTTGTGTCCCAATCCATAGTCTCACCTCATAAAACATGTATATTCCCACATATAATGGATTATCCTTAGTAACCTAGTATGTAACAAAAAACAAAATAAAATGAATCCTCCAGTAACCCTTTTATAAAATTCACATCTCGTTCATTCGTACTAAACCATGACAATGCATCATAATAATATTGAAGATCCAAATAAAATAGAAACATAAATTTTAAAACCCAACAATGGCCAAACAAATACCAAAATTCAAAATTAAATCATTAAAGTCCGTGTTATATTTTTTCAAACACTTTACAGGTATATATATAATAATACATAATGATATCATTTAAAAACCCATTTTCAACTAATATATATCTTAAAAAACCACAATTGAATCAATAAATAGATCAAAAAAATCATTAACCCCTTCTGAAATTAATTTGGAATGCCCAAGAATTCAAAGACACTCTTCAAAAAATGAAATGTATGGATAAGACTACATCAATAGTGTATATATGTGATGAAACTCTAGATGAAAAAATCCCCAAACCTAACTTAACAATAAGAAACCATAACCTAAAAATAATAAACCCAAATTAGTAAACCCTTATCTAAGGTTTTGGCCAAGAGGTATCCACAATAATAATATCGAAAAAGAAGGGAGAAAAATAATTACCCTTACAAAATGAGAGATACACCAAAATATGATGGAATAACACCTATAAGCCACTAATAGAGGAATGATAAATCCACCCAAGGCTTCCATAGGTCCGCATGAATGAGAGGGATATGAGATGGGGGATTTGGTGTTCAAAAATAAGTTAGGATAGAAGCAATTTCACCATTTTTGTGACATGGGAAACTCTTATAGTTTGGATGCAAAATTTTCCAAACATTGAAAATCCTACTAGAGAATAGGGAAACATGTCCCATTAGGCCACATTGTTTTTGATGTTGTATGCCATCTATGAAAAAATGGATTTTAAAATTGTGAATCCTCTACACAAGTGTGTCACACAGTTTCCCTTATTCATGCATGAACCATGCACTTTGTCCCTAACAACAAAAATGATATCCATGGTTTCTCCTATGACTCTCATGGTTTGGTCCAAACAATGATCAAGAAATGCAGTAAAACCTTACATAAAATAAATGAACGAGTAATACATTCATCCTTTACATTCCATACAGTTATCCCCTAAACCATGAACAAGACAAAATCTCACTCAAAACATTCGAAACACAAAAATTTTAACCAGGAACTCAATCCAAAACTCAAACAAAAGAACCAAACCCAAGAGAATAATAAAATAAAATAAAACTCATGGTTGGGGTGTGACAACTACTCATTTACTATTTCAAAAATTTTATGTTCGATTTTATTTTTACAAATCTCTTTACAATCAATCTGAATCACAATTAATTAGATAACACCTTTCGATCTCATTAAAACCTTCCACAAACAATCACATACAACAATTATACTTCTAGAATAACCTCATCATTTTCGATTAAAACTTTTTTTATTCGATATACCCATTCCCATTTCTACTCTAGTTAATTTAGAAATATGTAACTATAATTCATTGACTGGGGACACCCATGAATGTAACCAACAATCCTCAATCACATGATTAGATATGATGAATGGATTTATGATTTTTATTGGTCTATGTGGGAAAAAGTCAATATAAATTATTTTAATCATATTATTGGGAACATATATATGTATATACATATCTAATGATTTTTATAATGTTTTTATTTCATGATATACGATGTTTAGTGAACATGACGTAATACTAAGAACATTATGTTAGGATGTATCATTATATTGCGTTGACTTATTTTTATGATTTAATGTTTTATATTGTTTAAACATACACATGTTTCCTTGATGCCATCATCTAATATCTTGCTTTGAGGTTCATTTTTATAATTCTCAAATGGTTTATGTAACATTGATAATCATATTGACTATAATGTATTACATTCAGCAGGTTAAAATTTTATGACAACCTTTCTATGATTTATAGATCACCCCTTTCTTATATAAAACATGAGGTTGGAAAATTAAGTTTGAGAAGATTTTTGAAATTTAATGTAATGTAATTTTAATTTTATAAATATGATCTCATTTTCTCTATTTTAGTTTTATGTGCCACACATCGCTCTTCTGAAACACACTAAAAATATCCATCTTCTAGGATTCTATATGATCTTACATTATGTAATAAATCATGAATGAAAATTTATAAAATATATGGTTTTTAATTTTTTATGAGCGAATTTTCTTGTTATTTTAAAGTATTAGGATTAGAAAACCTATCTAAATGGCTTAAGGATAAGAATAAACATATGGAAAAATGAAATTTTGGTAATGAATAAGGACATTGTTTTTCAACAATGAAAATATATTTCTAAATGCTATAAGATGATGGGGCTCGAGAAAAGTTATACCTATTGGTAATAACCATGAAAGGGGAACACTATGTATTAACACAATAATCACTTTCATCATAATAACGATTTCTTTCTACACATCTAGATTAATACTCTTAGAGGATATGCTTTGGTGAATTCATAGGCTCTATACAAACTATTGAGAAGGGATAAAGATACTACAAAATGTTATATAAGGATGTTGAAGATAAATAAAATTTATTTAAATGTCTAAATTGATATGATAATCAATATTTTTCACTTATGGGTAATACGTTGAATGTTCATTATTTCCCTTTTTCATGTTTAATAGATAAAACATTATTGTATTTAATTTTATTTATGTTAAATTAATTGATTATAAAAATAATAAAATAGTGATAGGGTACATTATATTATATTTATAAAATATAAAAATCCTCTATTACTATAGTTCTACTCAATATTTCATATAAAACATGTTTATATAAATTATCCACTTAACGCTAAAAACCTTGAAGTAGGAAAATTAGTGAAAAAATGGTATATTTAAAATATTATAAACAATGTATTTATCATATCCCATATCCATGTCTATGGTATGAACTTCCTAGTGAACCTTGTGATACTATAATTAGTGGAATTTATTGATGTTCCAGTTATAGATTGTCATTATTTATATAAATCCAATATAATAAGAATTAAGAAGTATGTTACCCATTGTATCAAAAATAACCCACTAACATTATAAGCGTACGTTATGGTGGATAAATCCCCATTATAATCATCATATAAATAGTTTATATTATTTAGCAACTCGCATGAGTATATAGATCAATTTATTAAGACTGAGGAAAATTCCATCCTTGATGACATACACATTCTAAGGGAATATATTGATGTTTCTCCCGATGAATTATTTATTCATTCTTCACGCCATGAGATTATGTTTTCAATAGAGATTATACGGGTATAATTTTTTATATCCATGTACCTATATTGAATATCCACTTTTGAATGGAATGTGGTGAAGAAAAAACTATAGAAGAATCTCAATAATGGGTTTATATTCCCAATATCATCATAATGGGGTGAATTGGTTTTCTATATCAAGATGAATTTTGGGTTAGTGTACCTCAACATTGATTATCGTGATTTAATCTATATATAATTAAGAAAACAATCATATTACATGGATTGAGGGATTTTTCATTCAGATACATGGATATCAGTAGTTATTTATTATATATAATATATCAAGATATTTTTGAGTAATGGTTAAGAATAAAGATATACCCCTTAATAAATTTAAAATAAGGTATGTGTTATATGAGTTTATAGTGATTCCATATGGACACACTAATTCTACAAGTATCATCATGCACGTAATGAATAGAGAATTTATGTATTGTGTTGGAAGTTATTTTTTCATATTTACATATGATATTCATTCATACTCTAAATTGATGGAGGAAAAATGAATAAAATTAATATTGTAGTGAAGAACATTAAAAAGGAAAATTTAATATGATGTGTTGTAAATACATGTTATTTTTATGCATAATGTAACATTCATGAGGAATGTTATCACAAAACTGGGTTATCTATGTCTCCATTAAAAATAGAGGCAACTAAAAGATGGATGAAACCAACATGAATTATGGTGATTAGTGGTTTCCTTAGATTAGAAGGGTAGTACCATTGATTTGTGAGAAACATATCTTGATCATAAACAACCCTAATTATGATAACTCAAATTTTAGTTATGTATATCTTAGGTGATATGTAAAGAGTTATGTAAGATAACAATAACTTTAACTAGGATTATATTATCCACTATCATGGGAGAATTTTTTATCTACATTGATGCATATGAAAAGTTGTTTTCTTGTGTACTAATGAAGGGTAATAATATGATAGCACATGCCTCCTATTAATGAATGATCTATGATTATAACTACCCAATGAACTATTTATATTTACATATACTAAAATTTTCATAGATAAATTAAGTTTAATTTTATCTATTGGTATTATTGTTACATATATACATATCCTAAATTCCACAAGTATATATTCACATGGATGGAGCTAAATATGTCGCAATGAATGTAGTTATATCATATCATGGATTATGATTAGTCAATACACTACTATCATGTGAAGTGGCATAATGTGACATATTCTCTATGTAAGAATGGTCTCGTAACACTACCAATGATGAGGATTTGAAGGGATCTAAGATTCTTGGATAGTAAAAGGATGGCCATTGACATCATAAAAGGAATATCACCCTAAATTTCTCAAATAAATTACAATCCATCAATTTATTAGTGGATCAGGAAGGGAATTTTTTTGATAAGGATCGACATAAAATATAGAAAATAATTCAAACATTAACATTTCTAAATATGGTGTTATAATGTTTCAAAACCCAATATATATCCCATTAAAACCATAAAAAAATTTGGAAATTAGGGATAAATCGCATTTATCATCCTTATTTATTCATATTATAGTCATTATTATGTATATAAATAAGAAACAAAACTCATGGGGTATTCAATTATATAGAATATTATATAATTTATATCCTGGTTTTGGTATACAAAAAATTAAATAATACACAATTGATATATAAGGGTATTATTTTACCATCTACTTTACCAGTAAGGAAATGGGAAACTCTAACATTGAATTTCATCATATAACTCCCCAGGTAATCTAAATTAAATAATGAAATCATGGGGGTAGTCAATATCTTTATAAAGTAATCACATTTTATTATTATCTAGTAATATTTCTTACTTGACCAAATTTCTTGGATATACCTAACAGGTGTTGTAACATAAAATGGTGTACCATTACCCACAATATCTGATCATGATTTGAGTTTTTCATTGATTTTTGTTATAATAATTTTGTAATCATTGGACACATGTATTTACTTTGGTATTTACTATCAATATTAGACGGATGGTCATTAGATATAAAAATAAAAAATATGGAGTATTCGTTGAGATCATGTTCAATGGATTTCTAATTTTTTTGGGATCAACACATTTCCCAAATTTAGTTCTCAAATAAAAAAAACTTTTCATTCTAGAATTAAAATGATACCTTGTGAGGATCTATATTATAAGAGGTGTTAGACTCCAACATACATTTAAAAAGTTGAAGAGTGGAATTTTATGTGTCCTGGTATTGTCCAAAATAATATAGAGAATGATCAAATGATTAGATGTCATAGAATATCTGTAGAAATTCTAAACAAATTAAATTAGAACAATTGTTAATAAGACATAAATTTCTTGATCGTTTAGGAAAAGGTAAATCATTTCCCATGATGCATCGAACCCATTGGGATAGGTTTTTTCATCAAAGTTGTGTCCTATGCAATGGTCCTCCAACGTCAATTTTCAAAATTACAAGATGTTTCTCAGGTATCAATATTTTTAAACATATATGGTAACTAACATGTACTATATCCATTTGGGCTATATTTGGATAATAATTCCTCATATAAAGAGTATTATGTGAATATACTATATTGGTGAGACAATGTTCCATGCATCAATAAAAACAACATGGTAAAAGTGTTTTTGTGGAACCATATGTTTGATAAAGCAATAGGAGATCCATAAGTGGTTGTTAATAAAATGTGCCATCATTTATTTTAGTATATGAAATGAAATTTCATGGGTGAAATGCATGAAGGGGGAGAATTTATTGAATAGATTATTTATAAATATAATTACCATTTTGAAGGGATAAATTTATTATTAGGAAATTTATATATAGAAAAATCATATTCTATATTGATTATTTTGGAATATTATAAATTTTATTTTATCATATTTGAAATATTATTAATCGTATAAAAAATTTATATCATATTCTTTACACATTGTCTATTAATATTAGTATATATATGTTTATCGTAAATTTTAATTAAAATGAAAAAATAAGTATTGTTATCAACCAGTTGGATCATGATTTCTGAAGCCAATTTACTGTATCTTCATATGGATATGGAATTACTCAGCGTTTTAGTGACCAGAACCAAGCTTTGATGAAAAAATTAATTCCATAGAAAAAACATTTTTGGGGTATTTTCTATATTATCTATATAATGACAAAAACTATGTTCACTGAAGCACACTAAAAAAGCATCACCAATGAATAACATATCATAAGGGTTTATCCTAGTGTAATAAGAGGTTATGTAACTTGAAAATAGTAATATGTATATGTATATATCCAATTTCAAAAAATAATAAACATATTTACCATTTTTATTAGAACATTATAAATGATTATGTAATAAGCTTGATAAAAAAATATATTTTCATAAAAATTAATAAAAATTATATTTTTGGGATAAAAATATTTAATTAAGACCTTGGTTTGATAAATTTAATATTTTTTTAAATATATATTTATTTATACATAAATGGTAATATAATTTAATGAAGACTAATTTAATTTTTATATTATTTTTTATATGGTTAATATCATAAAAACTATATTTTTTTAGTAAATAGGGAATTTTTATTCTTATTTCAATTTCTCATATGTAGAATTTTATGTTGGTAGACTATTTTTTTTTGAAATCAGCATGTTTGGTTGAGAAAATGATGGTGTTTTTCTAATTTTTTATGATATTTGATTTAAAAAAATACAGTATAACTATATAATCCATATTATGACATAAAAAAGTCTAAATGTAACATAATAAACTCTGAAAATATAAATCTGTGACCATTTATATACTTTCCCTTTAAAATAATATCTATCTTGTTATATTTTATTTGTGTTACAACCCCTAAATTAGTATTCAAAAATCAATATCATATTTTCTTTTTTGAAAAAAATTCTCTATAAGCATGACTCACCTTCACAACACCTATAATTTTATTTTAATTATTTATGTTTTTTTACAAATAAAATATTGAAATACACTAAAACTTTTAAGAAAGAAAGGTAAAAAGAATGGTATGGTTTTCTTTTTCATTACTTCTATTAATATGAGTCCATAACCAATGTTTAGAAAATAATAAACAATTTCCCACTTTTTTTATAAATACAAACAAAAAAACACCTCATATTCACTTAATAACAATTAATATTGATGTTACTCACCCACTAACACTCTAAATACCACCAATTGTGTTACTATTATATTATAAAGATCCTCCCAATCATTTAGAAGCTCCCTCCAAAGGTAAGGGGTCTCTCTCTCTCCCTTTATTTCCAATAATGAACCATCTTTTTGTTTTTCATTTTGAATCTCAAATGATCATGTTTTAAAATAAATATAAATATCCTATTACAATCTAATTGATTTTTTATCAATTATATATAATTTCCTCACTCTAAATATAACCTTTATATAAGGCATTACAATGCTGATGTAAGGATATCCTCTCCCTCCACTTTGTTATTCAAGTAAATTATTTATATTATTCATTTTAATTTCTAGTTTCTTAAGTTGGGATATGTTTTAAAAAAACTCTTTATATTCATTAATATTCAAAATAAATGACATTCTACCTTTCACTATCATTAAATCCATTAATGAAAATTTTTATAAACCAGTTCTACTACTAGAATTATCTTCGGATTGTCTCTAAAAAAATATTTTGTATACTGATAACCTTATCAACTCTTTTATATTCACCATGATGCATAAATACTTTTTCGATTCATGAATAAAATTTATTTAACAAAAATCCATAATCATTGGTTAAATGTGATGAATGAAATTATTATGTTCTTTTATATATGTTGTACACCAATGCATGTACATGATATTAATATGATGGGTTATCCCAAAATTATATAACACTCTAATGTGTTTGTTGAATTTTTTATCTCGTTATATATAATGAATAGTGTATCAGAGGCAATATTATTAACCCTATGTTATGATTCCTCAGCTAATACACTTTATGTATTCTTATGATGTCATGTTTTATTTTTTTTTCTAAAATATTATGTTTCCTTGATGTTTTTATTTATATCAGGATTCAATTTTCATAGTTCTAGAATTAAACCTATTTATTCATTCAAGTATACCACTTAACTTGAATTTTTTCCTTGATCATGTTATTCCATTATTACCACATGACTAGTCATTATAGTTCATCTCTTTACTATGTATATCCCTAGGGTATCCTATACATTTTAGATGTTAAAATGAATTTATGAGGATTTTTTTGGATTTTTTTAAAATAATTTTTATTCTAACTATTTGATGTTTATATACTACATATAAAATTTCCCAAACACAAGAGTACACTTCTACTTTTAGGATTTTTTTATATGTGAATTTTTTTAATATGTATAGAATTAATGTTTATTAGGATATTGGTTGTAATAATGACTTCAAAATCAAATAAATCCACGGAAAAGTTTTTATGACATTGAACCCATGAAACCATCATGTCAATTTTGTGAAACCATAGACCCTATCACTAGTAGTGAGAATTACATAACTCAATTATTCCATGGAAAATTGGGAAAAAAAAGCTTATCATGATTAAAATCAAGAATATAGTGACATTAGAAATATTAAAACTACTTCTGATGATTCATCATACTTTTGGACATAGTAATGAGTTGGAGAAAAAATAAAAAAAGTATAAGTCATATAGTTCTTACATTATTCCCCCATAAAAATACAATTTATACTCTGAAGACCCACAAGTCTAGGAAGATCACTAGTGAAAATAGTGTTTTAAATGTTGGAGAAATGACATCGGTTTTTTTACTGATGAAAAACAATTTTTGGTAGAGTTTTGGCATTAGTTTTAATAAAAATGGATCCCAAAACATTTTTATATGATATTTTTTGGAATATGTTTTTAGTAAAACTAACACAAAAAATCATGGAACAATTTATTTTTAGTATCGGGTTTTTATAAAATCAACGCCAAAAATAAAAAAAATATTTTTCATACCAGTTTTGTAAAAAGTCGACTCCATATATATATATATATATATATATATATATAGTTTCAATTTTTATAGATACTAATGCAAAAATAAATAAATATATATACTTTTTTTGTGACATATTTTGAAAAAAATGATGCTAAAAATATTTTCTCGGGATGTTTGGCATCAGTTTTGTAATAGATGATGACAAAAATATTTAAAAATTGTCTGTTATCAGGAAACCCTCATTTTTTGGATCTATGAAACTCTCCTTCTTGTGCTAAATCCCTCCCAAATCATTCTGATTTCAAAGGCAACCTGGTGATCTGAAATTCCATTGTTGTTGTTTTTCATCGATTGTCATGATTTGTGGTCTCTATTCTAAAACTTTTTCATTTAATTTGTCATCTTCGCATTATTTTCTTCTTAAAATCATATTTACGACCTCAAATATAGTTTGTTTTTGTTTTTTTTTAAATTTAATGTTTTTTTTTACAATCTATTTCATTTAGATCTTACATGTAGTGTTTATTCTTGAAATGTATTCAAGGTACGAAGATCAGATTTACAGTCGGTGATAATTTGAACTCTGGATTTGGTATATTTTTTTAAATTTGGTTGAAAGTGTAATCATTTGTTTTACTAGATCATTACCAGGATTTAGATTCTCATTTTAAGTAGTAAGACTCATAAAAATTTATTGTACCAAATGTATTTGTTCCTTGATGTTTTTTTGGTTTGTGCATATCATATTTTTCATTCAATTTAACATGTGAATTTTTTTATGGTTAAATATAAAAGAAGGTGAATTTCAGGAATCATACCCTAAAAAGTGTCATTATTTTTGACGAAACATATCACATATATATTTCCATTTTACGTACTAAAATTAAAAAAATTCACTATGTAATTCTATGAAATACATTTATATCACTTTTGTGACATGATACTTTTTTTGACACCCATGTTTAGGCATGTTACGACTTGTAATATTATTAAACACTCCTTTCACTAAATCTCTCAATTTGTTCTCCATTGGTCCTGATATATTTTATCCAATGATATCTCTATATAGTCAGAACAAATATAATATTTTAAAGTGGAATTTCTATTATCACACTATGTTATATCACTGTTATATATATAATTTTTTTAAATCTAATAATCCTATAAAAATTCATGGAAGTGGATTTGATTATACTGATGGGTTTTTTATATATAAAATATGTCTAAATATTTGTTTTCTAAGATAATTCAAAAGAATATATGGTAAAATATATTATAAATAGAAATGTAGAACATCCCTTATTGTTGATACATAATTTCATAGTGATTTTAATGTGGTTACATTAAAAATAGTCAAAGGATTATTTTTTCCACTAGTAATCAAAACTTATAAAATCACAATTCATAATTATTAGAACCCTCTATATTTCAGAAGTGTGTTATAACCCCTTTTAAATAATACAATATGAGATAAATAGATATTTATTTATAGATTATAACACTAGTTTGTTTTTTATGAGTACTGGATCACTTTATATAGAACTTTTTTTAATTAATTAGGTTAAAAGAGTTCATGAATTTTTTAAACTCATAGTTGATGCCTAACATAATTAAAAAATATGTTATAATATTTAAAAATAATAATACAAGACATCATAAATTAATTTAATTCTACAGAAATTATAGAAACATGTCATAAATTCTTATAATAGTGACATGATCTAAATTTTTTAAATATATTATGTGGTATATTCAAAGGGGTGTATATATAATTTATATGGAAATATTATTATTATAATAGAATTATACTACAATGAATGTATCTTGAACACCCAAATGGTATGAATGAGTATATATCATTAAATGTTCATATATATCTTGTTGTTATAGTATTACATCATCAAGATTAGTAGCTATGTGAGAGTATTAATGAAGTTTTTCTATCTATTGGATTTGTTGTCTTGAATTGTTGGAATTCCATATCTATTATGACCAGTGAGTTTCACTTGTAACATACCCCACTTTTCAGTAACAACTATCTAAAATGAACTAATAAATTAATTCAATATTCAATACCTTTGACACATGAAACACTAAAATAATTTAATAACTATGTAAAATGAACTAATAAATGTTAGATGATTGAAAATAAATAAATTATAATATCAATAAAACACATATATATAATATGAAATTAAATAGTTTACTATATGTAATTATATTTCATATCTGATGGTTTTTATCTGATTCCAATAGTTTTTATTAAATGTGTTTCTGTTTATAATTTATTACTTTATTTATTTATATTCAAATGTTTATATGTTTTAATATATTCACAAATTATGTTGTGATATTAGGTATTTAATGGATCATAATCGGATAAATTTATGAAGAACCAATGATTAATATGATAAATGAGTTGATGAATTCTGAGAATTTTTTTAAATGAAATATTCAAAACAATTATTCGATTTTCTGTCTATGTGACAAGTGTTTGAATATGAGAGATTTATACTCCAAAAAAATGAAGTATCATTTAATTTGTTATTTTTTATCCTTAATTAAACATATTGGATCTAGCATGGTGAAAGAACTGTAAATTAAACAGATAATTTTAATGAAAATATTTATAATATGACAGAGGATCGTATTGAAGATTTAATTAATTATTTAGGTCTTGAAATAATTGTAAAACAGAAAGTACTGAACGACTGGGTGGAGATTTTGAAGAGACCATTATTCCCAGGATACAATAAGTATACTTTGTTATAAGCCGTTTTGATATTGGTTAACTTGAATGAAATTAATGGTTGGAGTGATAAAGTTTCTATAAATTACATGTGATATTAAAAGAGCTACTTCCAAATGAAATGGGCTTCCAAATTCCAATTATGAGGTGAAGAAAATATTATGCTGAATTGGATAGGGGTACTAAAAGATAAATTATTTCCCCAATGATTGTGTGTTGTATAAGAATGAATATGAATTTTTATCAAACTATCTTACATGTGGAACATCACTCTATAATATGGATGTAGAAGAAAATATAGATTCATTCACGGGTACTGACATATTACCTCATGCTAAATCAACTAATTTCTTCCAATAATCCCATTATGTAATTCTGATAAATTAATTCTAATCCATTTTCATACTAAAATCAAAGATCCTGCTAAAGTAATTTGGTACCTTTTAATAATTCCTTTTTGGAAGCATCTGTTTGCAAAATCAATTGAAGCAAAAAAGGTTAAAATTGCAATCAGATGAACGTATCTCTGATGGTAAATTATGTCACCGTATAGACTCGTCCTAATGGAATTTATCTAATAATAAATTTATTGAATTTGGAAGTGAAGTTATAAATAACATAATGGGATTGACTGCATATAAAATGAATCCATATCGGATCTTAAGTAGCCAACACAGTTCATAACATGTTTTGTTGGTAGTTTACAACTTATCCCCAAAGATATGTATGAATAAAAAATATTTTATGATGATCATGATGATTTCTGGACCAAAATAACCAGGAAATGATATTGAGGTGTATATTTCCCCATTGATTGATGATTTAAAACTTCTATAGGATTCAGGTGTAAGTTTTTTGTTGTATATAGGAAAGACTATTTTCTTTTGCATGTTATGATAATATTAAGTTAAAATGACATTCCTTCATATGGAAATTTATCTATATATAGTGTTACAGGACATAAATCTTTTCCAATTTGTGAAAAAGAGACACTATATTATCAATTTTAGAATTGAATAAACATAGTTTACATAGGACATCGAAGATTTTTAAAAATTGATCATCCTTATTATAGATTGAAAAAGTCATTTAACAGTTTACTGGAATACAATATTCCCCACATCCATTGTCAGTTTAAGAATATTACAATAGGGTGAAAAATATTGATTCTAAATTTGGAAATAAAAATAGATTTGGTCATCAAAAATAATATCTAGAAGAAAAAGTCTATTTATTTATCTACCTTAATAGATATTTTTAGAGATAAAACCTAACATTGATGTTATGAATGTTGAGAAAAATATAAGTGATAGTTTGAATGGAACTTTATTATACATAAAAGGAAAAAAATATGGATTAAATTTTAGATTAGACTTGATAGAAATGGTATTATGTTTGGAGTTAGATATGACTATGAAAGTAAACATAACATATCTACCTCCAACTTATCACACATTAAGCAGGAGTGAGAAGTTGAATTTTTTCAGTGTCTGTGTGTTATAAAAGTACCCAGTGGATATTATTTAAATGTGAATAATTTCATATTAGTGAGGTATTGAAAATTAAAAGGTATGAAATCTCATTAGAGTCATGTATTGATGAAAAATCTATTATCAGTTTTATTGTGTGGTATAATTGTGTTAGCTTTTAGAAAGTCTATCATTTGGTTATGTAATTTTTTTAAATCCATTTCTATCAAAGTTATTGATCAAAATTTGTTATATGAGTCGGATATTGAATCTGCTCTTATACTTTGTCACCTATAGATGTATTTTAGTCCTACATTTTTTATATAATGATTCATCTAGTGATTCATCTGGTGTGTAAAATTAGAATATGTTGTCCTATTTATTTATGTTGGATGTATCCTTTTGACTGGTATATGAAAATTTTAAAGGGGTATGTTAAAAATCATTATCGATGGGAGGTATTTATGGATCAAACATATTTATTGGAATATTTTATTGAGTTCTCAACTGAATATGTCTATTAATTGGAGCATATTGGTCTCCATATATCTGAACATTTGATTATTGATTATGAAGGTTGAGGGATTTTAGGCTTAAAGGTAATGTTCATTTCACACGATGAATTTATGCAGGCACATTTATATATTTTTAACAACATATATGATGTACAATCATATATATCGTCACATATTGATTAATTGAATAGATTATATCGTAAAATAATTGAAAAATGGTTGATAATTGAGCATAAAAATTCATTTGTTTCATGGTTTAAAGAGAAAGTGAGAAAAGATATATATGCATCTGAAATGATAAAATGGTTTACAGGGGGACCATATCCTAATGTGATAACATAGACTGGTTTTGATATTAATGGGTACACATTTTCCACAAAACAATATGGGTGATAAGAGTACAGTTTAAAATAGTTGTGTAATAGTTATCGCTGATGTAGTGGATTTTTCAACTGAAAAGGATAAAAAACCAATGTTTTCTTCCCCAGTATATTTTTGATTTCTTGAGGATCTATGGGAATTTGATTATATAAAAATTCAAGTCATTATGTTTAAGTGTAATTGGATTGATATCAATAGTGGTGTGAAACATGACATTTTTGTATTTACACTAGTTGATTTGAAAACATTTAATTTCAATGAGGAACAATTGGTCAAGGGAAAACATGAAAATCATATATTTTATGTCATCAATATAAAGACCCAACCTTAAACATTTCATAATATTGAATTAAATTGATAATTCACATTGAGGATCTTTTCTGGTTTAGAGTTTTAGATAATTAGGCATAACAATTACATTACTTCTCAAAAATTTCAAAGTAGACATTTCTACACAATTTCCATTTTTTTACAAAACATGAACTCTTAAAAAAAGATTCATGTCTAGATCCATGTTTTAGGCAGTATGAATTTTCCTTGATCCCATCCTTGACCCTAATCATCTTTAAGTCCTGTGAAAATATTTCAAACTTGGGATGAGCATAAAAAAGCTCAGTAAGGGTTATAAATCAACGAATGAAAACATTTTTTCATAAATTCATTTAAAACATGAAATCTTTTACTTACCACATGATATCGTAATATTTGTGAAAGAAACATATAAATCACAAATCATAAAGGTAACTTGTGGTATCTATATCATACTTACATTGTAGCTATCACTGCTACATAGGGAGTTACTTTAGAATACCCATCACAGTATATTCCCTAAATCTCTTAGGTGAAACATTCACGTTTACCATCATCAAGTTACCCAATGTATTGGAGATCTATCTCTGGCTCACCCACACTAGGTTTATCATGGAACCACCCGTATACATAAATAATGCCCAAAAACCATAACATGATCATAACACATAACATAAGCATAAAGGAAAGATAAAATTTCCACATTGCAATAATAAAATATAATTTCAAGATATTAAAATAATAAATCCATTATCAAAATCATTTTCAATATCAAAATACATAAAAATAGTATATGGTATTTTTTTCCTTTTCAAAACATTCCGGCTTGTTAAGGAAGCCAAAGATCAAATAATACTCGCAGCGGTGAAAAGGTCGTTGTCACCGCTTATGTTAAAAAAACATTCCTTCTTGTCATTTAGTAAAACGTTTAATATAAAAATATTCCCTTTGAATAATATGAAAAGTCAAAGGGGTTTATACACAGTATAAAATAAAGTCGTGTATAAAACTAAAAATGCCTCAATGAAAGAATATTGAGACGAAGTCCCTCACCTCGTGTCTGACTTGACCCGTTCGTTCTTTAATCTCATGAATAATAAAGTAAAGTTAATTTCTACTTGATTAAGAAGATTTTTCAACTTTATTATTCCTTTCATATTACTTATTACCATGTTATAAACATTATGTAATCATTTTAGTTAATAATTTTCATTTTGTCGATATTTGGTACCTGGGTAAAAAATGAACACCTTATATTTACAAGTTGTCCAGGTGGTAAATAGTAAATTATATCCAGAATGGTATTCATGATTTTAGATATCATATATATCATATATATCCAGTATATGCATGTATTTATAATAGAACATAACATTTTGAGGTACGAAATGAAATGCACCGTTCATAGAGATGGTGAGCCGTACGTACGCATGAACGCTACTTTCATTTCTATTTCTTATTTTAATGGAATTAAAAAATTATGATACATAGGTATATTATAATTCCAGTATAATAGCATATATAATATCATTAACTCTATCATTTATACATCCCATATAGGGCATTAACGAGTCACATCACTTTG
This sequence comes from Viscum album, assembly GCA_963277665.1. NCBI lineage: Eukaryota > Viridiplantae > Streptophyta > Magnoliopsida > Santalales > Viscaceae > Viscum > Viscum album. The sequence continues at coordinate 1,240,823,798 of OY728130.1, read as the reverse complement.
AGGGGGCGGTAGTCCGCACTTCCTCAAATGAGATTATCGTATTTACCCACTATGGAAACCATAAAGGCTTGATTTAAATGGGAAGTACATAAGTATAAGGAAATAATAAACATAATATATATCATATATAAATATATTTCCATCATAATGGACACCATGAGAGGTGGTAAGATGTAATTGAACAATCATCGTTTCGTGAGGCGTTAGTTTGCCATCCACAGAACCATTATGTTCTTCATCCATTAGATGGAGGTGTGTGTAATTGTAGTTCGAATACTTATCATAACAAAATCCTAGTATATTGAGGATACTGGTGTTGTTACAAAAGAAAGGAAATAAAAATAGTTTAGGGGTTGGAGAAGCAAAATAAAAGAAAATAATTTAAGAGAAACCGTTACTTTTAATTTGGGTAACTCACTTTGGTTTGAACCAAAGGACTTCTTAAGTGCCTTATGCCTAAGGTAAGGATTCTAAAAGGAGAAGAGGGATGTAGGTAGCTTAATTGGGAAGAGGTTGGACGAGCCAAATGTCTTGAGAGTTGTGAGGAATTGGTTAAAGGTGGTATCATTTTATAAGGGAGAGGTGGGGCTCTTTAGGAAAGTTTGAAAATAATATTTTATTATAAAATTATATTTGGTTTATAATGGTACAAAAATCATTGAGGTAGAAGATAAGATGACTCATATTCTAAATAAAATTATCCAATCAGAATTGGACGTGTTTTGGATAATATTTTAATCATTATAATCTTATTTATTTAAATCATTTATTAATGAGGTAACAACTGCATCATTATTGTGTCATAAATAATTTAATTTATTTGATCTCTAAAAATTATAAAAAAATACCATGATGTAGGAAATATTTTTATATTTCCAATTAATATTTATAGTCAAAATGAGGACTTATATAACACCATATAAAAATTAATTACTAAACAATATTTGTTAATGTAACTTTTGTCTTCACATTAAATTAATTAATCTAAATTGTCATTATCTCTCTCAAGTGGATCAATGGGGTCCCAAAATATACCCAAAGATGCCGATGGTTGTACATGAATCATCCAATAGGATTAGGACATGTTTAGGGGTAATTTCGCATCATTTTAATATTATTTTTTTACCCTTATTTACCTGATTTACCCTTTAACCATGGTAAATAAAATATTTACTGAAGTAAATATTTAAAATGTATAAAAATAAAAGTTACCTATTTAAAAAAAAATTTCCTCCTTATTAAAAATATGGAATCCTTTCTTCCAAAATCAAAACACAGAAGCAGTAGAAATTAACTTAAAATTAATTCCCGTTGTCAAAATAAAGAGCGTGTTTTTAAGAATTAAAAACTATCAAAAGATTGATACTTATTTATGTCCAATTTCAAAGTGAAATTAATTCCAATGACCAAAATTGGATTAAATGGTAAAAATATATTTCAATTTCACTTTAGAACCAATTAAAAAGATAATCTAACCATATAAATAAATTAGATTAAAACATAGTTTTGGATTAAAATACAATATTTTCACTATTCCTTAAAAAATGAACTTTATCAAAAAATTACCAAAAAATTACCCAAAGTAAATTCTGATGTCCTAATTCTAAAGAAAGATTTTATTTGGTTATATATAATGTGTTAAAGTGACCAAAACTAGATTTAAAAAGGGTTCGCCATTAAAAGGTGGTAAATCGGCCTTTTAATGTAAATTATGCTTAAAATTAGATTCATTCATATATTAAGCCTTTAACATTTATTATATAAATATAAATACATATATAATCATATTATAGTTAGTTTTGTTCATTCTTTCCAATAAAACGGCTAGGAGTTAACTACCATTTAAAATAATAATATTATATTATTAGTGTGCAACATAAGATTCCAAAGAAACATGTTGTTGTGTATCGGGTACGCTATCGAACATGGCAACCCCTTTAAGAGAAAATTAATATTTAATTCACAAATATTAATAAATATGAAAGTCTCTTATTCTTCATTTACCTGGCATGTTACAATCAATCCATCAAAATGATTAGTGCTTCTTCATTTTTCAAGGAAAAAGATACCATGTTGGTGATGAGAATGACTCTAATGATGTTATTTATTTACATGAGTCTTATCCATGTAAAACAAGATTTCCTAATGTTTATAATGACTACAAGATAGTCACAGTTCATAGAGTTCATGATAATCATAATAAAGGCATATGGGAAACACTAAATTAGGCCCCTAATTTTTCGGGTAATTATTTATATTTTGATTGTTTTTTTATTATAAAAATACATGCCTCTTTTTTACTTATTTTTTCATTCATGATAAAAAATATTTAGTTTTCTAATAATATGCAGGTACACAAAATTTTATTACACTTTTTTGTGTCAATGTCATATACAGAGAGATAGGATTAGTTATCGAGGTATATTTATTTTTTCATATTGTTAAATATTTAGTAATATACTAATTTAATGTAGGAAACGTTAAATTTATAATTTTTTTGTAGGACTATTAATGCATCCTCAACGGAGGAGACATCTCAGGTTTCTACAGAGAAATCAAGTTCTCAAGTTGGTAAATGTGGTAATACATGTTTAACAAAAATATCACATAATCATGGTGATGAAAGATATATATTCGTTTTGATGATAATAATAATGAAACTAGCCCAAATTCAGTTTAGTTTATCAGTTATATACCAATACAAATCCATTATAGGATTATTGTTTTATATCCTGATTTCATGTCCATGGACAGGATTGAAAAACAATAGCTTTGAGAGGTTGTGATGGTAAAATATTACAATTGATTTAATTTATCTCATTTATTGAATATTAAATATTTTAAATTACATATTTTATTTATTCAGTTATAAATTAATTTCAATTTTTTGAAATGAAAAGAAATTAATAAAATATATATTTCTTTAGAGGGGGTTCGATAAAGATAATTTAAATCTAAATTGATAAAAACCTAGGTTTTTGGAATGAAAAATATTGAAAACTAGTTCCTTAAGTATTCATACATAGATGCCGATATATAGAAGAAATTTATTGACAACCTCCATAAGTAAAAATTTCAGGTATGATAATTATTTTATATTTTAAAATTTATTAAATATTTATCCAATTTATTATTAGTTTATTTTTATGTAATAGGCCTCCAGGAGATATCATCAAGAGATCCAGTTGAAAACGTATACCCTAGTACTTTATCACTTAGAGGGTATCCATATTTAGAGCAGAAAATGATTGAAGAAAAATTTGAAACATTAAAACCCCAATCAAGTAGTGGATCAAAAGAGGTCCAGTTTGGTCCTTTATCTCCTCATAGTTGCCATGAAAAATGGAATTGATCGAGAATAAATATAAATTAAAAGTATCTTACAAAAGAAGCTCAGAAAATAACAAATAAAATTGTAAGTAAATATTATTTATTTTTCATGAATTTTAATATTTTATAAATTATAAACACTATTATAACATTTAAATTTTTAATTTTTTGATGAACTTTAGGAGAAAGAGACACTGGGATCTTTTATCATAGAGGGTAGGATGGACATCCCAGCCACTACATTAAAAAAAGAGGAACACCCCATCTGTTTTAAAGGATATCAATTAGGTGTTAGTATTTGTAAAGTTTTTTATTATAGTATGAAATCAAAAGTCCCAACAACAGAATACGTAAAAGATTAGCTAAAAGAGTTGAAACAGTCTATGGGTGATCAAATTCAAATACATATGCAACAGGCTTTGTTAGAACACTTAGCAAGATAGTCACAATATGCATAGCCTTCCCAGCCTGTCTGTCCTACTCACATTGATCCTCCACCTCCATCTCGGCCAGGCTACCCAACACAGACTGTTTATTTTGATCCTCTACCTCCATCCCAACCAGAATACCCTTCCCAACCATCCTACTTTGATCCTCCACCACCCGGCTCAGACCAAAACTTATATTTTAAGTTGTCTGCTAGAGATCCTCATATACATATTGTTGTGTTAATACTCGTATATTTTTTGTGGGATTATTTACATCACCAACCTATGTTTATGGGTTAGGTTAGAATATTATTACTTGATATTATTGATCCAAATTCACTACTACCATTCTCTACTATAGAGATTACCTGAGTTGAGGATTGTCTGTGTTATTTTTTATTTTGGCTAATGGAACTTCTTTATTGTATTACATTTGAGGTATGAATTTTTAAAATATTAAATACATGTGACTGAAAATTAATTATAATGTTGTCTAACATTTAACTTGTATAGGATTATCTAAAATCAAAAGAAATTTCACAATTGAAACAACACATTCTGTAATAATTGACTATCAATACATATGATATTTCTTATGGGATGAAAATATTATCTATTTCTTATTATTCATTGAATAATTTCCATGAGTTTTGGATGATGTTTGATATATTTGGAAGAGATTATCCATTGAGATTACTCAAAGAATATATCAGTATTCTAGTTGAATTTTAAGTGCTAGGGCTAAATGTGTTGTAGTTATTTTCTATATAAGAAAATTAATGTTTGATTCTATTTTTTTAATAAAAATAAGGTTTAAATTGTCTAACTATATATTTCTTTTTTAAATTAGGTATCTACACACACTTCTTGTAAAAAATTACAGCACAACCATTTGCAGTTTTATAGATCTAGAATACATTTCCATAGAATTGAAACATGTGAATAATCCTTATAGAGTTTCATATATATGTGAGAGATTATCACATATAGAGATTGGATGTTGTTTTTTGTGATTTTCTGATAAGTGATAACAAAAAAACATTTAGGAACTAATGAACAATATAATTTCATTAATTTGTATTTTTTTTGTATTGTTGGGGGCATTAGATGTTAGAATTATTTTTCTTATGTAAATGAACCTTATATTGGTTTTGTTCTTTATTAGAGATTTTTCATAATAGTTTTCTACCTTATTAGACAAGTAATTTTTATTTTTTTCATAATCTCATTATGTATAATTTTTGTTGTTTCTTTCATATATATGTAAATGAAGTTAGTGTAAAAAATTTAATAAAGAATACAGGTCAATAAAGAAATAAAAAAACAATTATGTGAGAGTAAAGGTAATTATTTTTTATATTAGATATTGTTCTAATTATTTGAATATATATATACTAGTTTTTAATATTGATTTAATGTTTTATAATCGTAGTTTCATCATCAAAAAGCACATTTTGAATGTGGGTATTATTTTATATGATTCATGTATGATATAATCACAACTAGGGTAACTACTAAATTTTATAATATTAGATGTATTAATTTTTTTTATATTATCTATCATCGTATTCTATTTTTAATCTAATATCATTCAATGTTATTGTATAAATTCAATGATAAAAAATCATATACCCAACCTGAACTTACCCATCTTCAATATTTTTTTGAAAACTATTTTTTGAGTCTAATTATAATTTTATGTCTGTATATTCTAATGTTTATGAATAATATATTGAATTTCCCAAATTAAATTGTTCAACAAACAAATTATTTTGTTATTATAGGTGTTCTAATATAATTATATCAAATGAATGCTTCAATAATAACAAACAATGAGAATGTTTTAAATCTCAGGTTTGTATGTTTGAAATCTAATTTAAAATAAAATACATAGATACTTATTTCAACTAGACAAAAAGATGTATGTTTTTTTAGTTTTTTAGTTAATGAGTATTGTTGTTTTATTGCTTCATGCTATTTTTTATTAAAGATATTATGTTTATTTGGGATGTGTAATATTGTCTATTTTCTAAAAAAAATTAACTTTCAACTTTGGTTTTCATTAAAACAGATGCCAAAACATAAAAAAAATCAGGTTTTTGTATTTTTTTCTGAAAACAAAACGATGGTTAAACTTCTTTTAATCCTTGGTTTTCATAAAAAATGATGCTAAAAATCAAGCACTATGTAGTTCTCGGCATTAGTTGTTATGAAAACCGATACCGAAAAAAAAGCATTGGCTGGTTTTTGGTGTTGTTTTTTTAAAAACTGACGACAAAAAAACTATTTTTTATGTCGTCGTTAAGGATGTTGGATAAAAACTAAGATCAAAAATTAAAAAACCAGACGTTAAATAATTTTTTTCACTATTCGATGTTTGATAAAACCATTTACACCTTTTCCCAAATTATTATTTGGTTGAAATTAATATATATATATATATATATATATATGTCATCTCATTTTTTAGACAACATGAAACTACATGTTTTTATTCATGGTTATAATACCTTCAAATACACCCCTATGGTCTAATCATCATGACCATAACTGTGTGTGGACAACTATATGATTCTATACAAAGGAAATGTGCATTACAATTCATATCAGGTCTAATTATTCTCTCTCCATAGATATAATGACAGGTCTATTATACATATTTTTCCCTCAAAATACATTTTATTTCCCCTCAAGTGAATTTTTATCGATAATAGGCTCTCCAAATCATAAAATCTTTTTCCTTCTAAATGTCATGAAAACAATTTCTTCTTTGTTCTCTAGTCCATAAACATAATCTGATATCACAACATAGTTCATGCTTGATTATTTAAAATATTATTATTTTATATAAAAATATTATCCTCAGAAAATAATGATTGAACATGTTCGTATATATTTAATGGTTTATATATTCCATCAAGCATGGATCACACCATCATCAAGCTTAATCACTAAATGAGTAACCATGTGGTTAACAAACCTCTCTTTGAGAATTTACCTTATTCTCCACACATTATCTCACAATATATTAAATTATCCAATCAAAATTACATTTTTAAATAGTTTTACCTATAGTGATTTTAATAATTATCTAAAATCCATTCAACCATCAAAATTAAAAACTATTGTGATTAAATGACATTAACATAGTGGGTCTCATTTTTTAGGTAATGGTAATCAGTTGAATATCATTTTCATTCATAATTTTTTAATGAAATTTTATTAGAATACATATTTTAAATGAATTCAGTGGTCGTTTTCATCCAATAAATTTCTTATAGTGACCCTAGCACATTTTAAATATTATTAAATTTGTTCAAACATAGTTAAATATCAAATTACAATCCAAGGATCATAATGTCCAGTGATTTTGGAAGACTAGTTATATAAAATTGAAACCATGTGAATAAACAAAACATTTCATTATTTATTATCAATTATGATATCATAAATTCCTTTGAGACCTAAAATCAGTATAAGATAACCTGTGGATAACATGAATAATGTGATGAGCTAAAAAATTATAGTAGGGGAATAAAAATCAGAATAAAGAATAGAAAATTAAATATAAGGAATAATAAGATTATGTAAAATTCAGGGATATACTTAAGGAATCATGGAATATATTAACATGGTATCATAGGAGATATGGAAACAACATACAACATGACATAAGCATGATTCAAGACTCATTGCACATGAAGGAGCACAAGTCAAGGTTTACCACCAAGTCCGTTGCACATATTGCAAGAGTAAAAGATAACCACCTAGACTATTTCACATGATGTCTCATGAGACTAAACAATGAAAAACTCATTTTAGAACTATCTAGGTAAACCCATCATAACATGTTCAGGGATATGTGTTTCACATTAAAAATAAACATATGTGTTACCCATGGAAGTAAATGGTTATCATAATCATGGAATAAAGAATAATAAATGGGTGTATCAAAAAAGTGTCCATGAAAAAAGGGAATTAAATCATACATGGAAATTAGTAAGGGAAAATAGTCACAGATCATGATATGTTATGTCAAACTAAAGTGATAACACATAAAAAGAGTATTTAGGAAACATTAAAATTAAAAAAAATTAGTATGGTTTAAAGAATATATTAAAGAGAATTTAGAAAAAATGGAATTATTTTTTATATAAAATAGGAAGTGAACAAAAAATTTATTAATAATAAAAAAATATTTTATAAAAATAATGGTGTATAAAAAATATATTATCGAGTGAACATGAAAAAGGGTAATAATTCAAGAGGTTTTCTAAAATCGAACGTACTTATCGCAAAGAATTAATTAAGAATCCTTTTAAAAACATGTGTCTACCCTAAAAAGAAGTTTGAATGGATCATAATACATTTGTTCTGAACATATGAATAGAATTTATATTATTTTAATAAAATAAAAATATAATTTCATTTGGGTAAAAAGAGATAAAGAGTAACCCAAAAGAATAATAGAGGTTAAGGTAGAATCACATACCTTATGTGTGAAGGTGTTCTTCATTTGATCTTAATGTCCTGGATAATCTAATTAGATTCATTAATTAATAATTAAATAATTTTTTAAACATGTAATTTATTTATTATATATTTATTAATTTTATTTATGGTCTTTTTGATTCATGAATAGATTCAATTTAATCATTTGAGAGCATTGGTTTCCTTGGTTTTCATGATCAGTTTACTTGTATACATGTACAAATGAACGTCTAAGTGAGATTAATTATCATTAATTGAAAATAGAAGTTATTAAAGTTATTAAATATGTTAAATTAGTCTTATATATCATTTGGCTTTATGGAATGAGAATTAATCATTAAATAAATAGTTATTGATAATTGTTTGGGTTTATTTTGTCAGTTTTTGACCTCAACAAAATCATTTTGTATTATAAAATAATATCATGTGTAGATAATTATTAGAGTTAATTAAATAAGATATAATAAAAATATTATTAATTATTTAAATGATTAAAAAAATTTCATTAATATCCTTGAATGTGGTAATGGAAATTGAAAACCACTTCATCCTTGAATGCGATAAATTAACGTATCAAAAATTATGTTTTTATTCATAGGTTAAAAAGATGGGAAGAGATATATGATAATGAATTATTCCATTATAAAAATAAAATTATTTTATATTTAAGGTACTGGAGTTATCATTCTAATTTTATGTGGGTAGGTGAAGATATAAAAAAAATAGAGTTGAAAAAAATTAAAACAAACTGAAGAGGGTTTTACATCTTTAATACTTCTTCTTGAGATACCCCTTGAGGGATTGGTTTTAGTCTTTATTTAATACCAAAATATTCTAGTAATGAGGTAGTGTCTTGGAAGGAGAATATATCATAATTTGAACAGGGATTTAGAAGTGTGAGGAGAAGAGGTGGTCAGTGGTGTTATTTATAGTGCAGAAGAGGGGTGTTTTCTCATTATTTTATTCATGAGTTTATTATATTGTCTCAAGATACTGAATAGTTAGAGAATTATAATAAAATTTTATAAAATAATTAAGTATATTTCTATATTTTGCGCTTAAATAATCTATACATCATCTATGACTCCATAATTCATGTTTTTAATATTTCTCATAAATTACTACAGTTTACTATTCACAAAAATTCAAGTATTATAGAAAAATCCAAAAAATCTCCCTAACCATTTTTTGATATGTAGAATTAAAATTTGAACTCCATTTTTTAAAATTAATTTACTAAATATGATACATTTATTTTGTAATTAAAATCAAAATTTACTCAAAAAATATAGATTTTATTCTTATAACTGATTTTATAACACTTTGAAAATTTTATTAAGGTCTCATAATATTATATTATAATCACAATACAAAAAAATTTAAATTTATGAATACATTTTATGTAAATACATTTTTATTTAAATTATTAAATTTCCCATAAAATTATAATTAAATATTTATGGCTTACAAATATACCAACAGTTAATTAATAATTTTTTAAATATTTATTTACTTATACCATAATATAATTACATCATATTTTCATTTATAAGATTATTAAATTATATTTATACTTTAATAGTATAGGTTACAATTAATTTGGTTGGTATACTATTAATAAGGGTTACATTACTATTATAAAGGTCAATCTACTATATCATCATTATAGGTTCCTTAACTTTTAGAAATATGTTTTATTTCATTATTTAATTATTTATAATTTTTTTAGTGTGTTAGAATTTAGATTTTTTGTGGTTTATAATATATGAAAAAATTATAAGAAGGTAATTTCTATTAATAGTATTTATGGTCATTACATTCTTCCCCCTTATAAAATATCCCCCCCCCCAATGTTTGTGCATTCTAAGATAAAAATAGGTGTGGGTACTTTTCCTTCATCACTTCCCTCAGTTCCCATGTTTCTTCTTCATACTAATAGTTCCTCCACAGTACTTTGACTAGGTGATTAGTCTTGATATGTATAAATTTATCTCTAGAATCCATGATCTTCACCATCTTCTCCTCATATGAAAATTCATTTTCAAATTACACCCCTTATAAAGTCAGTATATGTGAATGATCTTGTATGTATGTCTTTAAAGTGGATTCATGGAATACATCATGTATTTGAGACATGGTAGGCAGAAGTTCTAGTCGATAGGCCATAGCTTCAACATGATCATGGATCTCAAAGAGACTCATGTATATGGGACTCAACATTCCTTTCTTCTTGAATCTCATGATCATATTCCATGGAGATATGTATAGGAATGCCATGTATCCAGCCTTAAAATCAATGTCTCATCATTGATTTTATTCATATTTATTTTGTAGGATTTTTATTTTCTTTAATGTGCTAATGAATGGTTTTAAACTTTTCTGTTATTTCTTTTATCATTTAAGTTCATATTATCTTATGTTCTCTGACTTCAACCTAGCATATAGGTTTTCTGAAACATTTCCCATAAAGGGATTCATATGGAGACATTTGGATTCTTGAGTGGAAAAAATTGTTGTTGTAGGATTTAACCATAGGAAAATATTGGTCCCATCCTCATTTATTCTTTATGGAACACACTGTGAACATGACTTCTAGTGTATAAATATTCCTTTTATATTGGCCATCAATTTGAGGATGATAGTTTGTATTGAAGCTTCGATTAATTCTTAGATCACGTTGGATTCTTTTATAGAACATTAAGGTGAATCTCGGACATCAATCAGATATAATCGATAGTGTTACATCAGGAATACTTACCACCTCTTGGACATATATCTGTGCAAGTTGATTTAATGATAATTCATCTATAATTGTGACATAGTGACCCATATTTTTATGATGATCCATAATAACTCATATAGCATTATTCCCTTTGGATGTAAATAGAAGTCCAGTGAAAATTTCCATGCTGATGTCTTCCAATCTTCATATTGGTATTGTAATGGTTTCATCAACCCTTTATAGTTTTCCCTTTTATCCTTCATTTTCTAAAAAAACTAGGCACTTCTATTTATATTCTCTAACATCCTTCTTCATATTGTCTCAACAATAGTTCTCATGGAGACCTCAATACATCTTTGTTATACCTAGGTGAATATGTACATTTGATTAATGTGCATCATTTTGAAGCTCCTTCATTATCTCTGGATCATGTGGAACAAATAATCATCACCCAAATATGACAACTCCTTCTTCATCCATTTGTAACTTTATGGATTAACCATATCTGATAGCTTCCACCCTTTTCTGAATTTCAACATCATTTATTTGAGCATCCTTTTTTTTCTCTATGTAAAATTGTTGATAAATCATATGATAAATGACTAATAATATTCCTCCCTTAATTATTCCCATGTATATCTTTTGTAATTCTAAGAATATTGGATCATTCTAAATTCTCGTAATTGATAAAAATGTATGATCTTTTCGACTTAGAACAGAAACCACATAATTTTCCATACCAATATGGTAGTGGATTGATCAGTCATAATCCTTTGTGATATTTGACCATCTTTAATGGTTCATATGGAGATCCCTCTCTGAAAATATATATTTGATACTCTTGTGATCAGTATATATCTCACACTTCTCCCCATAGAGATAATTCCATAATATTTTCAATGAAATGATTTCATCATCCAAATTTAGATCATTTCTGGGATTGTTTTTCACATCGATTTTGGACTATCTTTAGGCATAGGATATCACTTTATCATTTTTCATCAGTATACAACCTAATTAATTTTAGAAGTATCATTGTACATTATAAATAGTTATCCACTTTTTGGGAGTGTGAGTAATAGTGTATTGATAAGACTCTTCTTCATCTCCTTAAATCATTCCTCGTATTCCTGATTCAATACAAACTTTACTCCCTTCCATGTATACTTGGTAATTCTATTTAATAATCACGATATTTTATTCACAAATCGTCAATAATGCCCAGTTATGCTAAGGAATCTATGAATCTATGTTACAGATGTTATCCTCAGACACTCTCTGATTTCCTTTGTTTTGGATGGGTCGACAGATACTGCTTTGATGGTGATAACATTCCCTAGGAGTTATAATTCCTTAATACATATCTCATATTTAATTTACTTTTCATATGGTTCCACCATACTCAAAGTATTCAACATAGAATTAAAATTCTCCTCATGTTCCTCCTTACTCTTAGAGTTTATCATAATATCATCAATAAATGCTACTGCAAATTATCAAGAAAATTAATAATGTCTCTATTAATTAAATCCATGAAAATTTATGGAGAAATAGTGAGTCTAAAATGAATCACTATGAACTCGTTGTGTATATACTTAATTTCAATGTTAGTCATGGAAATATCTTCCTTACTTTCCTTTAGTTAGTGATATCCCTACCGAAGTTCCATCTTTGAGAAATAACTGGCCCCACATAGCGAATCAAATAATACATCTATCCAGGGTAGGGGATACTTTTTCTTCATCATGATTATACTAAGATCACGATAATTTATATAGACATACATTGATCTATCCTTCTTCATGATAAGGAGGAATTATTCACCCCCACAATGGAGAACTCAGGCATTTAAAACCCTGGTCAATATTCTCCTATAAATACTTCATTAGTTCTTTCATCTAAATGGTGGTCATTCTATAAGGTGTATTTGATATAGGAATATATCTAACAATATGTTTAGTTGAGAACTGAACCTATCAATCTGAAGGAATACCAAGAAATTATTCAAGGAATACGTCATTGTAATCCCTCATGATGGGTATGTCTAAGAGCATGATTCTCTCATTTGTTTTTATAATTTGAGAGATATGCAAGAAAATAAGGCATTAATATCAAAACATGAGAAAATTATTCTATTGGATATTCACACTCCTCCTTACACTATTATAGAATTAGAGGATGCTTTGGGATGCTAAATATGATATACCTTTCCCAATATTTGATGCCATCTTTTATACAAATAGCCTATCCATGGCCAAAATAGAATAAAACTATACCAAAAGAAGTAAAATGAATTTTTTTGGGAGGTTCAGTCCAAAAATTTTTTTGGAGGAGTTATATACATTGGATTCAATAATTTACCCACCTTTTGTTATAATAGATAACTCAACCACAATATTTTGAGGTGTTGTTTGAATAATTTTATTAAACATTCATGATATGAAAGAATGTCTAGAACCATGACCAAATAATATGTACAGTATTATAGAATGAATAATGAGCACACTTATGACTTCATCATTGTCCAGCTCTAACTCAGAACTAATGAAAGCATATTCCCTTCCTTATTTCCTTATAGGATGTTGTTGATTACCTCCAACAACCCTAGTCTTATGGAATTTGTTTCAAAAATTACCATGTTCCTTGGAGTTGGAAAATGTACTATAGGCAAAGTGTTTATCTAAACCCACCTTTCTACTTCCACATTAGTGGAATTCTTTATATCCTTTCATCAGTTCTTATCCAGATTCCCTATTCTACCACATTTGAAGCATTTTCTAGTTCCCCTAAGATAGTTTCCAAGATGATTCACCCGACAATTATGAAATATGGGTTACTTGGTTTTCTTTACATCATAACATTTTATTGTTGATCCACTGATATTAGAAACCATTTTCTACTTTTTTTCACCAAACTCATGAGACTATTGAATGTCTCTAATATCCATTTCATCCTTGAGGACACAGTGGAAAATATCCTCATAATTTTCAATGTCTTGAATCACAATCAATTTACAAAGACTCAGATTTAGTCTACTAAATAAGCAACCCACCTTTCTTCAGTGTACATGAAAAATCCAATGGAATATCATGGAAACCTTTTAAGGTTTACTCTTTACGCCCTGATAGACTCATCTACATCATTATTCAGTCTGAAAAAACTATCTTTACATCTTGAGATTGTGGGTTTAGGTAAAATATTTATTCAAAAAAATTTCTTTAATTCCTCCTAATCCATAGATTAAATTTCATGATTTGACTTCATATTTTTGATCATTGTCCCCCACTGATCATCTTCTCATCTGAACGATAGACTAAAACCACAATTTTTTCTTATTTTGGGCACTGTAGGACCAATAATATCTTTTCAATGTAGTTAATCAATTGTTCCATGAAGAGGGGATAAACAAATTCACTAAATGTGGGAGGAATTTTTTAAATTAGTGCTTTTATGACAACTTTCTTTTTGTATAGAGAAGGATGGTGTTCTACACAACCCAATTTATTATTCATAACTTGATCCAGTTGAGAATGTGTTGTCATGATATTTTGAGCACCTACTCCAATAATATTAGTCATATAATTAGGGAAATCATCACATTTCCTATCATATTGATTATTGGAACACGTTCTTCTATTTCCTCCCTTTATATATGAAAATGAAGTTAAATTATGGGGCCTTAATACTTAGCTAATAAGAATGTAAAATGAAACATTGAAAATAAAAAGGATAAATTTATAAAAGAAAAGGATATCCTATCTTTTTATTCCTAAGTTTAAATCTTGATTATCCAATGGTTATATCCTAAAACATGATATAATGGGATTCCTTATTCCTTTTATATTGTTTCATAATGATCTTATGAATTTACCAATGCATATTCATTGGGAGTATCAAACTAGTTGAATAGTAAGTCCTGTTTTTGTTTACTAAGTCACCCCAATTCAGGCTCGGAATACCTTGATGGTGTTTTTAATACTGGATATATCTATGCTATAACCACATCCACTTTTAGTATCCAGAAAAGGAGGTATCTTCTTGATAAATTACTTAGTTTATACTGACCAAAATATAGGTATGCTTACTCATACTAGGTATTATCCCTAAGTTTCTTACTAAAGATATATAGTTCTAATCTCCAAAAATAACTAGGCCATCCTCTGATACCAACTATAAATAGGCTATTAGTTTTAACGTATTATTATATGATTTCAAACATAATTAACTATACAATTAAAATCCAAGGATTATAAAGTCTAGTGTCTTTGAAGTCTAGGTCTATAAAACTGAAATCATGGGACTAAATAAAACATTTAGTTACTTATCATATATTTTAATCTCATAACTTTCTTTGAGACCTTACATATTCATATGATAACATGGGGATAACATGAACAAAAATATGAGACAAAAAATCCTAGTAAGGGAATAAACATAAGAATAAAGCATAGCCCATGGGTAAGAAGGAAAAATATGATGACATAAAATTTAGAGATATAAATAAATAATAATAAAATATGTAATCATGGTATCATAGAATATGTGAAAAATATATATCATGACATAAATTTGATTCATGGTTTATTTCACATAAATTATCACGAGTCATGGTTAACCACCAGGGCCATTGCACATAGACCATGAGTCGCAGCTAACAACCAAGAATGTTGCACATGAAGTCTCATGAGACTATACACATCTCAATTAATTGGAGTGACATTTTTGGGAAACCATCATAGCATGTTTTTGAATAATTTCACCACATGGAAAATAAACATAAGGGTTACCCATTGAATGAAATGGGTATCTTAATCATGTCATAAAGTATAATAAATATATCTATCATAAAAGTTCCCATGAAAGAAAGGAATTAAATCATAAATGGACATTCATAAAGTAAAATAATCATAAATAATTATAGTTAAAGTCAAACGGAAATTATAACATTCAAAAATATTATTTATGAAACTTTAGAATAAAATAATTTTTGTGTGGTTTAGGGAAAATATTAAATAGGATTTAAACAAGAAAAGAGTGTATTATTTTATATAAAAAAAGATGCCAACCAAAAAATTCTTCATAAAAATCAGTTATTTTAGAAAAATAATGGTGGATTTAAAAGGTTTTATGGATTGAAAATGAATATTCTTAAGAATCATAAAGTTCCCTAAAATCGGGCAAGCTTATCTAAAATAATTGAGCCCGGAACCTTTTAAAAACAAGTATATCCCTAAAAAATAAGGATGAAAGGATATTGATACCTGTGTTTCCAAAATTTATATAAAATTTAAAATATTTTTATAAAAAGAAAAGAAACTAAATTAATTTGGGTAAAAAGAGGGAAAGAGTAGCCCAAAAGAATAAAAGAGGTTTGTGTAAAATCCTTAACCTTAAGTTCGAATGTCTTCTTCACATCATCTTAATGTCCTAGATAATCAATTTAATCTAATTAATTAATAATTAAATAAATTTTATATATTTAATTTATTTATTATAACTTCATTAAGTACATTTACATCCTTTTTTATGGGTTATGATATATAATTTCATCGTTTGGGAGCATTGGTTTCCTTTTTTTTCATGATTGGTTTACAGGTATACATGTATGAAAGATAATGTAATGTAGGTGTAATTATACAGAATTGAAAATATACATTATCAATTATATTAAAAAGTTTAAATTGGTCTTAAATATCATTTTTATTTAAGTTATTAGAATCAATCATTAAATAAAGAGTTAATGCAATTGGTTGGGTTTATTTTGGCGGTTTTTTTATCACAATGAACTCATTCTATTTTATAAATTTATATCATTTTTATATAGTGATTCCAGAACATTAAATAAAATATAATACATATATTATAGTATATTTCAACCATAAAAATGGTTTCATGACACGCCTTTAAGAGGGTAATGGAAATTTAAAACTTTTTCGTCCTTGAATGCGATAAATTAAGACATCACAGATGATGTTTTCATATATAGTATAAAAGGAGGGGAAATGAGAGATAATGATGAATTTTTACATTAAAAAAATAATTACAGTGTATGTAAGGTAATTTAGTTATTATAAAATTTTTATGAGGGGATTTTATGAGAGAAAAAAAAGGGAAGGAACTTGAAACAAATTTAATATAAAAGGAAGAGGGTTTTACCTCTGGATTCCTTCTTCGTGAGAACATCATCAGGGGATTGGTTTTGGTATTTTGTTAAGAAAAAAACTCTAGGTCATTTGGGAGGTCTTTGGAGGATAATTGAGAAGAATTTGGACAAGGATCAAGTCTTGGGAGGTGTCGGGATAATAGGTGGTGAGGGGCAGTATTTATAGTCGATGAGAGGGATGATTTCTAATTATTTTACCCGTTTGTTTGTTTTTTCTCAAGACAATGAATAGTTTGAGAATTATCATTAAATATAATAAAATAATGATGTATTGTTCTATATTTTTCGGATTATATCAAGCTTTCATCATCCTTGAATCTATAATTCAGGTGTTTAGCATTTATACAAAATTACAGTGTTTTTCTTTTCACTAAAAAATAATAATTTCATAAAAATCCAAAAAAATCACTATAACCATTTTTTATGTGTATAATTTAAAATTTAACTTCATTATTTAAAAATAATTTTCTAAATATGAGAAATTTAATTTTTAATTAAAATCACAAATAACTCAAAAAATACAGATTTTAAAATTATAACATATTTTATAAAACTTTGACAAATTAAAAAGGTATTATAAAATTTTCTTATAATTATAAGAAAAAAAATATTAATTTATGAATAATTTTATAGAGAAAATTCTTTAAATTACTAAATTAATAATATACTTGAAATTAAATATTTATGATTTAAAAAATACCGACACTTAATTAAGAATTTTTAAAATGTTTATTTACTTATATTATCGTATAATTATATCATATTTTCATATATAAGATGCATAAATTTTATTTTTAATTTCATAGGTGGGGTTACTATTCATTTTAAATGTTTACAATTCATAAGGGTCACATTACTATTCCAAATGTTAAGTAACTATTTCATCCATATAGGTTCTTTAACATCTAGAAACAAATTTAATTTCATTCATTAATCATTTATAATGTTTTTATTATGTTAAAAATGTGATTTTATAAGGTTTACACTGTATGAAATAATTATAAGACGGGAATTTACATTGATATAATTTAGTTTCGTTATGTTTCTTCCCTTGAAATTCCAAATATAGAAGTCTTGATATACCCTTGTCCACTCTATATTGGTCAAGTAGAGTCCAAACAAACTCCTTGTTATGCATTCATTATTTTATAGTATGTTATAATTTTGGACCATCCTTATTTAATAATTCTCATAAAGTAAATCCATTTTGAAGCTTCCTCTATGTTATGGATGCAAAATTTTCACCCAATCTATTGATCTTATTTTAACAGTCTTGTGACCTCAGTTGGTGAGAGTTTCCATATGTTTTCACACTATTCATAACTGACATTGGATAACATAGTTGGATCAGTATCCTAACTATTAAAATTGAGATTCACCCATTTACATTAGTGATTGGATTTAAACTTCATTTTTCATTTCCCTACAAATTGAAAATTAATTATTATTGTATTATTTTATATATGACTTAAAACTATTTGATACCTCATTCCCCACCCACCAACAGAACCCCTCTACAACATGAGTCATTGATCTTGCCTCCCATTTGATATAGTTAACTAACTATAACATAAATGACTATGTGTTCATTGATTTTTGTATCACAATATACATAGTTATGTCTAATATATGTTCTTTAATAAATTTTTTTATTTTCAATTCCCTTCCATAATGGTATTATGGTTCTTTAGTAAATTCAAGTCAAGCCCCTACCTATCTTAGACATAAGATGATTCCTCTTCAACTTATTATGAGTCATATATATATATATATATATATATATATATATATGAGATGTTTATTTGTTATAAATTGGGTTTTTCCATTTTATTACTTCATAATAGTTCTTTTCCACATACATGGTAAGGAACCTATAAATTAAACCACATTTATATGCATGAACATTTTCTATAGGGAGATAGTTAACCATATAGAACATATATTATCATTATTTAAATTTAATGTGATATTTTCTTATGAATATATCATTTAGCATTGTACCATATATGATCCTCATATTTCCCACTATTTTGTATTTGTATCTAGTACTTATATGATGTTACTTATTACACATGAAAAATAGAGATATTTTCATTATTTATCTTTATGGTCCATATTAAAAAACCTTATCCCTGTCATGTTAAATGTTATGTGACCTTAAAATATATTATCCCTCTAGTCTTATCATTATGAGTTTATATTATATGTTCTCCAATAAAGGTTTTATATTCAGTTCTACAATTTTTTATTCACTTTATGTGTTTCATGGGATCCCTTCATTGCACCAACAATATAATGTACTGGTTTTAGTTTCAGTAAAGTAGTAGGAATAAACCACGGTCTAAGATTTGAAATCATAAACCATTATCTTTATTTTTTCAATTATGTTAAATAATATACTATGAAATATTTTAATCCAAAATTACCTACCCTTGAGTTATATTATATCCTATTCAAAATTCACATAACATTGTTGGAATTTTCATATTCCCCACTTTTTTATAAGCCCTTCATATGATTTATATGTCCAATTAATATTCTTAATGGATTATTGAGCATCTATAATTATAATAAAACTCTTCTTGAGCATCCCTGAATAAAAATATCACACATTCTGTATTGAAATGGATTAACATCAACATATATTTACAAATGGACTCCTCTATGATGAAAAAACAATGGTCCCAAGTCATAATTTTTAATGGGGTGATTGTATAGGTGGAACCATTACCATTACATCATTTTAAAATTCAATTTTTGGGATGGAACAATACTCCAAATTCCCACATCCCATCAAAATTACATGTAACAGTGAAAAATATCTACAATAGTGTTGTATTGGAACTTGTGTATTTAATGTGTTAAATTATCATATTCAACATATCAATCTCCTCTATTTTATGGTTCAAAATCATGGAGTCAAAATATACCTATCTATTCATTTTTTTTCATAATTAGAATTTTAACCCCCTGGTGTTCCACACACATGAATCATTCATACTGATTGGTCATTAAAATTATGGAATTGTAGCAACCCCATTCCCCATCCACATGGGTCCCTATTTGTGATTTATGTAAAAATATTATCTAGTACCATATTCTAAATGTATAAAATTAAAATATAATTTATTGATAGTTCTTAATAAATTATTTCCCTCATTGATCATGAAATCACTTTTAATTAAATATTTTTATGGTAGGTGTCTCATTAATGAAATTGAGATACAAACTCAAATAAGGGGAATTGACTCAAAGGATATGTAAATTCCTATATTAAAATAAATGAAAATCACTGACATATTGGGGAATCCCATTCATTAAAAAATTATTCCTAAAAATTTCCTTCATCTCAGACAAGTCACTTGACCGTGTATAGCTTTTTCAAGTTGATTCTATATTTTCTCACCGCCATGATATCTCCACTAACTCGTATTCATCAAAGGTATGAACCACATGCCACCACACCTTCATATACATTCAATCAGCCACATAATTAAACATTTGAGGTGGTTCATTACCACATCATACATTTCCACTTATTAATGTGCATTCATGTGCTATAGGAAATCTTGTATAGAAACGATTATGACCCACTACTAATATTATCCCTATAGAAAACAATAAACTAAATATTCATTTTCATGATAGTATTTTCGTCTTTATAATATTGATTCTTATTAGGTGGTTTAAAAAATCCCCACAAAAGATTCAACCACTTGACTAAAAAGTAATGATAATTTTCATATAGTTTATTACAGACATCCATTTCAGTCCCCTAGTTCAATATATGTAGTGAAGGGATCTCATATGACCCACAAAATCACCCAATGTAGTGGGAGTTATAATGTTCAAAATTTCCCACCATCCAATAAACTTCACCACCATGTTCACATCTATAACATCTAATATTTACTATTAAATTTCTTCTAGAGATAGTCAACATGTAGTTAAGGCATGTATTACAAAATTAGGAGTAGCCTCTTATGGAATATTATCTGATGGTATGGGAATGATATAAAGAGTAATGGTAGGGACCCTGATGTTTTTTTATAATTCATGAAAGTCAACTATATAATTATTTACAGTTCATAAATCCTCTACAATCACATTCCATATTTTAAACTCTAAATAAATGTGACAATAGATTTATCTTATTTGTATGTAACCTCATGATACCACCCTATTGTCAATACATTTACCAATCACCTTTTCGGGAATTGAGAACTACTTGTATGGAGAAACATAAATTGGTTAAAATGATATTCTATTGGGTCCCCATATATATATAAATACACATAATAAAAGTACTAAAAAACCATTTAAGGATGCATTACAAAAATTTCTAATGACTTCCCAGAATTAAGATTATTATAGAAGGGGTATTTTGTGTAAAAAAATTAGTGTTTTTCATATTTTTAGAAAATGATAATTAACCCTTTAATTCCCTTTGTATTATTACATTACAACTCAAATATATGTTATACCTCACTATAGAGTGTAATGGAACCCACTACCTAATAAAATATAACCACCCTAACACCTTTTATGTCATATACACTCATATCATTCCACCACATTTCTAATTAAATCATAGATTATTCTAGGATATCTATCTCCTACATTCATGGTTAATCCTATGTAATTTAATGAAATTGAATAATATTTTCTCATGAAATTTTTTTCATAATCAACCCATGTGGGATCTGTGTTAACCCTAATTTTACATGAATATGTAGTTAGTGGGATTTCTCCTTCATACCATATTTTTTTGTTTATAAATCATCCATAGGGATTTTTATAATTTTATTTCATATATGTTAAATCCCTACCCAACATAGTTTTTTGATTATACTAGAAGAGCTAAATTTCTAGTTTCATTCATGCTCGATCGGTCTGATGATTATTTTTACCCCTAAGTATATTACTCTATACCTCTTGGTGATATAATCCATATAATACATCATGTAGGTTGTGAAAAAATATCTCATATTCCTAGTAATGGGATGGATTATCTCACTATGTTTTAGTTTTACTATGGTCTTCCATAGGGGATTATACTATTTGAAGTTTTCCTTTCTCACCTAATCATTAGTGAATATATGTTCCTCTAAACCCCACATTGTGATTAAAAAATGATTCTCTAAAACAAAACCTAGATTAGATAGGAATATTATTAATTTATCACATCTATTAAATATGATTCCAATGTATTTAAATGTTCACAATGTTTCTAGCTTCAGAGGCCCACATTTTAGTAATGAAGGAGTCATTGATGCAACTTCTACTGCTAAAGTCACATCTTCCTGGGAAACTCACAATGGTTGGAATGGTCCACAAAATATAGTGTTCCATGTATCTCACTAAAATTGATCCCTTTATATTATACCCACATGATATTACAGAACACCACAAAAAAATAGTTATATTATCCCCTAAACTACATTGGTCATAGTTGTGGATAAGATTTATAATAGAATCAAATGGTGGGAGCACAACATGTACCCACTTATATCATGGTTTAATTTAAATATGATATTATAGAGAAAAATTAGAAAATTATTAATATTCAATTCACTAGATACCAATTAAGTGAGATACTTATTTCAATAGAACTAAGATACAGACTGGAAAAGGTTTGATGGATTTCAAATAGTGACCCCATAAATTTGTGTGACAAAAACACCATATTATGAAAATATAATAAATTATAAATTCCCATTTTCCATGTAAATTTTTATAAATCACAATGGATGACATAGGGAAAAAAAGATGAACTAATTCCCCCCCCCCCCTCATTAATGTCCATTATCTAGTCCTACTACCGATTCAATGGTCAACTCATGATGATGATCATCTATGATGGAAATAATTTTTTTACTGGGGATATTTTTAGATTACTTTATTTTTGAATGTGTATATGGGACACAACCCCCAATATATAAATTATAAGTAAAAACACACAAACAAATTGGTGTATTCTTCTTACTAATGAATCTCATAAACTTATAGAGCTTCTCTAGGATTAGAACTCTCAAGAGACATTTTTTCCATCTACCAAGGCCTCCATAATGATAAATGTTCCCTTATGAACCTTAATATAGTTACCATGAACATATAGTAGTCATCCACTATGGAAGGATGCTATAAAGGCCACAAAATATACATCTTGGGCATAACCCTTTATACTATAATATTGTAATTTTTAATAAACCTATTGAAGAATTATATATTATGATAATGTCTTAAAAATATTTATACCCATGATAATTGACTACTTATTCCTAGAATATGACCCAGAATCAAATTTTGTAAAATATAGACCATGATATCGAAAAAAATAACTTGAAGGAAGCCTAGATTGGGGCATCTAGTTTCCACCACAACCCCCATCAATTCCCTTACAAGCATTCTAAACCATTTTATTTCTAATGAAAATTTATATAAATTACCCCTTGTATGGGGACCCCCAAAATAATTTGGAGGTCCTAGAGTATAATTTTGACATTCTATTCATGATGACTGAATGATTTTTTTATGTGACAATTATATCTATATCTCTAGTAACATGTCAATATGGTGATATATTAAGAACAGATAGGTCCACACCAATTCATAAATACATCCTTTTCTATATACATCCCAAAATGTAATAAATTATTGGTGAACTATAAATAACAAGGCCTATAGGTCCATTGAAATTCAACTAAAATGATGTTTCCATTCAATTTTATATCCAATTATATTATCTTCAATTATAATTTTTACGAAATATAAAATTAAAGAAAAGATATATCATCAGTTTGAATTTCTCTATTAATTATCATGAATGTTTTCCATATCATATGATTCAGATAGTATTTATGATCATATATGACATGACTAGAAGAATTCCAATGCCCCTAGATGAGCCATGGGGAACCCGTTATTAAATATAACATGGAATAATGACTGGAATTTGATATAATGATATCATTATATACTATAAAACCATGCAATGAATTCCTATTTTAAAATAGAAATTCCTTATGGTATTCTATCAATTTATCAGTTAATGTATCACGATTATGTCAGGACTAAGTGTTTTATTAGATGTAATGGTCCTTGATCACCTCCCATAATCATTCCATAACATCGTGGACAATATCATTTTCCATTTTAACATATTCTTTAGAAATAATCAAAGCCTGGTTTTAAAATAATCTACAATGAAAATTTTATCTCTTTATAAACATCAATGGTTGAATATTGTTCACCAAAACACATTCATAGAGGCTAAAAAAATTAAGATACATTAAAATTAAGACAATATATTTTAGGAAATGTATTTTCATGAAATAATGTGATTTATAATAATAAAAACAAAATTTAATTATTCATGAGGGGATTGTGGAACACCATATTCCCCTCCCACAATGTATTGGCTATGGTGTTCGATATAGGTTCTCAATTATATAGGAGAAAATTTAAAAGGATTGATGTTTTTACCCAAAAGTCCATCCTTCTACCCCCCCCCCCCACACACACACATAATCTCTAATTTTGATTGGGAGTTTCTTGATGCTGAAAATTGAATTATAGTTTGAATTAGAAGAAAACACTCAAAATTTTACTAATTAAAAGGTGATCATTTTTAAACCAAGGTAAAAGGGGAAGTGTCCACTAAAATTGAAATTTTATGATTGAATTTCATAATTTCATGATTATAATGTATCTGAAAATGGGCATTAGAATTGAATGATCTAGTGGTCGAAAAATAACCCAATAATTTCAAAATAATTTTTTATTTACATAGGTTTTATGAGTTTATTATTTTAAAATCATTCAGTCGTTTAAAATGTCTTGAAATCATAAACATCCACAGTTCCTTAGTGAAGAGAGTAATAGAAAAAATTACCTCACTTTAGAGAAATGTGGTATTGAATCATTGTAGATATGTTTTTAGACAAACCCATTTAAGGAATGACTTATTTCACATAATTTCCAATATTTAATATATTTCATGGTTCATGAAACTCTGATATTTTTTAATTCATATACCATGGATTCCACATTTTTTCCCTCCTTTTAAAAATAAAATTTTTATGATACTTGAAGAAAAATAATTTATGCACCATACACATTTAATATAATATTAAAAAATTATAAGAGCTCCAATTTTAAGTAACTATATTCTTTTATTTATCTGATAACTATGAAGTCCACTTGATGTTCCTATTTCTCTTAGTATACATTCATGAATTCTGGCTTCTTGTGGGTCCCACAAGAGTCTAATTCGGTTTTTGTTGAAAGAAATTCATTTTCATTATTTTTGTTATATAATCATATATACATGATATATGAATCTACATGGTATAAAAATAATCCATTTAAGAGAACTTTTCCTTACTTCAAGTATCTAAATAAACAACTTTCATTCAATCCCAAACTGTTTCCTCTTTCCTGAATCAAATTTCCTTGATGCATTACATTAATCTATGATCCAACCTGTAAGACAAGTTTGGTATTCATTCACTAATAAGCTTATGATTCCCCATTTTATTAACTCATGATACATTATATTATTAGCGTAATATGGTAATAATAAAACCATGTGATTGATGCCATAATACGAAGAAGTTTATTATATAAAACCCCATGAAATACCATATTAATTCCTCTTTCATAAAATGAACATCCATATTTTTTGATGTTAAAATATTTCCCAACCTATAGAAAACCACAAGATGGATTTTGAGATAAATCAAAGATCCAAAGTGTAGTGAATATGAGTTATTTATATAAGGAGAGTAATATAACTCATGTTACAAGAATGATATGACTCCATCTATATGAGGTATCTTAATTTTTTAGCCCCATTTAATACATTTTCATCTCTACTTTCACTTAATGAAAATACATGGACCATAATGTTTAAATTATCCCACCTTATGTTTTAATGACCCGTGATTTTGGGTAAATACATTATACATAATTAAATACTTCCTGAGTAGCTTTAATTATATAAAACACTAAATAAGAATAAAATGTTAGGTCGTAAAAAATATTTAATAATATTATTATATAAATAAAAATAATATTTTTGGGTATGAATATATGTAGCCACATTTTTAAGATAGTATAACAGTGTTAAAATAACAATGTAAATTTTATACGGGGAATATATATAGTTATTAAATCTTCATTATGTTTTACACATTTATATTAAATATTTTGAAAATGATTACAAATTGATTTATATCTAATGATTTGAAAAAAATTATAATTATTTTCAAATTGGGTAATATTTTCTGTTTCATTTTTTCATAAAATGTAGTTACCATGGTAAAAATTAGTTACCGTGATAAAACAGTTTCTTTTCAGAGACTGATGATTTTATAAATATTTTATTTTTTGAAATTAATTATATATATCATAAATTATGATCCAAATACTATTTATACTAATATATAAAAAATAATTAACCCTATATGACATACTAATCAATTATAAATAATACAAATGAATCATTCTGATTAAAATGATTTTTTTAAAAAAAATAGTTTATCAAAATCTTATCTGTTTATATTTATAAGATTATCGTATTATATATTTAAATTGTATTATAATAAATAGATTAAAAATAAATATTTATAACCCTGAAATTTTGTGATAAGTATCATATTATAAATTTAGTGATAAATTAATTTCATTGAATAAATGTTAACTAATATTTTTAATTGTTAAAATGGGTAATATAATGTGTCTCAAATATAAAAAATAAGTCGATAGATAGACAATATAAAATACCATTAATTGGTTGAAAATTTATAAATACAGTTCTAACAAACATTTATCCTTATAGTTTACCTATCTATCATAAAATCACTTTCATACCCCATACCTAACATTAAATTCCAATGTTTTTCCCTCTTATTTAGCTATAAGAGGATCTCACTTCCACCATTTTCAAATACAAGAGCATAGATTGAAATTCACATTTTTTTAATTTAATACATATAGAACCTATTTACATGTTTTCCATCCTTTCTCTTCTCCAATTTTCCTTACTTCCATCATTTTTAATGGATACCTCAAGAACTGATATAAATTATCAATATATATATTATATACACTTTTACATCATTTAATTATCATTCACATACTCTCTTGGTATGAACCGTCATTGGATTTCAGTAGTGTCTGGTGCGTTCTGGTTTCCCACCACACTGGCCTCCTAGTGTCTAGTAGCATTCTATAGTTTGATTCCATCAATGAAAAAATTGATTCGGTGAGGAGTTGGTATGGATACTTCAAATTGTTTTTCCATTTTAAACTATTTCTATGTTGGTGCAAGTTTATTACATCTCGTGTTTTCATTGTACTTTTTATTTTAATAAATTTTTAGAAGTGTGAGTTGGGTTTCAAATTCACAATTCAATCTATTTACAAAAAAAACATACTCTCTTATATGAAACGTAATAATCATATTTATATAACAACATCAGTATAGTTAGTAGAATGAAATTTTATTGCATTAATTATATAAACATTATATATTCCCCTCCAAATAAATCAAAAAACCTAAAACATTTCTCATTTGAATGTTTGGACTAGTGCCTTTATAAATTAAATGTTTCATTTATCATAATCTCCACTATATGTTTGATATATAAGTGGGACTAGTGAATGATATGATAATTATGTCACAGTACACATTTTTTAAATATTAATTGGTTATTCCAAATTTCATATTACAATTTTGATATAATTAGAAAAATATATGATTAAGAAGAACACACCAAGAAGAAAAAATGGTTATTTACAAGTAAATATTTTATTTTTTAATTACCACCTTATAACTATTCCAAATTTTGATTCATCGCCATAATTTTTTTTAAATAAATTCATTATAATATTTTGAAAATAACATTCTAGTAAATGATCTCTTCCATTGTAATACACATAGATATAATGTAGAATACACATTTTTTGTCTGTTTAAAACCTATATGAAAAATGTTATCAATAATAAAATTAGAATATAAATATTATATATTAATATTTAAATAGTTGTTTTAAAAATGCACATGTATCTCATTAGTTAATTTAGATCCATTCTTTTGATAAAAATCACTAAAACATTCTAGTCCTAGATTTATTTTTCAAAAATAGTAATAAAAATTATTAGGGAATGAAATATTATGTTTATACAAAATCAAAGGCATATATTATTGTACAATGTATGATCTTAGATTATTAATGTCTAGTCAATTAATTAATAATGACCATCATAGTACAATAATATCTCAAAACAATCAAGATTACAGAAATCATAAATTAAAATTCATGGTATCTAATTAATAATAATGTAGATAATAATTATAAATTTTTATTATAATATTGTATATATATAAATAAGGCTATGTAATAGTTGATTGGTAATATTATTATTTTTATACATGTGGTTAAATCCCATCTATGGAAATTATGAGTAAATGTAAGGGACATTGGTAACTCAATTATATTGTTTTTGAAATTATGTAGTCCTACCTATAATGTTTCCATATATTACATGATATCCATGTACATATGTTTTAACATTTTATATCATAAGGTAATAAGTTCATAATACAAATCTATTTCCATGAATTATTTTATTTTCAATATAACTAAATTTGTTTTGAATATTTCCCATTCTATTTTTTGTTCATTTCCCTCAAAAAAACATTATTTAATGACTATTTTAAATCTTATTATGGTTATTATACAATCATATTTTGAAATAAAATTATTCATCAACTCGTGTGATATTCATACTTTCCATTCAATAATCATCAGTATTACACTATTTTAGAATTTCAATTATATTTTCCCCTTTATCTCCAAATGAATTTATTTGAAATGATGATTTATTTATAAAATTACCCAATAAATGATTTTTAAAAATCTTATATATTGACTGAATTAATTTGGTTTTAATTGATCTATTTTATGAAGATTTTTATCAGATACTATATAAATTGTAATGATAAAACCATTCTTATTTTTTAGATTTAGTGATGTGATAGTTTAATTTTATCTTATGGAACACATGTGTATAGATAATAATTAAGTTTTAGGTGGTACAAATATTTCCATATAATGAATTATGTGAATCATTACATCTCATAGAATAATAATGAAATGATTAGTGATGTGCGTTCCAAATGGGGAAATATGTAGTGATTTATGATTATGTATGGGAAATAGGTTGTGATTCCAAATACCATTTTAAAAACAAGTTTTCATTCCAGATCCACTATATGGAACTTATTATGATGCCTGATCCACAAAATTATGTTTCTATGTTTATAGGAGTATCACAGTACTTTTTTATGTGACTATGTTAATTTCTTAGGATCAGGATTTTATTTTCACTATTATCTAGTAATTACACTAACTTATATAATTCATCATAAGTTATTATTTATTAGTTTATCTTTTTATTTAAACCATTTATATAGTTCTATGGTCTTTTGATATGGGATCTATTATATTTTAATATATTCTAATAAGATAATGGTCTCATATTTTGTTACTTTTTTATATGTTAATTTTTCATTTATTGGGCATTTTAAATCCCCCTTCCTTATGTGTATATATCATAGGGAGGATGAATTTAAGTATAATAATTTATTACAAAATAATTATATTATGAAATTATGGGGAAATTTTTTCTCGAGTTGTAATATAATTAAATTTCGCACATAGTCTTTAGTGAAAGAAATCCACTAAATTCATACGATGTTGATACTATTATGTATTGTACTATTTATAATTATGGAAATGATGTGTAATATATTCACACATACTTTGGGTCACCTAATTTTTTATCAACTCAATGTTTATGAAGAATTTTATATTTTTTTATTTTAAATTTTGTTTTATTTATAGAAAACCTTAGTGGAAACCATACATATATGTCTATGTATAGGATTATATATAGAAATATTTTTAATATCTTGAGTATGTGGTATTATTAAAAATACATCAATATCTTGAAATTAAAATTTAATGCAAGATCATAAAAAGTTGTATGTATTGGTGGTAACCCTCAAAAAATAATTTTGGGTATTAAATCCATAATCACATAGTGTAAAACATGGTGGAATAAATGCACACTTGGTTTTACAATCCCATGGGATATTCCTTTTTCACCAAATAAACATTATAAACATAATTAAATGATTTGTTTCTATGTAAACATGACATATTATGATAAGATGTATAAGATAACACAAATTAATGTAAATGATTATTGATAAAAGTTAAACTAGATAATTATATTCTAATTTCATAATGTAAAAGGATAAATATTTTTATGTTTAAACCCTTTTAGGATTTAAAAATGATAGTCCTATTGTGATATTAAATTTTAATCATTAATGTCAACCCCTTTTGGTTTTTGAGATGGAAGAAACTAGAATGAATTAAAATATAAATTATTTTGATTGATACTATGTTTAAAACCCATAATGGAAAAACAAATGGAATAATTGATATTTTAAAAACCTCATGGAAATTATTACACAAACATAAATTTTTTTAGTAATATATCTAATCATGATGATTTCTTAACCACTCTAAAGATGGTGAAACATGTTATTGTTTTCTCTGTGACAAACTTTCTCTTATATTCAGTGTCTCTTAAAATCCAAAAATTTAATACAAATTGATTAATGTGTTAGAAATGATTTCATGTTTTCTAGTGATCAGAACAGGAGAGGGTTGTTATGTTTATATATTAGATAATATGTGTGTCTAACCAATGGTGTTTCCTTATTATGAATATAATGAAGAGGAATATGACTGCATGGTTTGGAAGGATTTCTATATAGTAGTTTTCACTTTGTTTTTCTACATAATTTACACATAATTATAGATATGGAATTAATTGAGTATAAATAAAAGTATGATTAATACATTAGTTCTTGTGAAACATAAATTAAAAAACTGAAGGACCCCGAGACACCCTGAGAGGGGAGGGGTCAATCAGGGTGACCACTTTTTCTTTTTAAAGTGATGGATCTTGTTCCCACGTTGGTAGGAACTTGTTTAACCTGTAAGAAGATTATTATTAGAAAGCAAACATTCACATGCACAGAGAAGACACAGCCCTTTTTACTTGGTTCACCACTAAGGGCTACATCCAAGGAGCATACGCTGACAGGTTGTCAGTCGTACCAAAAACCACTATGCTTCAATAGCTGTAGATTACACAAGTTCGTGTACAGTCACTCTGTCCTAGGCTCACTGCCTTTACAAAGGTTCAGGGATAGCCCACTGCTCCCCTCGGGTCACCTCCCGTTGACTCCCCCTGGCTCACTGTCGTTGGTGAAGTCCCACTCAGTTTATAGACATGAAGGTCTCTTCAATTGAAAGTCATGAAGTTCATTGTCTCCTGTTCAGCATGAGACTTTGCTTGCATCAGAGTCCTGAGTTTAATGCTCTGTTACGATCTAAATTCCAAACACCAAGGAAAAACCCCTTTTCCCTTGTCCACAGGGCAAACGACCTTTGGAAAAGGCCTTCGCAAAGTACCCTATTTCGCGAGGCTCCCAATTTTGCAAAGCTCAAACAAGACTTCGCAGAGCCCCTGCCATTTCACGAAGCTCAATCGCGAAGCACAATTGCGAAGCACTCTTGTGATGCTCCATCCTTCGCAATGCTTAGCAATCACGAAGCTCCTGCCTCTTCGCGATGCTCACTGAGCCAACGCGGGGCGCACGTCTATCATGGAGCTAGAATAGCCGCTGCGAAGCTCCTCTTTCACGAAGCGCGCTGCCTTCGCGAGAGACCTTTGCGAACCGAGAGCAAAGGAGTTTCTCTGAAATTATCTCTACTTCTCTTGAAGGGGTCGGCCTCTATTTATAGGCGATTCCACCGACCCCCGAACTTTCCACGCGAAGTCAACGCCACGTCAGCACCTATCGCGAAGCTCCAAAGTTTCGGCCGGAATTCTGTCCAAATCGCGAAGCTCCACGGCATTTTGTCGTTCGAGAAGCTTGATGTAGTCGTGAAGAATCACCGTCAACATACCTTCGCGCCTTCTCCGTGAAGCTCCCTCGCGAAGCCCTTCCTCGCCACGAAGCTTGCCAGCCTCTGCCGTTCGCGAGGCTTGACGTAATCGCGAAGCCTCACTGCCTCCATTCTTCTGGTCTTCGCGAAATCCAGTCCATGCATCCCATCTTCGCGAAACTCATGCCCTTGCCATATTAAATGAAGATCATCCTGGAAATCCACTTTTCGTGATGCTCAGCAACATCCAGATTTTGGACCCCCAAAATTTGGAAAACACTGGGAAACAGCGCCACCTTCAAAACTGTTGTCTGCTTGAACGGTATGATCTCTTTGCTGGTACACAATCTGAACATCCATTGATAATGGACAGAAAACACAAACCACACTCCGAATCATGCATAGAATACCATGGTTCCAACAAAAACTAGTGATTTATTTTTTTATAACCACCTACCAACAAAGTGTACCCTTCCTGGGATGCAAATGGAAGAATAGAGAAAGTGAAAATTGAGTCCCACCTCCAGTAGTCCCTAGGTAGGTGACTAGCATCGAGTGTATAATAACACATAGTTCGAAGGCACTACCCTATATGAGAAAACATGAAAAAGAGAGAGATTAGATAGTCACCAATCATCTCTTTCTTAGACTAAAATATAAAAGAAATGAAATTAAAATATGTAATGACATGAAAGAACTAATACAACTAAAAGGAAAAATTACAATTTTTAAAATAAAGGTAAAGACGATAGTGACCAAGAAACCCAAATAACATCTAAAAACCCCCAAGCTAGTAGTAACCAGCCTGATCTCCAACCAGCTCCAACTAACCTAAAAAACAATTTATATGTATGAAGGGTATGTATTATAGTATACACAATATGATCCTCCCTAAATCCACTTGTGGAAAAGATAAAAATTCATACTATGGAATAGTGAAGCATCAAGTGAAACTAACTCTTCACCTAAAATGATATAGTATTCTCCAAAACTCACCATGCCTAATATCAAGAAGTATCACAGACAATATCATATAATAAAATAAATTATATAAAGGGTACCCCTAAATAACTTCTTCACTAGTTGTTTACTTTTCCGCAACATCACACGTCATGATCATCTCTCTCTAAAAAGGCTATCCAATAGACTCCAAGACAAAGCACCAAAACAAGAACCTCATGCATCAGACCACCAAGTCTACATATCCAAAAAAATAGGATGTTTTCAGGAGGATCCACAACCAGTATAATGTGTATCATATATCATGTATTATACCTCAAGCCATCACTATTCGTACACCAAGTAAGGAAGCTCAATCCATCACAACCTATACATGTTTTCCCTATAGTAGTCATTGTAAAACTATATCAATAATACATGTGTGTGAAATAACCACTGTACTTTATAGAACTCTACACACATATATAGGGAATAGTAAACATCATTCATACCAGCAAAAAGAACTACCAAGAGAAGAGAGTGGTGTCAAAGGTGATAGTCATCCATCCATACACCAACTAGGATGTTAGGGAAAACACCCTTGAGGGCAAAAAATCCCTAATGTGTTAGTTTCATGAACTAATAGAGTGGAGTTGAATATAGAAATAAAAAATGTACATGACATAATAGATCTCACAAACACGCTATGGGAATAACCAATTCCCAGACCACACTGCAACTACATATCTCAGACTCTCAAGTGCCAGTACTAAGAGTGGACATCCTAAAATCACACAACTATTTAAAGATCTTCATAAAATTATTTTTTTCATTTTCATCAATTTCAATTTATGTTACATAATTATTTAACCATTAATTAACCATTAAATAATCCCACATGACAATTCATTAGCATCATGACAATGTTACATGCCACCCAGGAATATACAATTAAATCCCCCAACTTCTTAGATTTATAACCTCCTAATTTGATCATAGAAAGCACCAACCCCATGGGTTAAAAAGTATTCATTTATTAACATTATTACTTTCCTTATTACTTGGTGATCTCAGAAAAAATCCTAATCTACCAAAAAACATAAATAAATCAAGACCATTCATCTACCTCAAGCTGTAGGGAAAGGAAAACTGATAAATGATCATCCTGGACATAGTCCAATTAATAGATTCAAACTAGAATCTAGCCTTCATATCAATAGGTAATTCCAGCTTCAACAGATTCTCTAAACTCTCATATCCTCCCCGTTATAAACATACATATCCCTTAGCATCTCTCCATCAAAATAATCAACTACTACTACTAAAACCGGGACTCCCTTCCCCACATACCACAACATCCCTCCATGCTCATTCATCCTAGGCTCACATCACATATTGGCCTCCTCATCCAATGTCAATAGTCACATATCCAGATCGCATCCCAAGCAGCATGAAACAAAAATAGAAACTAGGCTCTTGTCCCTAAGTAAATGCATTCATCCTTCACATACATCAAGCTCTCATGGGTCCAAATCAGAAGATTCTCAACCATTATAAGAATACAAGAAACTTTGTACCTAAAATGAGTTATATTTTATAATACAACAAATAATTATTCTATATTGGTTTAACTGGTCCATTATTCATAGGTTCCAACTATGAGTAACCTAAGCATCAAGATATCACAAGTTATATGAAATTAATTAAATAAATATTTTAACTTTCTTATAATTCTTATATCAATAATAATATACAAGTTTCATGTCCATTAACTAATTCAATTAAACAAGAGTAATTGTAATAATTTTACAATCATAAAATTACTACAACTAATGGATTCATTAACCATGAAACCTCAATATTTTACCAAATTAATTAATAATTAATTTCATATATAGTATATTTACAAATTTCCATCAAGAAAAATATGAAAGCCCAAGAAAGGAATATATTTCACAATATTTGGATAAACAAGTGGAAAATCATTATCATTATAAAAAAACAACATCTCCATGTGATCAATTCCAATTCATTAATCTAATTAATGTAATTATTTGGTTAATTTCAATATGATACAAGGGGATAAATCTTGGTCAATTTGTAATTGAAAATATATAAAATATAAGAAACAAATCTCCTACATAAAAAGGGTGTCAATGTTCTTTGAATGAAAATCAATGACACAATGGATCTACGATCACCTATCCCACAACAACATAAATCTAAGATGTATTGCTAGATATTGAAATAGGGACGATAGGAATCGATATTTAAAGAAGTAATATCCAAAACCTCATAGAGGGTGTTTCCAGGTCACCTGGAATGAGAGGGAGAGTTTTTTTATTTGTAGGGTTATAAATTACCTGGGAAGCTGAAAAATGATTAATATTTAATTTCAATGGGGGAATTTCCTAATGTGTAGTCCCCTTTCATGTCTTATATTCCTCAGGGTATAGTTTTACCTAAAAAATGTGTCGCCACTTCATTTTATTATGTTTCATAACTAAGATGAATTACACATCATGAAACCCACTTGCATGTCATGTAAAATTTTAACACATCGTGAAATATCCATACATCCAACTTCTAGCAACCAAACTACTCCAGACATCTTATGAGCCTCCTTCGAGAACCTTCGTCTTTAACAATGCCCAATGGATCAATCCATTCAGATCTGGTCCATTACATTAGGGACCTATCAAAAAATTATCCCCATGAGAATCAGAAACCAACTCAAAGAGGAAGTCTACATATTCTTTAATAAATACCTACCCCTTGAGATACCCCTCAAAAGATCTCACCACCACAGGAGCTCAACCACCCCCATCCAAGAACAAAAAGTAACAACATAGTTATTCATATCATAAATAAGGAATGAACATGGAATACCCAACACATCATTATCTCCCACTGAAAGAGTGTTATCCACAACAAGTAACAAGATAAAGATCCATATCATAAACAATAAAAATATATACAAACACAAAACAAACCCCATAATTCTAGAAGAGATAAAAAAATAAAACTGAGGGTGATAATAATGTATTTGTGTCTCATGATCCTAGGTACTCTCCTCCACACACTTCTACCACCACAAGACACGAAACAAGGAGATAAAACTCCCATGAAACACCTTCTCCTGGTGGTCCTGGATCACTATAGGATTCTCCTTGAAGGTCGCATCATCATTAACATGGATCTCTCACTAATATATGACATTAGAGTCATCATGAAGATATCAATAAATCTATGACATGTGAAAAGCATCATGTTTTCATCTCATCTATGGGGGAAGTGAAATATAATAAGCCACTACTCCAACATTAGATAAATTCTTGAAAATCCCAAAAAATGGGGGTAAATTTTACTCCCATGATCAAACCTTCACTTCCCATGATGAGGAGTTACCATCAAGAGCACATGATCCCCAATATCAAACTCCAAAGTTCTCATCCTTTGATTTTTATAGGATTTCTAGAGATCTGGTACTGCCTTCATCCTATCACAAATCACCTAAAACATCTCCATTATATTCTATACTAGTTTTGGCTCAAGAATTTACAAATATTTAATCATGATCCCACCCAATAAAATATAGCATGGTCATCCATACAAGGATTAAAATGGAGTCAAGAAAACAGTGGATTTAAATCAATTATTGTAAGAAAAATCTTCTAAGTGAATGCTCCTCATTAAAAATCCTCTAAAATCAAGGAAAAAATAGCACAATTGGTCTTCAAGACACTGGTTGGTCATCTCTATATGCCCATCCATTTTCAGATAAAATGAAGTACTAAGGCCTAGCTAATAACAAAAAGCACAGTGTATTCCTCTACACTCCATAGAGGTAAAATGAGGATCTCGATCAGATATGATCATCCTTAGTACCTAGTCGATTATCATCACCAACTCTAGATCCACCGACTAGGACTCTTCCTTTTAAGACACCAGATAAGATGACATTGTCACCTGAAAAAGATGATATATGAAACCAAATTCCCCCATATCCAATTATAATACTAAAAGTTCATCCATCACCCTCTAGGAATCACCTCATTAACACACCGCATCACTACGTGAATTCCTACTCAGCACAATAGCTATGACATTTCCCTTTATAGGTGTATATAAAATGTTGAATTTTTTTTATTGTAAAAATTCCATCCATTGACGATGGTGAAATTTCAAGTCACATTGGAAGAAAACATGCCTTCAGATCTTAAAATTGGTGAATACCACCAAATTATCATTGTTGAGATTATGTCTCAAAAACATCAGAGAAAACACCACCACTACCAACTCCATATCATGGGTGGAATAGTTATGCTCATGGGGATGAAACTACCGATAACCATAAGAAAAAAATGATCCCTACTGCAAAATAATATATCCCAACCCAAGCCACGAAGCATCACTGAAAACCCAAAACTGAACTATTTCTATTGGAAGGCAAAGAAAAGGAGGACTAACTAACTTCTCTTTCCGATTATCAAAAGATATTTTAAATTTATATATCCTCAAGAACATTAAATCCTTTCAACTCAATGTTGTTAGAGGAGTTACAATTCAAGAGACATCAGTTATGAATCTCCTATAATAGAATATAAGACAAAAAAATATATGCACCTATATTATTGTCCTGAGGGATTCCAAAGAAACAACTTCTTCTATAATCAATGGATCCATAGATACTCCATGCTAGGATACAATATGCCCCAAGAAACATAATTTTAGAGCCTAACTCACACTTTAGAAACTTCCCAAGAAAGCTATTGCGATGAAGAACTCCCATAACAACACACATATGCTCTCTATGATCCTCCTTAGATGTGAAGTAGACAAGGTAGTCTTCAAGTAAAATCACCATGAACTTATCCAAGAATTCATGTAACACAACATTCATTAACCCCATGAACACAACTAGAGCATTTATCACATTGAACAACATCAGAAAAATCTTTTAATTCCCATTATGAAAACGAGAATAATTCTTTGGGATATCCTTATCCTTATAATGAATTTGAAGATATCATGACTAAAAATCAATCTTTGAGAACCAACATAAACACTTCAATTGATAAATTAAATCATCAAACCATGGTATATAATAGCATTTCTTCTCTATCCCTTAGTTTAAGAGGTGTTATTCTATACACAACAACAAACTACCATCATCCTTATTCACGAAAAAAATTGGTACACCTAATGGTGACACACTCGGTCGAACAAAACAAAACTGCAATTGACCATTATGCTTTATATGAATCTCTCTCATCTTAGTATACATCATCCTATATAGGGACAATGATATAAGATACATAATTGGATTTAGTTCGATCCTGAACTCGGTCTCTCATCGACAGGGTAATGTTATAATCTATTCTGGAATGACCTTGGGGTACTCTTCTATGGCCATAGGAAAGGCCAACTACTAAACTTACGAATAGTTCAAAACTAGTACATCCATCAAAGATGACATGGAAGGAACACACCTCTGACCCCACTGAGGGTCTCGCTTGGTAAAAAATTTTATTAGATCCCCAAAATCATTAAAGAACACAACCTTCCTCATGATGTATTCCAC
The DNA here is from genome assembly GCA_963277665.1 of Viscum album. NCBI lineage: Eukaryota > Viridiplantae > Streptophyta > Magnoliopsida > Santalales > Viscaceae > Viscum > Viscum album. The sequence goes on along the minus strand of OY728130.1, from coordinate 1,240,785,106 downwards.
AATATTATTCTCTAATTAAAATAAATACATGTAATTCATGATGACATATGGTTGTATCTGTATACATGGTAAATCCCACAAATAGTGGTTCAAACCCATTTATAGATCACAATATCTACATATATCAAAAAAGTCATCTCAACCTCAAACTATCATAGTCAATCATAATGGAACTAGAAGTCTCTGTATCTCAAGTCCCAAAGAATGAAAAATGGAAGTTTATATGAAGCAGTGCATCACTCCTATATCAAACAAGGCATGCATCCAACTAAAAAAACAATAAAAGAGTACCTCAAAAAACTTCTGGCTCACCTGGACCTCGAAACACTGAAACATGTAGTTGACCACGATCTACTCCATAAAATCTTTGAACATGATGAAGACCACCTCCACAAAAATGAGCTTATCTCTAAAAATGATGATATTCTTTAGGATATCCTATACCTACACCATCTACTCTCTACTAATCAAAAACTAGAGAAACCTACTACTGATTCCTTTGTTAGAACTGCCTCAATGGAGGAGCCTGAATCAGAACAACTAGTGCATGATGAATGCTTAGAAATAATGGGCACTCTCACCACTTATGACCTCAGTATTTGTAATAAAAACATGTATTTGATACTTTGGTATGGTACTGATAATCACTTACCTCACTAAAACCAAAAATAGGGTTTGTATATACCCTAGACTGGTCGAAAGCTCTTCTGTCCTAACAATTAGAAACCTCAAACCACATCTCTACTTCATAATGATTCCTGATATCTCGCTTTTTATGAAAATTTTGTTCTGGATAACATCATAATGATGCCCAGTTCATTTTCTTGCACCACAAGATATGTCTTTATCATAAATGGGGTGACCAGATGCTAGATATCTGGATGTGAAGCCTTCTCAAAATGCCTCACCATGTCCTCCTCATCTGGAAAAAGGTTGAGATCATACTATAGAAGGTTCCTACAATATATCATGAACAATAACACACTAGAGACCCCCTATAGAAGGGTAATAAGATCCTAATTTCTAGCCACCTTCACGGTTGAATAAAGAACATTGGATCTGAAATAGTCTTGGAACTCCTCCTATGAGACTATCAAATCCTCATGATCATCGAGGAAGAACAACCACCACTGGATCACTGAACCACTCAACATCATCACAGCCAATGATACTCATTGATCCATTGAAGAATGGATATAACTGATGGTTATCTCAACCCCCTTCAACCAGTCTTTCATAACTTCATTTAAAACAGAGCCGTCATACTTTTGCTGACTCTAGCCTTGAATCTATGGGAGTTTACTCCAATTTTCCTCATCTTCAACCACTACTCAACAGTGAACTGCTGGGGCAACATGATGAGTATATTTAGTGAAAACATAACATGGACACTAACCTAGAGAAATACCTAGAAAATAAAAAACAATTAGAACTACTCAACCTTGAATATGGAAGTCTGTGACATTGATTAATTATTTCAATTTATTCATTTTTAGTTATCTTATCCCAAGTTCTACCCATTAAAACATGTTCTCAATGAATAATGATGGATTATCCTTTCTCAGGTCTCTACCCTATAACTTGTATCACCTCATTTAGTAGACACTATAAGAATTAGGGGTTCATGCATAAAACTATAGGGGGCCCAAAATACCTGTGTCCAATCTAGTATCCCTTGTTAAACTCACATTCTTAACTTAGCAGACATTGTTGTCCTACCATCTCATGAAACCTCACCTTTGAATAACTCATAACTCCATCTTATCCCACAAATACACCATTGATACCACTCTATCATGACCTCTTCCCTACAAAGTGTACCCACCTGGTACAGAGATGGAAGAAGAGAGATAGTGACACTTGAGTCTTACCTCCAGTAGACCATAGGTTGGGGACCACCACCAAGGTTATTTACACACATATATAAGAGTAATTACCCTCTGAAATAACACATTCTAAAGGGATATATAAGATAGAAAATAATAAACTCATCATCATAATTTAATATAATATAAAAACCTATTTCACATAATAAATGAAGTTAATGAAATACTAAAACTGAAAGTAAAAAACTGTTAGTAACAAATGATAGATAAATACAGCATCAACCACGAATCCCAAATAGATCCTAAAAAAAACCTCAAACTACTTGTAATAATCCTAGTATAAAATATTCTAAAAGTTTCCTAAAAACTTGTTTATATATACATATAGAGATTATAACAGTGATTTAGCATATTGTCATTATCATTTACATTAGAAGTTCCATGGAGGATCCTACTGAGTACACTATTAAAGAATCCCTATATATATAAAAACTATTTTTAGGATAGCTCGATAATGGTGGAGATTAGGATGATTACTACTAGATTTAGGTTTTTTATGAGCTATTTGTGATTTGTGGTTGATGTTGTATTTACCTTTCATTTGTTAATAGCAGTTTTTCTTTTAAGTTTTAGTATATCATTAATGTCATTACTTATGTGAAAATGGTTAATCTATTATATTATAGTCTGAGGAATATTTTTATGTTTTCTATCTTATCTCTCTATTTAGAATGTGTTATCTTAGAGGTAAATTCCTTCCATCTATGTTTTAATATACCCTTGGTGGTAGTCCCCAACTTGGGGCCTACGCGAGGTAGGACTTGAGTACCACTATCTATCTTCTTCAATCATCGACCCAGGTGGGTAAACTATGTGGGGAGGGTGTTATGACAGAGTAGTATCAATTGAATGGTTGAGGGATAGGATGGGGTTCTACGTTAGGCACGGGTGAGGTTTTAGGAAATGGTAGGTAAATGGAGTTATCTATGTTAATAAAGTGATTTAAACACAGGAGACTAGATTAGATATAGGTATTTAAGGCCACTTGTGATCAAATTCAGAAACCCTTAATCTTACAGTGTCTACAAAATGAGGTAACGCAGGTTATAGTGTAGAGACCTTGGAACATATCATGAATCATTCATCCATGATCATATGCTTTAATGGGTATAACATGGGATATGATAACCAAAAATGAATAAATTAAAACTATTAATCACTATCACGGTCTTCCATTTTCTAGGTTTAGGATTTTAAATTATTTTTTCATTTATTGGTATGAATTTATGTCAGTGTCATCATTAGGTTTGCACTGAATATGTTTAGTATGTTTCAATATAATTTCACTACAGATTAGTGGATGAAGAAAAAAATGGAGGAGGAAACTCTGAGAGTTTCAGTGATAGAGTCTACAAAGGTATGAGGTCTCTATTTCAGATGAAATCATGAAATACTAGTTGGAGGGTGTTGAGATACCCTTCAGTTATATCCATTCTAGGATGGAGCATTGGGTAGTATGGTATGTGACCATATTGAGTGTCTCAGTGAGGTAGTGGTTGTTCATGATCCTAGAATATCATGAGGAGTTGATAGTCTCATGGGAGGAGTTCCGATACAAGTTTAGAGTCAGGTTATTTATTCAACCATGATGGTACCCATTAATTAAGAGGTTTTTACCCAACTGCAGGGGATATCTATTGTGTGACTGTTCATGATCCATTTCCAAAACCTTCTTTTATATTCTTTAGACCATTTTCTAGATGAATGGGATAGGGAGATTTATTTTGAGGATGTTTTTCATCCATAGATCTAGTGCTAGGTCACCCAATTTATGATGAATATTTATCTTGAGGTGAAGGAAAGAGAAAATATCATCAAGAGGATGTTATCCAAAACTATATTTTCATAATAGGGGATACGTCTAAATATTTCATGATGAAGAGATGTGGTTCGAGGTTCCTAGTTGTTAGGAAAGAAGATATTTCAAACAATCGGGGGTATTTATGAACCCTACATCTCATTTCATTGGGGGAAGAAATTATCATGCACATTATGAGGGATCATATTCATGTTTCTATTATATAGATCAAGGCTATCAGTGGTGATAGTTCTTGGACATTCTAAACATTCATCAGGCACCAGTTTTTCTGATTCAGGATCTTCTATTTAAGAAGTTCTAACCGAGGAAGTAGTAGTAGTTTGCTCCAATTATGGATAAATGGAGAGTATATGGTAAAAGAAGAGGTTATCCTAAATAAGATCATCATACTTATAGAGAATTGTATAGTCATGGAAGTTGTCTTCTGCATCGAAAAATATTTTCTAGATTAGTTTGTGGTCAACTTCCTGATTTACTGTTACCTGTGCCATGTGAGATAGATGTCATTATTGTACTCTTTTCTTATTTTCTACTTGTGTGATTTCCATTTTTTAGATAAGAGTGATGCAATCATTAATATAAACTTCCACTTTCCATTATTTAGAACATTAGGTAGAGAGACTTCCATTTCCCTTAGCATTGACTTTTCCAGTTGGTGGTTGAGTTTACTTCTTTTTATGTTTGTAGATACTATGAGCTAGTGTTGTGTTAAAATATCTCTTGATATAATTTACTATGTTTATAGATAAAACCATATGAAATAATCCTCAACATGTATTTATTTTATGCAGTGCATGATATTGTGGACTACATCATGAGGAAGGTTATGTTCTTCGATGGAGATTCAGAAGTGTTTTTTGGCAAGTAAGACCCTCAGATAAATTAGAGGTTTGTTCCTCCCTTATGATCATTGATGGTTGTTATAATGTTTATATCATCCTACATTTTGAAGTGGGCTATTCCTAGGGGCATAAAATAGTGCCTTGATGTCTTTTTGGAAGAAGTTGTAGCATTTCACCCTTGATGAGTGATCGTTCTTAGGATCAATCTGAATCATGGCATGTATCCAATCTCATTGTTCCTTTATATGAAGCCTTTACTAAGTTGCGAGAGCTGCATATATAGATCAATGGTATATTGCATTAAGGTTTTTTTTGGTCTAGTGTGTCACCATTGGGTGAACCAGTTTTGTTCGTGAATAAGGGTGATGGTAGTTTGAAGTTTTGTATCGAATAATGTTGCTTGAACCAAGTGATAGTGATGAACCGCTATCATATTCCATGAATTGATGATTTAATTTATCAACTACAGTGTTAATATTTGTTCTTGAAGATTTACTTTCATTCATGATATCTTCATATTTGTGTGAATAATGAGGATATCCCAAAAAATTCTTTTCATTGTCGTAATTGGAATTACATGTATTTTGTGATGTTGTTCGGTGTGAATAATGTTCCAGTTGTGTTCATTGGGTTAATGAGTTCTATGTTATGTGAATTCTAGGATATGTTCAAGGTGGTATTCTTTAATGAGATTTTTATATACTCCACATCTATGTTTGACCATACATACCATCTGTGTGATGTTCTGGGATTTCTTCACCATGAAAGGTTGGTTAGAATGTTTTTGAAGTGTGAGTTAGGCTCGATAGTTCTATTTCTTGGGGAATGTTGTATCTCATAATCTTTTAGCTATAGATCTATCAATTATAGAAGAAGTTTTATCTTTAAAATCCCCAAATATAGTGGTATAGTGGCTGATATTCCTTGTTCTTGTTGGATATTACAAGAAGTTTGTAGTCGATTTCTCTCAAATTAAGACTCATATTCTAGCGTTGACCATAATTGATTAGTTATTCTTGTGGAAATATCAGTTTCAAATATCTTTTGAGTATTTGAAGGAGATTTTTTTCAATGCTCTAGTTCATTTTCTTCTAGTAGGAGAAGTTTGGTTTTTTTGTTTTTGGTGATTCTTCGGGTCTTGGGTTGGGATGTGTTCTTATGCAGTAGGGAATAATTTCTTCTTTTGGATCATGGAAGTTTCATCTCCATGAGTGTAACTATTCCACCTTCAATCTGATGTTGGAAGTGGTGGTGTTTTCCCAAATTTTTTGCGGGCATAATATCATTAGTGAGCGTTTTGTGGTCCCCACCAATCCTAAAAGTTGAAGGTATGTTTTCTTCCAAAGTGACATGAAATTGAAATATAATATATATATATGTAGTTCTTATTGGATTTTGAATTCAATATTTCATATACACCTGCGAAGTGGAATGTCATAGTCGATGCACTGAGCAGGAATTATCATAGTGATGTTGTGTGTGAATCTTGTGATTCCTAGAGGGTAATGAAATAACATTCTGTATTACAATTAAATGTGGGAGAATTTGGTCTCATGTGTTGTCTTTTTTAGGTGACAGTGAAGTCATATCTACTGTATTAGGTGGATGAGACCTGGTTGGGGGATCTAGAGGTGGTTATGCGAATCCTCAAGTTCCCAATAATGATCATTTCTGATCGAGATCATCATTTTACCTCCTTGGTGTGTAGAGGAGTCCATTATGATTTTGGTTATTTGTTATTACTTAGCACTTATTTTCTTCTGGAAATGGATGGGCCAACAGAGAAGACCAACCAGTGTCTTGAAGACATATTGTGCTCTTGTGTCCTGGATTTTAGAGTATTGTGGATAAAGAAATTTACCTTGGTAGTGTTTTCTTACAACAATTGATTTCTTTCCATCATTGGACTTGAAACCATTTTATGATTTGTATGGATGACCATTCTATATTACACTGTGTGGTGCCTTGGTTAGATATTTGGAAATGCTAGGGCCTAAACAGGTACATAATACAATAGAGATGGTTTAGGTGATTTTTGATAGGATTAAGGTAGCACAGGATCGCTAGAAATCTTATACCGATCACAGGAGGGTCACTTTAGAGTTTAAATATGGGGATCATTTATTCATGATAGCGACTCTCCAACATGGTATGTGAGGTTTTGGTCATGGGTGTAAGATTTATGATTGGTTTTTTGTGATTTTTTATGTGTCATCTCATATTGGAGCAGTATCTTATCAGATATAAATTCCACCAAAGATGAGACAGATACATGATGTTTGTCATATTTCACAGGTGCATTGATATCTTCATGATAAATCTAAGGTCATCTATTTGGTAGTGATAGATTTTAATGATAATGATAACTTTGAGGATCACCCTGTAGAGATCCAGGACTACCAGGAGAAGGTGTTTCACATGAATGCTATCTCTTTGGTTTGTATCTTGCAGCAGCATAAGGGTGTGGAAGAGAGTACTTTGGAACATGATTCATAGATACATGACCATTACCCTCATATGTTTTATGTTTATCTCTTCAACTATAATGTGGTTTGTTTTCTTTTTGAAGAATGTTTCTGGTTTATTACATGTCTCCCTCCCTAATTACCTGTTACCGCTTACTCTCTTTTAATGAGAGGCGATAACATGTTGGATACCCCATGTTCATTCCTTATTTATATTCCTATGGTTAGATGGGTCTAATATCCCAATATAGGTGGTGAAGACTTGACTAGTTGTTCATAAACTCAATGTGTACATCCCCTTGTTCTTGGATGGGGGTGGTTGATCCCCTGTGGTGGTGAGATATTTTGAGTGGTGTCTCAAGGGGTATCTATTCAAGAAATCAAGTTTTTTTTTTCCACTTTGGGTATGTTTTTTATTATCGAGGGAGAAAATTGTTAGAGAGGTATCCAATTCAAGGGCCCAAATCCACATGGATTGAACCTTTGTGCATTGCCAATTACAGAGGTACTCAGAGGTTTTATTGATTAGTTTGGTTTCTAGAAGTTGGATGTAGGGATATTTCTCAAAGTGTAAATATTTTACATGAAATGAACATAGGTTTCATGACATGTAATGAATCTTAGTTATGAACATTAATAAAATGAATATGTGAAACATTTTTTTACCCAAAACAAAATCCTTAATATTATGATACATTAAAGAGGATTACACATCATGGGATTCCCCATTTCAAAGCTATATTAATCATTTTCAACTACCCATTTTTTTCATAACCCTGCAAATACAAAAACTCTCCCTTTAATTACAGGCGGCCTAGAAACCCCCTCAATGACATTTTGGGGATTCCTTCTTCAATGATTGATTCCTAGCTTCCCTTCTTAAATATGTAGCGATATGTCTTCAATCTATGTTCTTGTAGGAAAGGTTAATGGAGATCTATTGCATGTTTCATTCCCTTTCATAGAACATTGACACTCTTTTGAGGTAGGGGATTTGTTTCTTCTCTTTTATTAATGTGAAATTGTAAATTGAACAAGATTTATCCACTTAAATCCTAATGAAATTAACCTAATAATTACTTGAATGGTATTAAATAATATGTATCAATCACATGGAAAGGTTTTTGTTTTATATCATGATAATGATTTCACACTTTTGTTTCTAGATACTATGATATCTATTCCTTTCTTGGGTTTGCATCTTTTTCTTGATGAAATTTTAAATAAAGTAAAGAATAAATTAATTATTAATTAATTTGATAAATGATTTTAGAGGTATGGTTCATGAATCCAGTAGTTATTGTAATTTGATGTTTATAAAATTATTGTAAGTACTCATGTTTAATTAAATTTTTTAGTGATCCTATGTCTTGTTAACTTTTTTTATAAAATAATTATAGAAAAGTTAAATTATTTTTTTAATTATTTTTTGATATATTGTAATAGCTCGATACTTAGGTTTCTTGTATTTGGAACCTATGAATAATGAATCAGTTAATCCAAGATAGAATAAAAATCAGTTGTATGATAAAATATAATGCATTTTTTTGGCATGAGTTTCATGAATTCTTATAAAGGCTGAGTTCCTTATGCTTTGCACCCATGAGGGGATGATTTTTGTGAGGGATGAATGCATTTGATTAGGGACAAGATATTGGTTGATATTTTTTTCTGTTTTCTTGTGATGTGCTCTGGATATGAGACTTTTAATGTAGAGAGAGGATTCCTAGATGTGATGTGAGCCTTGGAGGAATGAGTCTGGAGGGTTGTTGTGGTATGGGGGCACGGAGGCCTAGTTGTTTTAGTGGTAGTTGACACTTTTGATAGAGATATGCATAGGGATATGCATGCGAAGGATGGGGAGGGTATGTGAGATTAAGGAACTAGTTGAATCTAGGATTACCTATTTATATGAAGGATGGATGCTAGTTATAATCTATTAATTGGATGATGTCTAGGTTGTTCGTTTATATATTCTCTTTTCCCCACTACTTAAGGTAGATGAATTTTCATGGTTTATTTTTTTTGTAGATTAGGATGTTTTCTAAGATCACCTAGTAATATGAAAAGTAATCATGTTAATAAATAAATAATTTTTAACCTATCGGATTGCATCTTGCTAGGTTGCAATGATAATGTTATAATTCTGGGAATGCATGGGCTCAAATTTCTTATGCCTGGATGGCATGCAGCATTATCGTGATGATAATGAAATGTATTCATGAAACTTTCAATGGTAAATTAATGATTATATAACTACTTAATTTAAATTGAAATTGGATAAAATAAATAAATAAAATTAAATGATGATCTTTAAATGGTTGTGTTATTTTAGGATATACATTCTTAGTAGTAGCACCCAGGTGTCCAGGAGATGTTAGCTACAGTGGGGTTTGAGACTAGGATATTCCCATAGTGTGTTTTCTATATATATTATGTCATGTTCATTTTGAATTTATAAATTCAAATCCAGACTATTGGTTATGAAAACAGTCACCACAAGCTTTCTGATCCATGGGTGTGTTTTCCCCAACATCCTGGTGGTGGGTGGGTGGGTGACTACTGCCTTTGACCATATTATCTTCTCTTGGTATTTATTTATGTTGGTATGAATAGAGATTATTTTTCCCCATATATGTGTGTAGAGGTCTGTAATGTCTTGTGGTTATTTTACAGACAAGCATTCATGATATAGTTATCCAAGGACTACTATAGGCAATACGTGTATAGGTTTTGATGGCTTGGGGTTCCTTACTCAGTGTATGAATAGTGATTGCATGAGGTATAATACCTGATGCCTGATACATGTTATAATAGTTTTGGTAGATCCCAAAAACTACCTATTTACTTTTTGATACATGTAAATGTTAGTTTTATGCATGGAGTTCATGTTGTGGTGCTCTGTCTAGGAGTCTACTGGCTAGCCTTTCTGGAAAGAGATTCTCAGGACGTGCAATATTTGGTAAAAGAAAAAAACCAGTGTGGAAGCTATAGTGGAGTACCCTTGATATAATTTATTTTTTTTTAATATCTTGTAAATAATAATTGATCACAGTATCCATTGTGGGATTGTGATTATATTATACCAGTTTAGGAGAAGAGTTAATTTCACATGATGATTCATTGTTCCTTTGCATGCTTTCTTTAACTTTTTCACAAGAGGATTCATAGAGGATATTATTGTGTATTCTGTAATACTCACCATTTGAATATATAAATTTTTTCAGATAAGCTATAGTAGGTTGGATGTTTACTAATACATGGTGTTTATCAGGAGTTGTTTGAGATTTTTTGTCATTGTTTTCTTTACTGTTATTTTGGTAATTGAAATTTATCAATTCATTTGTAGTAGTTCTTACATGTCATTACATTTGTGAAATTATGTTTTCTTTTATATTTTATTCTAAGAAAGTGATGGATCGTGTCTATCTTATATCTCTCTTTTTAATTTGTTCTCATATAGGGTAATGCCTCTAATATATGTGTTTCAATATCATCATTTCTAGTCACTTACCTATGGCCTACTAGAGGTGGGGATTTGTTGTCAAATTTTCTCTTCTTCCATTTCCATCTAATGTGAAGTAAACTTTGTGGGGACGGGGTCATGAAAAATATCTCACTAGTTTTTTTAGGTATGATTCATAAGTACTAATATATTAATCATTCTTTTTTATAATACATTAATTCCATCTCTATCATTTTGTGAAAGGTATGTGTAAAAAAGGTTATCACATAGACACTTGGGAGAAGTACCACAACATGCACCTCATGCATCACACCACCACGTCAACCTAACCAAAAGTAACCAAGTAGTTTTTTAGATCAAATCCATCATGTATAATGTGTATCATACATTTGGTATTGTACATAAATCCATCACATCCCATACACTGAGCAAGGAACCCCAAGACATCATGTCCCATACACATTATGCCTATCATAGTCCTTGGAAAACTATATCCTGAATACATGTGTATGAAATAACCAAATGCCATAGAATCCCTCTACCAACATTTATAGAGAAAATAACTGTTGTTAATACCATCAAGACTAACTACCAGGAGAAGAGAGTGGTGTCAGGTAGTCATTCATCCATCCTCCCATCAGGATATTGGAGAAAACACCCCAAGGGCTCAGAATCACCGGGGTGTCAGTTTCCCTAATCTATAGGGTGTAGTATATTATAGAAATAGAAAATTTACATGATATAATATATATCACAACCACACTATAATAATAACCTAGTCTCAGACACCACTACATCAAATATCTCTCTGACTCTCATTTAAAACTACTAAAACTAGATATCCTAAAAGAACACATCCTTTTAAATAGCTACATTATTTGATTTTATTTTATATCATTAGTTTCACTTATTAGTAATTAAGTCATTATACAATAATTTGAAAATGATAATTTCCACATTACATTTAATTAATATCAAAAAAATCCATGACCTCTAGGCCTAATTAAAACGAGTCCATGACTTCTCAAAATTAAAACCTTATCATTTCATCCCATCAAGCTCTATCCTGATGGAATAAACATTATCCATTTTCAAAAATTATTAATTTCCATATTAATAGGTATCTAGTAAAACACCAAAGATACCAAAAAATGAAGGCAACCAATAACATCCATATACCTCAAGATGTGTATAAAAGAAATTGTATAAAAAAACAACCTGGATGTCATCCAATCAATATATTTAAACAAGAATAAATATTTTTCATCAAAAAATATGACCGGCTTCAACCCATTCCATCATCTATGGTGTCCTCCGAGACAACTACATGCATATTCCTCTATATCTCTCCATATCAATAATCAAATTCTATTAAAACAATTGGGTCTCCTCACCACAAATACCATAACAACCCCCAGGATCAACCATCCTAGGCTCACATCACATTTGGACCTCCTCGACCCAAATCACATTCCTTGTATCTAGATCACATTACAAGAAGTAGGAAAGAAACATAGAAAATGTGATATTGGATCTAAGTCAAGGCATTCTACCATCACACACATTGATCCCTCATAGATCCAAAGAACAAGGAACCCAGCCTTTATAAGAAAGAGGGAATATTTGGTTCTATAATTGCTTTATATTTATCAAAATACCAATTCTTATTCCATATTGTATTAACTGGTTCGTTATTAATATATTCCAACTACGAGAAACCTAATTATCAAGCTATCAAAATCTATCACAAATTTATTAAAAATTTAATTAAATGTGCCTTTATTTCATTTATATATAATAATTAACATGCTTCAAGTTCATTAGGGAATTCAATTAAATATTTGTAAATGCATTAATATGATAATCATCAAATTACAAAAAAAAACTAGATTCATTATCCATGCATCTTTAATATTAAAGGGAATTGATTAAATTTTAATTCTTGATTAATTTTCATTACCAATTTCTCTTCAAGAAAAATATTCTAATCCAATAAAAGAATATATATCACACTATCTATAAGAATAAGGTCAAAACTTTTGTCGCTATATAAAATAATAACATTGCCATATGATGGATACAAATTTGTTAATATGGTTCAATTAATTGTTAGGTTAATTTTATTGTGATCAATGGGTATAAATCATGCTCAATATAACATTACACATATATAAATGAGAATCAATTAATCACATACCTCAAAACGGTTTCAACATTCATCTCATGATAATGAACCACACAGAGGATCTCTGATCATCTCCCCCGCAACAACATCGATCAATGAAGGGTCATTATAGATCGAAGGAGGGAATCTAAGAATTGATCCTTGATGAAGTAATTCCATAAAGGATGAAGTGGGGGTTGTTTAGTCATAAATAATGAGCGGGGGATCTACTATATTAGTAGGGTAATGAATGAACCAAGTGGTTGAAAATGAAAAACAAACAGCACTGCGTCATGGAATTACAGAATTTGTAATACCTTTTCATGTCGTGTAATCTTTAGGTTTTGGTTTCCAATAAAAAACCATGTAACCTCTTAATTGTATTTAGTTTCATAACCTGGATTCATTACACATTGTGAAACTCACTTTCACATCATTTAAAACCTTTACACCTCTTGAAATATTCCAACTTCTATCTTCTAGAAACCAAACTACTTTAAATATCCTCTAACAATAATCTGAGCACCTTGGTTTTAAAAAACATTGAAATGGTTAATCCATATAGATCTATGCCCTTAAATTATACATTCACCTTTTTTATAGATATAAATTGTATGATTAGATGACCCTTTTGTGAACATAAACCATGTTTTAAATTGGAACAAGTTATAATAGACTATTGATTCTACAAATATATTTTCTAATGCGTAAAAAAGGTGAAGATAGATGTTGGAGAAATTTATTACTATATAGATAGGACATGGAAGATGTTGTGTAGAGGGAACATAAATGAAAAATAAATGGATTAGGAGAGTAATAAAATTAATTCATTTATAAAATATTAGATAAAAAACATTGCAAATTTATTAATAGGGTTTGGAATTTTTTTAAATGTAGTAGACCATGTATTCAAGATCATGAATGATTAAATGATTCAAATAAAGAAACTCAAGAGAAGAAGGCCACCTTTAATGGTCTACCAATATGAGAATGATTCAAATAGATGTATTTTAGGAATTATGTCAATAAATTATGTAACCCCATTTTAGTGATTTGAATTAGCCTTAAAAACTCGAAAAACATGGGAACGTGAGAGGGAATTCACAATCACAATCTCTATTGTGGTTCCAGATAATTATGTGATGAGAAGTACACATATTATTTATTAATTATATTTGAATGCATTATTTTATTTGGGCTCTTAACATTATTTTATATAACATGAGTTTTATAGGGATATCAAATAATCAATTCAAGCACAAGATATTAAATTATATTTTAAATCACCTTACTAAATGATGATAAAGTATAATATATATAAATCATCTCAAAATAAAATGCATGCAGTATACTTACTCATGATAAAATGTTCTCATATTTAAAAATTAATTTATATTAAAAGGAATAGAAATTTTTATTCTTCGTGCCATATTTATTTGAGAAGGTTTATCTAATATTTAGTAATTAAATACATAGCATAGTAACAATTTTATCATGTTTACCTATTTTTTAAATGGGTAATATAATGCTCCTCAAATTAAAATAAAAAATTGGGAAAATAAATAATAAATAAAACATTTTTTAAATTATAATGTTATTAAAACATATCACACCATAATTTATTCACCTAAATCACCAAACTCTTATTCAATTCCTTTCATATGAAATACTAAACATTTTGTCAAATTTTATTTATATCTTGTTCTCCAGTAAATTAGAACTCACATCCACCCTTTCTTAAACCACAATCCTTGTTTGTAATTCTCTTTAAACTCTTCATTATTTACTTCTTACAAAGAATATATAAACTTTGTCTGCCTTTATCCTCAACAATTTTTCTCTTTTAATTCATTTAAAAATGATTCATTATGAACTGGTCAAAGTTATCAATATAAGTATTACATAAAATTAGCAACCTTTAATTATCCATCTCATACATCATCCTATAAACCAATGTAACCATATATATAATGAAATCATTATAAACAATGTACTGATAAGAATAATATTCATAGTATAAAAATTATCTATTCCCTGACCATTCAATAAAAAAAATTGAAATAGTGTTCATGTGTGTGTGAACACTACCGTCATCATGAATGGGAAATTGATTATTTCATCACCAATATTGAAGGATGGTTTTAAAAATGGGATTACTAAATATAAATTTTATTTATTTCATGATTTATATTCTATAAGTACAAATTATTTATTAAATATATGATATTAATAATTTTCATTCATTATAATACTAACAACCTCAAACAATAATAATATATGGAAAAGAGGGTTATTTATCAATGAAAACAACTAATTTGTTTACCTTATTCTTATAACACATGAAAATTATTATTCATATCCATAAATACAATGAGATAATATCAGTTTACATGTGTGATAATGATGTTATAAGAAACTGTTCTCTTTTATAACCATACTCACACAGAGGTTGCATTATACTCTTGTTGGGTTAGATTAATCAACTATATGAAAATGATACCAAGAATATCCTTGGAAACATAATATTGGACATTAAAAAATAAATTTTGATATTATTTTTTTCCAATTTAGTAAAATAATCCTTTATTCAATTAATTAAATAAAAACTGTTAATTTTTTAAAAATCACTCATACACTCCCAATACCAATTTATTCAATATAAACCTTATATAAATTACCCATTGTATGAATTAATATGTTCATAAAATATAATAAAAATATTAATTATAGTGCCTTAAGTCATATATGAATTATAAAATTTAGGATATGATGGAACAATAACACCACAATTATGAATTGTGTTCAAAATAATCAAGATTATGGTCACTCGAAATTATAAATAGATGAGAATTATCTAATATACATATTGATAATACATATAAATTATGTTTATAAAATGTTATATATATGTGTAATGATCTAGAATACATGGTTATGTTTTTTAATATTTTATATAGAATATTAAATAACTTACAAGAAAATAAAGTAAAGGTATGAAACATTGGTATCTCCAGTATCCTTCATTGTGTTATGCACTTAAACAATTAATTTTTCCTAATATTCAATTATCTATATTAAAAAATTTTGTCCAATTTTATCACATTGGGTAAAATGGGTTTATAATCTAAATCCCCTTCATTGAATGACTTTCTTTTCCATAAAATGATAATATAAATTTTTTATAAATCTCATCCTCATAGCTATGGATTTATAATAATTGGATAATTCATTCAATAATAGATATTTTCATTCCTCCAATTTTAATCATTACTATTTATAAATAAAATGATGTATCTAATAATTTGATCTTTGTAAAATGTTTTTGTTGATCTGTTTAGTTACTATATTCTATAATTTGGATTCTATTTTCCATTGAATATAAAACTGGATCTATTTTCCAGGATGTTTAATTGTAAAAATCATCCTCTAAATAAGATTATCTAGTTGCTCATTTGTATCACTGAAGTTTTTTTTAGTTGATTTGGTCTATGTGTATATTAATGTGGTAAATTTTTAGATATAGTGTAAAACCCATTCTTATTTAATGTTTTTAAAAATGTGGGGTGTAGATATTTTCTTGGGGAACATAAGTGTATGGTTATACATTAACAATCCAGAGGTCCCAATATATACAACTAATGTATTGTGTAATTCTTTAAATCTCACAAGATAAGGAAAAATATAAGTCCCCAGCCTTAAACCTTACTTATTCATGCATTAATACAAGATTTCACATTGAGGATCTTTTCAGGTTTAGAGTTTTAGAGAATTAGATCATAAACCTGCATTACATTCCACATTTAAACAAAGTGATACATAAAAGATAGTATTCATTTTTTTCCATCAACGGAAACATATTTAAAATAAAACATGGATTCTTTCTTGACACTTCCTTGACAATATCATCAAATCATGTACCTTTCCCTTGAACTGTAAAAAACATTTCAAATACTTGGGATGAGCATAAAAATCTCAGTAAGGGATATAAAAATATATGGAAAGGAAACATGAGTACATGTACACATAAGAATCTATGAAATCATACTTTACTCATAAAATATAATCACTTTAACATACCTCATCAAATCATGAATAAATCATAGAAATCATAAGACATAAAGGTAACTTGAGGAATTCATAACATTCTTACGTAGGAAGTAACCCTCTTGGTTACGTTTGGAATACACACCACAGTATATTCCCTAAATCTCTTCGGAGAAACCATAACTTTTCACTCCTAAGCGTTACCCAATGCATTGGGGAGCTATATCGGGCTCACCCGCCTTTATTTTATCACGGAACCACCCGTCTTCATAACAATTCCCAAGAACCACAACATAATCGTATCACATAAAACATGCATAAAGGAAACATAACATTTCCACCTTTCAATCACAAAATATCAATACAAAAAATTGATATGAAAACATTATGAAAACCATTTTCAATACCAAAATAAAAGAAAAGTAAAACATGGTATTTATTTTTCTTTTAAAAAGAAGGTATGGCTTATAGAGGAAGCCGAAACTCAAATAATGGTCATGACGGCGGAGAAGTCGTTGTCGCCGCATACGTATGACAAAAACATTCCCTTTTGTCGTTTAGTAAACGCTTCGTATAAAAAAGATTCCTTTTGAATAAATTTAAAATTCAAAGGGTTTTATACACCGTATAAAAGAAAGTTGTGTATAAAATAAAATATGCCTCAATGAATGAAGATTGAGATGAAGTCCCATACAAAGATGGTATCCTTGGATTAAAGATAAATCAATTACATAATTATGTCTGACAAATGAATACACGAAATATAAGTGGATATTAAGTGTAAAACAATCAGAGGTTATTCACACATATTCATAGAAAGACATATTCAAGGAGTATAATTTTATCCCAAAGAATCAAATTTGGGTTAAGAAGTTCCCTTGCAAAAATTTGACAGCTAATCGGCGTCACTACAAAATTCAGAAAATGAGTCGATGAGAGATAAAAAGGGTATCTCATCACATGGAAATAAAATTTAAATCAATAAGGATATAGAATAACATATCCCAACATAATAGTATGTGAATTAAAATACATAACAAAAGAAGTATTTTAAACAGAGGAGGGTGAAAGTTTCCCTTACCGACATGGGCAACTTTCAAAACGTACACCCCTTGGAAGAAGGGTCATACAATGAAGATGTAACTACCCATAAATTAGAGTATATTTTAAAAATAGTAAAATAATGGGCATTACATACACAACTCAAAGGAAATTGTGGCAAATGTAGTGTAAATCTCACGGGAATAAAAGTGAGATGAAAAATCCCTTACGAAAACTCGGCAGCCTAACGGCGCCACTTAACACTTCCAAAATGGATTGATGAAAGAAAATAGGGTCTCTCATAATATTAACATAAAGTTTAAATAAAGATTAATATAAAAGAACATCCCCCAACATAAAAAAGGGTAGCTTAAAAGAAGTGACATAAAGGAGAGTACTTAAAAAGAAAGGGAGAGGTTAGATCTCTTACGAAAATTCGGCATCCTAACGGTGCCACTCAAAACTTCCAAAATGGATTGATGAGAGAGAATAGCGTCTCTCATCATATTAACATAAAAATTACAGTAAGATTAATATAAAATAAAATCCCAATAACAAGAAATATGATCTTTAAAAGGAATGACATAAAAGAGTGTACTTAAAAAGAAAGAGAGAGGTTGGATCCCTTACCTTAAGTCCAACTTGTCTTGTTCGTTTCTTTATATTCCTGAATAATAAACTTTGGTCAATTTATAATTGATTAAGGACCTCCTATAAAGATTATTATTTAGTTCATATCACATATTTTAATTTTATAATAATTGGTTAATAATATGAGTTCATATCAGACGTTTTTGTCGATGTTTGGTACATGAGTCAAAAATGAACTTGTTTGAAAAATGATTGTCCATGTAGTTATAAGTAAATAATTTTCAGAATAGTATTAATGATAAAAATATCATATATATCTAGTAAATATTCATTTTATACTATTCCATATCATTTGAAGATAAAAAACAAAAAGCACCGTTCATGGAGATGGTAGGCCGTACGTACGCATGAACGCTACTTTCATTTTTTCTTTGTCATATTAATGGAATTAAAAATAAATGATATATATATATATATATATATATTATAATTAGAGTATAATATATATGTTATATAGGTCACATATTTTCATTAATTTCATTCTTTATACATTCCATGTATTGCATGTACGAGTCACATCACTTGAGGGGGTAGTAGTCCACACTTCCTCATATGAAATTATCACATTTACACAACATGAAAAGAATATAGGTATGGTTTAAACATAAAATAAATAAGCATATAGTAAACATAAATACCATATATATAATATATAAAATACAGTGGCATCATAATGGCCACCTTTAAAGGTGTTAAAAGAATATTGAACAATCATCGTTTCGTGAGGCAGAAAATCGCCAACCACAGAAACAGTATGTTCTTTAACCATTAGACGAAGGTGTGTGTAAGTGTAGCTGGAATACTTCTTATAAAAACATACTAGTATATTTAAGATACTGGATTTGTTACAAAATAAATTAAGAAAAAGATTTTAGGGGGTTGGAGAAGCAAAATAAAACAAAAGGACACAAGTGAAGACATTACCTTAAAATTGGGTAACTTCCTTTGGTTTGAGCTCATAGGCATCCTTGGAAAGACTTCTGCCCAAAGTTAGGCTTAAAGGGGTTAGATAGGGATGTGGAGAGACAAAATGGGTAGGGTTTGGCCAATACAAAGGCTTTGGAAGTGTGGGTAAGGAGGTAGAGGTGGGGGCCTTTTATAAGAGGAGAGGAGGGGCACTCTTGGAAAGTAAAGAAATGTTACTTTATTTTAGAATGAGTTTAGAATTTTAATGGTCCCAAATTGATGTGTTTCTAGGATAAGGTGATAAAGGTTCCAAATCCACCCATCCAATAGGTTTTGGACATGTTTAGGTCTTAGAGTTTACATTATCTTTCCATTTTATTTAAATCGTTAAATAATGAGGTCATCACTGCATCATCATGATGTCATAAATAATTTAATTTATTTAATGTCTAAAAATTATAAAAAAAATACTATGATGTATGAAAATTTTTTATATTTCCAATGAATATTTATAGTCAAATATCTGACTTTTATAACCCCATGTAAAAAAAAATTTAGTAAAACATTTCATGTTTGTGTCATTTTTACTTTAACATTAAATAAAAAGGTATTTATATCATTTTCCAACCAAAGTGGCTCCATGGGGTCCCCAAGTTGACCCAGGTATTGTCTTGGTCGGCCATGACACATCAAATGAGGGTAGGACATGTGTCTAGGTCATTTCAGTTTATTAAAACATTATTCTTACCTTAAACTAAACTAATTACCTCTAATCACGATTAAAAACTTAATAAGTTACTATTCACCAAAAAATTATTCTAATCCCATTGAACTACATTTTACTTATTAATGACAACCATGTATGTCGGATTTTTGAAATTCAAAATGAAAAGGTGGAAAAATCTCATTTAAACGGAAAATCAGTTTTTATAAGTACCACTTAGTGGTTTCACTATTCATCAAAAATTGAAGTTTTTCAAAAAATTACCAAAAATTCACCCGAAGATATATTTGATATTCCGAATTCAAAAATGATGAATATTTTAAAAAATTCATAACATATAAGTTACATTAATTAATTTAATAATTAATTCCCACTGTCAGAACAAATAGCGTGTTTGTATGAAACAAAATGTATCAAAAGATTGACACTAGTTTAAGTCTGATTTCAAAGTGAAATTAATGCCAACCAACACAATTGGATTAAATGGTAAAAATATATTCTAATTTCACTTTAAAACCAATTCAGAGGATAATATAATCAAATAAATAAATTATATTAAAAAGAGGTTTTGAATTAAAATACAACATTTTTCACTATTCATTAAAAATTGATCTTTTTCAAAAAAATACCAAAAAATTACACAAAGTAAATTTTGATATCCCGATTCTAAAGAAGATTTTTATTTTGTCAAATATAACACATAAAATTGTCAAAAAGTGGATTTAAAAGAGGTTCTCCATCAAAAGGCGGTTAATCGACATTTTAAAGAATATTGGAATGTTTATGCTTAAAATTGGATTCATTCGAATTTTTAATCCTATAACATTTATTGTAAAGAGTAAAAATATTTGACAAACATATATAATCATTTTTTAGTTAGTTCCGTTTATTCCCGCCATTACAACAGCTAGGCGTTAACAACCATTTAAAATAATATTATTTTATTGTTAGAGTGCAACGCAAGATTCCCAAGAAACTCATTGTTGCGTATTGGGTACGCCATCGTGCATAGCGTCCCCTTTAAAGTAATATTAATATCTTATTCACAAATATGGATAAATATGAAATTTTCATATTCTTTATTTACCTGGGGTGTTACATCCTTCCTCCCTTTTGGGAATTGCATCCTCACAATTTTTAAAATTGGGCTTGGAAACTTCATTGAAAATCCCACATCAGGACAAGAGTTAGTAAAACAATCACTTTAAAATAAATAAAGATAACTACAAAGGTCACCTGAGTTAACCCATACTAGGATTCCAAGTATGAAAATATGGACATGGAGGAAAAACAAAGGGTCATGTTCTGATGGAGAGTGATAGTAAACATGTCTTGAAGAAAGTTAACCATAAGAAAATCACAAACTTGTGATGGGTTAAACGGTATTTGATTCCCCAGTAGGAAAAGTTAACAGACAAAATTTTTGTTTTAATTTACTCTTCATTGAGGAATTTATTTTTGATCTTCAGGAAAAATACTTACTTGTCATGTTGACTTTCAACTTTTACTAGATTTCTTACACAAACTCATACTTTCCCCAAAAGACGAGTATTTAGGAAGACTTGTTCACATTAAGAGTATTATAATCAACTTCTAGAGTATCACCTATTCCACAAAAGATAAATATATACTTCCCATATCTTTAGACCTTAACCAAAACCAAACCCAAAAAGGTTAATACAAGATCAAATAATGCCCAAAAAGGATAATCCTTTAAAAAAAACAAATCTATTCTTAATCTCCAAAATTTATCAAACAATACCCAAAGTTCAACAAAAAACATTAAATAAACAAATTGTCCATAAAATACTTCAAAGTAAACCAAACTAAAATTGAAACCCAAATATTTTAAGGATTTAGCCACATAGTCTTCCAAGTTAAATCGTAACATTTATCTCCAAACAACATCAGTTACTCCTAAAGTCTCGTATTGAAAAGTAATTAACCTAATCACATATCCTCCATGATAGGTTAATAAATTTCCATAGATAACCCAAAATCAGCTTACTCTTAATTCATAAAATCATATAACTAAAAAGAATTAGTCAAACTAACTAGGGACTTCACGTAGTCCAGTGGTAGGCAATAAATACCAATCGCACTTTGGTTGTGGGTTTTATTCCCGCAGCTTTGTCTGGCGTGACGGGTTGTCACACGGTCTACATTTTTTCCTTTTTCCAAAACTATATAATTCTTAAAACATTCCCCAAAACAAGATAAAATCATCAAAAATAATCATAAAATATTTTAAACTCATGTTTATCTCATGCATTTCATTTTCCATCATAACATATAAAAACCCATAATTACCTCAAAAGTAAGGATCATATAAACTCTAATGGTTACCTTTATAATTATTACCTGAACTTCCACATCAATTGGTCATCTCATACATGAGGAATTACAGAACATACCAAGGTTCAAGTGGTTGATCATGACTCCTTGATAGTTGGTTTAGAACAACCACGAGTTTCCTCATTGAATCCCCCATTTTATCTAGTATCCTAATCAGAGAACCACCAGAGTTTCCTTCAAACCTGTTGTCTCTTTGGTGCCTGCTAGATCCATCCATTCACTAAAAATAGAAATGTCAGTTTGAGTATATCAACAAAACCATCATGTACTAATGAGGAAGGTAAACACTAAGATATACTTACTCATTCACTTTATCTAAAACTACGAATATTTCTGAAATCCTATCCATTATGGTACTGTCACTCATGCATAGAAAATACCCTAACCTCTAAAGTTATCTAAACCGACCTTTGATACCCACTATAAGGCCCGAGCCTTAAACCTTACTTAATCATTCCTTAATACAAGATTTCACATTGAGGATCTTTTCAGGTTTAGAGTTTTAGAGAATTAGATCATAAACTTGCATTAAATTCCACATTTAAACAAAGTGGTTACATAAAAGATAGTATTCATTTTTTCCCATAAACGGAAAAATATTTAAAATAAAACAAGGATTCTTTCTTGACACTTCCTTGACACTATCATCATATCATGTACCTTTCCCTTGACCTGTTAAAAATATTTCTAAAACTTGGGATGCACATAAAAAGCTCAGTACGGGATATAAAAATATATGGAAAGGAAACATTAGTACATGTACACATAAGAATCAAAGAAATCATACTTTACTCATAAAACATAAGCACTTTAACATACCTCATCAAATCATGAATAAATCATAGAAATCATAAGACATAAAGGTAACTTGAGGCATTCATAACATTCTTACTTAGGGAGTAACCCTCTTGGTTACGTTTGGAATACCCACTATAGTATATTCCTTAAATCTCTTCGGAGAAACCTTAACGTTTCACTCCTTCACGTTACCCAATGAATTAGAGAGCTATATCAGGCTCACACGCACTTAGTTTATCATGGAACCACCCGTCTTCATAGCAATTCCCAAGAACCACAACATAATCGTATCACATAAAACATGCATAAAGGAAACATAACATTTCCACCTTTCAATCAAAATATATCAATACAACACATTGATATAAAAACATTATGAAAACAATTTTCAATACCCAAATAAAAGAAATGTAAAACATGGTATTTATTTTTCTTTTAAAAAGAAGGTATGTCTTGTAGAGGAAGCTGAAACTAAAATAATGGTCACGGTGGCGGAGAAGTCGTTGTCGCCGCATACGTATGACAAAAACATTCCCTTTTGTCGTTTAGTAAACGCTTCATATAAAAAATATTCCTTTTGAATAAACGTAAAAGTCAAAGGGGTTTATACACCGTATAAAATAAAGTTGTGTATAAAACAAAATATGCCTTAATGAATGGAGATTGACACGAAGTCCCATACAAAGAAGGTATCCTTAGATTAAGGATAAATCAATTACATAATTATGTGTGACAAATGAATACACGAAATATAAGTGGATATTAAGTGTAAGAAAATCATAGTTTATTCACACATATTCATAGAATGAAATATTCAAGCAGTACAAGTTTATCCCAAATAATCAATTTTGGGTTAAGAAGTTCCCTTGCAAAAATTTGACAGCTAAGCGGCGTCACTACAAAATTCAGAAAATTAGTTGATGAGAGATAAAAAGGGTATCTCATCACATGGACATAAAATTTAAATCAATAAGGATATATAAGAACATATCCCAACATAATAGTATGTGAATTAAAAGACATAACAAAAGAAGTCTTTTAAAAAGAGGGGGGTGAAAGGTTCCCTTACCGACAAGGGAAACATTCAAAACATACACCCCATGGAAGAAGGGTCATACAATGAATATGTAACTACCCATAAATGAGAGTATATTTTAAAAATAGTAAAATAATGGGCAGTACATACACCACTCAAAGGAAATTGTGGCAAATGTAGCATAAATCTCACGGGAATAAAAGTGAGATGAAAAATCCCTTACGAAAACTCGGCAGCCTAACGGCGCCACTTAAAACTTTCAAAATGGATTGATGTGAGAAAATAGGGTATCTCGTCATATTAACATAAATTTTACAGAAATATGAATATAAAATAACATCCCCCAACATAAAAAATAAGAGTTTAAAAGATGTGACATAAAGGAGAGTACTTAAAAAGAAAGAGAGAGGTTAGATCTCTTACGAAAATTCGGCAGCCTAATGGCGCCACTCAAAACATCCAAAATGGATTGATGAGAGAGAATAGGGTCTCTCATCATATTAAAATAAAAATTACTGTAAGATTATAATAAAATAACATCCCAAAAACAAGAAATATGATATTTAAAAGGAATGACATAAAAGAGTGTACTTAAAAAGAAAGAGAGAGGTTGGATCCCTTACCTCAAGTCCAACTTGTCTTGTTCGTTTCTTTATATTACTGAATAATTAACTTCGGTCAATTTATAATTACTTAAATAACTCCTATAAAGATTATTATTCAGTTCATATAAAATATTTTAATGTTATAATAGTTTCTTAATAATATGAGTTCATATCAAACGTTTTTGTCGATGTTTGGTACATGAGTCAAAAATGAACTTGTTTGAAAAATAATTGTCCATGTAGTTATAAGTAAATAATTTCCATAATATTATTAATGATTAAAATATCATATATATCCAGTAAATATTCATTTTATACTATTCCATATCATTTGGAGATAAAAAACAAAAAGCATCGTTCATGGAGACGGTAGGTCGTACGTACGCATGAACGCTACTTTCATTTTTTCTTTGTCATATTAATGGAATTAAAAATAAATGATATATATATATTATAATTAAAGTATAATATATATGTTATATAGGTCACATATGTTAATTAATTTCATTCTTTATACATTCCATGTATTACATGTACGAGTCACATCACTTGAGGGGGCAGTAGTCCACACTTCCTCATATGAAATTATCGCATTTACACAACATGAAAAGAATAAAGGTATGGTTTAAATATAAAATACAGAAGAATATAGTAAACATAAATACCATATATATCATATATAAAATACAGTTACATCATAATGGCCACCTTTAAAGGTGTTAAAAGAATATTGAACAATCAACGTTTCGTGAGGCAGAAAATCGCCAACCACAGAAACAGTATGTTCTTTAACCATTAGACGAAGGTGTGTGTAAGTGTAGCTCTAATACTTCTTATAAAAACATAATAGTATATTTAAGATACTGGATTTGTTACAAAATAAATGAATAAAAAGAGTTTAGGGGGTTGGAGAAGCAAAATAAAACAAAAGAACACAAGTGAAGACATTACCTTAAAATCGGGTAACTCCCTTTGGTTTGAGCTCATAGGCTTCCTTGGAAAGACTTATGCAAAAAGTGAGGATTCAAGGGGTTATATATGGATGTGGAGAGACAAAATGGTCAGGTTTTGGCCGAGCCAAAGGCTTTGGAAGTGTGGGTAAGGAGGTAGAGGTGGGGGACTTTTATAAGAGGAGAGGAGGGACACTCTTGGAAAGTAAAGAAATGTTACTTTATTTTAGAATGAGTTTCAGATTTTAATGGTCCCACATTGATGTGTTTCGAGGATAAGGTGATATGGGTTCTAAATCCATCCATCCAATAGGTTTTTGACATGTGTAGGTCTTAGAGTTTACATTATCTTTCCATTTTATTTAAATCGTTAAATAATGAGGTCATCGCTGCATCATCATGATGTCATAAATAATTTAATTTATTTAATGTCTAAAAATTATAAAAAAAATACTATGATGTACGAAATCTTTTTAGATTTCCAATTACTATTTATAGTAAAAAATATGACTTGTATAACCCCATGTAAAAATTGTTTTAGTAAAACATCTCATGTTTGTGTTATTTTTACTTTAACATTAAATAAAAAGATATTTATGTCATTTTCCAACCAAAGTGGCTCCATGGGGTCCCCAAGTTTACCCATGGATTTTCTTGGTCGGCCATGACCCATAAAAGGAGGGTCGGACATGTTTCTAGGTCATTTCATTTTATTAAAACATTATTCTTACCTTAAACTACACTAATTCACTCTAATCACGATTAAAAACTTAATAAGTTACTATTCACCAAAAAATTATGCTAATCCCATTGAACTACATTTTACTTCTTAATTACAACCATTTATGTCAGATTTTTGAAATTCAAAACGCAAATGTGGCAAAATTTCATTTAAATAGAAAATTAGTTTTTATAAGTACCACTTAGTGGTTTCACTATTCATCAAAAATTGATGTTTTTCAGAAAATTACCAAAAATTCACCCTAAGCTATATTTGATATTCCGAATTCAAAAATGATTTCTATTTTACAAAATTCATAACATATAAACTAAATTAATTAATTTAATAATTAATTCCCGCTGTCAGAACAAATAGCGTGTTTGTATGAAACAAAATGTATCAAAAGATTGACACTAGTTTAAGTCCGATTTCAAAGTGAAATTAATTCCAACGAACATTATTGTATTAAATGGTAAAAATATATTATAATTTCACTTTAAAACCAAATCAAAAGATAATCTAATCATATAAATAATTTAGATTAAAAATAGGTTTTGAATGAAAATACAACATTTTTCACTATTCATTAAAAATTGAACTTTTTCAGAAAAATACCAAAAATTTACACAAAGTAAATTTTGATGTCCCAATTCTAAAGAAGATTTTTATTTTTTCAAATATAACACATAAAATTGTCAAAAGTGGATTTAAAAGAGGTTCGCCATCAAAAGGCGGTTAATCGACCTTTTAAAGAATATTGGAATGTTTACGCTTAAAATTGGATTCATTCGTATTTTTAATCCTATAACATTTATTGTAAAGAGTAAAAATATTTTAAAAACATATATAATAATTTTTAGTTAGTTCTGTTCATTCCCGCAATTACAACAGCTAAGCGTTAACTACCATTTAAAATAATATTATTTTATTATTAGAGTGCAACGCAAGATTCCCAAGAAACTCATTGTTGCGTATTGGGTACGCCATCATGCATAGTGTTCCCTTCGAAGTAATATTAATATTTTATTCACAAATATGGATAAATATGAAAATGTCATATTCTTTATTTACCTGGGGTGTTACAAAAAACGTAGTGATTCTTGACCAGAAATAGTAAATAAGAGGTGATGTAAGCTTCAATATAGGAAGTTGTTTTTGATGTGTGATATGCTATAGAAAATATTAAGTGATGTCATATTTGTTGTGGGAAACATATGATATTTTATTATTTATAATTTTAAATTTATATGATTTTTCTGGGGCCACACTCATTTTATATGTGACTATTCTATGCTCCCATGCTCAGTTTTCAATCCCATGTTTTCCGAATTTTTATTCCATGGTATTTGATTAATCTTATGGGATTATTGATCCCCTAATATTTCCATATTGTATATTTATATAATTCTATGTTAATTTAATATGACTTAAATATATTGAATATGTCTTCTTATAATCTTAATATTTCACTCAAGGAAACATTTTTATATAAATTCTTTTACATTATTTAGAATTTTATATCACTTTTTTCTATTGTTTCTATTTCCCAAGACATGTGAATGAGTTTATCTTGTTATTTATTAAGAATAAGACCTTTTATGATGATATTATATTTAAATGTTCACAAATATTGTTAAATAAGTTTCCTATATGAATTTTATCAAAAGAAAAAAACCTACAAATACTTATGATGATGAGTTTATTATCTAATCTAATTTTTTAATTACATAAATGATTTAGAATAATGTAATTTTTATCGTATGATGTATCACATTTGGAAATAATATGACTCCTTCAGTGAAAAATAATATATTCCTTGAGTGATGAACATGGGATTCCATTTGAGATTTTCATAACAAGCCTCTTGTGATTAGAAATAGATAACTCTCACATTACCCGGACGGTTAATGTTTTCTCATAATTAATTCCCTCATCATATCCCCTTACAGGATATGATCATTCTTAGTTCATGTCGTTAAAATATGTCCTACCCTATATAATTATTATATGATTCACTAATTAAAACCCTTAAATTACTTATGTGATTTAAATGGGATTAATTGTGTGAAGAGAATAAGGTTCCTCGTGTGAGGTACATGATATTTCACAAACTATACTAGGAATCACACATGAATATTCCCTATAAAATACTTTTATGTCTCCCCTTAGATGGTGGTAAAATCATTACTATTGTATGCTAAACATGATTGACCTAGTCCATCAATAAGATATAAAACAAAACCATTACCCCTATATCCAATTTATCCCTTGATAGGGTGAGTGATCTAGTCTATAATTAGTGTTTTTTATCCCCAAATATATCATACAATTTCTCATGTATCACATTTAACCTCCTATTTTGTTTAATATGATGTCATGGAATTATAAAAAGAATTCACATTTATCCAAAAAATCATTCATTCACTCTTTTTTTTATTCGTAAAGAGTAAGGGTAACTTTATATGTAGTAAATTAACATATAACACTATGAATATACATAGCATGGAACATTAAATTAGATAGAGTGTCATTAGTGTAAATAATTAAATAGTAACTTGCTTAAAGTGACGAGAATAAGATTTCCCATTTTATCTGCATTATATGCTATTTTTTATGGGAATGATATGAAGCACATCACTCATGCAGTCCAAAATGTAATCTCCACACCTTCCCTAGTTATCTCTATATTAACAATACACTAATCCTTACCTCAAAAATCCAAACTGCATGGAAGGATCTTATAATTCTACCATAATTTATATACCTCAAAATACATGGGTTTTGATACCTATATTATAGTATAGAACATAGGGCTCATTATTAAGGTTCAATACTGACATCACCACCATTCAATCATGCCCTAGAGATATAGTAACAGTGATGTCTAATCATTCCATTATACCTTTTCTATTCACTTATATAAACAAATTATGTCTCCATAATATATTAGGATATGACCATCACCACACAAGTTTAAAATGTGACAAACCATTCCCAATGTATAATTATTTGTCTATTTCTGTATTTTATGAGTGTGTATGGATTTATCCCCACTATGAATTTGTGCATAGTCTTCCCCATAGGACAATAAAATTTGAGTAACCATCCCCACTAAACATAAACCTATTCTTAAATATATGTGATGAAAATATATGTAACAATCCTCACTATGAAATATTTTGTATCCCTCTCCTATGTAATAATTCAAAGAGGTCTTATGTGACTAGCCTAAGAAATATCCATATGAATTTATCTCAAACCTTGACCTAGTTTTTGAGATTAATTCATGTCAGGTTATATGAAAGAGAACAATCCACCCTTTATATAGAAGATAAGCTAATTTTATAACAATATTTGATGTATATTATATTACGGATGAGGTTTCCATAAAAATATTATATGATGAGTATGTAATCAATTCATTTTCTCCTACCTTATATGATCTATAATTACTTTAGTGATTATTCTTGGATTATTTGGTAAATGGCTACTTTTTTTCTAATATAACTTGGATAGGATGCCTCAAGTGATGAACCTGAGTAAAATTACATGACTATCAATAGTTTCCTAGGATATGGTCCTAGGATTAATTATGTGAATAACATAATATTTCATTTTATGAAAACATAAGATTTATCGAGTCTAGAATATGATATACCAATGTCGTAATCATAGGATTTCATAATGGAACTTGAATATATATATATATATATATATATCTGTGAGTGTGTGTCTATGTGTCTATGTGTCTATGTGTGTGTGTGTGTAGGTTTGCACACATTCCTTATGATTTATGATGAAGGTTAACGATTGATCTTCCTTATATAATTTTTTCACCCAACTAAGGTACCTAGGGATGCAATTAACAAAAATCCTCATGATGACTACACGTATAACTGGATTCATGAGTGTGTCTTAAAGATATAATGAAGACCTAGTCTATGAGATGATCTACGTATATGAATTAATATTTGTAATGTTTGAAATACCATCATTTTATTTGGATCAAGGATCACACACCGTCACTATTTTTGTAGAAGTTATCCCACCATTTGAAAGAAATAATATGGGATAAAAAATATTTTTACCAGCCTATAGATTCAATTTGACTTAGAAGATTATATCATTAAAAAAATATTAAATATGAATTATAACTCATCTAATATTCATAATACATGAAATTGGTTTATAGTAACATATTAAAATTCAATTAATTTTCAAAAAAAATATATATTTGGTGTTACAATTTGGATGTATCTAAGGATACATTATATTAAAGAACCATTGGAAAAATTGATATTGAGGTAGACTACACATTTTCCTAGGAGATATATCTTGGTATAAAAAAGTTTTGTGTGGTTACCTTCTTCCCAAAGAATACTCTTGATGGGATAATTTTTGTCATGTTATTATAAACCATTATATGAATGGGTTTTTATAGCTTATTAATGGGGTTAATTTTATATAAAATTAATATTTTATATTAATTAATTTCAGTAAAGTATATATGAGTTATATATTGTGGTACACCTCATAATACTTCAAATATATTTATTTTATTTATAAAATATTATTTATAACTAAATTAATAAAATATATATATATATATATATATATAGAAATCATGGGAAATGAATTGTGACATTATAGAACCCCATAAAAACCTAAGTATTATATTTTATCCATATTGACCACATTTTGAGGACATTACAATTCAAATAATTATGATATATAATGTAGGGGGCATATACTCTGTTATCTAATTACTAGTGGAAATGGATAGCCCTATGAGTTATGTATCTAAATCAACCTATGAGATAAGGGTTAAACTTAGCTGATAATCCTTATGATATTATGTAATAGAGGAAGGATTCTTGGTGAATTAATTTGATGGATTATAATAACGTTTTATCCACTCAACTTTCATAAACAATATCTTATATTATTGAAAAAAATTAAACCTATATATCTATGTGGTGTGATAAAGGCTAATGAATCCACATTACATTGTCAAATAAGGATATTTAAAAAAATATTGTATATGATGTTAATTATAATGTAAAATCATTATAATGAGGGTATATTTCATTATAATTCATTATAAATATAATTTAATACAAAATACCCATATGATAAAAGATTATTTAAAGAGAAAATGATATCACTATAATCCAACAGAATAATTAGATCATTCTCTGGGAAAGAACAACATTGTAGAATATATTTGAAGAGCTCATATAGAAACATAAGAATAATTCCTAAAAAGATTTAAATTTCTCTCTACTAGTGAAATTTATTCCATAGTAACCAAATTTTTATGTTATTAAAAAAATTCAAGATTTAATTTAGAAGAATGTAAGTGTTATTTTATAGTTTCAATGGGATTGTTTACATCCATGACAACTATATGATCACCAATCTCTAATCACAAACATAATATGATTGGGTATGTTTGTGAATTTAATGACTTACTATTTTCATTTTGGATAATTTATTCTAATTTATTGAATATTTAATCATAATTTGAAATTTAATATAATATATTATGTGTTCAATTACATTTTACCTAATTTCAAAAATGTTTTATGGATAACTCAACTTGGTAAGAGATATTTGACAGTGTTGGTTAAATTGAACGCGTACACACACACATATATATATTATGATAACATGTACACTATTTTGTGAATATTTATAGTCTTAATATCATGCTATTGTTGTTATTCAATATGAAAGACTATATAACAACCGTATATGCCTAACAGTTGTACACAAATCACATTCCCAACAAAAATGATAACATAGAAGTTCCATGAACTTGTTCATAGACTAATATTATTTATCCTAATGATACCAATTGACTAGATGAAAATGATATAGTCTATCAATGGTGGGGGAATCATTTACAGTATTAAACTATTTCATGTCGTATTTAGTAGGTTATTTATAGTGAAAGATATTATAATAACATGACCATGTTGTATTAAATCCATATATATTTTTGTTACAGTATATTCCTATTTGGAAATATGTGAATTAATGGTCAAAAATTAATATTATTTTCAATTTATATCATTAGTGATGTACATTAATATATTAGTGATATTTTTTAGAAATATTTTTGCGTTGAAGTGGGATATGTTAGGTGTTTAACATATGATATTTTATTAATGTGTAATGTAAAAAAATGAATTCTTCCATTCAATTATTTAATGTTAGTTGATATCTCAGGCACATTGATGTGAATGTAAAATAAAAATTATATATATTGCCATGTTTTTTAAGGGCATGATTCATTTTCATAATGTCAAATAAATATTATTATGCACATAGTTTGAGGGGACAAGAATTTGTACTATTTTAATATAGATATCAAGATTACTGATTTGTATTACATAGAAAGTTCTTGTTTGAGGATGAATGTCATTATGAAATTAATGGCATTTTCAATGGGTTATTTAGCATATTTCAAGATGCTAACCTTGGTTTTAGGTGGTTACACCTATTTCCACATATAACACAACATTCTGGGTCACACACTATGTGTATATAGAATCATAAATAAAATATATTTTTAATTTCACAATATAGAGGGAATCTTACTCAAAATATATTGTTTAATTATTATTTATATTTTATTGATCACCAAGATTTAATCATTAGTTATTAAAAAATTAATAATTGTGTTAAACAATAATAAATAATTATTTACATTGATTATTGAAATAATATTTTTTATATTTATCATTACATAATAAGGCCATATTTTTTTATTAAATAAATAGTATTTTCAAGGGTTGGTAATGAATGTGTAGGATAATATAGATGAGTTGAATTGTTTGGATATAATTTATAGGTTACATATAATTTAAATAAACATTAATTTATTGATTTAAAAAATTCTATTTATTTTTTAGTAGGGGAAGTGTATTAAATGGTCTAAATAAATGTTTTCAATATTTTAGAAAGGAGAGAGCTAATATAATAAATAAACTGAAATTCAACACATCCATAAAATATTATAGTGGTATGAATTAGTGTAATGAAATAAATTTTGTATGAAATAAAATTATTTATTATGTTATTATAATACAAGATGTTTTTCATGGAATAATGTATCACATAAAAAATTATGTTCCATTACTAACCTCAGAATATTTTTATAAATAATCAGTTTTATAATAATATATTGTTTGTCTATAGTTTTTCACAATAAACAAAGAGATAATTATATCAAATCCAAGAGAGTATCCTCTCAATAATTCAGTCGAGAACAATATCATGAATAATCATCCAAATTCTCATGTTTTCATGAGATCCATAAGAATATTTTGAAGAATAAAATATTTATAATATAAAAATGGACAATAATGTTTGTGATATATATCATATATGATGACGCATAATGATTTTATGTGTCAATGCCATGAAGAAAAGGCAAAAGGTTGGTGGCATGGCTTTGAAGATTTATATCTCTAACGCTTTTGACACTATTAGATGAAGTTTTCATTTAAAAATTCTTTAAATGCATGGGTTTTCACATAGATTTATTGGACTTGTTGGCTCCATATTGGGAAGTGTGAGGATCTATGTTCTTATTAATGGATCCCATATAGGATTCGTTGGATGTACAAGAGGAGTAAGGTAGGTAGACATTTTCTCTAGACTGCTCTTTGTTATTACAGAAGACTACATGAGTTGTTTTCTTAATGACCTTGCTAATTTTTGTTGATTTTAGAAGATGAAAATTGGGAGGAATAGTTTTTCTCCCTCTCACTTGTTCTATACTGATGACATTCAGCTTTTTAGAAAGGTATAAAAAGGGACAATTTCCATTATCTAGGCCATATTTTTACACTATGAAGTGGTTTCAAGAAAGGTTACTAGTTGGAATAAGTCTTCAGTTATTTTTGGGGAGGGCATCACTCTCTCCATACATAATATAATTTATTTGAAGCTTTGAATGAAGAGAGGTATTGTACCCTTTTCTTATCTTGGCATGCCTCTATTTTGGGTAAGAGTGAAGAGTTTATATCTTGAGAACATTCCTCTAAAAATTTCAAATCAACTATAAATATAAAAAGGTAAGAATATGTTTCAAGATAGAATAAATTTCTTTGTTAATTCAGTGATTACCTCAATGTTTTTCTATTCATTCACTCATTAAAGATGTAAAAGGTCACTTGTTAAAGAACTGAGTGGTAAGATCAGAAATTTTATTTGGACTAGATCAATTAATGAGAGAAAGTTAATCACGGTGGCCTGGAAAGACTATATTAAACCCACCCAAATGGGAAGAATGGGGGTGAAAGACATGAGGTTTTTCAAAGATACTTTGATTAAAATTTTTGTGTAGAATCTTATCTCAAGATCTGACCCCTCTATATAGTTTCTCTATTCCATGCTTGTGGAAAATCTTTAACATGGATATGGATATTATATGACTTCCTCTGTTTGGCCTACCGCCAAGCAGGATTATATTAGTCTTATGAATCACTCGAGATAGATGGTTTTTGAACACTCTCCATAGAACTGTTGGATAACTCCTTGGTTGTCCCAGCCCATTTTTATAGACATTTCTATTCCTCCATAACTGATGAACCTTGCTATAGCTGATTTGCATAGTACTGTGAATATGAATGGATTATTACCTGATCACCATTGATTGCAGATCTCATGATATAGGTATGTGGATTAAGATATTCTAGTTTGGATACCCAACTTGAATGGGATATTTTCTACCAAAGATTGGTATATAATGATTTGGGGCCCCACTTTGAACCTGCCCTCACAGATTAAGGGAGTGAAATTTTTTATCCCAAGTGTTTCAGCTATCCTTGTCTGGATATTTTGGAAACATCACCATCCATTGCATAATCTGTTGTAGTGAACTGGTGTTTAGTTGTCTCTTTCTTGTCTTCTCTCATTATAGGTGGATGAAACCCATCATCATATGTTCATTTTATGCAGACTCATGTGCATGCTCTAGATGTATATGCAGGATATTTTCACATGCTTCTTTAACTTGTAGTCTATGGAGGATCTCTTATAGTCCATTTGTAGAAAGGAGTGAAGTGAACATATCCACTCCCTTCTATTGTTTTCTTATGTGAGTGTCTTCTCCTTAATTTTTAATGAAAGAAATGATTTGGCCTTCAACAATATAAATACCTCCTTTCGCAATGGTGTTCTGTTCATACATCATGAAATTAGAACTACCTCCCTTATTCAAACAGGATCTATGGATAGTGATGTTGTTGACCTTGTTCTTTTGAGATCACTTAGGGTGAATGGAAGGTCAATAAATCCGTTAATGATGAAGTATGTTCAATGGATACCTCCCATATCCAAATAGATCAAAGTCAATGTTGATGGAGTAGCCTCAGGTGCTCCGGGCCCTGATGGTTATAGTGGGGTTTTTCAAACTTCCTAAGGGTTTGTGAAAGGTTGCTTCTTCAATTTTATTGTCAATGGTCTTGCAATTGAAGCAGAGCTTTGGTCCATGATTAAAGTAATTAAATATTTTATTCACTATAATTGGCATCAATTATGGTTGGAGTTTGACTCAACTATTATTGTTCAAATTCTTAGGGATCGCTCCCGGAATGTGCCATAGAAGATCTTGCTAGCTTGGATTGAATGTCATCGGCTTTCATAGGCACTTTCCTTTGAATTTACACATTTTTATCATGAGGTCAATCAAGTTGCTGATGCTCTTTCTAAGAGAGAAATTTTTGTGGTCAGTTCTAGTTGGTCATGCGTCTTACCTGATTTTTGTAATGATCTTGTCTAGGAGAACCTTCGTGGTGAGTTTTATAGCAACATTTTTTTATATATTCCATGACTCTGTTATCCTGTGCATTTTTACTTTTATTTAATATATTTTCATTGGAGTGGGTTCATTTCCGGCCCCTTGGATTTTTTGGGTATATGATTTTAGACCATGTGTAGAAGACCACTAGAGGGATTATAATTTTTATTACCATAACACAATAATATTATGATGTGTATAGCCAACAAAATCATTAAATAAGAGATAATTACAAGTCACTATAATTATATATCTATATATAAATTAATTAAAACATATATGTGATGATCATATATTCTAGAATCCTTACCTATAAGAAAATGATACATTAGTTAAATTTATATGGTCTTGAAATTCATTATTTTTTATATCACTGATTATTGATTAACTAAAATAAGAATTCAAGTTGAGTATTCCCAATAGTCCTTTTATTATGCTTCGAACCTACCTATCTTATCAATGTGGTAACATAATTAATTTATTAGTCTCAATTTTTTATTTATTGATGATATGAATTTATTTCATGTTTACATATTGGTTATTCATTTTCTAAATCTAAATGTTAAATTTTTTATTACCTTATTTATTATTTCTCATATAACCATGATAATTATATATAAGAATGAAAGAATCAAATGATATTATAAGGTGATGTTTATGGTTATGCCTATATAATAGAAGTTTAAAAATCATATAGCTTGATGGTGCATGCCTTGTACCCAGGTCCAAAAAAATGGATATCTAATGTAAAATAGAGGTCATTATTTATTAACTACATGTTGAATGGATTTAATACATACATCATCTTGATTGAGCTAGAAATCTGTATTGTTTAACAAATATGCATCCACGTAACTCGCTAAATTTCTATATAGTTTATTTGTTTTAATAGTAAAACATTTGGGGAGCCCAATTATTCTTGTGTATTCTATACATGAAAAAGGAGTATCAATTTTTATAGCATTAAGTCACACAATGTATAGCTAGAATACATGACTTAT
This sequence comes from Viscum album, assembly GCA_963277665.1. Classification (NCBI taxonomy): domain Eukaryota; kingdom Viridiplantae; phylum Streptophyta; class Magnoliopsida; order Santalales; family Viscaceae; genus Viscum; species Viscum album. Next base: position 1,240,747,821 of record OY728130.1, on the reverse strand, counting down.
AACACATATACATTAGTGGTCCACAAATGATTCCCATAAACTATTATTGAGTCTTAGTAATGAAAAATAGAAATTAGATTTTGTGTAACCCCACTAAACACATTATATAAAATAATTCCTCGTTTAACTAGTTTAATAAAGGGGTTATAAGAAATATCTTTAGTAAAACTATTTATATGAGTTTTGAATGAAATTGTTTTATTATTATATTCCATGTGATAGTAATATAAATTATACATTTAATTAATTTAATTTTTTAAATTCTAAACTACAAACTATATATGATATTCACTTGAATTTTACTCCATCCATGTTAATACAATAACGTTTTTTTAAATTATATCTGATCATTATTTATTTATTGAAAAATTAAATCACTATAATTACATTCCACAGAACTAATGTTAGATTCCTTTTCAATAAAAAATGATTGTAATATATAGTTTATAATTATAAATTTTATTTCATATTTTTACATTAGATTTATTTGATAATTATTACAAGACTTCCTCTCTTTATTTTGTTTAAAATTATATTTTAAGGAAATTTTATAATGTTATTAATGTGATAATGATATATTTAATTAACTAAATATTTAACATAATAAAATTCATTGTTTATATCTTAATTATATAACTATATACATTAATTACTTGAAATATTTAAGTTTAATATTTATTAAATGTGTTGGAAAAAATATTCCATTAAATTAAAAAAATATGTTTGTGAGTTATTTCCATTTAATGTCATACAATTATTAAATTAAATCGATATCCATTTTGTTGTTACTTCCCCTAATTATGTTAGATAATAGTTTATTACATTTTATTTTATGTAAAAATCCTAAACTAATCTATCACGACCTGTCCTCGGGACCCGTGCCATGACTACCCCAAGCCCGCCTTCCATAGGCCAGGGGCTGGCGACTAGCACCAAAGGCGTAATCCCTAAGCTGGGAAGGCATTGCCTTTATAAAAAGTAAACACACACAATCATAGTACACAACTGGAAGCAAATAACTAAGTAGAAACTGTATAAAAAAGACATGTTGGAAAGTAAAAGGGTCCAAAAACTCAAGCCCAACAGTAAAGTACAAGGAAAAGACAAACATGTACAACTAAAAAGACAAATAGCTGGAAGGTGTCTAGAAGCTTTTGGATTTTCCACCACGGATCCAACCTGAAGGGTATGTACAGATAGCCGGCTCAGAGCTCTACATCTATCTGTCTCCTCCGGGTACTGACTCATCATGAGGTCTACCTCCGGGTACCATCCAGTCCTAGTACACTCTGCCTCAGTCAGCACTGTTCGTCATCTGCATCCAACCCAACGAGGTGCGGGCATTGCCCGTGTAGGGGTGAGTATAATGATACTCAGTAGGGACCCCGAGACCCTCAAGGTCTCAGAAAATCCAACAAGGATAAACCACAAAGTATGAAATCGATAGATAACCATTAGTTGGGAATATGCCCATACATATACCTAAGTTATCAAATAAACCATCTCAATCATGAGGAAAACACAAAGGTCATTCACTTAGCTCAAACCCGGATTTTAATTATTGAAACCACGGCTGCTGGAGAACCCCTCCTCTCTCGAGAACAGTGGCTTGTTGCGACACTGAGGCGCTTCTCACTAACCTTGGACTGCTGAGGTACTCCTCCTGTTGAGTATCGTGGGTCTACTGCCAACTACCAGGCGCTCTGTCCGCTGTGGGTCTGCCTCCAAATACCAGACACTCCCCCTAATAGCCTGCATAGGTACTCTTTTTGTCGAGTATTGTGGGTCTGCCACCAAATATCGGGCACTCCTCCGCCATGGTTCTGCCTCTAACTACTAAGCGATCCCCACTGGGCTAGTCGAATCACGCCGAGTCGAATTGGTCAAGCAGTCATCAGGTCTATCAGCTACTAGGTCTCTGCACTCTGTAAGCTTGTCTGCAAGAGGATCCACTCCATGAGCTACAGGTTGATACTCCAACTGTCACAAAGTCTCATGTGGAAGTATCTCAAAGGACCACCATGTCATATGGGTCTTAGCGCAACAGATGGTGCGTCAATCAGATGCCTGGTCTGTGAGTTATTATCATTTTCGTCCTAGGGACCCTGTTGGTTTTTTGGTTCAAACCACCCCGAACATACTCCAACTATGTCCAAAACTCAAGTGGGATATGCCAAAGGAATATTCTCATTCCATTGTTTTTCTCTCCCGCAGACGGTTCGTCGATCGGACACTCGTAGCCTGAGTTACGGGTGATTAGGTGTAATCGGGACTGACAGGTTCTGGTCCAGTCTGACCCAGTTAGATCGACCCAAACCGGGTCCGGACTGGGGTCCGACCGAGTCTGTGGTTCTCACCCGACCTAAAGCGGCATCCCGGCCTGAAAGTGGCCCAACCCGAATGCGTCTCGGCCTGGTTGGTGGGGCGTGTGGCCCGGCCCGGGTGTCCATGTGTCCCGGCTCGGCTGGCCCATGGCCACACCACGTGGCCCGGTGAGCCACACCCCCCTTTGTTCGTAACGGCCGATGCATGGCAATGGCCCATGTAACCGCGGGACCCAAAGGGTCCCGCCTGTGTAGCGTGCACCAGCGGCTGGCTCATCCGACTGCCCTCCCCTATCCACCTCGGCCATAGGCCGCAGGTCTTCTCCGGTGCGGCACGATGATGCCCCACCCCTGCACTCCCATTGCAGCCCACCCTGGCTGCGGTCTTGCACCACCATTGATGCGTGACGACACTGCTCCCCTCCGTCACAGCCTCCTGGTGCCCTCTGCACGGCACAACGGTATCGCACGCCTCCACCGTGGACCATCTTGATTGCGACTCTCCTCCACGTAGTGTGGTGGTGTCACGCCCTCTTGGAAACCTAGTGGCCTTTGCGCCACCGATTTCTTTCACAGTCAGCCCATCGTCGGCGGTCGTTGTTCACCGCGGTCTGTTCCTCTATCGTCCACAAACCAGATCAACCAAAGGGGGAAGGTCGGCCATGTTGGTGTGGTCAGAACCCCCCCCCCCCCCATGTCATGCTTATAACATTCGGCATAACGAATACCAAAATATTAACGATGTAGAACGGGAACAAAACTACTCAAATCCCCCTACCTTGCTTGACGGTGTTCATTGACGAAGTCACGGGAAAAGGTGGCATCGTTTTGTTGACTTCAGGAAAGGATAAGCTGAGGATGGTGTTGTCGTTCTTCATGGGTGATGCTTCCCTTTCTTGCCCCGATCGAAGAAGAAAGAAGATGGTGTTCGTCGATCTTCGGTGGAAGGAGAGTTCTTCGCGTTCCTCATTGATAGGATATTCTCTCAATTCTTCCAAGGCTCCACCAAGAGATTATGCCAACCACAAAATAATAAAACAAACCATCTTATTAATTCGTTGGCATAAATATTTCCAACCATTTCGAATTAATTAATTAATGCCATTAATTAACTTTGTGGTTTGGAACACTTATGAGGGAAGGTGGAGCGATACAATTTAATTGGGGGTCCAACGAGTTTAAGGGGGTTAGAGGAGTTAAGGAGCTAGGTTGGGCCCCACCTAATAAAATCCTCCCAATGGAGGTTATGCTTGGGTGGACCCCACCACCATAACCTCCCATGGGAGGTTAGGGTGTGGTGGCCCCACCTCCAACCTCCCCTTGGAGGATTTAACCACCAATAAATAAAAATAAGTTAAGTCTTATTTTTATTTAAACTTTATCTAAAAACCTCAAAAACTATCTTCCACTCTCATTAGAATAAAACTGCGGTGAAGATCACACTAAGAAATCACTAACGCTGCGAGTTAAACAGTGCCCTTGTATTTTAGTTCTGATCACTAGTTTAAAATAAATAAAATCTCGCTCGTATGTTTACAGAATGTACCCAAACAAAAAATCAGAAATTGATTTCGGTCACATCGGGCCTTGTAATTATACACTGTCATAAACTGCGGACTCGTAAAATTCCCATGTATTTAAGGAAAAAAAATTCCAAGGAACTTACGGGTCTTTACATTCTTCCCACCTCAGGGATTTACGTTCCCGTAAGCAACAACTCTAACTAAGGGAACAAATGGGGGTACTGAACACGCATTTGAGACTCCCACTCCCATGTGCGCTCCTGGAGGTCCCTGTGATGCCAACGAACGCACACCAGAGGTATCGACCATCCATGTAGGACCCACTACTATTGATCCTCAATCTCCACTAGAACCTCCGTAAAAGTTTCCCCATCATCGATGTCCAACTCCCCATGGTCGATTATGTGGGATGGGTCATGCACGTAAGTCCTCATCTAGGATACGTGGAAGATTTCGTGCACCCAATGCAACTGAGGTGGAAGATTTAAGTAGTATGCCACCTTACCTACATTGTGGACGACCTGGAAAGGTCCTATGAACCACGGAGATAACTTGTTGCCTCGTCCAAGTCTCCACAAACCTCGTTGATGTGAGACTTGTAGAAAAACATGGTCACCGTCCTTGAACTCCAGAGTTGTCTGTATCCTATCAGTATATGACTTATGTCTGCTTTGCACAGTCTTCATCCGCTCCTAGATGATATGAACCTTCTCCGTGGTAGCCCGTACCATCTCTGGTCTTACTAGTGCTGACTCCTCTAGGTCTGTCAAGCACAGGGGCAATCTGCAAGGCCGACCATACAAGGCCTCAAAAGGTGTCGTACCTATGGTGGAGTGATAGTTGTTAGTGTAGGAAAACTCCACAAAAGGAAATCAATCCTCCCAGTTGTGACCGAAGTCGAGGACACATGCACGGAGCATGTCGTTGAGGGTTTGAATGGTCTGCTCGGTCGGGCCATCTGTCTGAGGATGGTAGGCGGTGATCAGATGTAGCTGCATCCCAAAAGATTCCTGAAACCCCTTCCATATCCTGTAAGTAAAACATGTGTCATGGTCAGAGACAATAAAATATTGGACTCCATGTAATCGCACAATCTCCTACACATATAGGTGTCCTAAGCTCTCAACTGATCCCTGCTCTCTGATCGGTAGGAAGTGGGATGACATGGTGAGTCGGTCGACAATCATCCAAATCAATTCATGACCCCTAGATGTACGTGGAAGACCCATCACGAAGTCCATTGATATCTCATCCCACTTCCACTCTCGGACCTCTAAGGGCTGAACCAAGCCTGCTGGTACCTGGTGCTCTACCTTCACTTGCTAACAAGTGAGTCACCGTGAGACAAACTCCGCTACTTCCTTCTTCATACTTGGCCACCAGTTCTGTCTTTGAAGGTCTTTGTACATATTCGCCACCCCTGGATATACTGCTAGAGGGGAAGTTTGTAATCCCCTCAATAATTACTCCTGAAGAGCAACTAGTACCATAGTATGTCCTTTGAAGAGGATAGTGTGCTCCCCACCTTCAGAAAATCCATCAGGTGCCTGCCCTATGGATATCTAAGAGCGTCGTGTCTCACAGTCAGTGTCTCCATGTTGCGCCTCCCTGACTCGCTGAATAAGTGGAGGAGTGACTGTAAGAGACTGAAGGTAGGTTGCTCCATCCCTATTCATAATGTTTGTCTGCAAGGCAACTAGCTACTCTGTCGCCTCTCCTAGCAGCCGAAAGCCTGATCTCCTGCTAAGATCATCTGCAACAATGTTCCCTTTCCCAGGAGTATATACTATCTTGAAGTCATAGTCCAAGAGGAACTCAAGTCAACGTCACTATCTCAGGTTCAGGTCCTTCTGAGAGAAGATATACCTGAGACTCTTGTGATCAGTGTACATGATAAAATGTTCCCCCATCAGATAGTGTTTCCACATATTCAAGTCGAAGACCACTACTGCTAATTCCAGGTCATGGGTAGCGTAGTTCTTCTCATGTTGTCTCAGTTGATAAGAACCATATGCAATCATTTCTCACTCCTGCATCAGGACACACCCAAGTCTGGTCCCTGATTCATTGTATTAAACTACGTACCCTATGCCCTCTTCTGGAAGCCTCAATATGGGGGCACTAGTTAGCCTCCGCCTCAACTCTTGAAAGCTATGATGGAATCTCATCGACCACACGAAGGTTTTAGCCTTCCTATTCAAGGCTGATAGCGGTGCTGTAACCCTGGAGAAATCTAGAACGAATCTCCGGTAGTAGCCATCCAAACCCAGGAAACTTTGTACGACCATCACACTTTTGGGTGTCTCCCACACAAGTACTTACCTGATCTTTTCTGGATCCACTGCAAATATATCCTCTGTGATGACGTTTCCTAAGAGGTGAACCTCTCGAATCCAGAACTGGCACTTTGAGAGCATACCATAAATCTGGTGCTCTTAAAGTGTATCCAATACTACCTGCAAATGGTAGGCATGTTCCTCCTTAGTAGTTGAGTAAATCAGAATGTTGTCGATGAATACTACGACAATGAGATCTAGTTAAGGCAGTAAGATCCTTTTCATGAGACTCAATATCACTACTGGACCATTGGTCATGCCGAAGGGCATATCCAAGAACTCGTAGTGGTCGTAATGACACCTAACGACTGTATTCTGCACATACTCATCTCAAACATTGAGCTGGTGGTAGCCTGATCTAAGGTCTATCTTCGAGAACCATTGTGATCCCTTGAGCTGATCAAAGAGGTCATCAATCCTCAGCAGTGGGTACTTGTTCTTCACGGTCACCTTGTTCAGGTGACGGTAGTAAACACAGAGCCTCATGCTTCCGTCCGCCTTCTTGGTAAAAAGAATCGGGGCTGCCTAGGGAGAAACACAGGGCAGGATGAATCCCTTCCCCTGCAAGTCCTCTAAATGTACCCTCAGCTCACGAAGCTCAGTGGGATCCATTCGATATGATGGTGTAGATATTGGTGCCATCATGGGGTATAGGTCAATGCAGAAGTCCACCTTTCTACGAAGAGGTAGTCCTGGGACGTCATCAGGGAAAACATCTGCGTACTGGTCCACCACTATAGGATAAGTCAGACTCTGCACATCAACTAATCTGAGGGTGAGGCAAGCCAACTGGTGAGTGGTAGGTTTCACCCTTCTCTGAGTAAGTATGTCCTTCACTACAAAGGTTCTCTTCTCGCTGGTGAAGGTGAACCTGGTCCCATCCGTGTAGACACACCACACTTTTCACTTAATACCGTCAATCTGAGCATGGCCTATAGATAACCAGTCCATACGCAAGATGGCTTCATAAGGCCTCAACGCTACTACAAGGAGATCACAGCCGAAGCTCTCGCTTCCTAGAGTAATCTCACACTATCGGCACCAGTGCATAATCATCGAGTCTTCTCCTTTAGGATTCTCTAGCCGTAAGGATCGATCCAACGGCTCCATCAGAATGTCCGAGCTCCGAACGAGGGCAGTGGAAATGAAATGGTGAATAGAACCTGTGTTTATAAGAACTGAATCTAAGGTGTAGTAGACACATATCGTACCTCGAATCATCTCTAGAGCACCGTGATTGTAGGCCTCAGCTTCTTGAAGCTGAGCTCTCCCCTGTCCACTAGCTCCCTATGGTCAGGGTGGACCTCCTGGTGGTGGTGGTGGTAGCACCTCGTATCATTGTCCACCGCCAGCAGCATGACCAGCTCCTCTTCCATGTCCACCTATGCCCTATAAACTGCCTTGATCGAACCTAGGCCTCTGCCTGGGAGGTCCCTCAACTGTCTACTGATCATCAGTACGGCAGGTCGGACAGTCATGATCTATGTGACCAAGCCCACCGCATGAGTAACACTATCTGATCCTGGCATGTCTGGCTCTGTCTCCACTCTGGGTGCCCCACACAACCGATCCTTAGTCATTCAGTTTACCACTTGTAGGTCTGGTCCTCTTGGACCTCTGAGAAATATGTCTACTACCAGCTGCATAAGACTCCACTACGTGTCGGCTAGTGGGGGGTCTCGCTGCTAGAGACTGCTCAGCGAGAAAACTCTCCACTATGATGACTCTCTCTAGCACCCTCACCTGCATCGGGATGATGAGTGAGATCATATGAGCTCAGATCTCTCACCTAAGCCCCTTCTCAAAGGTTCATTCCTTGAATAATGGGTCTCGTACCATATCTGTAGAGTAGCGTGAGAGTTCAGTGAACCTCACTGAGTACTGCGCTACTATCATGATGCCCTCTTACAGATAATGTAGCTCTTATATCCAAGCCGCTCGAAGGGTGGCTGGAACAAAATCTGATCGAAATAGGCTCTTGATATCTTCCCATAGAAGTGACACCTCATCATGCATTTGGAGCATCAGGCTCCACCATCTTCATACTACTGCCTGAAAGAGGCTGGCAGCAAGGATCGCCATGAAGTCGGCTAGTGTCCCCACCAGTCTGAAGACTCTCACCATAGCCTCCGGTCAATCCTCAGCTGCGTGTGGGTCCGTCTCTCCCCTGAACCTGGGTGGCCTCTTGCGCTGGACTCTTGCAACATTCTCAAGCGGAGTGAACTCTCTGCTGTTGGGGCTGGTGGCATTGGTGGCCCTACATGAAGTAGTACTGATGGTGCCTCCGATGGTGTCTCAACTGGAAGAGGGCCATGTACTAAGGCCTCACCGCTTGGCGGGATGTCAGTAAGTACAACTCTCAAGGGTCTAGCTGGTCATCCGTGGGGAGGATTCCTAAAAGAAAAATATGTGACACGGTCAAAAGACTATACCTAGTGAGCTGACCGGGTTTCAGCTAACTTAAAGAAAACTTTTGAAAACACACACTCAATTAGTGTTTTCATGTAATAAGGTCAAAATTAGTAGTCATGGTCCTGGTGGATGGATACGTCGGCCGCCGCACCAATAATGGACTCCTAGAACTGAAATCCACACTCGGTACCCTTAACACTATTGCTTTATAGAAAATAACTATTAGAGTCCTAAGTTCTGCGATAGAACTGACTCCTCTAATACCAATTTGTCACGACCCATCCTCGGGACCCGTGTCATGACTACCCCAAGCCCGCCTTCCATAGGCCAGGGGCTGGCGACTAGCACCAAAGGCGTAATCCATAAGCTAGGAAGGTGTCTCCTTTATAAAAATTAAACACACACAATCAGAGTACACAATTGGAAGAAAATCACTAATTAGAAATTGTATACAAAAGATATGGTGGAAAGTAAAAGGGGCGAGAAATACAAGCCCAATAGTAAAGTACAAGGAAAAGAAAAACATGTACAACTAAAAAGACAAACAACTGGAAGGTGTCTAGAATCTCCTGGATCGTCTAACACGGATCCTACCTGAAGGGTTGGTAAAGATAGCCTCCTTAGTGCTCCATGTCTGTTCACCTCTTCTAGGAACCGATTCGTCATGAGGTCCACCTCTGGGTACCGTCCAGTCCTCATACACTCCACCTCGGTCAGCATTGTCTGTTGTCTGCATCTAACACAATTAGGTGCGGGCATAGCCTGTGTAGGGGTGAGTGTAACGATACTCAGTAGGGACCCCAAGACCCTCAAGGACTCACAAAATCCAACAAGGATAAACCACAAAGTATGAAATCAAGGGATAACCATTACTTAAGTATATTCACATACATATACCTAAGTTATCAAGTAACGCATCTCAGTCATGAGGAAAACAAAAAGTTCATTGACTCGGATCAAACAAGGATTTTCATTATCGAAACCACAACTACTGGAGAACTCCTCCTCTATCGAGAACAGTGGTCTGTCATGACACCGAGGAACTTCTCACTAACCTTGGACTGCTGAGGTACTCGTGTCGAGTACCACGGGTCTTCTGCCAACTACTAGGCGCTCCGTCCGCTGTGGGTCTACCACCAAATATTGGGTGCTCCCCCTAATAGCCTGCAGAGGTACTCCTCCTATCACGTACCGCAGGTCTTCCAAAAAATACAAGGCGCTCCTCCGACATGGTTTTGTGGCCAAATATCAGGAGCTCCCCACTGGGCTACTTGAATCACTTCTAGTCGAATCGGTCAAGCAGCCGTCAGGTCTGTCAGCTACTAGGTCTTTGCGCTGTGTACACTCATCTCCATGAGGATCCGCTCCACAAGCTATAGTTTGATACTCCATGTATCACAAAGTCTCATGTGGAATTATCTCAAAGGACTTCCACGTCATAGGGGTCTAAACACAACAAACAGTGTGTCAATCGGACGCCCAGTCTGTGAGTTATTAGCATTTTCGTCCCACGGGCCTGGTTGGTTTTTAGGTTCAAACCAACCCAACCATACTCCAACTGTGTCCAAAACTCAAGTGGGATATTCCAAATGAATCATCTCATTCCAAGCTTTTCGTATCCGTAGACGGTTCGTTGATTGAACACTCGTAGCCCGAGTTATGGATGATTAGGTGTAATCGGATCTGACGGGTTTAGGTCCGGTCCGACCTAGTTGGACCGACATGACCTAACCTGGGTCTGGACTAGGGTCTGACCCGGTCCTTGGGTCTAACCCGACCCGAAGGGGTGACCCGGCCTGAAGGCGGCCCGGCCCGGTTGGCTGGGCGCGTGGCCCGGCCAGGCTGACCGTGTGGCCCGGCCCTGCTAGCCTTGTGGCCCTGCCTGTCTAGCCGTGTAGCTCGGCCCGGCTGGCCTTGTGGCTTGGCCCGGATGCCCGAGTGGCCCGACGGTTGGCCGTTTTCCCTAGACAGCTGTTTGCGGCTGGCTAGCTGTGTGGCCCAGCTGCCACGCCGCGTGGCCCGGCTAGCTATGCTGAGGGGTGGGGGGGTGTCGCGCCCCCCTTTGTTCATAACGGCTAGTGCATGGCGTGAAACCCAGTAAATGCAGGACCCGAAGGGTCCTGCCTGTGTAGCGTGCACTGGCTGTCGGCTTAGTCGGTCGACCTCCCCTGTCTATCGCGGCCATAGGCCGCGGGTCTTCTCTAGTGCGGCGTGACGGCATCGCGCCCCTCCACCACGGCCTGCCTTGGCTGCGGCCACCTCCTACCCTTCGCGCGGCACGATGGTGCCACGTGCCTCCACTGCGGCCCGTCGTGGTCGCAGCTCTCCTCCATGTAGAATGGCAGTGTCATGCCCACTTGGCGACCCAATGGCCTTTGCATCGTCGGTTTCTTTCGCGGTCGCCCCATCACCGGCCGCCGTTGTTCGCCGCAGTCCATTCCTCCATCTTCAACAAACAAGATCAACCAAAGGGGGAAGGTCGTTCGTGTCGGTGTGGTCTGAACCCCACCATGATTTGTTGATAACATTCGGCACAATGAATACCAAAATATTAATGACGTAGAATGGGAACAAAACAAATAAAACCCCCCTACTTTTCTTAACGATGTTCATTGACGAAGTCGCGGGAAAAGGTGGTGTCGTTTCATTGACGTCGGGAAAGGAGAAGCCAATGATGGCATCGACATTCTTCGTGGGTGACGTTTCCCTTTATTGCCCCGGTCGAAGAAGGAAGAAGATGGTGTTTGTCAATCTTCGGTGGAAGGAGCGTTTTTCACATTCTTCGTTGAGAGTATAATCTCTCAATTCTTCCATGTCTCCACCAAGATATTATGCCAACCACAAAATAATAAAACAAGTCATCTTATTAATTTTTTGGCATAAAGAATTCAAACCATTTTTAATTAATTAATTAATGCCATTAATTAACATTGTGGTTTGGAACACTTATGTGGGAAGGTGGAGAGATACAACTTAATTGGGGGTTCCAAGGAGTTTAAGGGGGGTTAGAGGTGTTAAGGAGCTCGGGTAGGCCCCACCTAATAAAATCCTCCTAAGGGAGGTTATGATCGGGTGGGCCCCAACACCATAACCTCCCATGGGAGGTTAGGGTGTGGTGGCCCCCACCTCCAACCTTTTGTTGGAGGTTTTAACGACCAACAAATAAAAATAAGTTATGTCCTATTTTTATTTATACTTTATTTAAAATCCCCAAAAACTATCTTCCACTCTCGTTATAATGCAACAGCGGTGAAGGTCTCACTAGGCAATCACCGACACCACAAGTTCAACGGTGCCCTCAGATTTCAGTTCCGAGCACCGGTTCAAAAGATATAAAATCAAGCTCATATGTTTATTGAACGTACTCGAACAAAACTTCAAAAATTTATTCCAGGCACATAGGGCCTCGGAATTAAGCACTGTCAGAAACAGCAGACTCGTAAAATTCCCTTGTATTTAAGAAAAACATTTCCCCTGAAATTGTAGGTCTTTACATAAACATTTGGTTCCAATTACCTAAATTCATATAAAGATTATGTAATTGATACATCTCCCAATTTAATGGAGGTAGCTCACCCATAGATATAATGGGAATGAAATCTAAGAGTTTGATGATATTTCATGTGGAATAACAAATATTGGGAAAGTACGTGTATTATGAGTTATTTCCAAAGGTAAAATTTTGTTTATCACCCACAGTATATACAATAAATTAGTTTATTCTCATGATAATAAATCATTATTTAATTATTTATATCATATCTGTAGTCAGTTATATATTTTAGTTTATGTTATTCAAAAGTAATAAATAAACTTAAAATTATTTAATAGAATAATTAAATTATTAGAAAATAAATGATTTTATATGGTTGTGTATAATAACTTATGTAAACACACATAATATTAATGATTTTTTAATAATGTTAAAAGGTAATATTTATTTATAGAAAATAAATCCATTAAATAATTATATAATTCTAGTTTACCCATCAACATCATTATTCAAATTTTAAAAAATTATAAAAAGTCCTCCACAAGCCCATATTAGGATTCTTATAGCTATAAAGGAAATTTAAATTTTCTTTTGGGATGACATAAACACAGTTCACCAAAACTATTAAACTCCCAACATGATATTTTATAACAAATTGATAATAATGGATGAATTCATTATCTAGGATATTAATATTGGGGAGTCTTATAACTAGAACCTAGAGATTTAAATTAATGAATTTATCCAGTTAAACCTACATAAACACTAAAACTAAAATTTATAAACCATGTATCTGTTATAAGAAAGGAAATTTGGATCATTTCTACTAAAATATACATCATATAGGATAAAATTATATAATTGTTGAGGGATATTAGATTTTTTACAAAAAAACTATGAAATTATAAATCGTGAAAGTATGTTTATCTAATTTTAATGAGAGTAATGTATAAGAAGGTCATTATCACATATTCTAGAAATTAATATTCCAAGGTCTTCAAAAATATCACTATAATCCATATATAATAATCATAACCTTCTTAAATACATAAATTTATAGTTATTTTTTAGTTCAACTTATGTTATAAAGTGTCATTAATGTATGTTATATTTGTGGGGACTATAGCCTATAAGAAAAAAAGTCAATTATTCCATCAATTCCATTAATAGATTATAGGAATTAATTTTTACTAAATATAATTTGATATTTATAAATTTATAATGATTCATAAATATTGTGATATATTATTTCTTATGTTTTATCTTATAAAAATAAGAATTTTTTATATCAATTTTAATGGAGTACAACCACTACGTGTCGATGGATCACTTTTATTTTCCACATTAATTACCATTTGTGGAATGAAAAATATCTGTAATGTACAAATGTATTTTATACTAAAATAATAAATGTTTATAATGATAATATTATACCATTTTATTTAATATTTACAAAAAAATATTGTAGTAAACATAACCACTAAAAATGACATATTAAAGAAACCATTCTAATATGAATCTATTCATGGGAAAAATATTTATATGTTTGAATTAACTTATTATGGTATAATAAAAGTCCTGATAATGTAAAAAAATTATATTAATAATATTTTTTTAAACACATTTTCATTGCTCAACATATTATGAAATTTTCATAGAAACTGACCAATGAGCATCTTGTAACTGATAAGATGATACACATTATAATAATTTTGTGAAACATGATTATAAATAGATTATATAAAATAGAATATTGATGGATATTGTTCATATGATTGTTTTTAATAGTTATTATTTCTTTATTTAGGATATCATGTGATAGTGTAGAGTTCTTTGGGACATGAGGTAAGGCTCTCCACCTCAACCACCCATTATTTAAGTATTTATTGATATGATGCATCAATATGAATTTTTACTGTGTAATTTTTTCCCACATTATTTTTTAAAATATAATTTGATTTTTTGGAAAGGTTAAATTCTCTTCAATTCATTCACTTTTTTATTTTGGGATATCACATATTTCTTCCATAAGTTATAAGGTTCTTTCATACCTTAAAATCCATTCTCATGTTATAATGTATCTCCATTACTTTAATCTACCATTTCATTTGTACATATATTTTTCAATAATTTAAGATATCATTTTATTTGAATATACATCATTTATGAGTTATAATACATAATGAAAATGAAACCTTGTGAAGAAGAATTCACAATATCATAAATGATTGTTTCCCCTCTTTATCTATAATTTCCCTTACCACAAATAATTTAATTTTTCTTTAAAAATATAATTTTGTATCATATGACATGAAATTACTATTTACCACCTCCTTTTTTAAGGAGAAAATTTTGTTTTTTATGTTTTTGGATTTTGAAAAAGGTGTTTTAAAACATAAAAAGTGAACTTTTGAATGACCCTTGTTACTTTTTTTACACATTATCATTATATTACTCTGATTTCCATAATATTAACCTCATGAATGTAATCCATATTCTTTATATATATTCTAATTACATATATAACCAATTTAGTTTTCCTTTCTTTATTGGAGATAGTAATTTTCTTTACTGTAATTTCCACCTTTATATAAACCTACTTTAATGGCACATTCATATTCATTGTCCCAAGTCAGTAACCCCAATCATATGTTTTCCAAAATGAATAGATTCTAAAAACCAGAATTATTTTATATATAATCATATTGGTTTAATACTAGTATTATGGAAAATAATAATCTTTTCTCTTATTTAAAATGATTATTTATTCACAAATCATTACTCAAGTGGTTCATTTTTATTAATTCTTTTCCAACATCATCCTCATTAATTTTCTATATTAGAAGTCCTTGTTTGAGACCAATGTCCCTTAATAAATTATGAAAATTTTTAATTATTTCCTTCCTTATTTTATTTGTAATCCTCATGAATTAACCTTAATTTAATCCTAGAACCATAAGTGTGGAACCCAATTCATATTCCAAGAACATATATTTTTTATGATTTATGTATAATTTCTTTTACTCATATAGAATGAATGTGAATGGTTTTCATATATGTTATTTCTATACATAGAATTATATATCCCTATAATTAATTAGGTAATGATTTATATCTCAATATATTATATATATGGGATTATGTAGAAAACCTAATCCACCACATGAATTTTTCTACTATATAATGGTTATTATGGGAGTGTCACTTTAATTATTTTTTGATATCATTTTTTAAATAGATGACACAATTCTATGATCTTATGGAGTCATTTAAATATTTTATATCTTAATTAATATGATCATCCACTTTATGATATCATTTGATTCCTCTAAACTCACATGTTTTACTTTATTTTCATGATTATTTCTTTATGTTGATTTATGGGTCAACATTCTAATATTTTATTTTCCCCTAAATATTCTGTTAATTTTTAGAATATATTTGGTTGTTTTCAATAATATTTAATGTTTTAAATAGATATGATTTTTTCATGGTATTATTATACTTTTATATTTCTAAAATTATATAAAAAATTAACCTTATGGTTATTGAATTCTATTTTTAAGAAAATAAAGATAATAATTATGAAATAATATATATTTATAGTCTTTGTTTCTATACTGGAACAATGTATGACACGATTCCCACCTACATAGATGTATAGTAAAATTATATTTTTCCCTTTTCATAACTACCCACAAGATCTCTTCACAATCCTCCAATTCTCCAATTGATTGGAATTTTTACAATAACTATAATGTTTTAACCCATATCCTCATCAAGGAACCTTTTCATTCTGTTAGATCATCTATACACATGTAATATCAATTAATAATTCACACCAAGAGAATTTATCATGTGATTAAAATTTTCAAGGTATATATTAATGCATGGATGTTATATATCATACCTAATAATAAGTCTCCCATTTATCTACCTTGTCTCTAGATCTGACATTACATCATGAGGTTTCATTGAAATATTCCAAACCATAGAGGTGCTACATATAGATAAACATAGATTATGTTTTATGAACTTAGAATATAGATCAACATTTTCTCACATATTATGCCATTAATATAAGTGATTTTCCATTGATTTTATCTTAATCGGTATCTAACTTTTATACTTTTCATGAGTTTTATTTTCAAAATACATCTTGATTACATCACATATGATCAAAGAAATATGGACTTAAACAATATTAACCCTTCAGGTTTCATTATACTAGAATTTGGTCCCACCATTCTATATTAACATTTCATATCCCTCAAATATATCTATAGAAACACACTTGGTCCATTTATCATCTCTATAAATTATCTTACTTTATACTTGAGGCTAGTTCAAACTCAAATGTTGGTTTTTCAATTTTTTTTGGTCATATTCTTTCCATTGGAAGTAATGGATTCCTCAACCTTGGTTCATGCACCATGACTATATCATCCAAAACGATTATGACTGATATTTAATTTTTCAATAGATTAATACTTTATTATGATAATTAGTTATATAAAAAACATAAACAAAATTGTTTATATTTTATCTATATAAAATAATTTTTGTTTATATTTAAAAACTATTCCAATTTAAAAAAATAAAATAAAAATATAGTCATTATACATTTATTATAATGATTAATATTTTAAGGGTTATGATAAAGAAAATTGAAATATAATAATGGGGAAATGGACTTACCTAGTTATATCATACCCTAGGAAGACCATTTATCTAATAATTCATGGTTGATTAGATTATGAGCCATTTCCCTTGAGGTAGAAAAATATGAGAATCAATAGATAAAGCTCATGAAAATCTCTTTATAGGAGATGATAATTCTTATCATGTTCACAACCAAAATTATCTTCACTTAACCACCCATTTAAAAAGCCAAAAATAATACATAATACCTATATGGTGTATATTGGTTTTAAAATGGACTACGTATCATGACAATAGTAATATATATTTTTTGAATTTCAATAAAATAATGATAATATTTTCCCCTATTATTTTTACTTTATAAATTACTATACAATGAGTATGAAATAAAATTAAATTTGAAAGGAAAAACATAAGAATTCAATATATTTGATAAATATATAGTTTTAATTAAAAAACTAATTATATAAATTCTAAATTTTTTAAAATAAATCGTATTTTTATAATGTTTTCTTTTTAAAAAAAATAATTATTTAAATATAAATAATTATATAATTTAATGAAATCTAATGTAAATCTTAAATGATTCTGAAAGTGGCCAATATCATAAAAAATTAATTTTATAGTAAATACATATTTTAATTTAAAATATAGAAGTATCATATTTATATAATTATTTTTGTAAAATATATATTAAATTAGATATTATCACATCAAATTTATCTGACCATTAATTTTTCCTAATTTTATATGAAAGAAAATTTTCATCAAAAAAAATTAATAATGTGTAAATATAAGGTCTTTATTTTGAAATAATAATATAATGAATGTGATTTAATAAACCATATAACTAAATCTATGAGAAAATTTATATTTCGAATTAACAATAATTTTTTTATGTTTTCATATTATTTTTAAAACCGCATAATGAATCCTTCAAACCTATATCTTATTTTGAGGTTTTAAAATCAGTTAATTATAAACATGACTCACTTCCACATAACACATGGTATTACTATAAATATTTTATTTCATCAACATATAAAATATTTTAATCCTCTATACTTTGTTAGAAATCAATGGAAAACAATGATAATGTTTGCAGTTTATTTATTTTATTTTATTTCTTCCAAAACCAATTATTTGAAATTAATATTTAATTCCCCTCCCATTTACTATAAATATCCTTCCAAATCCCCCTTATCTTCATTAAAAATCCATTTAAAATTATTTTTCTATCCAAATCCCTATCTAAATCCCTTATATAGTGTTCCAAATCTATTAATAATCTTCTCCCAAGATTTTTGGTGTTCCATCATAATGTATGTGATATCTCCCTCTATTCATTTATATTCTCAAACACTATCTTTATTTAGTCTATTTAATGACAGTTTAAAATTTTAAAATTAATTTATAAATATCGCTATACTACCCAATTGATATCATATGAATAATATATCATTTATCTCCTCTCATTATAACCATTATATAATCTATTACTATACCGAGGTTGGTGATTCACTTCCTCATACTCCTTATTGAATGAAATTGTTTTTATTATTCTTTTTTATTTCCTATTTTTTATTATTTATTGTGTTTTTACCTATCCCTTTAATATCATTATTATTCAATTATAATTACATACCATCTTTCAATCTCATTAAACCATTCAAAGATCCTTCATGTACACCTATTTTAATACCAAATTTAACTAATGATTTCTCATTTTGGAAATTTGTATTGTGTATACCCATCTCTATTTCCACTCAATGGAATTCACCAAGATTTAACAATCCTTTATTGATTGGGAAAACCCATTAATTTAAACCACTATCCTCAATCACCATATTAAATATGATGAATGGATTTCTAATGTTTATTAATCTTTTTAGGATAAATACATGTGCCTAATTTGAAAGTGATAGTTGGGAACATATTGATATATTCCTTAAAACTTATTTGATAATGTTTTTATCTCCGGATGTACCTTTTTTAGTTTATGTGTGGTAATATTAAGCACATTATGTTATGATGTCTCAGTAGATATCTTTAGCTTATGATTATTATTTGAAGTTTTAAATTTTTTATACACTCACCTGATATATTATTATTATCATCTTATAACATGATTTGAGGGTCATTTTTATAATTCTCACCATGTTTTTTCACCTTGATAATCCTCCTATATGAAATGAATTATTATCATCATGTTAGTCTTTAATTATTACCATACACAACTTTATAGCTCACCCCTTTCTTATATTTATCATTAGGTTATCACATACTGTTTAAGAAGGTAAATGAGATTTATTTGAATATAATTATACATTTAAAATATTGATTTCATGCCCTTATTTTATGTTTATGTGATATACATCTAACTACTCAAATACATTATTAATCTCTATATTCTGGGATTGTATATTTTTTTAAATATATAATAAATTATGAATGAATGTTTATAAAAGATATGGGTTTTAATTGTTGGTATCAGAAAAGGGACTAGGATTTGTAAGTAATCGAATAAGAAAACTTGTGTGAAATCCTTATGGATAATACTATTCATAGGTTAATAAGCATAAATATTAGTAATTCTAACATAAATTGGTTTTCAATAATTAAAAACTATGTCTCGGTAGTATAAAATGATGGGGGTCTAGAATTGATGTACCTTGGGGTAATTACCTTCAAAAGTGCAAATTGGGTATTGAAACAATCACCACTAGCATCAAAATAATGAGCCCTTGTTTCACACCAAGATTGACACTCTCAATAGATATGCTTTAGTGAATTCACATGCTCTATAAAAACTAGTATGAATGGAAAAATTCATATAAAAATTTATCGTAGGACATTGAACATTTATATCATTAATTGAAACCTAAAACTTTATATGATAATTAATATATGTCATTTATTGTCAATCCCTTTAATGTTCATCTTTTCCCATTTATAAGTTTAATATTTTCAAAATTTTCATCATTTATTTTATTTAGGATGATCTATTTGATTAGAACTATATTAAAATAGTGATATCTTAGATTATCAATTATTTATGAACACTAAGTATCTCATCTAGATATGGTTCTACTCATTATATCATATCAAATATGTTTATATAAATTATTAAACTACTACCTAAAAACATTTATGTGTAGATATTAGTGAAATATGAAATGTATAAATTGTTTCATACAAAATAATTTAACTTGTACCTAGTACATATTTCTCATATTAATTTCCTAGTGAAACTTCGGATACTCTCATTAGTGGAACTAATTTTAGTTCATATTATGGATTTTCCTTATTTATATAGATCCAAAATACTTTAAAGGGAAATGTAACATACTCTTTATATCACGAATAACCCACCAAAACAATACAATTACATTTTGGTGGATAAATCCCCTTTAAAATCATCATATAAATAGTACATATTATTTATTAATAAACATGAGTATATCTCTCAAATGAAAGAGGATGGGTAAAATATCATCGTCGATGACATGAAAATTTTAATTGAATATGCTGATGTATCTTCCAATTAATTTCATATTCTTCCTCCACATCGTGACATTTTTTTCTCAATTGATATTAAACCTAAATCATTTACAATATCCAAGATCATATATATAATATCCACTACTAAACCTAATGAGTTGAATTATAAACTAAAAAAGAATCTGGATAATGGGATTATATTCCAAATATCATCCTCAAGGGGTGTGTTGGTCCTCTTCATTAAGAATAAGGATTGGTTAATGCACCTCAACATTAATTATCTTGATCTCAAAAATCACATTAAAAACATGTATCCTCTCTAATTTATTGATGTATTATTAGATTATCTAAATTTTTCTGAGTACTTATGTATTTTATATAATCTGTCAAGATATTATCAAGTAATTGTCATGGTGGAATATATATCCCACAAATCATTTCAACACAATGTACAGGTGGAGTGAGATTATAGTGATTCCTTATATACTCGCTAATTCTCTAATTTTCATCATGCACATAATGAATAGAGACTTTATGTATTATTATGAAAAAAAATTCTTCATATTTATATTTGATATTCTTAACTAATAATAAAATGGATGGAAATAAGTTGAAATTAAATATTGCATTGAAGACCTTAAAAAAGAAAATGTTTTGGGTGATATAGCATAAATGAGGGGTTTTATGGAGACAGTATCATTCATAAAATAGAGAAAAATTAAAGTATGGTTCAAATAAAAATATATTATGTTGATGAGTAGTTTCCTTGAAATTTTTAAAAAGAATCACATTTTTTTAGAATCATATCTATATTTGATATCCTTATAACTATGATAAAATAAAATGGATTGAAGTCTATCTAGAAAGATTAAGTAAAGGTAACATGTAATGATATAAATAAGAGTATAATAATTGTAACTTTGATTATATTACACACTATATGATGATTATTTGTATTCTATAGTGATTCATATGAAAATTTCATTGGTAGTGTACTAATGAAGGGTGAAAATCTAATATCCCATGCCTCCTTATATTTAATGATCAATGTGAAGAACTACCCAATGTATGATATAGATTTAGGTATAGTAAAAAAAATTATGATGATTTTAGTAGAATTTTCTATATGGTTAATATTGTTACAAATACACAGATCATGAAAGCCTCAAGTTTATATTCATATAAAAGAGTATCAATATGTTATAATGAATGTAGTTATATCATATCATGGAATAAAATTTATCAATCCATTACCATCATTTGAAGTATAAAATTGTGGTCTATTCCCTAGTTAAAAATGATATGAAAACACTATCACTAATGAAGATGTAGTGGGATCTAATTTTCTTGGACATGAAAATAATGTACAATGGAATTAGAAAAGACACATTTCCCTACCTTTCTCAAATTAATTTCATATCATCAATTCATGACTGAATCAATAAGAACTAAAATTTTGATGATTTTTAACAAAAAAATGTACCCAGTATTTTTTTCTTTTACATTTCTAAATATGTTGTTAAAATTTTTACAAAACCAATATATATCCCATAAAAACCATAAAAAAGTGGGAGCATATGGAAAAATCACATAGCTAATAATTCATTATTCATATTATAATCACTATGATTTATATATATATATATATATGTACAAAAACATAGTGTGTGATAACATGATGTAGGAGATTATATAATCTATATCTTGATGCATGGTATATAAAAAAGTATGTAAAAAATAGATATATAATGGTACGATGTAACCATTTCTTATAACATTATGGAAAAGGAAAAAACCGAACATGGGATTTCATCATATAACACCCCATGAAATCTAAAAGAAATAATGTTATATTTTTTGTAGTCAATATCCTTAAAAATTATTCACATTCAATTATAATCAATGAATATTTCACACTTAACCAAATCACCAGGATATACCTAAGGGAAGGTTTTAAACAAGATGAGGTACTAATATCCACTGTATCTGATCAAGATTCAAGGATTGCATTGATGGTTTTTAGAATCCTTTATTAATAGTTAGATAGATAGATGAGTTTTAGTAGTTCTTACCACCCTCAAACTGATGTTCATATTATACAAACATGGAAACTCCATTAAATATATTGAGATCATGTTTATTAAATTTCTAATATTATTGGGGTCAACACCTTTCCCTATATTAGTTATCAAATAAAAATAAATTTTATTACAGATTCAAAATGGTACCATATAAGGATATTTATTGAAATAGGCGTTAAACTAAAAAATGATTAAAAATATTGAGAATACAATTTTATGGCACTTGAAATTTTTAAAAAGATGATAAAGAAGGATCAAACCATTTTCTATCAAATACAATATATCAAAATTTGAAAGAAAATAAATACAAATATTTTTTAGGAAGACATATTTTTCATGGTTAGAGTCAAGGAGTTCCATCACATATCCCCATGGATTAATTTCATGATGATCGGGGTGAAGGGAAATCATAGTCTAAGATTATCATCCCCTTTAAGATATGTGTCTGTATTAGAGTTGTGGCATATCAAATGGTATTCCAACCTTACTTTTCAAAATTACATGATGTGTCATGTGTATCCCTCTTATGGATGTATGTAGAAGGACCATGACATGTATTATATCTAGAGGTGGTATATTTTGAGAATGATATTTCATAGGACAAGTAGTTAGTAATGATATCAGATTATATAGACAATGTTTTATGAAAATATACAATAATACTAGTAAAAGTGTTTTTTTGTGACCAATTTTTTTATAAATCAACATGGGATTTAGATGTGGTAGTTAAACAAGATTACCCTCATTTATTTTAATGTATGAAATTAAATTTTCTGTGTGAAATATTTGGAAGGGTAATAATTTAATAAATAGAAGATCTATAAATTAATTTCCTATTTCGAGTGGATAATTTCATTATTATGTAATATAGTCATAGAATAATCAAGTGCTACAATGATTATCATGGATGGTTAAAAAAATATTCTATCATATTTAAAATTTTATTAATCATATTAACCATTTATATTATATTATTTTCAAAAAAAGTTAATTAGAATTAATTTTTAAAATCAATCCCTATGTGATGAACCTATTATTTTATCTATGAATAATTATTTATCAATGAAATCATTATTCATTATCAGAATCATAAGATATTAAAAATTGATAATATATTTCTACTTCTTTGAGTTGATAATTTATTCAGTCAATTAGGAGGAGATTAAAAGTTTCCCATGATTGACCTTAAATTTATAAATAATCAAAATATGTTCCTAACTAAATACATATATAATTCAACACTTTATATGAGGTATTAAAAATATCAATTTATATGGATTCAACTTTTTATTACTAATTACCTCTGATTCTTCACTTATTTAATTAATAAAGACTGTAGAGATTATTTTGATCATTTTTATTTTTTATAGAGGAAATTATTATATATTCTATTTGTAAGGAAGATAATTATGATAAAATTAGGATTTTACAAAAGAACTTATGGAAGAATAATATATATTTATATATATAATTTTTTAAAATGTTGAGTTTTGGATATAAATGTTTCATTTTTTGGGACACAAAATTTCATGTGTGGGTATATCGATAGATCTATCAAAGAAGGATGTTAGTCAACATTATCCTAGACCAACCAATATGACTTATATATATAATTTATTCTATTTAATAGTTAAATACTGAAATTATTTAGATAATTTCCCGTAGTTTTCTAATTCACTCACTATGTTCATAAGGACTGTAACCATTTTCCATTGTGCAAATGAATATGAGGAAAGTTTTTTAGAAACTGGAGATAAGGTTTTTCATCTCACATATTCTTACACAACCTTGTATTGGAAACTGGTCTTTGATCTATTGTTATGCATAAAATAATTGACATAGATGCATCCTCCTACTAAATGATATGGTTATATCTAATACCTCATCAAAATTAATGCTTATTCAATGAAATTCCCCAACTCAAGATTTAGAGATAGATTATATAAATTATTTATTGAGCATATCGATTAATTATCTTATGAATAAGTGTGTGCTATATAAATTATTCATTAAACATTATGGAATATATTCATATTTATATACTTGAAAATTCTATAGAGAAGATGGTTAGAGTTTATTAAAAATTGTAACCATTGAATACATTACCACACTAGGAAAGAGAACAAGGTGGCCAATTCATTAAACCTAATAGATTATTCAAGATTATCTAGGATGAGTATAATAAAAAATTAAATATTTATCTATTTTAAAATTATATTTATGTAAATCCAGAATGAAGGGAATAAATATTATCTTACTCAAATGTGTGATAAACTATAACTTCATATAATGATTAATGAGTTCATGATGGAAGATGTGGTGTTATAAAAAATAAATAAATGTTCCTATGTTCAGCATTCATAAACATGGAATTATAAAGTCCTTGGACTATTTATGTGTCATGCCTATGCTATATTTTAAGATGTACATGAGGGATGAAGTATATGTTGAATCATTTTCTATTCATAATTAATGTAATTAGAGGTATAGTATTATAAAATTGTATTTTTGTTAGGACAACAAGAAGATATATATCATATACAATATATCTCAATTCATAGTTAGTGTGTATGTTAACTTGGAAATAAAAATGTCTAAGGGGATGTTAAACCACTATTTATATAAAGATAAAAATTAGAAAAACCCACCATATAATTTTTTCAGTGGACTCCCAAATATATCAATAACAGATAATTTCATTTTTGTTGTTGTAAATCATCTCATGATGTCATCACAATTCATTTATACTGTTGAAGATTTACCCCTTGGTTAACTCTCCATAATATACATTAATGATGTGTTATGGTGGAATGGACTATTATATTCTCTTGTATCTGATTGGGATCTAAGGATTACCTTAATGTTGTGGATTTTTCTAATGCTAACTATGGATTTAGAGTTATGTAATAGTACTTATAATAATCCTCAAAGAGTTCATCAATAAAAGAGTCCTATTTGAACCCTTCTAGATATTATGAGGCCTTATTTTATGGATTTTGAGAGTTTTTTTGGATAAAATCTATCCACTTTTTTATTTCTCTTATATCAAAAACTGTATCTTGATAATTTAGATGGCTACTTATGAAGACCTCTATAGATAGATGTGTACAACACCAATGTGATAGTATGATTTTGAAAAAATAATGATCTAGGGACATTATTTAGCTAATGTAATGGAGGATAAAATCAAATCCATTTAGCAATACTTTGAGGAAGATCAAAGTTGATATAAATGTTTGATAATAATAATTATTTCAATCTTGAATTAAATGATTGTGAGAAAGTATTCCAGTTAATATATCAATGGATGAATGTTATGAGATTCTAAAACACGGGAACAATGAGTCATAGGTATATTAACACATTCCTAATTTTTAACTAATTAAGGATAGTAACAAATCACTAGGAACGTCTACATATCACCTCTTCTATCCATGATGTGTTCTACGTATCTCTTCTAAGAATTCTTATACCTCATACTTCGCAAGTATTGAACTCAGAAGATGTAAAAATGGAAAATGATCATTATTATGTAATATAAAATTTATATATATTGTATTTTAGAGATAAAGTGTTATTGAATAAGACTAAAAACCTAGTTATAGACCTTTAAAGAAATCCGAAATTAAAATATTCTAAATAAGATCCCAAGGATTTAATGAAAAATGGATGTACTCATTTTTTTAGGAGTGAACTAATTTTTAGGGTGAAATTCATTTTTAGGGTGTTATAATTTAACAAGAATATATTTTATAAAATATTTCCCTTCAAATATATTTAATTTAATACATTTCTTGAGATACATGCAACCACATGTCTAAATGAACCCAAATATTTTATATAATTATATCATAGTGGTTAAAATGTCACAGTGAATAAGAATAATTGTATTTTGAATTAATATTTGGAAAGGTTTATGATAAATAAAATATAGTTATATATAAATACTCATTTGTTAGTATAGTCCTTGTATACTTTAAAAAACATTTTCTAATAAAAAAAATTATTCTTCACATTTTTTAGAATACAATATAAATAACTTTTATAAAATTATAAAATTTACTTTTGAAATTTGACTTCCATTTTTGGAATGATCATTTCAAAATTTTCATAGAGATAATTATTTATAATATTATAGAGAGATTAATTTTACAATGAATAAACAAAAACAGTGGATTTTATTAAAAACAAATTATTTAGGTTCATGAATTATTAAATCATAAAATTTTATTACAATAATTTAAAATATAAAATTTTATTATTTAAAATATTGTTATCCCAGTTTTAGTCATTATAATTTTTTATATTTTATTTTATTATGAAAATTATTATCAGCTAAAATAATTCATGAAACATATTTTTCATTGAATTTTATGTGATTGATTTTAAATTATATTAATAATATTATAAGAAATTAATTTTATTAATGGATTCATTAGTTAGAATTATATTTAAAAAATTGGAAACTTTCATTTTTTTCTCAATGTAAATTAAAATGTGTAAAAAATCAATGCGATTATTTTTAAGTCTTCTTTACCTGGGGTTAAACTAATAAAAAAAGGCATTATAATGAATTTAACTACCATATACCTTTTTATGGAAATATTTCTACCAAATAATATAACAACATTATTCCTATATATTTTGGGATCATTTTCAATTAAAATTACATTATTATATATTCAACTTATAAGAAATTTTATGTGTGTCATTTACCCCACATATAAAAGGTCCCTCACAATTCTATTGGTTACCATATATTGAACCATATTTATCAATAAAAACCCTATAAAATTGTATTCTCAACATCCATATCAATTATTATGTGGTTCTTTTCTTCATAAAATTCCGTTCCAAGTATCCTCATGA
Source organism: Viscum album (assembly GCA_963277665.1). Classification (NCBI taxonomy): domain Eukaryota; kingdom Viridiplantae; phylum Streptophyta; class Magnoliopsida; order Santalales; family Viscaceae; genus Viscum; species Viscum album. The sequence continues at coordinate 1,240,720,620 of OY728130.1, read as the reverse complement.
ATAGATCTAATGGAGGCCAACTAAAAAAAGGTAATAATCTTTCCAAACTCTATCAATTTGTTGATTCTTATAAATCCAATAAATCATGGTTATTAACCATAAATTCAGAACTCCAATATCCTAAGTATAATTATTTTTTTATTATGTAATTAGAATTATCCACCCTCTATTACATTAAATGGGAAATTATGGTATGACATGTGTGAAAGTGATGATTATTACCTTCACTTACTGATACAATTCAATTCCCATCACCATCATTAATGGATGGATATTATAAAGTTATGAATGTTTATACATTATATTTTTTAAATTATTATACTTATAGATTTATAATATCATATATACCTACATAACATCATGTAAGTTGAGAAGTTATAATGACACACATGCAAGCTTCTGGACTACCACCACCACAATTCAATGTTTTTCATTTTTTCTATTAGTATTTAAATGGATAGTGATAAATAATTATTTAATAAATATATTTATCTGATATTATATAATCATTATTATTTAATGATGATTTATTATTTACCTTTATTCATCCTATCCGATGAAATATGAAAATAGCATCCATGCATATGTACGGCCTATAATCTCTATGAATAGTGTAATTCAATTTTCTATATATAATTTTTTTAGATAACTTTAAATATATGAATAGATAATATATATGATATTTTTATCATTGTTGAAATATTTTATATGATTTTAACATAATCAAAGGATAAGGACATGAACTACCAAAATGAAATTCTCATGAAAAACAAAACTATTAACCCCATAACATAATGATTATAATAATTAATAATTAATAAGTTGATTTTTAACTATAATATATGGATCATATACGATATTATATGTTTTTTATTGAATCTATTTTATTTTTATTATATATTTAAAATTTACAATACATTCTCTCTATAGTTATTTCAAATAATTCAAACATTAAGATTGGATTTTTATGATATAGTCTCATTGTTTACTAAGATTGTTTATAATTAAGATTATGATTATGAAATTTCATGATTACTAATAAATATTTTAAAAAAAATTCTTCTCCCATGGATATTTGACAAATCTTAAATTAATAGTACCATTTTCCACTTTTTGATACTTAAAATGACTGAGAATTGTTTTTAATGAAAACATCCATTAATTACAGATTGGTCAGGAATCCTTTTATTCTATATAAATGTTTTCTATTATAAAATTTCAAGAATGTTTTTTATATTATCCTATCTATGTTTAAATTTATATTTATCCATAAATTAATTTTATTACAATATTTGAAAATGGATATTTTTTTCATCTACACATCGAGATATTTTTTTCTTTTTACTATAAATGTGAAATAAGTACTTGTTTCAATGTAAACTACATGAATAAAATTTCCTATAATCATATATGCAAAATAAGATTATGCAGAATTCAAATAAAAATCAATTTTATAATAAAACAATATTTTTTCCCATAAAATTTGGAGAATTTATTTATTTTAAATAAGTTATATCAAAATTCAACGGGAATATTATTCAAAAAATATTTTAGATAAATTTTAATTAAATTTTTTATTTAGGATAAAATTATTTGATTTTAGTTATGATTTAATGGAAATAGTATCCTATAATAGGAAAATTATTATTTTTAAGAATCATTTTGGAGTTTCAATATTTGATTTTTATAAAACCCATTTATTTTTATTAGGTTATTCTATGATGAATTATTGAAATATTTATGAAGCTCTTTTATTTTCCATAGGTTGTGATATATAATGTATGTATTCTAATCATATGTCACACAAATGAATGGATAATGAATAATTGAAAAGTGAGATCATAATTATAAAACCCGGTAATTTCTTGGGTAAATAGTAATATATCAAGAGATAATAGGGATTAGAATAGGGAGTGAACATTATTCTGTAAATGACATTTTACACTATGATAATCATTAAAGTGAACATTTTCTAAGATTATGAAGGACTATGAACTAAATTCAATCAAATATGATATTCATGGATGTAATTTGAGGTATATTAAATGTATTTATATTATTATTTTTATGGAACAAATATATGTATTATGACATTGTTATTCTGTCATGGCTCATTTTCTTTGATTAATTTATGATTCATGTCTTATGATTGTCCGATATTTATGTCATGACATAAAATTATGATCATTGATATGTTTGGTATGGTTTTAAAATGATAAAATCTTGTTCTACTACCCTTAATCTCATGATATTATTAAATGATCTTTGATATCTCCCTTCTTTACTAGTACTACCCATTTAAGCTCACCTTGTTTTAGCATTCACTTCTGAAAGTTATGAAAAATGGTTTTTTGTTTGATATGAATATAAATAGAGATAGTTATTATATTCATAGTGAGGTATGAATTAGATATTTTATTAACATGTGTTATGTATAAATGTTTCTAAAAAATATAAACCTATATTATTCTATAATGGGTCCTGAGTTCATATAGTGATTATTTATCTAATATGATGTAATATTTATATATATCAAATTTATCAGTCCCTATTGTAATATTATCATATTGGGACACAAAAAGTATCCTACGTGCATCCATAGGAAAAATAACATACGTATCACTACTTTTGGTATTTTTCATGGAGGGATGATTTTATGGCTATCATGGTTCCATTGAAGAGAAAACGAAAAACCCCATGACATAATTTTTATCTCAGATGTAGTACGAATGTCATTTGAGTACCAGAGGAATGAATTTTGATGTTAGTTGGATCCTTAGATTGTGTGAGTCTATTATATTTTGGATCCCCATATCATACATGTATATAAATATAAAAATGAATCATATCAATATTTGTTTTTTATTATTTATACATTTTTAGCACATTTTATTATTCATATTTTTGACATTTTATGTGATAATTTTCAAAGAGTAATTGTCAGACTAAAATTTTATAGTAGATCCCTATTATAATGAGAACACATAAGTTCCACAAATTTATTTATAAGTATATCAATTATAGCTAGATTATATTATCTTATGGGATTAAAATTATATCGTGTATCAGGGTTGGATACTCATAAATATTAATGTTACCTTTTGATGGGGTATCACCTTAGTAATTTTCAGTATTTAAGAATTTGAAAACATGATCAAGAAGTAAAAAAGTCAATACTATATGTTCCAATTGGTGTTCATACCTATGGATGTTATTATTTATCCGTAGACTATATTATTAATAATAATAGATATCAAATTTAAGATACATTGATGTGTGTTTTAATATTATGATGGAATATTTTTGTGATCATGTAGCTTTTTTTAGTTGTATAATGAGTGATATTATATTCAAGAAAAATAAGAGAAAATATTTTTTTATTTTTTATTTTAAAAAATAATATATCTCTATCCTATTCAATTAAATTTATAGTTCATTCGAAATATTTTTTTATGGTATTTTAATTGTTGGTTCTGGTTTTGAAATTCAATGAATCTATTATTGAGAAAAAAAATTTATTTTTCCCTAATAAAACATGGTTGACCTAGTTTATCAAGATAGATTAATTATATTACATATTGTGTATTCATATGACTTTTATGTCCTTGTGACATTTAATCCTTTCCCTATGGATTCTTTGGATTTTTTTTAGATGTTAAACACTGATTTTAGGAAGTTCTATTTGATTCAATTTAGAATGAAACCTAGAGGGTAACATTATTTGTGTATCCATAATCTCATCTAAATTATGAATTTAATTCACTATGTATGAATAAATATTTTTACTACTATTAGGATTTTTTATTATTCATGGTTGCTTGATTACCATGATATGGTCATGGATTATTTGTAATAAAAAAAATACTTTTAAGATAAAAATAAAAAAAATTGAGATGATTTAGCTAATAAATTATTTAATAAATAAATTACTAAATAATGAATTAATGTTAATTTATCTAATAAATATTCATTATTCAAGGTATAGTAAATTCCAAGATAGGTAGTTATAATGAGATTAACTTTAATATTATAAATGATATGTTAAATATAAATTATATAAAAATTAATTTATTTTTCTAACAGAAGATATTTACTTATCCACATTTTTTGAACATGTTAAGGAAATAATAAATTTACTTATATTATTGTTATACATGATTTTCATAAATAAATAAGGTATTGGAAAATAGAACATATGTAATGAAAATACATATACTTAGGTTATAAATACATCGTTATAACACATCCCAGGGTTTACCACTAGTTGTGAACAATGAAATTAGATATAATTCACCAAATCTATTTAAATAATCAAAATTTTAATGAACTTAAGAAAAAGAGTTCAAATACATCTTTAATATTTAATTTCATTGAGATATCCTTAATATTGTGTCATACATGACATCATTATTCATGTGATCAATAGAGAATTATTTCATTGATCAGAATTAATTCCCCTATCCCCTAAAAATTCAAATTTCAAAGTATATAATTGTAGAGAACATGTGGATCACTACTATAGGTAATTTATATTTCAATATAGTTATGAAATAATCGAAAGAAAATGTAACTCAATCAAATTAGCAATGAAGAAATAATTACAAGGAAAGGTAATTATAAATTTTTATATAAATTAAATATAAATATTATTTGATTATAATTCATTATTATTATATACAAAAAAATGAAATTATTATTTGATTTAATTTTTATTCTCAAGATTTTCTTAATCTATTTCATCACATATTATTCATTTATTATGAAAAAATTAGTTTATAATTACTTATAGAAGCCTATTGAAATCCTAGAACCTAGAATTCCAATTTTCATGTAATATTAATCCTATAAATGAGAAAAAGGTCATAACACAATAACATAAATATATTATAAGTCCCAACAACTTGTCTATAATATTGAAACATGAAGATGGTATAAATAATAGTGGGAAAGTTTTTTAAAGGATGGAATTCCCATGGAGGGATGTTGTTCTTTGCGAATCATTCGGGTTATTCCACATCATATATTATTATTATATAAAACCATTTTATATTTTATTGGTAAATATGACAGTAAATTTAATTTTTTTATATTTTTATTATAAATAAGTTGAAAACGTACTTATGAATTACAATATCTTAGAAAATGGTGTATATGAACCAGAATGTAGTAGGATAGACTGTTATTATAATGTAAAAGAGTATTTTATGCTCAAATGAAACTAAATAAAGTACTCATATAGTTTCCCCATTTCACATGTTTCATAAAAGAATTAATTTAAAAAACATTATGAATAAAATTAGATGATACACATGATTTATGTTTCATGAAATTGTATAAAAATGTATTTATATGATAGTATTGATAAAATATATTTGTCCATAATAAATAAAATACAAATTATATTTCTATTTTATAGGGGAAATATTTTAGATTAACATTGGTATAATATTTTAATGAATGATATCACCTCAAAATATTTCTCCCCAAAAATATAATATCATATTAAATACTTCTATAAATTGTTTATTTCTAAAATATTCCTACCTAAAAAAATATGTATTACTTCTTGAACATGTATACGTTTATTTCTAAAATTATATCACGTAACAGATATTGTTTTTTAGAACAATAAATTAAGTATATTTTCTAAATATATGTTTAGTGGTTAAAATGTAAATGATTAATGAAGTTGAAACTTAATGTGAAATATGTTTTATATCCTATAGTGTATTCAGAATTTTTGAAAGAAATAGAATTTTGTAGCCAAATTTATCTACTAAAATTATCTTAAATGAAACACCCTTACCCTAGTAACCTATAGCTACTGCCTTACCTTAGTACATTGGAATGATTATAAGGAATCAACAGAGAATATAACAAAAGTTTAGTAGTTTTGAAAACCATATTAAATAAATGGTACCCATTTTAAATTCGGAAATAGAAAATGAAACATACTAAATAAAAATTGATAATAAACAACATCCTTGAAAACTAATTCAAAAATAATTTCATCATAAAATGGGGAAAGGAAACAAAATAAGGTTGATCTAAAAGATCATTAATACTATGTACAATGGAAAAAATAATGAATCAGTGAGAATAAATCTACATGGAAATGTAAATAACTAAGAACACCTGACATTTAATAAATAAACTAGGAATGAAATGAATCAATAGAAAATTTCATAGAAAAAATATCATGAATAAAAAATAATAATAATAACTAAATCCTCAATGATGTAAATGATTAATTATAAGACATCATGTTTGAGTCACATGCAAATCTATACCATCTATACCTTTTAAAATTTAGATTAATACCATAGGTATAAACTGATTTAATTTTACTAACTTACTTGTCTCATGAGAACCCATTTATGCATCATAGATCTATATATAGTTTGGGACCCAAGCTTAAATAATAGTCTAAAGCATTCCTCATATATAGAATAATCAATTTAGTAAGTGAACAATTAAACTTGTAATAAAATATTCCTATTAATTAAAAGATACATATTTATCAATATTTACCCAATTAACAAAATAACATTCAATGTAAACACCTTATATAAAAATTTATGGTCTAGGAAAAACAATATCTATGACAAAAAATGTGGATATTCAAGAGAAATTTAATATTCAATGGTCACTATAAAGTGAACATTTAAATGGGATTCAAAAATGAACCAAGGAAGTTATTTTCAATACTATCATTGTACAAATAAATCAAAAACCAACTATATGAATAATAAGTATAGTATAAATACAACATATCCCATGTAATGTAAAAAATATTGGGTTGTTTTTTTAGAATAATAGAGAAACCATAAAAAGATCTTTTAAAAAGATTATTGAGGAAAACATAATTTTCATTTTGACATAACTTTTGAAAATTATTTTCTTAGAAAATCAATATAAAAATATTCTCTAGATATTAACATTTTAAATTTAAAATGTATGACTCAAATAAATAATCGTTGGTAATTAAATACATGTTATAAAATGTAAAATAATATTACTTTTTAAAGGTAAATGACTTAAAAAGTGTCTTATTTGAAAATGGATAAGAAGAATCCTTTGAAAACATTTATAAATGGAAAAAAGGGTAAAATTGTATTTAATATAAAAATTTTTAATGATTAAAAAGTATGAAAACATTTTTAGAAAATAAGGTTTTTAGAAGAAAACAAGTTCTCCGACTAATGAGTGAAATGATGTTGTGTTTTTTAGAAAAAAAATTCTAATACATTTTTAGTAAGAAAGTGTGTAAAGTTGTTACTATTACATGAAAAGTGACATAAATAACATAAGGAAAATATAATTAATGGTTTTCTAGATCAATAACCTTATAAATTACTTTAAATTAATTTCCGGAATTAGAAATATCAATTAGAATGGAACTATGAAATAAAACCTTAAAATGATCATATTGTTGAAGTTAGAATTAAGAAATTAATTGATTATGTGTATCAAAAATAAATCCAAATATAAGTAGGGTAAATAAAACAATATATATTAAAATTCTTTATAATTATAATCATACAATATTAACAACAATGAGTATGTAATATAACCCAATAAAATATAATTGAGTAATGAAATTTCATTACCACTCGGTCTCTTTAAGATCAACTCACCATCGTTGAAAGAATAAATATTAAAACTAAAAATAAAATTAATAATTATTTATTAATGATATTATATTTAAAAGGGTATGTATATGAATCATATGAATGGAATTATGTCACTAACATCATAATATGCCTCAATGAAATAAAATTGAGATGAAATCATTTACCTTACGTTTACTATTGGGTGAACATCCTTTAACATTCTATATAATAGTTCTAATAATTTTATTAAATTATTATATAACAATACTAAAATTTATATTATCGTATATTAACTTCTTATAATATATTATTACCTATTTGTTTACAATCTTTTAATTTTTTTCATTATTTATGGTGTTAATTGCATAGTTTTTTTAGTGTCTTCTGGCTTGTTATTTTTTTCATCCTATGTCAATTAACATTTAATCATACCAAGGATGTATCAAAAGATTTAAATATAATTTATATCAGTACATAAGTATTAATAATACTCCATAATGTTTGGAGATATGAAATGGAATGAACTGTTCACCGAGAAGATAGGTTGTTCATACACATGAACACTACTTACATTTTCTTATTATATTAAAAAGTCTGAAAGATAAATGACATATATATATGTACATTATAATTCTCATATAATATTTAATAAATAAAATTCACATATGTTTTTAAATACATCCTTTATACATTTCATGTATACCGTGAATGAATCGCATCACTTTGAGGAGGCGATAGTCTACATGCACACAAACTATGTTAGTGAATACTCAAAAATTGTAATAATATAGGTTTGTAATATATAAAAATTTCCATAAGCCTAAATAAATTATAAATACTACATTTATCATATATAAAATATAAATCTATCATTATTCCATCTATTGATGGTCGTAAATGGAAGAACAAATGATATTAGTTTCTAAGTCGGTAGTCCATCGTACACACAAAAGATTATTGTGTATCCCATTTGATGGGTGTTTGTGAATGTGTAGTTAAAACTCATTTTAAAAACACAATATTAGTATATTTATAATATTTTGTTTCTTTTCTAATCATGCTATAAAAATAATTTATGTTTTGGATAATTAAATTAAATATAAGTGATCGTTTAATTGAGTTACCTCTTAATGAGGTAACTCATTTTGGTTTATACAAAACATATATATTTATTTTCTTTCACACCAATGTTATGATTCTATAAATATTTCATTGAATTTTGGATATTATTTGGGTGGGGTTTGGATGATCCAAAGGTATTCATATGTGTAGATATGGGGAAGGGGTCGGTTCCATTTTATGGTGAAGGAGGAGTGTTATTCTTAAAATATTTAGCAAGAGGGAATTCAACCCAAATGTTTTCCATGTCATGTAGATACAATAATGAAACCAATTCTATAAAACTGAGTATAGGCTCTAAATATTTCCATAAAATAGGTTTTTTACATGTTTCTTGGTCATTTAGGATCATAAGTTTATGGTTTAGTCCATTGTTATGCTTAATTTTACCTTTATCACTTTAATTAATTTTAATTACTTTCATTAATATTTTTCTCAAAAATAATATTGAACTAATTTTATATTATAAATTTTTATTTATTATAATTTGGAATACATTTTACCAAATTCCAATTCCATTAGTGGCATAAATTAGTTTAAATTTAATCACATAGATAGGACGATAAAGCGGGGTTTTAAAGTAAAAATGTTCAAAAGTTTACTAATTTTTATATCAAATTTAATAGTGAAATTGATTCCATTAACACACATTAGGTAAATTTATATATAATTTAAATAAATATACTTTATCAAAAAAACTAAAATATTATCTATATATATAAATAAATTAGACAAAATAGAAGATTTCAATTAAAATTTAATATATTTCATTATTCATCAAAAAATGAAACTTCATAGAAAAATTACAAAATTTCAACTTAAGATAATTTCGATGCTATTATTTCAATAATTAATTTTATCATGACATATAAAGTTTATTAAAGTGTCAAAATTTATTTTTAAAATATGTGCTCAATTAAAATGCGGAAAAATTCCTTTTTTTCGAAAAATAAAATTAATAAGTGTAAAATTGGATCAATTATTATATTATTATTAAAAAATATATTGTATGAGAATAAAAAAATTATTTAATATATAATATATATATTTCATTATTATAACTAACTAATTTTAATTAATTTAATTTATTAATATAAAACCCTTTTGTGAGCAAAAAAATAATTCCTTTATATTTATTGTTTTTTATATTAGTTTATAATTAATTCGAACCTATGAATTAATTTCATATTTTTAAAAAGGATATATTGTAATATGCTAGTTAAAAATATTCATAACCTTTAATTTAATGGAAATGTTATATCTTATTATATATAAAAACTATTTTCTTAACAATATAATTGTATTCTGTAAAAATCGATCTTGTGTGTAACTGAAGTCATTAAAGAAATTATTTGTTGCATGTGATGTATGAAAACACAATATTGTGTGAATTTCACTCTATATAATATATTAAATGAAATTTAAATACTAAATATACCACAGTGTCTTTGTATTTTATATACTTATATATTTTTAGTGTTGTGTGTCATACACACTATTGAATAAAAGTTAATATTTTAGAATTTTTAGTGTATTAAATTATTCCCACATTATATAAATTATATCATAGAAATTTAAAATCAATATATTTAACCAATAGTTTTATATTTTAATATTAAATTGTTTAAAAAACCCACATCATATATAAGTTTCGAAAGTATCATGTTAATAAGAGTGAATGATAAGTACAAAGGACACATGGAATAACTTATAATAGGTTTCTATATATAAGAGAATTAGTGGAAGTGGAAATATAGACTTAGAGGAAATGAGTATATTTTTATAAAGAGTTATTGATTTTATTAATCATAGAGAATTTAATGATCAATGGAATGTTGATGGAATCAAAACCATAAATATATAATGATTTAAAGGACCATCGGTTTAAAAATGAAGGTATTAGGATAAAATTTTTGATTTATGAATTGTTTGATAATATTGGTGAATTTTTTATTGACCAATAATATAAGTAAATTTAACTACGCGATAAGTTTCTATTTCATAAGAACAATTTTCTCTATTGGTTTTAATTCTATAAAATTATAATTCAACCCTTACTCCATAAAATAAATATAAAAAATGAAGTTTTCTTATCTATGAATCGCTAAATTTTAATTTCATCAGATCCTATGATCCTTAAAACAATTATTTACATTTTTTCACTAACTATTTTCCCAAACTAATATGGTTATTACATTAAACTCTAATACTCAAATTTTCTAATATTTTTTAATTGTTAATATTTATTCATCAAATTTTTATCTAAAAATAATTATATATTATTTAGGATGTCATGTATGATAGTTTTATGCATGAAACACTTATCATACTTTGGTCATGGGTTCAAGTCATACCTCTTTTCCAGATTTGGTGGGTTGTCACTCAATATAAAATTTGTCATTTATTTCTAAAATTATTTTAATATAATTTAAAGAAATTATGGAAATTGATTAAATTTAATCTTTTAATATACATTTATGTAATGTTTTCAATACACCCCTAATACATACATACATTATCCATTTATTTCATAATAGGTCATTCCATTGTTAAAATTTTATCCTTTAGAATAGTGAATTTTCTTGGAAAATGCACTGGTTTCCTACAATTGAGGCAACTAAGTATAAATAGATCCTTAGTATGTTATTTATTTCCTTCTATAATACTCTATAGTTTTCCTTGGAATATATTTATGTTATGTCTATATATCACACTCAACAATAATTTCCCCATTTCATTTAGAGACATTCTTAGGTGTCTCCTACAAAATTTATTACATGATAGAAATCAATCCATTTTACTTCCACGGTCTCCATAACTTAAGATATTAGAAAATTCATCCATATCTTCTATGGAGATTATGGGAGATAGTTAAAGTATATATTGTTAATCAAATTTTATGGAAATTTATTAGGAATAAATATCATATTTTTCACTTTAATCAATATCAATGTTGGTTTCTCATTTTCACCACCATTTTTTTCAGGTTCAATGTTAACCAGACTTGTTTGGGTTCCAATCCTTAACTAAAACAAGAAAGAACAGTTTCAGTAATAATAGTTCTATAGAGAAAAGTTTATAATTGTTTATAGGATATAAAAATTGTTACACGTTATTTTCAATCTAACGTGCCTTTAGTTTAACATAGGTTATATATTTTCATTATATATTCAAATAATTCCCCGTGATTTGTAAAAAAAATGTAAATTATCCTTAGAATATCCCTTTAAGTATCAAACTAGGTGGGCAGTAATGGTCAATTTTGTGTACCAGGTTAAGCTTGAGTCATTCATAACACACCTTTTCTGTGTTATTACCCCTATATACATTTGTAAAGGTTTTGTACGTAGTAGAAGCATGGTTGGGATGTAACCCATATTTTATTTTTACCATGATCATAGATTATTCTACGATCAATACGATAATGAAATCCAGTATCCACAGAATAAAATCAATGATTTAGATAAATAAAGAAGAGTCTCGAAACCTTTAGAGAGGATCTTAACATCACGTTTATAATTAATTTTATAATGAAAATAATACTTATATCTTTTGTATTTTCTTCATTGATGATGTTGATCCTTTGAAATAACCCTTTCAAATTATCTTGTTGCACTTTAAATGATCCAAACAAGAATCCCTCTAGTAAAGATACACACGTGCTCTGATGGCCTCTGGTTGACACCGCTCGTTCTCCGCGTGCTATCCTGGAAAAGCGAGTGTCCTGTGTCAGTTGTTCTCGATCACCTGTTCTTTATCCATGAAGAACGCCTCTTGTTCTTGAAAGGGGCAGGAAGATGATTCAAGGGAGAAATTTTTTATCTCAACAATTTTCAATTCACCAGGGGTGAGGTTTGGTACATGAAACAATAGACATATATGTCTATTTATTAACATGAGGCATCAGTTAAAATATTTAATTATGTAATAGTAATTAAATACATTCATAAACTTAGAGAAACCCCATGCTAATAATAATACCACATCATTATTTAGGATGCTCTAACTTACGCAAAACAGAATTATAAATAAAATTCTATGTCACAAAATAATAACAGCTTTATTTTAATTTGTGATAACTATTTAAATAATTATTTATCAACTTGAAAATAATTATTCTACTATTAGACCATCCTTTGTCTTCTTCAACTCCACTTCCATTTATTTAACACACGAATAAATAAATAAATAATTTATTCTCATAAATAAATATTTTCCTTACAAACTATTAAATAAATATTAATAAAATGTTCAATAAAATAAATAAATATATTTTGCCCCAAATCCCGTGAATAAATATTTATTTAATTTACAGTGAATAAATATTTATTTAATTTATTAAATAATTTTAACTTGAATAAAATCATTCCATTGAATTGAGAATAACAAATATTAATTAAATTCAAATAGAATTAAATCGATACCACCATAAATACATAGTGTGTGACCCTCTAGGATTCTATCTCATTGGCATTAGGTAGGCTTTCCTAAAGTCCAAAAGTATTGCTAGGCAATGGGTCAAGGAACCAAATAAAAAGAACTTAAAGTTGCAACAAATACATCCACATATGAACGCTCATAGTGTAATATAATATCTTTGTCTCAATATCTCATCAAGATAGTTTCATTATAGTGTAATCAACTTTTATGCTTGATATGTCGTTCTTTGTCTACCTGAAATTAACTTATCGTTACAGTATGGCCATGAAATTTTGTGCAATGGTTCTATTTCAATGAAAGGGTCGTGATATCAACTTCCATTAATATAAGGGACACATCCTCCCTTGACTTATCCATTAATAACATGGCACTCGTGAAGCACCCAACGTACCCTACTTCCCTCTAACTATCCGTGTGACAGTTTTTGTTAGTAAATCAAAGTGTGTGAGTCATGACACATGTTAATGATAATATTAATGTATAAGGATAATTACACACACTCACAAATAGAAATATCCAATAATACCAAAACATGTAGAATTCCTAATGGAGGGTTTGTTCTCAAAATCTATTGTCTTGAAGACTAAAAATTACGAACTTCATTACAGGAAGTCTCATCATATTACGAGTACGTAAACATGATGGTCTAAATGCGATGTTTCCCATCATAGTATTTCATCCAACCATATAACTAAAATTATGAATATTGTTATAGCTTTTCAAGTTTCTCATCATAGCATGGAACTTCCACGACCTTATCAATGCAACAAATACTCTAGGACATTATTACATCATAGTCATTTAGAACAATAAGAAATATCTAATAAGATGTTTAATATTTAAATAAATTAAATTTATATGTAATAAAAGTACAAACAGTTGGTTCCAGGACACCAACTATTATAAACTCCCACTTGGACTAGAGCCAACTACTTATGACTTTCAGTCTGCTAGACGTCTCATGGTGATCATTTTTCTAATGAGTCAAGGCTTTAGTCAAGGTGTCTACCAAATTGTCTTTCATGTAAATACTACGCACTGTAACTTCACCTCTATGATAAAAATCTCTCAAGATATTATGCTTCCAAATTATGTGCTTCTTCCGCTGATGTGATCATGGCTCTTTTGTGATAGCCACTGCTATAGTATTATCACAGTACAGTTTGATGGGATCTTTTCTGCTAGGTATCATATCTAGCTCCAAGACAAATATTTGCATCCAAAATGCTTCTTCAGCTACCTTAGAAGCTATGATATACTCATACTCTATTTTAGAATCTATAACCACACTCAACTTTGAGCTCTTTCAGCTCACTGCACCTCCATTCAAAGTGAAAATGTATCTTGTTTGCAACTTCATGTCATCTTCATCTGTTTTGAAACTAACATTTTCATATCGAATGATGACTAGTTAATCATATCCTTTATAAACTAGTAATATCCTTAGTATTCCTTAGATAATTTAAGATAGTATTGTATGCTATCCAATGGTGGTCACCCGAGTTATCTTGATATCTACCTATTGCACTCAATGGGTAGTCGACATCCAGCCTAGTACATAGCATGGCATACACGACAGACCCAATCACTGATGTGTATAGAGTCCTTTCCATTATATTTCTTTCTTCAGGTGTCCAAGTACACACTTTCATGGAAAGATGAATGCCATGTGCTGTTGGTAACAATCCCTACTTGGATTTTTCTATACTGAATCTCTTCAGTATCTTATCAATATATGTACTTTGACTTAGGACCAAAAATCTCTGGGATCTATCACAATGGATCTTGATCCCAAGAATATATGTTTCCTAAACCATGTATTTAATGAAGAATCATTGAGTCAACCATGCCTTAACAGACTGTAATACTAGTATCTCATTTCCAATAAGTAATTTGTCATCAACATATACTATTAGTAAAACGACTGCACTCCCACTAAACCATTTATAGACATAGGGCTTACATTCGATCTTGATAACACAATATTTTTTATGGATTCATCAAAATGAATTTTCCATGAAATGGATGCTTTCTATAATCCATAAATGATTTTTATTAACTTGCATACCTTATTGTCATCCTTTGGTGTCATAAACCCTTTAGGTTGTGTCATGTAGACATCCTCCTAAAGGTTCCCATTAATGAAGGATATTCTGAAATCCATTTTTCAAATCACATTGTCATGGTAATAGATAATGGATAATAAAATTCTGATGTATTTCAGAATTGCAATTGGTTAAAAGGTTTATTCGTAGTCAATTTCATGATGTTGTTTGAACCTTTTTACAACCAATCGTGCCTTATAGCTGCTAACTTCTCCTTCGATGTCCAGTTTCTTTGTGAATACCCATTTGAAATCAATAGGATTTACATCAACTAGAGGATCTACCAAAATCTAAACTTGGTTTTGGTAAAAGTAATCCATTTTAGAATTCAGGGATTCTTTCCACATGAAAACATCAATGCCACTTACTACTTCCTTGTATGTTAGAGGATCATTATTATCAACTAATAATGAGTCACCATCCTTGGTAACAAGGAAACTCTAACATTCTGGTTCTCTAACCACTCTTGTACTTATACATAGCTATTGTGTCTTTGGAATAGTTCTTTCATCCATAGGGCTTTATGGAATCTGTTCATGTACCAACTCCTATGTACCTTGAGCCTCAACTTCATCAAAGACTATCTCGCTCCCACTATCTATTTTTGAGATGTTCTCTATCTCAATGAATATGTAGTGTATTTACAATATAACATTTTTTGACTGAGGGGATTAATAGGAAATATCCCCTTGTTTCCCTAGGGTATCCTATAAAGGTACATTTTGTGCCTCGGGGTGCCAGTTTGTTACCTGAATAGGCCTTAACAAATGCATCACTTCCACACCCATGTAAATTAAATAATGTGGATTTATTTCCACTCCAGAACTCATATGGAATACTATTTATTGATTTAGTTGGTACTTGGTTTTGTATTTGTGCCACTGTCTGTAATTTATATCCCCAAAATCATAATGGAAGACTCGCATGACTTATCATTGATCTCACCATGTCCAATAGGGTGTAGTTCCTTCTTTCGCTCACACCATTCCACTGGGGTGTGTATGGAGGAGTGAGTTGGGATAAGATCCAAAACTCATGTAAGTAATCAATTAATTATTGATTAAGATATTCTCCACCTTAGTCTGAATGGAGTTTCATAATATTCTTACCAAGCTGGTTATCAACATCATTCTTGTATTCTTTGAACTTATCAAAAGAATCTTAATTATACCTCATTAAGTAGATATATCCATATCTACTAAATGTTTTAGTAAAAGTTATGATATATGAGTACCCTCCCATTTCTTTAATTGGAAATGGTACACACAAATCAGTATGAACCAATTCAAGAAGTTATTTAGCCCTTTCACTTTTCCCACTAAATGGGGATTTGGTCATTTTTCCTAGTAAACATGCATGACATAGACCAAGTTTTTTAGTTCAAAAGAATATAAATATCCATCTTGATGTAACATTTTCAATCGTTTCTCATTTACATGACTTAGCCGGTGATGCCAATGTTGGGTGTGGTATGAGTCATGTGAAGTATCTTTGTTATCGGTTTCCATTACTTGGTTTGTGTAATCCAACACATAAAGAGGATTGTATAAATTTTCCCTACCAAAACAAATGATATATTTTTAAAATAATAAAAATTCATTTCCAAACATGAAAACAAATCCATATGTATCTAATATGGATACAGAAATAATGTTTTTTGTAACAGACCGCACAAAATAACAACCCTTTAACACCAATATCATCTTAGTTGGAAACATGATGTGGTAGTCCCTGACAGCTACAGTAGCAAGTCTAGCTCTATTGGCTTCTTATAGATATACCTATGCTTGGTAAATCATATTCATTCTACCAGGTTCATGTATTTGGATACATAGGTGATCACTAAAATCTATATCTAGTACCCAATTTTTAGAAATAGATAGATTTCATTCGATAACAAATGCACCTAAAGCTTCCCCTTGATTCTTAGGTTACGTGCAGTTCTTCTTCCAGTGTCCCTTCTTTCCAAATGTGAAACAAACAACCTCATGTTCCCTTGCCTCTCCTTTGATATTCCGTTTCTTGGAAGGTCGTGAAGAAACATTGGGCCTAAACCTTTTCTCCTTCCCTTTCCTCTTATTCTCCATAAGAACAGAATACATTTTGCACTTCATATCATTTTCCACTTGACGAATAGGGATAAGAAGATCAAATAGAGTCTTCTCAATGTTTCTCATATTGAAATTGACAAAAAAGTTTGAGTATATCTAAGGGAGTGATGCGAGAATGAGATTGGTTCCCAGTTCTTTGGGAGTTTAAACCCAAGAATCGCCAGCCACTCAATATAGCAAATGAGCTTGACTATATGAGGCCCAGTTGAGGCTCCTTCTCCAAGAATACTTTGTAAGAGAGACTTAGAGATCTCAAACCTTTTTCATCTTTCTCTCTCTTGGTAAAGACCATAGGGGTGCTTGAGTAGGCTATAAGCATCCATGTTTTCATGAGACTTCACGAGATCACTAGACATTTATGATAGCATCGAACATTGAATGTTGACCGCATTGTTCATATGTTTCTCATAGACCATGAAATCTTCATCACCCGCCTCTTTGGAAGGTGGATCAGGTAATGATGGCTCTGGAACAAAAGACTTTGGTTCATGGTGTAGGATAACCCGAATGCATATAAACCATTCTTGGAAGTTACTACCATGGAGGATGTTGTCTTTATCTAGAGTTGATCGGAGGGATAGTGTGGTTGATGAGCTTGTCATTTTTATTCTACAATTAAAAGAACATATCATTAGTACTTTATTGATTACAGTTTATATAAAATAATAATTGTTTATTCAGTCTCCCACTATTTTATCAAGTCCCAACATCCCTCATCATTGAACTCGTAATGTCTAGATTCCATGACATTCTAGTGAAAAGAATCAATATTCCCCTTCGCATAACCCCAACAAGGGTTAGTCAAGATATTAGACAGTATTTAGGTAGGTAGGTTTTTGACAACTATGGGCTTGCAGCTCCTTGATCTGTTGAGTGGAATCCCCAGTCCTCAAATCATGACTTTGGATTTCTTCAACACTTGCCTCCAATATTACACCAAGTCTAGCAAGGGCTACTCATCTTGATGTAACCTGAAACCTTTCATAAGTTCTTCCTGTATAAAAGTAAGAGTCCCAACAAGGACTGTTCAAACACATAGTTTTATTGTGTTTTCCCTTAATAAAGTAATGGAAGGATTGGTCTGACTTAATATTTTATTTGAGGTATTTTTATCTCTTATGCGTGAATTTCTTATTATCATTATTACATGGTTATTAATATTATGTGGATCATACTTAAGTGATTAACCCTTTCTTGATAATATTTATGCATAAGTCTTGTTTATTTTAGTTATATCTTTCATCCTTGTTTAATTAATTAATTATATTATCGTAACAACACATATGTAAGGATAAACCATGAAACTGAAAGAAATAAAATAAAGATAATTATCATGAGATTTTATAATGGTTATTTTATAAAGAGGTTGTTAAAATAACCCTATCCTAGGGGAGAAACATCTTGAAACTTTTGGGTTTGGGTTTACAACTTTGCACTTATCCAAATCTGTATCACCAAGGATTGGTTTTGTCTTGGGTCTAACTTGAACCTCCTCCACTAGCTTGGGAGTTCCATACATTAAATATACCATTTTTTAACTCAATTATAGGTGAGTGTTAAAAAGGGGTTTTACATAAAAGAAATATTGGGCATGTAGGCCCTACATATTAATGACGAGAAGGCTCTAAGGCCAACAAATTTAATTTAACTAAATTAATTAAAAGATACCATCCACATACAAAGTCCTTAGTCTAGATCATGATCATCTATACATGCAATAATATTTATGCCTAAATAAAACTATCATTAAATTCTTCAATCGTTCTTATTTAAGATAAATCATGCTCAAATCAATTAATTATCATCTTTAATTAGTCAATCCTTTTATCTTAAACCCTTTTCTGAATTTCCTTTAGATTATCATCCATCATAATTTTATATAAATAAATTAATTTAAAATTATATTTGTATGTAACTTGTACCTTGGAGGCAATCTAGTGAATTTTTATTCATAACTACTCAATGAGAATAAATGAACATTATGCAGATGTTAAATTAAACACATATATATATATAACACCTATCCGGTGTTGTGCCATAGCTTTACACTTTCACGATGGTACACGTCTGAAGGTTTTTTATAATATAATAATAAATTTTAATAAATCTGCATAATTTGGATGAGTACATAGCATGTACTATTTTTCACCATCCATCTAATGTACACGCTCAGGGAAACAGAATGTGAGTGTACATTGGAAATATTCAGAGTACACGGCTTGTCTAGTAGTCCACACACCATGTAGTTCCTCATCACACAGTCTCTAGTCGGTCAAGCCATGTAAGGGGTACACGGTCCAACCCTAACCCAAAGGGACTAAACGTTGTGTCTAGTGGGCCATATGACATGTAATACAAAAACAATGTGATGTCTATTCCTATTCAACACACGAAGTCCTTAAGACTTAGACAAACTCCAATGGCACAACATGGTTTGGAGGAACAGACCCGGTGCATTGATCCTTGGCTATACGACATGTACTGCCAAATACATGTCATGTGTTCTTGTTTTGTACGGTTAGGAACCATTGGCACCTTCAGATGATATCCTCTATTTTATTTTAATCAAAATTAAAAGAAAATATTGTTTCTGTAAGGTGAACAAGAAACGAAAGAGGAGGAACAGACCTCAAGATTCAGATTTTTAAAATGATTAACTTGAATTGAAACAACTAAATTATTAAGTGCGTAAATAATCAAAAAAATATTTTGATAATAATAAACTATGATGTAACCAATCTGATACAACTTGAAAGTTCTGGCCATAGTGGAAGTGTGGTTGGGACAGAACCCAGCTTTTATTTTTACCATGATCAATGAATATTCTGGGATCAATAGGATGATGAACTCCAGTCTCCACAGAATATAATCAAATATTTAGTTAAATAAGGAAGAGGCCTAAAACCTTTAGAGAGGATCTTGCACATCATGTTTATACATAATTTAATTAATTTCATAAAGAATGTAATACCTGGATATTTGGTATTTTTTTGTTGATGATGATGATCGTCTAGAATGACCCTTTTGGATTATTTGGTTGTATTTTCAAGGATCCAAACTAGAATCCCTCTAGCGGTGATCTACACGTGCTTCGATGGCCTCCGATCGACACCGCATGTTCTTCGGGTACTAACTCGAAAAAGTGAGTGTCTTGTGTTGGTCATTCTTGATCACTTGTTATTAGGCTTTGAAGAAATTCTTTAATTATTGAGATGGGAGGGAAGAGGATTTGAGAGAGAAATTTATTAGCTCAACAATTCTCAATTCATCAAGTATGCGGTTTGGAACATGGAACAATAGACGTATGTGTCTATTTATTAACATGAGGGTTTAGTTGCAATATTTAATTGTGTAACAAAAAATAAATACATTTATGACCTTAAAGAAACTCCATGATATTAATAATAAAACCACATCATTATTTATGGTTTTACAACTTGTGAAAAATGGAATTATAAATAAAAAATCGTGTCACAAAATAATAGCATCAGTATTTTAATTTGTGATAACTAGTTAAATAATTATTTTTCATCTTGCAGATAATTATTTTACTATCTTACTGGCCTTGGTCCTCTCAAACTTGACTTCCATTTATTGAACACCCTAATAAATAAATAAATAATTTATTCACTTAAATAAATATTTTATTTAAAAAATAATAAATAAATATTTATTAAATGTTCAATAAAATAAATAATTATATTTTACCCACAATGCGGTGAATAAATATTTATTTAATTTATGAAATAATTTTATCTTGAATAAAATTATTACATTGTCTTGTGAATAATATTTATTAATTAAATTCAAATATAATTTAACCAAGACCACTAGAAACACTTAGTGTGTGACCCTCTATGATTCTTTCTCGTTGGCATTAGGTAGGCTTTCCTAAGGTCCAAGAGATCTATCTAGAAATGTCTCAAGGAACCCAAGAGAAATAACTTAAAGTCAGAACAACGAAATCCACAAACAAATGCTCACTATGTAATATAATCTCTTTGTTGCAATATCTCATCAAGATGGTTTCATGATAGTGTCCTCAACTTTTATGATTGATACGACGTTCTTTGACTACCTAAAATAAACTCATCATTACACCATGGACATGGAATTTTTCAGGATGGTTCTATTTCAATAAAAGGTATGAGATATCAACATTAATAGATTGAATGGACAAATCCTTCATCAACTTATCCATTAATAACATGCCACTCATGATGCACCAAACGTACACTACTTCCCGTGAACTGTCTGCATTACAGTTTTTGTCATTAAATCAAAGTATGAGAGTCATGACACGTATTAATTATATTATTAATATATAAGGATCACTACACATCCTTGCAGATAGAAATATATGATTACACCAAAATATAAAAAATTCCTACTAGCGGGTATGTTCTCATAATCTCCAGTATTGGAGATTACTAAGTGTGAACATCATGAGAGGAAGCCTCATCTACTTATGAGTACTTACACCTAATGGTCTACATGATATGTGTCCCATCATAGTATTTCATCCAACCATATAACTAAATTTAAGAATATTGTTATAGCATTTAAAATTTCTCATCATAGCAGGGAACTTCCATGACCTTATCAATGAAACAAATACTATATGACATTATTACATCATAGTCATGCAAAGCAATAAACAATATGTTATAAGATGTTAAATATTTAAATATACTAAATTTCCATGTTATCAAAGTACAAATAGTTGGTTCTAGGACACCAACTCTTACATTTGTGCCAGAACGACATCCCCTTAGAATGTAGACATGTATTTCTTCCTCGGTAGACCCACATAATCTCTATTTTACTAGTATTCTAGAATTTGTTTTCTATATTTATCCTCAATTTCTACGTTATGGTTATGTTCTCTAATATATTTTTTCCCTTAAATATATTTCCCAATGATTCTAAGAAACTTCCTATGATACCAACTATAATACCTCAACCCCAGTAGCTCGGATTCAGTGCCTTACATAATTACATTTTCATAATTATAAGGAATATAATGTCGAAGGATCAAATGTTTTTCAGTTTTAGAATACTAGATTTATAGTGACCCTAGCCTTTTCACATAACATTACATGATTTTAAGTGTAATTATACATCATATTACAATCCAAGGGTCATTAAGTCTACTGTCTTGGATGAATAGGTCCATAAAACTAAAAACAGGGGAAAAAGATTCTTAATTTATTCTTCATATTGGGATCATAAATTCCATTTTTCTCATACATGTGTGTAGGATAACTTGTGGAAAACATGAAAAAAAGGGTGAGCTAAAAATCACAGTAAGGGAATAAGAATAAGAATAAATCCTTAGGACATGGGTTATAAGACATGACATAAAGATATAAAAAGGCATATAACACAAGGAATCAGAACATATAAACATGGGATCATATAAACATGGAATTATAGAAATGTGTAAGAAACATAAAACATGAATTTATTATGATTCAAGGGTATCCTCCAAGCCCATTTCATATAGCATCACAAACCAAGGCTCAATGCCAAGACCGTTGCACATAGTATCACAAGCCAAGGATAACAGCCAAGACCGTTTCTCATAACATCTCATGAGACTCAACTTCATCCAATGAATCGGTGTTTTGTATGGGTGCACCCATCTTAACTTTACATGAATATGTTTTCCACATAATTATTCATACATAATAAATCATATATAAACATAAGGGTTACCCATGGAAGGGATTGGGTACCATTATCATGACATAAAGAATAACAAATGGGTGTATCATAAAAGGTTCCATAAAAGAATGGAACAAAAATATAGATGGAAATTAATAAGGGAAAATAGGCATGTCTCATGGGAATTGATTTCAGTTAGACTTAACAACATGTAAGAAATTTATTTAAGAAATATTAGCATTAAAATATTTTTGATAGGTTTTAAGGAAAATACTATAGATCCTTTAAAACAGAAAAGGGAAAATGCTATATATAAATCTAGAAGTGAGCCTATAATTTTTTCATAATAAAAATGAATAATTTTATAAATATAATGGTGGATTAAAATAGAAGATAGAGTGAACTTGAAATCGGGTAAAAATTTCGGAAGTTCTCTCAAAACATGTTCGTTTATAGTGAAGTATTGAGGAGGGAATCACCTAAAAACATGTATATCAATGAAAGATATTGACAAAGGGAACATGATACATAAGTTTGGAACACTAAAATATGATTTTTAATTTGAACATTATAAGAATAGATAAGCTCATTTAGGTAAAAACATATAAAGAAACCCAAAGGAATAAAGGAGGTTCAGGTTGAATCCCCTATGGAATATCGGCATGGTAATGTGTGTACTTAAGAGGTATTAATGAAATAGAAGGGGGTTTAAAATCATTTAAACATAATTAGGATAGTATGGAGAGGTTAAAAATAAATCCCCATCACTAATAATTACACCTAAAAGGGTGAAACCTAGAGGGCAGTCTTGAATAAAAGTGAAATATAGAGGATCCCTTACCTTAAGCCTGATGGTGTTCTCCACCAGTTTTTAATGAACTGAATAAAAAATTAGGTTCATTAATTAATATTCAAAGAAAATATATATTATACCCTTTTTAAGTTCATTCATGTATTTTTTAATGGGTTTAGTGGTTCAATTTCACTGTTCGGGTCTATTTATATTCTTTGTTTTTAAGATCAGTTTACTTATGTTCATGAAGGGATAATCATGTGAAATGAAAAATTTTGTCCAGAATTAATATTATATGTTGTTATTTAACATCCATAAAATTAAATGGTTATAAAATTAGTTTTTTTATTTAGATTTAATGTGAATCATAATATAAAACATTAATGTTAAACTCGTGAATTAATTTTAGCGATTTTTCTCACAAATAACATGTTTTATATTTTTATTTTACATCATGTCAGAAAAAAGGATTACAGAACATCACATAAGATAAAATAAATATTTAATAGTCAATTTCAACCATAAAAATGTTTTCATGACCATAATTGAGTTGGGTAATAGAAATTGACATCCCATCATCCTTGAATGTGCTAAATTAACACATCTCAAACAGAGTTTTCATTTCCTCAAATAAAATATGGGGAAAAGAGTGATGATAATTAATTATCCCATTAGTATAAAAAAAGTTACAATACATGTATGTTACTGTATTTTTTACACCATTTGGATGAGTATAGCTTAGGAAAGAAATGATCTCAAAGGAAATTAAAAAAGGGAGAAAAGAAAAGATAAATATTACCTCTTGAATCGACCTTCCTTGAGAGCATCTTAAGGGGAGAGGATTTGGTATTATAAAGATAATAAAGGATTTATGACGTGGGGATGGAGCTTAGGGAGATATTTTTGAATAATTTAAGTAAGTAACAAGTCTTGATAAAAGTTAATAGAAGATGTAAGGAGGGGTGGAATTTATAGTGGAGGATAAGAGGGTTTTCAAAATATTTAATTTATTTGTTTACTAATTTCCCTCATGCCTGGAAATAGTGATGATTCCAAGAAAAAAATATTAATATGAGAATTTTAGTTATAACCAATTAGGATTACATCATAATATCATCATCAATGACTCAATAAATCCATTATTTACCATTCATCACAAATTATCATATTTTACTATTCATCAAAAATTCATGTATTTTAGAAAAATCACTAAAATTCACCCAAACCATTTTTCAAAATGTATAATAAAAAAATGAAATCCATTTTTAAAAAATAATTTTCTTAATATGATTAAGTTATTTTTTAATTAACGCCACAATTTACTTGAAAACTAACAATTTTAAAACATTTATTTTCTTATTCCAAGTTATATGTATATTGTACTTCCACTTGAATATTATTTATTTAAAATCATTGGTAAGGTTACTCTTAATTAATTAATATCACTATTAATTAGGATAACATTACAATTCAGAAGGGTATGTTACTATTCACAAAAAATTAAGTTGGTCATATTAGACTCCAAATAACTTATTAATCGCAACCTTGTATGTTGAATTTCTGAAATCCAAAACAAATAAGTGTCAAAATTATGGTCAAATTTCACATAGTACTTAGTGTTTCATTGTATTGTGATTTTATATGACAAATTTATAAGATGGAAATTTCCATTGAAAACTTTGGGTCTTTACATTATCACCCCCTTATGAAATTTCATCCTCAAAATTTGGTTTTACATTATAAGTCATATGTAGGTGTTGGTACTTTTCCTTCATTGCCTCCTCCAATTCCCATGTTGCTTCTTTGTACTTATGGTTCTTCCACATTACTTTGACCAGGTGAGTAGTCTAGTTACATAGAACTTTATCCCTATGATCCAAGATCTTCCATGACTTCTCCTCATAAAAAATATCATTCTACAACTATATCACCTTTAAAGAGAGTACATGTGAAGGGTCTGGTATGTACTTCCATAAGAGAGAAACATGAATGACATCATGTACTTTGGACCTGGTAGGTGGAAGTGCCTATCGATATGCCACAACCCCGACATGATCAAGAATATTGAAGGGTACAATGTACCTAGGAATTAACTTTCCTTTCTTAACAAACTGCATGACCTTATTCCATGGTGATATGTGTACAAATACCATGTCTCCAACATTGAACTCATGGTCTCATTGAAGATTCTCTGTATAAATATTTGGTCAAATTTAGGATGCCTTGATGTATTGTTGAGTGGTTTTCACCTTCTCCACCATTTCAGGTCCCAGTAGCTTACTCTCACCAACTTCATCCCAACACTCTCGTGTTCTACACCTTTTCATATATAGGTCTTCATATAGTGTCATTCAGATTATTGAGTGGAAACTGTTGTTTTATGAGAATTAATACAGTGGAATATGTTGGTCCTAACCTCCTTTGAAATCCATAAAACATGATCTCAACATGTATTTCAGTATCTGAATAGTTCGCTCTAATTTTTCATCAGTTTGAGGATGATTTTTCGTACTGAAGATCAGTTCAGTGCTCAGAGCATGTTGGATAATTTTCCAGAACTTCGAGGTAAATCTTGGATCATTATTGGATGTCCAGTGAAAAAGTCTATTATAATGTTCTCCCACTTCCATGTCGCTATGGGTAGTGGTTTTCTCATCCCCTTATACTTATGTCTTTCAGACTTCACTTGTTGAAAAACCAGGCACATTGATGTCTACTCAGCAATCCCCTTCTTCATATTGTCCCACCAAAAGTTCACTCAAAGATCTTGATACATCTTTGTGCTCCCTTATTGAAAATATATGTTCGAGATATGTGTTTCATTAAAAATATCCTTTTTTATCTCTATATCGGATATTACACATAATCATGACCCGAGTCTTATAAATCATTTCTCATCAATCATGAACTCATATGATTTCCCATTTTTAATAGATTCCCCCCTTTTTTGAATTTCCACATCTTTAATTTGATCATCCATTATTTTCTCCATAAAGTATGGTTGAGAAATAATTTGAGAAAGGATTTATGATTTTCCTCCCTTAACGATTCCCCTTTCCATCCCCTGTAAATCTAAGAATAATGGATCCATTTCTATTCTCATCATTGATAAAGATGCTGGATCTTTTCTACATAGAGCATCTACAACTTTGTTTGCCTTACCGGGATGGTAGTGGATTGAGCATTCATAACCCTTGATGAGATATATCCATAATTTTTAGTGCATATTAATCTCTTTCTGTGTGAATATATATTTGAGACTCTTGTGATCAGTATATATTTCACACATCTCCCCATAGAGATAATGCCACATGATTTTTAACCCAATGATCACTACAAACAACTCTAGATAATGTGTAGGATAGTTTTTATCAAGTATTTTTAGTTTCCTTGATGCATAGGTTGTCACTTAATCATTTTTCATCAGCACACTACCTAATCCCTTCTTTGAAGTATCATTGTACACCATAAATATTTCTCCACTTGTAAGGAGTTTGAGTACTAGTGTAGTGATAATCCTCTTTTTAAATCCTTAAAATAGACTTCACATTCCTGAATCCAGACAAAATTTACTCCCTTCTATGTCTCCTTGATCATTGGTTTTGAAAATTGAGAAATGTTCTTCATAAATCGTCGATAATACCCGACTAGACCCAAAATGTTGCGGATCTCTATTACAGATGTTGTCTTGGGTCACTCTTAAATCGCCTTCATCTTATAAGGTATTATAGATATCCCTTCTATGGTGACAACATGACCCAATAATGATACTTCCTCTATCCAGAAATCCCATTTACTATACTTTGCATGCATATTTTCCCTTCGCAAAGTCTTTAACACAGTATTCAAATGCATCTCATGTTTTTCCTTTCTCTTGGAGTATATCATAATATCGTAAATAAGGACTACAAAAAAATTTCAAGGTAATCTATAAAGACTATATTCATTAAACCCTTAAAAATTTCTAGAGCATTAGTGAGTCTAAAGGGCATCAATATGATGTTTTAGTGTTCATGCCTCATTCGAAATGAAGTCTTCGGAATATCTTCCTTCCTCGCCTTTAATTGGTGATATCTCAATCAAAGGTTCACCTTAAAGGAATAACTGGCCCCACGAAGCTAATCGAACAAGTCATCTATCTGAGGTAGGGGATACTTTTTCTTTATTATGATTTTATTGATCTCATGATAATCAACACAGAGGTGTATTGATCCATATTTCATTCTAATGAAGAGGACTTGTACACCCTATGGGGAAGCACAGAAACATATAAAACCCTCATCGAGATTCTCCTGTAACTCATTCTTCAATTATTATAGCTATATTGTGGTCATTATATAAGGTTTCTTTGATGTTGTTAAATATCCACGAATATGTTCAATTGAGAACTCAACCTCTTGATTCGGAGGGAGGCCATGAAACTCTTTAGGGAATAAATCAATGTAATCCATCACAATGGGAATGTCCTCAAGAATGATTCTCTCCTTTGTCTCAACTATTTGAGCTAGAAATTATTTCCCATAAGGAATTAATATTCACACTTGAGACAATAGTTCTTAAGTAGATTCATCTTCCTATGTACACTTGTAATGAATTAGAGGATGCTTTGGGATATGAAGAGTGATATTCCTTTCCTGAAAGTTGATGTTGTTATTTTATAAAGATATCCAATCCATACAGAAGATAACATCAAAATCCACTAATGTAATTTTGATAAGATTTTACAGGAGGTTCAGTCCACTAACAATTACCAGGGAGGTGTTATAAAACATCGATAAAATAATTTTCACATTTTTTGTTCTCAAAGATAACTTGTCCTCCAAATTTTGAGGTGGTTCTTGAATAGTTTTACTAAACTTGCTAGATATGAAACAATTCATAGAAAAATAATCAAATAGTATGTTCTCTATTCATGATTGAATAACTGGAGTACTTGTTATCACATCATTGTCTGGCTCCACCTTGGATTTACTGATAGAATATGATCTTCCTTATTTCCTTGGAGATTGATGTTGATTTCCTTTAACAACCCTTGGATTTAGGAAATTGTTTTCATAATTATCATGATCCTTAAAGTCGTAACACTACACTATAGGTAGAGTGTTGATACGAACCTTTCTTTCTTCTCCCACATTAGCAGGATTCTTCATATTACTTCAGAATTTCTTGTCCAGATGTCTCATTCTTCTACATTTGAATCAATTCTTAGTTCCCTTTATAGAGCTCCAAATATTCTTCTTCCCATAAATTTTACTAGTGGGGTATTATAGATTCTTTCCATCATGGAATTTTTTATTGAACCAACCATGTTGTTCTTCACTTTCTACTTCTTGTCACTAGTCCCATGAGACCAATGAGAGTCTCCAAACTCTATTTCCACATTGAGGGCACAACAGACAATCTCCACCTAACTTTTGAAGTCTCGAATCACCAATTATTTCTTTAGACTTGTCTTTAATCCGCTAAATAAGTAATCGACCTTGATTTTAGTGTTCATGACAAATCCATATATTTTCCTTGAAAACCTAGTGATGTTTGGTTAATATTCCCTAATGGAATCATTTTACTTCTGCTTGAGACTGAGGAACTCTATTTCCATCTTGAGATAGAGGGTTCAAGGAAAATATTTATTGAAAAACATCCTTTTTAATTCCTTCCAATCCATGGAATCAATTTCTTCTTGGGACCTTGTATTCTTGATCAGTGTCCACCATTGATCAGTTTCCCCATCAAGAAGATAGACTGTAAGTACAACTTTATCTTCTTCTAAGTACTAGAGGTTGGAGAATATCTTTTCAATGGAAATAATCCCCTATTCCCAAAGAGGATGATCAGAAGATCCACTAAACATAGGAGGCCTTTTCCACAGGAATGATTCTATGACAACTTTATCTTTCCTTGTAAGAGAAGGGAGTTACACATGATTCAGATTGTTATTCATAACTTGACCCAGCTGAGCAAGAACTGTCATGATGTTTTGAGAACCCATTCCCAATATATCAGGAATATAATTAAATAAATCTTCACATTTACTATCAAATAGGTTGTTGAAACATGTTCTTCTATTTCTTTCCATTAACTAAGAAATATATTTTGCAATTAGATGTCTTGAATACTTAGTTGTTGAACATAAAATGATGAACTTGTAAAAGATAAGCATATCCTAACTTGTGATTCCTTACGATTTAATCTAGGTTATCTTTGATCTATTTCTTAACTTATATTCTTATGGGATTATTTTTATTCCCTTAATAACGGTTTCTACAAAGCTCATTAATTTACCAAAGCATATCCCCCAAGACTGTCAAACCAAGAGTGCAGCAAGGCTCATTGTCGTGTACCAGAATACCCCAGGTCAGGCCCGTAAATCCAAGTCATAGTTTTCACTCCTAGGTACATTTATTCCAGAGTTACCTATACTTATATGTGTCTATACAAGGATGTATTTTATTGATAAACCGCTTCCTCCATACTTACTATAATTTTGGAATGTTTTCATACACTTAGTCACATTCTTAAGGTTCTCACTAAGGTGCACCATTCCTAATCTTAAAAAATAACTAGACAATCCTATGACACCAACTATAGAGACCCTAGCCTTTTCACATAACATTACATAATTTTAAGTATAATTACACATCATATTAAAATCCAAGGATTATTAAGTCTAGTGTCTTGGATAACTTGGTATAAAAAACTAAAAACATTGGGGGAAAAATTATTTATTTAATCTTTATATTAGGATCGTAAATTCCATCCTGCTTATACATCTTCATAGGATATCCTAGGGATAACATTGAAAAGGGGTGAGCTAAAAAACCCTATAAGGTAATATGAATGAGAATAAATCCTTAGCACATGGGTTAGAAGAAATGACATAAAGATATAAAAAATGCATGTTATATAAGGAATCAGATGATTTAAATATGAGATCATATAAAGATGGATAAAAATGTGGTAGAAACATAAAACATGAATTTAGTATGAGTCAAGGTTAACCTTCAAGACTCTTTCCCATAGTATCACAAGTCAAGACTCCCCACCAATATCATTTCACATAGTAGCACAAGCCAAGGCTAACTGCCAAGACCGTCACACATAACATATCATGAGACTCAAATTTACCCAATGCATTGGAGCACTATCTGGGCACACCAATATTAACATTTCAATATTCTTTTACCATATAATGTGTCATACAAAAAAATCATATATAAACATAAGGATTATCCATGGAAACGATTGGGTACCCAAATCATGAAATAAAGCATGACAAATGGGTGTATCATAAAAGTGTCAATGAAATAAGGGAACTAAAATATACCTTTAAATTCATGATGAAAAATAGTTATGTATCATGGGAAGTAATTTTATTTAAAAGTGATAAAATTTAAGAAAACTATTTAAGTAATTTTAGCATTAAAACATTTTTGAGATTTTTTAAGGAAAATACTACAGATCCTTTAAAATATAAAAGGAAACAATACTTTATAAAAAATAAGAAGTAAACCCAAAAGTTTTTCATAATAAAAAAGGACTGATTTTATGAAGGAAATGGCAGATTAAAATATAATATAGAGTTCACTTGAAATTGGGTAATAATTCAGGCATTTCCCTCACAACAGGTTTTCTTATTGAACAGGATTGAGGTTGGAATCACCTAAAAAGATGTATATCACAGAAAAAGAATGATGAATAGAACATGATACAAAAGTTTTGAAAATCCAGAAATAATTTATAAGATGAACATAAGAATAATATATAAACTTAGTTTGGTAGAAATAAAGATAAAGAAACCTAAAAGAACAAAGGAGGTTCAGGTTAAATCCCTTACGAAATATCCTCATGGTATCGTGTGTACTTAAGAGGGATTAATGAGAGAGAAAGGAATTTCTAATCATTTAAACATCATGAGGATAGTATGGGGGAGGTGCACAATAATAACCCATAACTAGGAATTACACATAAAAGGGAATAACATAAAGGACAATAATGAATAAAAGTGAAATAGAGAGGATCCTTTACCTTAAGTTTGATGGTGTCCTCCACTTTTTATTAATGAACTGAATAAAAAATTAGGTTCATT
This sequence comes from Viscum album, assembly GCA_963277665.1. NCBI lineage: Eukaryota > Viridiplantae > Streptophyta > Magnoliopsida > Santalales > Viscaceae > Viscum > Viscum album. The sequence goes on along the minus strand of OY728130.1, from coordinate 1,240,688,686 downwards.
AATTAATAATTCCCTAAATTATTTAGTATTCCTTTTTTAAGTTCATTCATGGCCTTTTTAATGGGTTAAGTCATTCAGTTTCATTTTTAGGGTTCGTTTGTTTTATTGGTTTTTATAATCGATTTACTGAAGTTTATGAATAGTGAATCATGTGAAATGAGAAGGTTTGTATAGAATTGATATTATTTGTTTTTATTGAACATCCATAAGATTATATGGTTATAAAATTAATTTGGGTATTTTTATTTAATGTGAATCAATATATAAAACATTAATGATAAACGCTTGAATCAATTCTAGTGATTTTGCTCACAATTATCCTGTTTTGTATTATTATTTTACATCATGTGAGAAAAAAGGATTCTCGAACATCACATAAGATAAAATAAATATTTAATAGTTCATTTCAACCATAAAAATGGTTTAATGACCATAATTGAATATAGTAATAGAAATTGATAACTCATCGTCCTTGAATATCTTAAATTAACATATCTCAAATGGTGTTTCCATTTCTTTAAAATAAAAGGTAATGAAAAGAGATATGATAATAGATTATCCCATTATCATAACAAAATTCTAGTACATATATGTTATAGGAGTTTTCATACCATTTTAATGAGTATAGGTAAGGAAACAAAATAGAACAAAGGAACATACAAATGAGAGAAAAGAAAAGAGGAATTTTAACTCTTGAATCAACCTTCCTTGAGATCCTATTAAGAGGAGAGGAATTGGTCTTTTGAATAGAACAAGTGTTGTCGGAAATAGGGAGGGAGATTTGGGAGAGATTTGTTAATAATTTAGTGAAGTCAAAATGCTTGAGAGGAGTAAAGAGAAGAGGTAAAAAGGTTGGTATTTATAGAGGAGGAGAGGAGAGTTTTTATAATATTTAATTCCTTAGTTTATTAATTTCCCTCAAGACTAGAAATAGTCATTATTACAAAAAAAAAGTAATATGTGCATGTGATTTTGAAATAATTAGGCTTATATCAACAGATCAACAACAATGACTCAATAAATCCATTATTTAGCATTTATCAAAATTTATCGTATTTTACTATTCATAAAAATTCAAATATTTTAGAAAAATACCTAAACTTCACCCTAAAAATTTATCAATGTGGAGAATTAAAAAATGATATAAATTTTTTAAACAAAGTTCTAAATTTGATTAATTTATTTTTTAATTAAAATAACAATTTACTTGAAAATAACAATTTAAAAAAAAATTATTTTATTATTCCTATATAGTGGTATATCATACTTCCACTTGAATATTATTTATATTATATCATATGTAAGGTTACTATTAATTAGGGTATTTCACTATTCATAAAGGTAACATTTCTATTCATAACGGTATGTTATTATTCACCAAAAATTAAGTTGGGCATATTAGACTTCGAATAACTTACTGATCGCAACCATGTATGTCAGGTTTTTGAAATTGAAAACATTGAAGTGTCAAAATTATGTTCAAATGTCACATAGTACTTAGTAGTTCATCATGTTGTGATTTTATATGAAATATTTATAAGAAGTAAATTTCAGTTGAAAACATTATGTCATTACAAGATTACATACCTGAAACATATTATACATTGGTAAATAGAAAATAAAACATAATACATAAAAAATATAATCCACCAAATCCTTGAAAACATATTCCATGATTTTTTCTTCATTCCCTCCGTAAAGGAAACAAAATAAGGGTGACATAAAATGCACAGAAAGGGTAAGTGAAAAAGAATCAATAATGAATCAATTAGGATAAATGAACATTAAATGGTAAATAACTGAGAATAGAATCCATTTAATCAATAAGATAATAATAAAACACATCTATGGATAATTTCAAAGAAAACATATCATGGATAAATATTAATAATAATAATAACATCTAGATTCTCAATGTTAGAAATGCTTAATTATAAGACGTCATGTCTGAGGCACATGAAAACCTACACCATCAAGACATTTAACAAGATGGTTTATTACTACAAGTAGAGACCTAATTAATTTTTCTAAAAAATTTGTTTCATATGAATCTATTGATTCGTTGGGTGGAAATATAATTTCCAATAACCTCCCATCACTTCTAGTCCAAATAATTCTTCAAATATAGAATAATTGATTTAATTAAAAAACAAAGAGCCTTATCAACAAAAATAATTATTGAGTAGATAATACAGATTTAACAATATTTACCCAATTAATAAAATAAAATTTATTGTAAATGTCTTATGTGAAAATTTAAAATTTAGGAAATAATTATGTCCATGGTAAATAATGTGTATATTTTGGAGAAATTTAACTTTAAATGGTCACCGGAAGGTTAATATTTCAAGGGGATAGGGAAAATGAATCAAGGAAGTCGATTTCAATATTGTACAATGATAGATCAATCAAAAATAATCCCAAAAAATATTAAGTATGGAATAAATACAAAATATCCCATTTTGAGTAAAATTAATGGTTTTTGTCATTGATTAATGGAAACACTATGAAAGGATCATTTAAAACATTATTTTTAAAAATATACTTTTAATTTTGAAATTCATTGTGAAAGGATATTTCATGGAAAACAACTTTTAAATAGAAACTTTTGTTAAAAACTAGTTTTTGAAACATCCAAATAAAACTTCATTGAAACCACGTCAAGTAATAACATACATTTCACAAAAGTTAAAAATAGTATTCTTTTTGCAAGGTAAAAAAGATAGAAAAGTACCTTATTTTGAATTTGAAAATAAGAATAATTTAATATACAATTTAAAAGACAAAAATGGTAAAGAATTACTAAATAAATTATTTTAAACGTTTAAAACATTTTTTAAAACCTTTTTAGAATATATTCTTTTATTAGAAAATAAGTTTCCCGATAAAAGAGTGAAATAAACTTGGGATTTTTTAAAAACATTTTCTAAAACATTTTGAGTACCAAAGAGTAAAAAAATGGTACTCTTAATTGAAAATTTTCATTAATAAAAATAATATAATATAATTAAATTAATTTTAACAACAACTATATAAATTCCTTTAATGGAATTCCTGGATAGAGTAATCTTGATTACAATGAGATTGTGAAATAAACCCTTAAAATGATCAGAACAATGAAGTGAAAATTAACCAACGAATTGATTATGTGTATATAAAATAAATTAAAATATAAAAATTTTAAATGTATAAATATATATTCAAAGTAGTTATACACATAATCATATGATATTAATGATAAGGAGGGTGTATTATAACCCATTGAAAAATAATTGAGTTATGAAATTTCTTTACCACTTCATAACATTATGTTCAAATCCCATTGGATGAAATAATTAAAATTGAAACTCAAATTACCATGAATAATGAATTATTAATGATACTAAATTTCAATGTGGAATTATATAAACCATATAAAATAATTTAGGTGTATAACATTAAAATATTCTTCAATGAAATGAAATTGAGATGAAATCCTATACATTATGTTTCATTTTGGGTGACCATATTTTAAACTCATGTATAATAGTTTTAATAATGTTATTAACTTAAATAATAACAATAATAATATTTATTATATAATATATTAACTAATTATAATATATTATATCACATTTTTTAATAATCATTCATTATTTTCACTATTTCAGGTGTTAATTGCCTTGTTTTTTTAGTATGTTTTGACATGTTATTTTTTATTCTACTCACATTGATCATGATTTCATCATCTCGGTGATATAAAATGTGATTTAAATATAATATATGTTCAGTATTTATGTATTTATAATAATCCATAATGTTTGGATATAGGAAATGGAATGCACCATTCATAGAGACGGTGGGTCGTACGTACACAAGAACAATACTTCCATTTTTTCATATTTAAAAGAACAAAACATAAATGATATATATATATATATTAATTAACTTATTATATTTATTTAATTTATTTCACATAGGTTTATTAAAACCATCCTTTATACATTTTGTGTATAGTGTGAACAAATCATATCGCTTTAAGGAGCCGGTAGTCCACATATCCACAAACAATGTTATCAAATTCCCACAAAATTAAACGAATGAAGGTATATAGTATAAAAAAATAATATAATTATAGATACATTATAAATACTATAAGTATTCTATATAAACTATATATCTATTATTTATATCCTTGAAATGTGGTAAATGGATTAACGAATGACATCGGTTCCCGAGGCGGTAGTCCGTCATACACACAAACAATGATTTTATATCCCATTTGATAGATGTGTGCTAAATTATAGTTCAAACTCTTATAATAAGAAAATATAATTATATTAAATATGTTTATGATATTATATAATAATGATATCAAATTAATTTACGGTGTGGGTAATAAAATGAAACAAAAAGTGATCATTGAAGAGAGTTACCTCTTATTCATGTAACTCCTTTTGGTTTATACAAAAATAATTGATTGGTTTAATTTATGAACAAAGTGAATCTTCTAGGATGAGTTTATTGTTTTGGGAGCTTATTTTTTAATATTTTTGATGATCTAATGGGATTTATGTATGTGGATGAGTTGGAGGGATGAGTGTCTTTATGTAGTATAGGAGGAGTGGAATTCTTGTAAATTTTTTATTAATGGAATTCCTCCCACGTTTTTTCCATGTCATGTGGTCCAAAAAATGAACTAAATTAGATAAAATAGATAATATTGTCTATATATGTCCATCCATTATCTTTTGTACATGGTTCTAGGTCTTTTTGGTCCTTAAAATTAATATTTAGTCACTTGTTATACTTAGTTTTACCTTGATTGTTTTAATTAATATTAATTACATTCATTGATATTTTTGGTAAAAAAAACTAAGTTTATATGATTATTCATTGAAACTTTTTCTAAATAAAAACATGGAATTCATTTTTCCTAATTCCAATGATATAAGTGGAATATATTAATCTAAATTTAGACCTACAGACTATATGATAATGCTGGTTCTATAGTAAATATTATGAAAAGTTTGCTAAGTTCTTATATAAAATTTCAAGGTTAAATTTTTTACAATGAACTAAATAAAAGTTATTGAATAATAATTTAAATAAATATATTTTAAAACTAAATTAAAATTTAATTTATCTATATAAATACAACATATGAAAAATAAATTTTCAATTAAAATTCAGTATTTTTCTTTATACATCAAAAAGTGAAACATCGTAGAATTATACTAAATATTGATCCTAATCTAATTTTCACATCACAATTTCAAAAATTATGTTTATTTTGATATATAAATTTTATAAATTTGTCAAAATTTAGTTTTAAAATAGGCACTCTAATAAAAGGCCACATAATTTCATATTTAGAAAATTTAAATATTGAAACGTAAATCTAGATTTATTAATATCTTGTGATTATAAAATATATTAGATGAAATATTAATTATTTATTTAATGTATATAATATATATTTAATTAATAAACTAAAATAATATTAGTTAATTTAATTTATTAGAATTAAACACCTTTATGAGCATAAAATCATTTCCCTTATATTCAATTAGATTTTATATTCATTTCAAATTAATTATTTTCCATTGAATTTTTTTTATATTTCTATAAACCATGTATTTTAATATTTTAGTTAATAATATTCATAACCACTAATTTAGTTGATAGTTTATGAATTGTTATATTAAATAGTAATGTTTTAATAATATATTTATATTCTATAAAATCCGGTCTTCTATGAAATGTTAGTCATCAAAAAAAGTTTTTTTCCGTGAGACAAAAGAAAACTCAGTATTGCATGAATTTAAATCTTAAGAATATATTAAATTATTTAAAATATTAAGTATACCATAAATTCTTAATATGTGATATTTCATTAGACATTGGTTGTTTCATTTCATTGATGTTATCGAAGGAAAATTACTCTTTTATAATTTTGGGGTGTTACCTGAATTGTATACTAAGAATAGATTAAATATTTATGATCATTTACATATAAGGAATTTTATGTTGACCAAAAAAATCCATAACCATGTTAAATTTAATGTTGATATGTAAAAAATTTTAAATTCCAATTCCATGAGACAAACACTTGGTATATGATTAAAATATCTTACCATTATAAATAATATTATTAATTTAGGGATATCACAAATTATTATTATTATTTTGATTTTTTATATGGGAACATCTATTTTTGAAATTAATAACATATATGTGTAATGTCATGACCCTACCTAACATGGATAGAGCTGTAACTACCCCAATCCCACCTCGAATAGGTCAGGGTGTGGATAACAGTTTCTTGTAGGAATATCACACATGTGGGAGGCATTATCCTAATGTTCTTAGACACGTACACACGTATCCATGCTCATACGTTGTCGAAATGAATAACAATTTATAAAAAATGCATGCATATATCTATAATATCACAATCTGGGTATTAAATAATGTGAAGGAAAGCATAAAAAGGGGCCAAATAAAAGTCCACACAAAAGTGGAAAATAATGTTTGATCGTCTCATAATTAGGGGTCTGATGTCATATGTAATAATGGTATACACCTCAATATTTCTATACTAACCAATTCTCCACCAAACCCTAGTACTCCTAGGACTATATAAAAATGTATTTATTATGTATTATGCATGAAATGTGAGGGGGTATTCCATGTAAGGTTGAGTATACCAATTACGAATATGACATCCTAAAACCACAAAACATAAAGAATAATGAGTAGTTATCTCAGCAAATATAGGTATGAAAAACATGATATAAGATATAGAAATAACCAAAGATATCCATGATATACCCATAAGGACTCTAAGTCTCAAACTATATCATCCATTACCATCCATATATCAACTGTACAGATTCAAGGTAACCCTTATCCAGGATATTTCACTCTATGAGCCCTAATATCCCTATTGGAACTCAACTGATAGATATCACGCATCGTGTATCAATAATATTATGTAAAATAAATTGAATCCCATATGTCACACTCATCCATTATGAAATTCTCCCCAATATATACCACCACTAAATAAGCACTTCCAAAGGTCATGCTCATCATATCTATCCATGAATATTTACATAGGATACCGAGATGGTTTATCCAATATACACACTCCATCATTCTAATACCCCCATTAGACATATCATATCTCTATAAAAAGATACGAATCAATTTTTATGGCTCAATAGGTTAGACACCATACCATGTTGGAATTACCCCAATAGATAGGTAATTGATGAATTTTTGTGTGTTGGTTAATAAATTTCATCAAACCCTACATAGGAAAAACTCTAAGTACATGGGGATCACTCTAGGACTTTTAGAATGATACATGCTAAAAGCTGCTGAGGGGTCCAGTTGAATGGGACTCATAAAACTTATTTCAAAATAAGGTGACTCACCCAAAATACACTGATCATCAAGAAGCTACATAGTTGTGACCCTATATATGAGAATGGGATGTGAATCCAAATTGACATATGAATGGACCAAAGGGAACAAACTCAACTAATAGTTGTCCAATGAATCTCAGAAAATCTCACAATGATGCTAAAATTAGAATTCGTATGGATCTAACATATAATCTAAGTATTACATGACTTTTCCCTATGGATACATGGTGTGTCTCAAAAATATTGTCATGGCATGCCCCTTGATAACACATGGAATGATCTTTTCCAAAAAAACATTATTTGTTCCAAGTGTCCACACCCTTTAGATATTGTCATTTCACTTTCTATACCATTATACCTATGCTCGGGTACATTTTTTTATGTCTGTGTACATAGTTGTTTCATTTTATATAGATGTATCCAATTACTATGGCCTTCCCATGTACTTTCTAAGGACGTGACGTGTGGGGAAACACAGACACCAAAGTGTGCACCTATTGAACTTGTCAATCCATCAACCACGTGCTACATGATGTGAGAAAAAGGACACATGTCCTAGAACACCATATAGACTCCAAAGAATATACACCATTTACATTTCCATCATGTCATCTATGGGACACATGTTCTATGACATGTGTCACCTGGAATGTGATATTTCTTTCTTCACTCAATCCAAATCACCCATAGATGGGACTACACAGCATGTGTTCATAGGACTACATTTCATGTATTTAGTGTTTACATAGAACTCATATAATTATTCACTCATATTTCTCAGCAACTCCAATCCATTAGAATCTACCATGATTTTTTCAGTAGAACTCAGATATAGTCCAACTAAATCTCACCATTTCTAGCTCACTAGACTCCAGCCACCAAATCGTGGAAGACATGAATCTTGTCACCACTCCTCTAGATTACAAGAAAACCCACACATTATAAACACATATCCTCAAATTATCCATCAATTTTTCTATCAATACATGATTCCATTACTAGATCATGGTATCTAGACCCACAAAAATGATCTTTTCTGTGACTGAACTAACATGGAATGATCAGTTTCTAGGTAATTTTCAAAACACTATCAAAAATAAATACCAATGATAAACCTATATAATGTTGGTAGAGAACATCAAAACACAATATTAGGAAAAACCCCCATCTATTCTTTGGATTATCCTTAATCAACTTCCATTAAAATTATTAGAAAATATCCAATAATAAATAGAAAAATAATTATCCCTCAAATAATGTATAAACATATCCATACAAGAAAAAAATATAATGCATGAATAAATATATTTGTCGATTTATTTTCATTAATCATAGGATAATGAACTGGTGATAAATCAAAAAAAACATATTCTAATGGGTTTTTGATCAATTAAAAATGAAGAATTAATCCTCTTCATTGTTGTTGGAAAGATCCTCAATTTATTATTAGAAGACTCATTTCAAATGCTCCATAGGTTGATGTTCATCCATAGAGGCAACTCTACTAGATCCTCTCTCAAATTCCAAAGTTTCTGAGTCCAACCATAAAATTTTGATATAGTAGTTCATATATAAAATTCTATTAGTTTCATGAATCAGAAAATAAAAATATATAAATTTATTAATTAAATTATTATTTCTGCCCGCAATGACATTTTCACAAACTAAATACACCGATAGATATTATGTTTCACTCAGGGTAAACCCCATATTCAAGACTCAATGGAAGTAACATATTTCTAATGTGACACTCATTTTGGGAGTTAATTAAATTTTTTAGAAAAACTATATTTATAATATATTTATGTTTCTAATGTGACACTCATATTTGGGAGTTAATATATTTAGTATTTTTGAAATATCAATTAGGGTATCACTAAGACTCATAATATCATGACATCTTAGTTTATGGCTCAGTAATGTTTCTAAGAAATTTCCAACATCTTAAATAGAAAAAATTGAGACATTAATTTATTTCCCTCTTTAAATATTTTCACCATCAAATTTTCTAAACAAAACAAAGGTTTCAATATTGACATCTCACCTTGGTCTCCCAATACCATTGGCTCCCCCAATGGTTTCTTTTTAATCCATCAAACACTCACCTAATGGTAAAATATTCTCCAAAATGGTATTTTTATAACCATTCCTCAATGAAAAAATATTCTAGATAAATAAATCTTAATTATCATGGCTCGTTCTAACCTAGTCGACATTGTGAAATGATTCATGCAAATACCTCATTTGCTGCAACATGTGTATAACACAACTCATTAAAAACTGATACGGTTACAAGGATAAGTTTCAAACCACCTCACTATCTTGATATAGAATCAACTAAAAGGAAGGAAATATAAAACCCAGAGATTGCCTAAATCCCTAGCTAAAATAATCAAATCTCAAAGAGTAAAGGCCTTCATTATCAATCCATAATGAACTTATGATGTTTTTTAGGTAGACTTCACCACCAGATAAGAAAACCCATTACAGCCATCACTAGAACAAAAAATAGTACCTAATAGCTATCAACCGTTGGATCTGACCAATATAATAGTTATTGGTAGGGTATCTCATATATTGTATTTGAATAGTGTTACACCGATGGTGGAGTGGTAGTTATTATGATTAACAAAATCCACTGATGATAGGTGAACCTCTAAGCTATGTCATAAAACCGACATGGGAACCCATAGAATGTTCACCATAACATTAATGATGCACTTTAACTATCCATAATACTTCATAAAAACATTACTTTCAACCGCAGAAGTTTCCAAAATTATATTCCAAATTGTCTTTATAATCATGCGCTAATGTATGAATCATAGTCTGTAATAATAATAATTTGATTCCCAAGAAGTCATATTACCTCTTGCACACATATGTGTCTCATATAATACATAAATATCTATTGTTTGTCACCCATAGATTTATTGTAAAATATGAGTTTAACCTAAAAAATCACAAGAAATATTGTGGCTTCCCAAATAATTCTAGGAGATCATGCAACATCCTCACCTCTATCAGATGCACTACTAAGGGAAAACAACCCCCTCAAAACCTCCTTATGTAGTGTGATTGGTGTCTCTGTCAGTCCTATAATATGAATTACAGTCTTACTACCATTGTAAAACCCATTAGTAACATATCCAGTGGATATTTAGTCATGTAAAATATCACTATCAATAACACTAGTTTGTACCTCCATGTATCTCTAATGTAGTGGTGGGTTAACAGTTATTGGCTTGGTGTAAACTACACCATCCTCAGGTGTATTACAAGATCCAACTCAGATTCCAGGAAAAGAAGGATTTCAATGAAGAATAATACTATGAAGTGATCAATAAAGTGACAATTATCTAGTATATAAGTCTTAAAATTACTTTTTTCAACATAACATGAATAATGATCACACTACAATCTCCAAACAACCATAGTGGATTTCAAAATCCACATCTGGTATATCATAATCCATACCAGATCTAATGATAACCTATCCCAAATATATCCTCATACTCTACCACCATTGTATAAAAACCAAATATCATTGAATACCCTATTCTAGAGATGTCAAATTCCAACTGATATGAAGTCGATCGTAACCTATTGAACATGTTCTAGTCCTCCTCTTCCTAGGATCACTCCTTATCAATAGAGTAAAACAATGTCACTATAAGATGAAACATTTTTACACTCACTAGTTGAAAAAATGAACATAGAGGGAAGAAAAATAGTCCATATATTGTTAAAACATAACTGGGTCTCACAACCACTATGAAGATATTCAACAAGATTTTATATCTCTTCTCCCAGAGTCAGGTATCACTATCTATAGAAGAATATAATCACATATCCTCTATATAGGAGACTCAAAAACAAGTTTCAAGAAAAAAAGGATCCACTAGTATCACTAGTTCTCAAAAATTGGATATTCCTAGTGTTATGGGGATCATTCTTCCATGTGAAAACTTCAAATAGTTATGTGAAGACACACACCAATCTTTAATCAACTCTCCAAGCCTCTATGAGACCCTACAACTTGTAACTCATCCATTACCTTTCCCAATTATTTATCACAACTATTTTATTTCTCAAAAACATTATCACATCAAATTTTCCAAAAAACATGTGAAATGAACTCATCCACCACACCTCAACAATTTCTCCTTTGGTAGGAACTGACTCAACTACCCGGTTTTAGATCACATGTCAGGAATGCATCTTGGTCAAGGAATTTTCCTTCTTCATTGGATATCAAAAGTCACAAGAAAAAATAACCCAACCAGGGATATACCAATTCCATATGTATCACTCAAAAAAATCTTGGATCTTCAATGTAGAAAACCTTCTGCGCTTGCAGTTATCCAATATTCTGACCACCACAATCTCGAGTCTTGAGTGTTCCACTTAGGCGTGGTGGGGGTAACATCAACCTACAAAACCCACCATATTCTACTAATCCTCTTAATACTATATCACTTCCACAACCCCATGGACCTCCCTGATCCAAACACTACATCTTTCTTGGTGGTTCGTCAATTCCCTCTCTGACTACAACACAATGCGTAGGAAAATCACTTGCGAGATTTCATCTTCCATCACAAGAATATAATTGTATCAACCTCATAGAACTGATATATCTTTAGTAATCTAACAAAATATCATATTTTAGGACCTTCATCACACACCTAATGTTGGTGGGACATACTGACCTTAAATCCTTGAAGATCTCATCTTCATATTCTCATGATACATGCACAAACCCAATGCATCATCATCACTCACCAAAAAATTCATTCAAAAAATAGTATGACATGATGCATCCACATGAAAAATTGTAGGTGTCCCTATAAACTGACCAATATGATCATTTGACTCCAGCTGACCACTCTAAAGAAAGGCCTCCATGAAACTAATCCCCCATTATGGAGGCCTCATCACTTATCCTGTCAAACTCTTTATTTTGTTACAAAATCATCACTACCTATCATCATAAATAAATCTCAAAAAAAGACAAGAGGCATCACATTAAATGAGAATATATATTGGTATTATTATTAATGGAAATGGAAACCACTACCCATTAATATATGATTCATATACCAATGTTTTCCCTATGATCCTTCCCTTCATGTACCAAGTCAATAGGCATGTTATCAGCATCCTGGGGAATGGAAATTTTGGCTACCATTCCCACACTACTGTCTATTTCCTAAAAACTAAAATAGAAACATTTTAATACTATATTCCTATTTAATAAAAAAACATCATATCTAGTCAATATTTTAAACTATGGTTCTAAATCCATGATGTTCCATTAAACATTCAGATTGGAATTGCCTCTGATAAAACTCAGTCCAGACCCAAACTAATGGGGCTCAAGCTACAAATACCATAAGTCTGGATCAAATAGAGTAATGGATAATGACCAACACTGATTAGGAATATCACATACATGGATTTAATTAGAATAATTTACCTACTCACACATGTCCAAGAAAATAAAATACTAGAATATAAAAGAACTGATAATAATGTATGGATACATCTATAATCCCAAAATTAGTGTACACAGAAATGTGCTGGAACACATGAAAAAGGAGCCAAATACATCCCCACCCAAAATAGAAAATAATGTCCATTCTGTTCAGAATAAGGGGCATAATTTCAAATGCCCGACTGGTATAAACCCCAATTTATCTACCCCGTACTATAATATAACTTCTCTTTGTCCTCCAAAGACACTGTAAAATTTTTTGTCATTTTCATAATACATTACCTATTTAGGAAGATCCCACGAAATTGTGAATATCACAGTACTCATAAGGGAAACATAAAAACACTAAATATAACTCATCATGTGTACTAAGCTCTCCAAAACAGTTCTTTCAAGTAAGATATATGGAAAAATGATCAATAATGATATCTCTAATATACTCATAAAATACTAAGACTCTCAAAAGGTTTCAACCACAACAAACCATAGATATGATATGAGGTTAAAATGTGATGATTATCTATAAGATATCACTCTATGAGACTATCCATCCCTAGTGGAACTCAACTGAGATATATCACTCATAAGGAATCACTAAGATAATGGCACATCCCATCCATCACATCATCCATTCTCATAGAGGATCAACCACTCCCCAAGAAATATAAATACTAATAGCACTCATCCAAGAGGTCATGAAAGTAAAGTATAGAAAAGTGGAAACACATTCGAAAGGAATAGGGTTTAACAGATATACACACTCCATTGGAACAATACCCTATCAAAAATATCATATCTCCATATATGGATATGGGTTAGTGACCAAGTCCCACTGGGGGACACCATACCCTACTAGAATTATCCACTTAAATAGGGTATTGATTCCTGTTTAAGTGATATTACAAACCAATTACTAAGAAATCCCATGAAGAACATGTAGGACATGATGATCTCTTCAAGACTCTCATATTGAAAAGTTCTTCAAGAAAATGATGGGTTTGGTCAAAGTAGACTAAGAACACTAACTTCATAATAAGGTAACTTGCATAGGTTGGATTGGTCATCAGGAAGTTGTATAGGGTTCACCCTCTATGAAAAGAATAGGATTTTTCACCTAACCCCAATAGTAATAGACAAAAGGGAAAAACTTGATCAATAATGGTCCATGTAATCTCACAACAAAGAAAAAATAAGAAAAAGGATGATTCCAACATGTTCTCAGTGGTGGACCTGATCTATCCTTAGGGGAACAAAAAATATCCCATAAATCATGGAACTAAACATGTCTCATTCTCAAATGGAATTCACATTTCCAAAATAAATGGGTTGTACCAATGGTACATGTCATGTAGATGTCTCAAGAGCACTCAATAAGTCGTTCTTCCCAAGATAATGTACACTCTTCCATTTTCATGTACTTTTCCATTTATGAGTACATGTATCCACCTATATACTACAACATGCCTAGATACTTTTTATGTAGACAATGTTTGGGATTGTATCTATACCTAGGAATGTACGTCCTGTACATGAAGAGTTTTCTGCCATGTGTTACATGACATGTGACAAGGAACACATAGTGTTTTAAAATAAATAGCCTTTGGATGGGTACTCCCTTTACACTATGAGTTGGTTGGATAAATGTTAACCAATATATGACATGGTCACATATTGTGTAATACTTATCTATATGGGGGAAACCCTAGTGCCAAATAGATGGAACTACCAAGTGAGTTTTTTGTGGACTATGTGCCATGAAATATGGATTTTAATAGAATACATTGAATTACTCACATGTATTTATACACACCAAGAATCCCTTTGAATCCACCATTATTTCTCAAAATATTACTCATTACTAGTATAACTGAGTTACATCATTTCTTACTCATCGGATTCTAGAATCCAAATCCATGATGTTGTGAATCTTGTCACCAATCCCCAATGAGACGTGAATACCCACCCACGAGGAACTCTTATTTACACATGATCCATCATTATTTCTATTGAGACTTGATTCCATCACCAAATCTCAAATCTAGTCCTAAGGGAATGATCCATCATTCCAAATATCCTACACACAACAATTAGTTTAAGAGTAATCGTTGAAACAAAAGACAAAATAAATGCCAATGATGAAAACGTACAATGGGTTGAGAGAAAAAAACACAACATAAGAATTATCCTTGTACATTAGTTATATTGGCCTCGATTCATTGTGGTTATAATGATGAACAAATATACTATAATAAACAATAAGCTAATTATCACTCAAATACCATATAAACAAACTGAAACCCATAAAACAACCATCCTATGAATCAATCCATTATTCAATTGATTTGAGTTCATTATAGGATAAAAAATGGGGAAAAATCCCAAATAATCTCTAATTAATTTGGATCAACAAAAAATGGAAAATAAATCTTCATCTTTATCATTAGTGAGATCCTTTATTTCTGTTGGCACATTGATCACCAATGATCAATCCTCCAATGTTGTCCCATAGAATCTCCTCTACCAGATTCTATTATAAACTTCTAGTTTATGAGGTCAACCTTGAAATTTAATTAAAATGGGGTCTATGTAGTTTATTATTAATCCATTGAATCACCAAATAAAATTAAATTAATATAATTATTAATTTATTATTTGATACCATGATGACTATATCAGAACTCCCAACACCAAGAAATATTATGTCATACCTATGGTAAACCCCATGTTATGAACACAATTTTGGTCTCGTATATCAGATCTGAGAATCCATTTGGAGTTTATTATATTTTTTCAAGGAAACTAAACATGTGAGATATTAATATATTTAATATCTATCAAATATCAATTCTAGGAACACCGAGGCTTGAAATCCCACACTGTATAAGTTCATGGATCCAAAAAAAATACTAGACATATTATGATGTCATAAATGTAAAATATAGAGAAATTACTTATAATGGGTTTAATATAACCCAAAACATGAAAAACAATGCTAAGGAATATCAGGTGGTCTTTCATATTTGATATTATTATATAAGAAGTTTTGTTCTTTTTTGTTGGTATTCTTTATAGAATTTCAGAATTTAAAATATATGAAGTTATGTAATAGGGATTCACATGGTTATCGCTATTTTCTTTTAGTTACTAATATTTAAAAAATTATTCAGAAAATTATTCTCACAATGTGTGACATTACATTTTCCCTCATTGATGTTCCTCATAGATTGTTATTTTTTACAATAATATTTTATGGTCGTAGTTGAAATAATTTCATATATGCATATAGATTATTCTCATGAGATACATAAAGGGTTTTTGGGACTAAATATGTCCCAAATTATTTGATTATATTATCATACACTATAGAATAGCAATACTATGTTATATGTTTCCAATCTAGAATTCCTTATTACCTCATGTTAAACAATATACCTTGAACTATAATATTAACAAATTGAAATCATGTTTATTATTTTCAAATAGTTGAGCTAATTGGTGGTTGATTTTCATATTGATATCATATTTTTGTATTAGATTAATCATAATATGATTTTTTTTAATATAGGATGAATTAATTTTGGGGATTATATTGAGATGGAAAAATGAGTGAATGGATAAACCCAAATAAGTGGCATATTATGGACTTATATATTAGATAATTTGTATGTGATTTTCTCATCCATCATAGAGAATGAAAAGTGATGTGTTCATCATCATGGTCAATCTAAACATAGATCATCAAGAACATATATGTAAATAAATAATAATGAAATAGTATATGTCTCATGAATACTCTCTATTTGGTCAAATAAAGTACATGGATTTTTATATACATTATTTATAGTCAAAAATAGTTTATATCATCATGTGATTTTAACTTACAATATCATATATATTTATAAATTTTATATTTTCAATAATTTACAAAAGTTAAATACTGTTATAATTTAATGAATTTAGGAATTAATATTTATTTTAAACACTATAAAGTCTCATGGGGTAACACTTAATGGAATACATAATAGTAATTCTATTTTGATGACAATTAGATAGACAAGAAATAATGTTTTTCATTTTATTAAAAACATGTTTCATATTTAAATTCAAAAGGCAAATCATATAATATGATAATTGGTAAGATATTTACAGCATCCAAAATTAATTTGGAAGAAATATAAATGGACACTCTCATAAGGTTTCACAAGTGATTTTATATGAAAATGATATCTTAAAATGAATCATTGGTTATGTGGTTATAGAAGAGTAGTAGATCGATGAAGATATTCCATAAATGAAACATATATTGTGGAATTATTCTGTGATATATCATATTTTTCAATATTATAATATCATCTTCTATAATATTAATATATATAAGGAATACATTATGTTTTAGAATAAGTTATTTCCTAATAAATGATTTGAAAACATTATGCCACATCCTTTTTCATTCATTGTATAAGAATTGAGAAATATATAATTCAATGTTATATATTAGTCATAATGCATGATAACCATTAAACTATATAACTGATTAGAGGTAGATAACCATTAAAATATAAGATAAAAATATTCATTCATATTATATAAAATTTATAAATATTTCATACATTTAATTGTTTGGATGAATTAATGGGGTTTATAAAAGAAACTTCTACTTGGTTGTGGGGTTATAAGTGTTTAAATAACAATATTATATAATCATTTCATAACAATTTTTTAAAATGAAATGAATACCAGGGAGTGTATTCAAAATGATTATACTAAAAGGTCAATCCATGATAACGGAAGTGTATAAGAAAATAACATCCTATCGGGAATCTATTAAATAATTTATATTAATTTAAGTAATTTTTGAATATTGAGTGTTTTATTGTAGATAAGGTTGTAAATATGGATCGATCACCCGAAAGCCTTCCCAACCCATCCCGGAGACCAATTATTACTGGCCTAAAAATTATTAACCTAGGTTAGGCTGGACTCAGGTCAAGAATTTGGTCAGTCCAACATTAAACCCCGATATTTTGGTCCAACCTAGTATAAATTCCCAACCCATAGGAAAGGCATGTAGGACTGTACAGGAGGGCCTCCCTGTATGCTCAATCCAGGCTGAAAAACCTAATAAATTTTAGAAAAACATGAAATATGTGATATTCAAACCCCCTAACCTTTTATTCCATGTTTTCCTATACAAACTAATATAGTAATTTAGTTTAATATAATTATTTGATATGTATAATTTTAGAACTATTTTAAAAATATTATATGATAATTTATAAAATAAAATTATTATTTTTTACTTATATATTAAAGGTCTAATTTTGAAGGACCATGACCTGGCTAACCTGACCTAAGTAGTGGCTTATTGAAAATGGGTATTGGGACATTCCAATCCCATCCCGACCAGATTGGACTCAGTCTTGGCTATTCTATGTCATTTTAAAACCCTGAATTGTATCCCATGGAAGACCAAGGATTAACCCTAAAGGATAGTCATAGGAATGACTTATTAATCTTTGGATAAATGAATGAAATGATAAAAATAAGAAACATATTTCATGAGGAACACATACCAAACATAGTATATATATATATATATATATTAGTGATGTTAAAAGGTAAATAAATAATCCATGTTATAGTCAGAAATGTGTCTATGTAAGAAATTATTCTCAGTCGTCACTCTCTCTTCCAATATACCCCCTTACACATAGTCAGGAAATATATTTAGTTAATAGAATATATATCTCATAAACATATATAAATATAGTTATAGTAAACTAGAGATTTTTCCAAATAATTAAATTTAATTTAGAAATATATATAAAATAGACATTAACACTTACCCAATGGTGATGAATAAGAAGAAATGAAGTTATTAAAGAAAAAATTATAAATCATAAACAAAATAACTAAAAATAATCATAAAAATATTATTTCAAAAGAAATACCCCTTAATAATATATTTGGAAGTAAAAAATACTCACTAACACATTCTAGTCATGGGAAGGTTTAAAAAATAACTAAATGAAAAACCCTAGAAATAACACTCTTAAATGTATAACAGGATACTTGGATGGAATTATTCACTAATCACATCCATCTATTTTAGAAAACCTACTAATTTACATAAATAGGCTTCAAAAAATATTAAATAATTTATCATTACCCTCCCACTCACCCATATTAATGTTTGATTTTGGATGCCTTCATTTGTGTTTCAATCCAAACAGTAATGATATATGTGATGGCTAAATATTTTTTAGGATTTTTGTTTTCCCTATGATGTATTTGGGTTCATACTATACACATTCCATGATAGGAGACGGTTTTTTAAATTTTTTTATATGCCTCACACTGGATAATGGATTTAGTGTGTGTGTTTATTTCCATGTGGGGACTAGGATGTGTTATTTCTTTCATTTAAAAACTATTTTTTGGGTCATGAAGGAAAGATGCAATATAAAGGTAAGATACCAATTACAGAATCTGTAATTTATGTTTCATATATATTTTATTTGATATTTAGTAGGATATTTTTAGAACAATTTTACTTATAGGTATCAAACCTCATAATATATCCCATTATATCTCATATACATATATATTGATGTTTTCATTCACCTGTAACTCCTCAAATATAAGTAAAATTGTTTTGATAATATCCTACTAAATATCAAATAAAATATATATGATACATAAATTATAGATTCTATAATTTATATCTTACCATTATATTGCATATTCCTTTCAAATCAAAAAAAAATAGGTTATGACACGAACCAAATAACACATAATGGTACCCAAATGGAAATAAACATTCACATTAAGTCCATTATCTAATATAAGGCAAAAAAAAAATTAAAAACTATCTCCTATCATGGAATGTGTAGATTATAAACCCAAATTTATCATAGTGCAAACCAAAATCCTAAAAAATATTTAACCATCACATATCTCATTGTTGTTTGGATTGACACAATAATGAATACATCCAAAATAAAGCATTAATATGGGTGAGTGGAAGATCAATTATGAATTATTGTATATTTTTAAAATTAGTATCCATCTATCGGCTCGGCGCAGGTCAGTGTTGGGCAGGTAGAAATAAGGCAGGGCGGATTGAGTATTTCCAATTTTCTGATTATATGAAACACATGTATATAATAATCAGATGATTACCATTATCGAAACTAATGATGGAAAATATTTTTAAAAAAAATATTAATTTATACATAAGAATTATCATTCGATTGATCATTTTCTCTATCTATAATTTTTATACAGTGTTCCACTAACATAATGTTTCATAATCAATAACAAATAAGATTATTGATGTTGTTTTTTGATTAATAAATTGAAAAATAACTGATATGGAATGAATTTTTATTCCCATTATTGGTCCTTTATGGTTTTATAATTCATTAACTAAAGATTTCATTATTTTATAAAGGAAATATACATAATATAATGATGATATAGAAAAAATATTTAACATTTTATATTTTGTTATATATTTTAAATGATTTTTTTAATATTTTTAGGACTGTTTAAAATATATTTAATAGATTTGGAGTCCTTGTATAATAGGGATAGAACTGACCTAGAAATAAAATATATAATGGGAGTTATAATAGAATATATCTTGAGAAGAACTTCCAATTTAAGGTGGTAATTTGATGGCATGTGATGGATGGATGGGATCACTAGATACTAAATTTTATAAATAATTATACAAATATTATGGTATTTTAAATTGGGATTTAATTCATTTATATTGTTTTTAAACACTCACATGAATACCATGAGTTGTATGATAATTTAGTTTCATGCATGTATCTTAGTATAATCATTTTTAGTTAAATATTATATTTATTATTTTTTAGGATGGTCTTTTTTGTTGAAGGTTTTATTCATCCATATCATTATAATATCATAAGTTGTCACATACATGTCTTATTTTAAAGTTAAATTTCATTTCTTTTTCATCAATGCTTAGTTTTGGGGGTTTTCCAATCTTTTATGGAGGGATGGGTGAGTTTTCATGAATTAGGCCAAACTGTGAGCCCAATTCCAGATTTAAAAATAAATTTTGATTCCGTTATAACTCCTTCATTTTTCAACATTTTTCATCCATTCCAATTCCTAATTGTCATACCCTGACCTATTAACACCACCATATTAATTTGGACCATTTAGGAATCCATAATCATGGTGGATATGGGTTTTTTTAAGGGATTGGGCCTACCCAAAAGCCCATTTTCTGCATTAAAAATAAATATTAATTATTTAATATCTCCTTCAATATTTACTTTTTTCGGTGATTCCAACTCTCCCCCAAGACCATGTACCTAAGGAGCACCACCATTCTCTTCGGAAAAAATTTGAATCTCAATAGAATCACTAAAGTGGTCGAAATTTCTCTGGATTTTAGAAATTGACCAGATTTGGAAAGGTAAATTGATCCTTTCATAAGTCCTTCTATTTTTACTATTTTTTCCCCATTACAGTTCTCACATGATCTCCTCATCCTTATTCGAACCTCCCTTGAATGGTTGGATGTTTTCAAATTCAGATACTAGTGTAGTTTTGGTCGTTTTATTCAAGATTGTTTTGAGTAAGTGTTTCTCTCTTTAATTTCTTCCTTCTCCTTAGGGTTTCCTCCCTCTTCCATTATGTTCTAAAATTTCCAGAAGTTAAGGTTAGAACCTATGGTTTGATTTGGTTTCTTTTTGGTTAAATATTTGTTTCTAGGGATGGATTTATCTTCCTTGAGGTGCGGTGGGGGTGCGGTTGATGTTTCACCCCAATATTTGAGGGTTTCGACACTTTCAGTAGGTGATTCCATGTGTAATAATTTCTATATGATCTAGTTTGCTTGAATTAATTATTTTTCATGTTCATAATATTTTTGTTATGGTTTTAAAACAGTTTATGTTGTATTTGGATATGCATTTAATTTTATAGTTTCATTTTAGCATGAAATTGGATGTTTTTCATGTGTAACCGTTGGGGTATTGTTTGGGTGAGTTTTATAAAATATTAAATTGGTTTAATGAATCTTGTTTGGGCTGAAAATTATGCTTTGGTAGGGTATTTCAGTTCCATTAGGTTTTTAATAGGGTTTTCTTAATGGGTTCAAGGTGTAAAACCTTATTGTACTTCTTGAAAGTGATTTTGAAAATGTGGGATTTTCATGTGGATCTTTTGTGGTATTGTTTGAGGTATTTGTATAACACTTGGAGGTAGTTTAATAAATGTTTTTAGGGATGAATATTATATTTTTAATTGTTATTGGTTTGATTTTTTCCTTGAAATATGGTTTTGAAATGGGTTTTATGAGAAAAGTTTGGGTATACTCTTTATAATTGTTTTACGAAAGATTTGAATGATTTAATTATTTATGTAAGAGGTTAAACCATATTGGAAAAATCTTTTGGAGTGTGTATATTTTTAAATGGTACATTTTAAATGTGAATGGGGCTATTTTTAATGTGTTCCATCTTGTAAATGTTTTATAAATAAGTTTATAGGATTTACTAAAGTGTGTAAGAGATGTGAAAGTGATTTGGGAAGTTATGTGTGAGTGTGATGTGAAAAATGGATTTTGGTTACGAAAAGGGTATTATGTAACATGTGAGTGGGATTTCATGTGAGTTTTAATATATTTTCATGGTTTTATAAAAAAATTTAATTGATTTTTGGAAGTGTTAAAGAAATTTCAAAAGTGTTGTGGGCTATTTTGGTGTGAGTCGTATTTCAAAATCAATTTGAATGAAAAGTGGAATTTTGTGACTTGTTTTGTATACATGTGGGATGTTTTGAGAATTTATGATATGGAAATTATATTTTCATGTGTAAATTATATTCATTTACTTGTTTAACTTGTTTGATAACAAAGGGAAAACCCAAGTATCTAGGTGGGTGGACGTGTACTAGTATGCTAGTAAATCTGTGGGGTTTGGCCTCAGTTTCACATAGAAAGATTGATGCTTACACCTCTAATTAAACTATGATGATGATGTTTGGGGACCCCTAGGTTATGGGTATATTCACTACTAGTGTATCGTGCACGAGAACGGATATTAGTGATGGTTATTGTCACTGAGATACAAGGTACCTGGGACCCATAACGAGCTAGTGCCTAGGTGTTATTTCCAATTGCTTGTGCTCATTAGATCCTTTATACATACCATCGACATATGGTATATTTGGGTGGAAAATTCAGTATCTTTTTAATTTATTTTAAAAGTTTCAATTATTTAAATTATCCAACTTGATAACTGATTTCTTTAGTTGCATCTTTTTGAAATTGTAACTACAAATTACATGTTTTTGAAAACTTGCATTCTTTTCATCTTTTAATGTTTATCACATGGAATCTCTTAGTGGTGTAATCCTAATGGGCATTGGATCACACCCTACTTACACCCTTTGTTTTAAGTAGACTTGGTTATTTTTGTTTTCACTGTTTGGGTATAGTTTTTAGTTCCAGTGGTTTAGGTTTCTAGCAGGTCCTTGGTGGTGATGTCTTGTAGAGATGGCTTGAGGGCGGTGCCCCTTTCTATGAGGGTTCTTGGGCTATTTACTTTTAGTTTTGTACCTTTTTTACAGTATTTTTGAGTTGTTTTAAACTATGTAATACAATTTTGAATTTTTTTAAAAGATTGATTGATTTAAAGAATCCAGATTCATTTTATTGGGTCCATTGGTTGTTTTATGTTTAAAAACTCTGGTAAATCATTCCCAGTTCTCTTTTTATGATACCCAGGCACTTGTTACAACTATGGGGATTGGTAATGCCCTTCGGGCCTTGTTGTGGGTTGGGTAAAGTGTCTGTTTCAGTGGAGACCAGATTTGGTTTGTGACAAAAGGATATCAGAGGAGGTTCATGTGAACTCTTTGGGTCATGTTATTTGGGGAAGAGTCAGGATAGTCTGGAGTTAGGATTTTTGGGACTTGGAATTCCAGTTATGGGCAGTGTGCCTAATCACCACACCTCATTATGTGATTCAAGTTTCCAAGATAAGTCATTATTTATCTAATTCCTTTGCTTTTCTTGGTTCGATGATGATTAGGGGAAATGAAAAAGAGAGTTGGATTAATGGTCTTATTGAGCTTGTAGGGCCTGGAAAGCCATGTAGAGCCAAGAATATTCCCTAGAACACTCTATATGACAATGAAGTGATTGGAATATGTCTCCCAACCATATGTCCAAGTCACCCACTGAAACAAGGTTCCTCTCACAATGTTTTGTGATTTAGTTTTGAAAACATGGAACTTTGGTTTTAAGAAGCGTAAAGTTTTTGTGAAATGATTTTCAAATAAATAAAGAATGTTTTGATTTATTAAATGGTGGAACTAAATTTTCAGAATTGTTTTGAAATGGAAAATTGTGTTCTTACACCTTTTTTGAAAGCAGGAACTATATTGAAGTTGGTTTTGAAAAGTGTTTCCAATAGAGTTTTCTAAACATTCAAAGGGTGTTTTAATGGGATGAGATGTTTTGAAATTGATGTGAATATCTTGAAAGTGGTTTATTTTCTAAATTTTTGTGTCTTTCTGAAATTTTTTGTAAAATTTTAATTGGGATTCTGATCTTCTGGTTAGCATTTTTGAGGAAAAGGATGTGTTGGTTGCCTGTTTTGGTTTTGAAAAGTGGAAAGAATGTTTTGTTTTAACCTTTGGTATTTACCTGAGAAACCATATGAATGTGGTTATATGGGATGATGGATAGTTGATGGAATTACAAGATGAGTTTTGGGATGGATATGAGGAGGTTCCCTGGTGTGGTAGAGAAACATGCATGTGTAAGGCCCATGGTGTACCATTGGTGGATACGCTAACCGCTGAACCATTTGTTTTCAAGAAATGTTTTTAAAGAAAAACATGATGTATTGTTTGGGATGGATTATATTATGTGTTTTTTGGAAAAAATTTGATGTTGTGGGATGTTTTTATTCCAAGAACCCCTCCAGTTTGAACTGTGTTTTGGGTTTATGTTTGGTCAGTAAGCTGGGTAGAAGGACTGGTTTGTAGTCTCCTATAAGATATGTTTTGGGACACCTTTATGGTGGTTCCCTTAATGTGTTTGGATCTAGTTTATGGCCTATTTTGATTAATGGACCAGCTTGGTTGGATCCTTGGGTTCTCTCATTTGATAAGGTGTGCCCCCATTAAGGGTTAATGCATAACTGAAGTGCAACCTGGATTGTTTTTCCATTGGAAAATCCTCCAGTTGATCAATATAAAGAATCTTTTATCGATCTTTGTGGATTGAGTCTACACCCATTTTTTTATTTGATTTTTAGATCCTCTTGTAGTGGGATAGTTCTCGTGGAAGGTTGAAAGAGACATTATTTTCTTAAGTTTCCTAATTCATCAAAGCTGGAAGTGGTCTAGGGTTGTTAGTGGGGATGAGTGTCTCAATGGTGTCAAAGAGGGCCTCTGGGTTCTTCACAGTTTCTTTGAAGCATGAGTAGATGTTAAACCACCAGTGTGGAAAATATGGTCACGATAGGATATTGTGGCCACTTTCAAGAATTTTGTGTTGTTTGGGGATGTTTTATAAGGTCCCTCTCCATGCATGTTTTATATCAGTCACAATGGTCATGTTCGGTGATGCCTTATGATATCATGTGATCGATTGACTGTAAAGGTGAAAGTTGGGCAATTATCTAAGAGTCTCTATTATGTTAGTAGAATGTCTCCCTTGGAAAAACATAAAAATATTCCATTTTAGAGGAAGGTGAGTATATGTGTTCTTTACTTCTATTTTTTCTCACCCGAACAAACTAGGTGTGATGTGTGTGCATCTTCTAAACCCTTGTTTAGTGAAATATTGGATTAGGGTAAAGTGAGTTTGGAATGTGTTATGTCTTGGAAAACTTATTGGGGATTGCGGTGTAGTTGTTGGTTGCACCGAATAAAGAATTCTCATTCATGGGATTTCTAAAGCCTAACTGTGAGGCCAAAGATGCTTAAATCATTTGAGCTCCATCCATAGGTCTCAGAGAGAAGCTGGCTCGTATTCATGGGAAATCACATGTTCATTTAAACCCTTAGACAATTTCCTATCCTCAGTATGAAAGATAGGAAGAGTTTTAAACCTATGGTTTCATCATCTTTCTTATTTTGTTCCTGTTCGGTGGAAATAGGTGGAGGGCCTTGTACCCATGTCATTGCCCAATGTTATTCCCTCCCTCTTTGGTTTCCATTGAGTCTTTGGAGAAAGGTTTGATGTTTGTCTAGACAGGTTGAGCACATGGTTTGTGCTTGGTTATTAGTGACCATGCCCCATAAATCCATGTATATAGAAGGATCCCCACTGTTAGTGCATGTTTTCCCAAACTGTGCAGACTAACCATGTGGTCGTCCCAACTCTTTAAATTTTGTGGTCTTTTTGTACTGGCATGTGCTGGTCGGTTAAGATGGTTGGTTCTTATGGTGGGGAGACCCAGTATGAGTATTATATAGGTTCTTTTTTAATTTTCTAATGGAAGTATACCCTTTCTACTGGGGATTCCATTCATGCCTCCCCCTATTAGTGTCCTGATTCTGTCCTGAGAAAAAATATAGGTTGTCTCTTATGGTGGGGAGCCTATTTTTTTCCCTGAACCAGTAACTCATACTTATCCATGGTTATGGAATGGTGGTAGGTAGTCTCATTCTAAGATATCAATCTACCTACATCTTCCTTGTGTAAACATTGAGATTGGAGAGTTCCCAATGTTTTAGTTATAGCAAGGTAAATGTAACTTTGTTCGATGTTGTTGTTCATTTGGGTGAATTAATTGAGTCTTGTTCGGATAGTGTTTATGGAGTTTTATTGTGGGATTAAGTATGAATATGATTGATCATTTCAGGAATGTGTTGTATGTTTAGGTTGTGAGAGTAATAATTCTTTAATTGATCACTGGAGGTGTTTTGGCCTTTGGGGGTGAAACCTGGCAAGGGAGTACCTCTTGGTTTC
Organism: Viscum album; assembly: GCA_963277665.1. Taxonomy (NCBI): domain Eukaryota; kingdom Viridiplantae; phylum Streptophyta; class Magnoliopsida; order Santalales; family Viscaceae; genus Viscum; species Viscum album. The sequence continues at coordinate 1,240,661,805 of OY728130.1, read as the reverse complement.
TCAGTTGAGTTTGTTTGTTGTTTTGGCCTTGATGTGACTTTCCGAGGCATAAAGTTTTATGGTGGGTATAATTGTCACATAAATTACTTATTTTGAAGTTAAATTCCATTTGTTTTCCATTAATTCTTTGTTTTTGGGGTTTTCCAAGCTTTTATGGAGGGATGGTGAGTTTTCAGGAATTGGGCCAAACCGTGAGCCCAATTCCAAATTTAAAAATAAATTTTGATTCCATTATAACTCCTTCATTTTTAAAGATTTTCCATCCATTTAAATTTCTAATTGTCATCCCTTGACCTATTAACACCACCATATTAATTTGGATCATTTATTAATCCATAATCATGGTGGATATGGGTTTTTATTTAAGGGATTGGTCCTGCCTGAAAGCCTATTTTCTACATTAAATATAAATATTAATTCTTTAATATCTCCATCAATATTTCCTTTTTTAGGAGATTCCAACTCTCCCTCAAGACCACATACCTATGTCAGGCCCCCATTCTCTTCTAAAACAATTTGGAGCTCAATAGAGTCTCGAAATAGGTCGAATATTATCTACATTTTAGAAATCACCCAGATTTGGAAAGGTAAATTGATCCTTTCATAACTCCTTCTATTTTTACTATTTTTCCCCCATTCCAGTTCCTACATGATATCCTTATCCTTTTTAGAACCTCCCTTGAATGGTTGAATGTTTTCAATTTCAAATACTAGGGGACTTTGGGTCGTTTTATTCAATATTGTTTTGAGTAAGTGTTTCTCTCTTCAATTTCTTCCTTCTCCTTAGGGTTTCCTCCCTCTTTAATTATGTTCTAAAATGTCCAGAAGTTAGGGTTTGAACATATGGTTATATTTGGTGTCTTTTTGGTAAAATATTGTGGTCTAGGGATAGATTTATCTTCCTTGAGGTGCGGTGGTGGTGTGGTTGATGTTTCACCCCAATATTTGAGGGTTTCGACACTTTCAGTAGGTGATTCCATGTGTAATCATTTCTAGATGAGTTGGTTTGCTTGAATTACTTATTTCATGTTAATAAAATGTTTTTTATGGTGTGAAAACTATTTATGTTGGATTTGGTTAAGAATTTAATTTTATAGTTTCATTTTAGCTTGAAATTGGGTGTTTTTCATGTGTAACCCTTGGGGTATTGTTTGGGTGTGTTTTATAACATATTAAATTGGTTTAATAAATCTTTTCTGGGCTGCCAATTATGCTTTTTTATGGTCTTGGTGTGCCATTAGGTTTTGCAGAGGGTTTTTTTAATGGGTTCAAGGTGTTAAACTTTATTTTACTTCTTCAAATTGATTTTGAAAACGTGTGATTTTCATGTGGATATTTTGTGGTATTGTGTGAGGTATTTGTATAACACTTGGGGGTAGTTTAATAAATGTTTTTGGGGATGAAAATTTTGTTTTGAATTGGTATTGGTGTGATTTTTTCCTTGATATATGGTTTTGAAATGGGTTTTATGAGAAAGGTTTGGGTATACTCTTTAGAATTGTTTTACGAAAGATTTGAATAATTTAATGATTTATGTAAGAGGTTAAACCATATTGGAAAAATGTTTTGGAGTGTGTATATTTTTAAATGGTACATTTTAAATGTGAATGGGACTTTTTTTTAATGTGTTCCTTCTTGGAAATTTTTTATAAATATGTTTGAAGGATTTACTAAAGTGTGTAAGAGATGTGAAAGTGATGTGGGATGTTATGTGTGAGTGTGATGTGAAAAATAGATTTTGGTTAAGAAAAGGTTATTATGTAACATGTGAGTGGGATTTTTTGTGAGTTTTAATATATTGGAATGGTTTTATATAATTTTCTAATGTATTTTTTTAAGTGTTAAAGAAATGTGAAAAGTATTGTGGGCTATTTTGGTGTGAGTCGGATTTCAAAATCAATTCGATTAAAAAGTGGACTTTTGTGACTTGTTTGGTATAAATGTGGGCTGTTTGGAGAATTTATGATACGTAAATGATATTTTCATGTGAAAAGTATATTCATTGACTTGTTGAACTTGTTTAAGAACAAAGGAAAAACCCGGGTATCTAGGTGGGTGGATGTGTACTAGTATGCTAGTGAATCCGTGGGGTTTGGCCCCAGTTTCACTTAGCAAGATTGACGCTTACAACTCTAAATAAACTATGATGATAATGATTGGGAACCCCTAGTTTATTAAAATGTTCTCTACTATTGTATCATGCACGAGAACGGATATTAGTGATGGTTACTGTCACCGAGATATGAGGTACGTAGGACCCACAACGAGCTAGTGCCTATGGGTTATTTCCTATTGCTTGTGCTCATTAGTTCCTTTATACTTACCGTCGTAATATTGTATGTTTGGTAGGAAAATTAAGTAAATTTTTAATTTATTTTAAAAGTGTCGATTCTTTAAATTATCCCACTTGATAATTTATTTTTTTAGTTGCATCTTTTAGAAATTATAACTAGAAATTACATGTTTTTTGAAAACTTGCATGCTTTTCATCTTTGAAGGTTTATCACATGGAGTCTCTTCGTGGTGGAATCCTACCAGGCATTGGATCACAGACTACTTACACCCTTAGGTGTAATTAGACTTGGTTATTTTTGTTTTTTCAGGTTGGTTATAGTTTTTAGTTCAAGTGGTTTGGGTTTCTAGCAGGTCCTTGGTGGTGAAGTCTTGTGGAAATGGCTTGAGGGCAGTGCCCCATACCATGAGGGTTCTTGGGCTATTTACTTTTGGTTTTATACCTTTATTATAGTCTTTTCTATTTGTTTAAAACTATGTATTTCAGTTCTGAATTTTTGTAAAATATTGTTTGATTTGAAAAATCCAGATTCATTTTATTGGGTTCATTTGTTGTTTTAAGTTTACAAACTCGGGTAAATCATACCCAATTCTCATTTTATGATACCCAGGAACTTGTACCATCCCATGGGGATCGGGAATGCCCTTTGGGCCTTGTTGTAGGCCAGTTCAAGTGCCGGTTTTTATGGCAACCAAATTCGATTCGTGACATACGTATTACCATTGTATAATGTTGACACATTTTCTCAATAAATAATCCTATTAAATAAACACATGAATGAACATCATTTGGTTTACTGAATTTATGTATGAATTTGATTTTGGGATGACTATTTCATAAATTAATCTAACTTGTATAACAATAAAAATTAGGGGCTTAAATAGTGAGTGATGACCAAGACCAAGCTAGTACATAGAACCAATTCTAAAAACATCATGTATTATTTATTAATATTTAATAAAACTGACACATTAACATGGTTGTACAACATTTTTTAATCTTCTTATTGAAAGATGTTTCCACTACTTTAATTTCAATCATTCCATGTAATTATCATTATACATTCTTAATACAATCCTTATGGGTTCAACCATGGGCTTCCCAAGGTTTTATTATTCCCTGAATTAGTAATTAGTTATTTAATGTATTATAAACTATAAAATTGTTTCCCTAATGTTCATAATGATACATTGGAGGAAACCATTTTTTAGAACATTGTTGTGGATATTTTCATAGTAATTTTTTCAATTTTGGGAATTTATCATTTTTTTTCTATTTAGTATGTAACACCCCATGATTTTATGGTATTCCTCGTTTAAAATTTAATATCTTCGACAGTTTATGCTTCACGAAACACAAATCTTTAAAATGTAATATACTATTAAGTATGACTGTTGGAATTGTAATGTGGCCATTATGAATATTAATATGAATAATAGAATATTACCTTCACCTAAGAAAGTATAAATAACATTTTGGTATCTTATAAATGAACATATGATATATTTATATATTTCTATAAGTAACTAAATGTTTTAAAAATGATAAATTAATAGTATATGTTTATTTAAAATTTAAAATTAATTATAATTTCTTAAAAGATAATTTATATGTATAATATATATTTATAAATTAATATTTTGTTTATATATGAGTATAATATAATTTTATGATAATTTAATTAATTTTCCAAAGTGTTATAAAATCATTTATAATATTAAAATCAGTATTTTTTTTAAAAATGGTGATTTTAATTATGAATTAAATTTATAATATTTATAAAATTAATTTTATAAAATAGAGTTCCTTTTTGAATTATACATATAGATAAATTTTTAGGGTAAATGTTTGTGATATTTCTAAAATAATTGAAATTTTGATGAATAGTGAAATAAGGTAATTTATAGTATTTAACAAATACATGAATTATTGGGTCATTTATTTTGTAGGAATGATGTAATCCAATCATATATAAATCCTCATTGTTTATTTATTATATTATTGATAATTATAAAACTAGTCATAGTCTTTAGCTAAGATAATATTGTAATGAATATAATAATAATAAAACACACATCTCTTCCACTATAAATACCACCCCTCACAACCTCTTCTCTTCACACCTATTAATACTTGATTCTTGTAAAATTTCTCTCAAATACTCTTCCCAATTATCTAACCCAAATACAAGAGGTTTTGGTCTCAATAAAAGACTAGAAAAATTCCCTAAGGGGGTTCTCAAGGAGAAGAATTCAAGCAGTAAAATCTCTTTTCCTTCTTTTATCTTTTCAATTTATTTTATTTTCTTATCATTGCATCACCTAAACTATCCATAGTAACATGATAAATCAATTATATTTTTTATACTCTAATTTTATTATTTCAATGGAAAATAAAACATCAATTGTCTTTTTTTCCTTTTTTATGATGAAGACATCTTCCTTGAGGAATCTATTTACTGCCTTTATGGATGACATGTTTTTCTTTTCCAATTTACACTTCTCATATGGTCATAAAACAAATTATGGTTTCAATGGTTAATAATATATGTATTACATCTTATATAATGTTTTATAACTAGTATATATAATATTAATTAATAAAACAAATCTAATTTGTGATGATTGAAAAACATCCAAATAATATTAACGATTATGACTAACATCTTATATAATGATTCATTCTCACCCTAAATAACCAAAGGACTTATATATCCATTTAATATTATATAGGATAAAAAATAACATATAATTTCCATTTTATAAAACTATTTTCAATTAATGTGATCTCTAATATATTTATAAAAGATAATTGATCATGAAATCCATGGAAAAGAATACTCTCGAGCGACAAAATTAAATATTATAACTAATGAAAAAGGCCATAAACAGTCTTAATAAAATTATAATAAAAAAATAAATTTTTAATAGTTTATTCATTAAATTATTAATGAATATAATTTTATTATCTAGGACATTAAGTTGAAGTTAAGATCATTTACAGACAAAATATAAGAGTTTATTCTTAAACCTTCATTTCAATTCGGGTTACACTTTCTCTCTCTTTACCCTAATTTAATTATTAATGGTTTTTAAATAATTCTTATTAATTATATTTATGTATTCCAAAATAATGTATTAGATTGGTTAATATTTCTTTTTTTGGTAACTCCATGTTTAAAATGGTTCCCGACACAATTCTTCCTAATAAGTAAACCCGATTAAAGGGAATTTTCTGATTTCATACCCATTTTGAAGTATCATCCTTCTTCAATTTTAAGAAATTTTTTTTCATAAAATCAATAATGGTTTTTTGGAAAAAATATATTTGGTAATTTATAGTTTTATACAAAAAATTATGATAAATAAAAATCATTTTTAAAAATTAACTCTTCTTTGGAAAGTTGAAAGGGTATTCCTCTGAAGAATTACACAATGATTTTATTAGAGTATTTTTATCTAGTTTAACACCTCTATATAATCTTATTGTTTTTTGAGATTTATCACTTAAGATTATTATCTACCATATTTTATTAAATATCATATGTTTAGTTTTACTGATTATGTGCTATTTTGATACCATTCATCGTACTACTCAGAATGGTTAGTGATTATGTTTATAGATTGGCGAATGTTATTTAAATTTCGTATGTATATGTTTTTAATGTATGAACCAATTTATATGAAGAATGAATTAGACCTATTAAGTGATATTCTTGGATCCCTATATCCCCTCAATGTATTGGCCGGTCTCATTAGAGAAAATAGATGTCGTCCTGGATGAGGAATTGACCATATATTTTTTGATGTAGATTTTGATGAGTCATTAACAATTTCTTTTCAAATGTCTTCTTAGAGTCCTTTATGATATGTGTTTGATGTACGTCATTATGAATTCCCCAATTGTGATTAATAATTCATGAGATTCTTTTACTATTAATATAACCATGGTTGAGTTTCATTCTCATGGAATATTTTAATGCATTATTTAATTAGTTTTTATTCCATACATATTATGGTTAAGATTATCATTTAATAGAACGTGTTTTACTAATTAATGCCTTATTTTTTATGATATATTATTTTATATTTCATACCCTTTCTGAGAATCTGAGCTCACCAAAATCATAAGATTTATTTTTCCCCAAGATGCGAATATGTGTAATATGAATAACTTTTAGAGATAATATAGTAATATGTGGATGTTTCCAATTGAGATTCTATGTTTTATTTCCTTTAATGATATAATCAAATGGGTTTATGGTCATAGAAAATCCCCTACCTATCAAATTTAAAGAAAATATAAAAAGTGGAAGAATAAGGGGGTTTATAAAGGACATAGTGAAACACGACACACAAATCCATATCAACAAGATAGGTGAAAATTTCCAGAGTAACAAAAGACCATATCATGGAAACCACCTTGAATTCTGTTTTAGATAAGGTATCAGAAAAATATTTAGACTCTCTATAATCGGGACTTACATCCATATGAAGACAATTAAGAATTTGAAGACCTGAAATCCATTATGGAATCATTCTCCATGGGATAATCCATGTATTTTTCTTAAAAATGGCTATCATTGTCGTATAGTCAGATTCCACCCAGAAATGTTTCCATACATAATTGACAGTATAACAGATAGCTTTAACCATCATCCATAGCTCAACATCAATTGTGGGTTTAATGCTAATATAGTGATAGAAACATTCTTTAACAAGTCCCTTGTCAGTACGTGAGATACCACCTCATCCTGAGGTTACTAGTGCACCCAAGTCCACCCCATACACATTCACATTCCACCATGAAGAGATTGGTGGGATCCATATAATTCATTTCAACATACGAGTGTTCCTGACCTAGCCATGAACATAAAGAGTTTTTATAATAATTAGATTAGAGATATTGTTATTCATGTCACCTGTTTGAATTTTTTAGGCTATAAAATCCTCCTTGTACAAAGCATTAAAACAATCCTTTTATGATTCCCTATGATTCTCAAATAAAATGTTGTTTCATGCCTTCCAAATGGCTGAAAGGAATCATCCACAACTATAGTAAGTAGTGAAAGAATATGGTCACTATGTTCAACATAACTAATGGAGGTCATAAAGCCATCAAGGCTGTACAATAAAATATAAACACCAAAATAATCTTACAAGTGTTTCTAAATTCTCCATGAGAACTTGGAGGAGAAGAAAACATGTTGGACAGTTTCATCATCCTACATACATAGGTAGTAAATAAGAGAAAGGTAGATACCTATTTTATATAGTAGGTTTTTTTAAAATAAGTCTTCACTTCAAGGGCCTCTACATAAGAATATAATGTGAAGGAAAAATTAATGGCTTGTTGAATTCTTGTAGCCACAGGGGAGTGGGGTTGGAACCATAAGACATGTACTTGTAGTACTCCCTAGAGATGAACATTCCATTGGATCTGGGGTTCCATTATAGGATTTTATAATTACTGAATATGTAAATCTATACCTCTATATTAATTTGAGTGGATAGAAAACCCTACAGGTCAGTATTCTAATTAATATGAGCAATGGAGAGGTTTTCCACAATGGTTGGAACCTCCATTTTTAAATATAAGGGCTTGTACATCCATTTTATAGTCAAATAATTCATATTGAAACCCTTGTATAATAGTCATGTTGAGAATTACATGATGTCAGGATATGAATTTTAATGTTAGTCCATATGGAAGAAGAAACATACATACAATTCCTAATATGTATCTTGGATATAAATATATAGTACATAAACTCTAGACAAACATCAGTGGATGTTAGTAAGGTTTATGTGAATTTTCTAATAAGTGGATTGTTGAATATTTTTATATCCTAAATTCATATACCCCCATATTAGTGGGCTTGGTGCATTCATTCGAAGCTACAGTGATGGTCTCTTTTCATAGTTGGATCCATTCCATATAAAGTTCATGATCAACACCTGAATCTCATTAATGATAGTATGAGGCTATATATAAACAAAAAATGAATAGATAAACATTAAAGTGATAAATTAATTCAAAATAAAAATTATTCCATATTTAGAAATTCTTTTCGCTTTCCAGTTATCCTTTTGGGAAATAATTTTGGAGTATGTTCTTTCAAGGTAACCACTTTTAACTCATCCCAAAAATAGATGCAACCCATGATACATAAAGGGGAGGTTATTTTTCTTCTCTCTAAGTTTATAGGAAATTATACTCCTCCTAGAAGTATTAATCCCATTACTAAACTAAATAAAGGACTTATTCTAGATTATAACATGGCCAAATATTTCCTCATAATGAGAACAGATTTTCTGGATGTATAAAATTTTTACTTTATCAGCTTACCAAAAATAAATAATTTTTCTTCATAAATTAGGTGGTATAGTGTGAAGAGGTCCCTTACAACTATAATTTTCTTATATTTTCCATTATGAAAAATTTCATTCAAACAAATACTTATGTAGTCTTCATATAATGAAAAGAGAAGTCCATAAAGAGAGTCTCTTTATCTGACCACCGTAAAGTAATGAAAATATCCTCTATGTGAGAAATTAATGAATATTGATAACAAAAAACTATTTTTTATGGTATTGAATTTAATTATGAAATACTAATAGAAGATATATTTTCTAAGAATCCTAAATATGAATCTCCATTTTATATTATTAAAGGCCTTCGATATGTCCAATTTAAAAGAAAAAAATCAATTATTAAATTTTCTCTTCAAAATTTAGACACATTATGATACTATGAGGAGATAATTCTGAATATTTATTCTAGGGAAAAATATTAATTTATTATGGGTTGTCATATCACTATATATGTGTTCAATCCTTAGGGAAACAATCTTGATGATGATTTTGGGGATTGTTTTTTCAATTGCAACTAGCATGAAGTCCTTGATATCCAAGTCATTTTCTTTTATTAGAATAAAGGAATTGAAATAGGTATTGACACTATAGGGCATGGATTCAAGATTGAAGAACTCTCTAAAAAAATTTATTACCTAATTAAACACAATGTCATTGTATAACATGAATAATTTATTGGTAAACCGATCAGGCCTAACCACTCTATCAATGTTCAAGGAGAAAAGTGTATTCTTGATATCTTTACGCATTGCAGCTTCCATAAGAATCTTTCTATGTTGAGTCCTAATCGTGGGATTTATATTATCAGGTATCTTATGTATGAAATGATTCTCTTTCTCTATGTAAATATTTTCAAAGTAATTTACGAAAACATTGGAGACTTCAATATTTGATCTATAGAAAGAACCATTAATTTCAATAGAAGTAACACCTCTCTGGATCTTCTCTGTATAAAAACACTTAAAGAACATTGAATTCATGTCCTCCTATTATAAATCATTATCATCTTATTAGTTTTTGAACATTTTTTCATGAAGTAGAATAAGGTAATCAAGGTGATAAAGGGCCTCATTATCATCTATATAATATACATAGTGATTATAAATTTCATTTTCACATTGAATGAGATGTTGTTCAGTAGACTTAATGTTATTATCTGTATTTGAAAATGATACCTTGATCAATCCATTGAGAATTTTTCAACATATTTCATCTTTCTAGACATGTTTTCAATAGGGATACTAATAGAATCAAGTATGCAAGCATTTTATATGACCTCCATGAATCTAGCCACAAAATTACAATAATTTTTGAACTTGCAAGAAAGGGGACACAATATTTTCTTACTAGTAAAAATATCCAATAAAATAGGGATATTATCAAAGTGACACTTGGTCTAAATCTATCTAGTGAAAATGATAGCATCATTTCAATCATAAATTTGAACAAGGTATATGTCTAACTTTTTGGATTATCTCCCATTGAGGGTGTGCCTACTCTAAGTATAATCTTCTCCAACAAATGGTACATTAGTAAAATGAAACTTTTCCATAGAGAAATAGAATTCAGAGGCTTTCAATATTTCTAAGTGAGTTCCAGTTTTCTCATCAGGTCTAAGAATTATGTTCAAGTCTCCCATGACTACCCATCTCTTGGACACTAGAGTAGAGAATGTTTCAATATCCTTATAGAGATCCCTTCGTTTGATATAGAATTTGGAGGCCTTAAAATGAAAGGGAGATAACACCCCCCCTGAATTCCAACATCAACTGAGAGAACCTGTTGATTCCTAATGGAAGAGTGTATGAAAATATTTTCATGCTTGATAACCCAAATAGATTCATCACCATTGTCATTTAAATTTTATGAGAAAAAATGGTAACCAATGGAATACCATTTAAAGTCAATCCATTTTTCAAATTTCATTTTTGGTTTAGCTATATCCATCCACAAGGATTTATTTGTCATAATGAAATGCCTCTAGGCCTTGACCACAGGAGAGATCCCAAGCCACTAAAAATTCTAAAAGTCGATCTTCATTAATTGAGTGATGTTTTTCTTCTAGTTTGAGGCCCTACCTTCCTTGTTAGTTCTATAATTTTATTATTGGTATTTATATTTCCTATCACTTTATCATGCTTAACATCCAAAGAAACATCACCATTCATAGAGGATTCACAAGGGATCTCATAGAGGGAAAATCTTCCCTATCATCAGACCATAACCTTCCACTAAGAGGGGGGATTTTATTGAAAGATTAATCAATTATAATAGATGGATCATGGAGTAATATTATACTAGAGTAATTCCCATAGAGACTTGGGTTAAATGTTTCCCCATATCATTCTAATGAGCTAATTCCTAAATTTTGGAATCATTATTAGAAGTTATCCAATAGTTTTTGTGAGTATTTTTTCTGAATGGATAGCTCATGGATACTTACATCAGTCAGCCTACTTACCCCATAACCATTCTCAAGCATCCCCACTAGTTAAAGGATGTTAGTACGAACCATATCACTCAATAAAGTAGTGTCAATTTCTATGATGTCATGAAGAGGTGTTTCTTGGTGTCTCACAATAACCTTTTTTCCAATGTCAAGACCTGAATCATCCATGTCATCCATTTTTTCTAGTTTCCTCTTACTTTGGGTTAAGAAAATGGAGAAAAGATATGTTATTGAATAAGGATCTCAACAGATTGAGTATCTTCCCTGGACTGCTTGTCCTAAATAGTGTATTCATTAGATAGCTTCATGTCATGTTTTTGTGTGTTAGGAGAATTTTCATCCATAGTGATCTGATAATCATAGGGGGGGCTATAAATTAGTCTATCCTCCTTATTATCAACTGGGTGACCCACACTATGAGTATGGGAGACATTTGATTCACTTTATGAATGATATGAAACATCAATTTCCATCATCATCATTTCTGTGTTAATTTCCTGAATATTTAAGGCTTTTTCATATCATCAATTTATACAATGCCAATAATTAAATCCACCTTAGGTTTCAATGCATGATAATCCTATGATTTATTCAAAATATGAGAAGGATTAGCACCTTCTGTATTCTCAGACTGAGTGTCTTTCTCAAGGGAGTAACCTACAATCTCATTGGAGTTTTATGTCTTCCCTTTACCTTTATCAATGTCCCTCCTATATGATTGTTCTTAATTCAATTTATTATATTATATATTACAATATTTAGACCTATTAAATTCATACTCTATGTGGCCAGATAATCCACAGTACATACAGAACTTGGTCTTCCTTTCATAAATTATTTCCATCTTGATATTGTAATCCCTTGTGGTAATAACTACATCTTCCACCAATGTGGTGGCCATATCCACTTCCACCGAGACCCTGGAAAAGAACCAAACCCTTGGTTCATCTGATTTTTATCAACTCTAATTAGGTTTCCAATAGATGAGGAAATATCCCAACGAATTCTTTAGTGCCAATAAATCCAATTTAGCTTGTATATCTGAATCCATATCTATGTGTGAGTGTTCCTCATATTCAGTGGATCAATGTTTTGATCCCACTCATGTATCCTAAAAATTCTAGTTCTTAATTAAATATCACCATAGCTCCATAATCACCTTTTCAAATCAAAAAAAGGTAATACAGTGTGGAATTTTTCCCTTCCCATAGTGGTCATTATCCAATCCCCAAATCCCCAGACCACGGAAATTCAATTAACAACATTTTTAAACATCCAGGTCTTCTCAACCTTCAGATCCATCAATCTCAAAATGATGGAGATTTTATATAGGTTAATCATTTCATATACATCTTCTTGGTTGGAAGTGGCATGTGTAGGATGTATTTATAGGATAAGAATGTATGAAAATCCTATAATTTTGGTAAGTTATACATTGGGTGGGTTTTCCAAGAAATAATTCTTTTTTTGGATACTACAAGTGGAATTTGTGATGGCACAAATGTTACTAGGGATAATAACTCCAACAAGGTGTGTCGGTTTAGACATGGTGTAACCTGTTACATGGAAATATTCCTCACTACACGCCAGGTTTGACACTACTAGGGGATATACTTAGTATAATATATATTTTCATTACAAATCATTATGATGTAATTAAAATTACATGTTTCTCCAAGGAAACCATATTTATGATTATGAGATTATCTATTCATAAATTTCTTATTTATTATAATTTTTTTCCTAGTTTGAAAAATATTTATTATAATTAATAACAAAATTTAGTGAATTCTATTTTTATGAGATGGGACCTATTGGGAGAAATGGAAACCATATCAACACATGTATTCCATGTAGTGATTTCCTCCATATGCATGATAATGATGTTGGAGCTAGAGCTAAAACTAAAGATGAACAAATTATAGCTATATTAGGAAAATTGAATTGGGATATTAATAATAACTTTTCATGTATAGAGAATCTTGATACATGATGTGGATGAACAATGTCATACCACTTTATGAGAAAAAAAATCTCATTCATTAAATGGTACTACAAACCCATTTTTTAGTTAAGAAGATGATATTTTCCTTAGATATGGTATTTCTCTCTTTGAGAAGTAATTAAAGGTAGAAGTTTGTTATAGAAATTTATCATCTCACATGATATGCATATCATTGGTGTCCATTGATACAAAACACCAAGAATGAGTAAGAAATAGAAAAAAAATGAATGGAAGGATTTAAATGAACTATTCTTGGAAAAATATTTCCTTCCAGAATAATGAGCTTATATAGGGAGAATATTATGGAATATACGGAAAAAATAGGATAAGAATGTTATTATGTATGAAGCCAACATTACAACGTTGTCATGGCTTGCTTTAGATTATGTATGAAATCCAAATATCGTGATTGATTGATTATTTTATGGGTAATAACTATTCATTTGAAGAGAACTGGTCTCCTAGACTATCTCTTCATATGAAGATATTGTCCCATGTCTTATCAAGGAATATAAATAATTATCGAATTCTTGAGACATTAAGGGAAAACAAGGGAAGAAGAGGATAAGATATCAAAGAATGGATAAATGGAAGTATAAAAAAGGGAATTTTCCCATGTGTGATACCCATGGAAGGAAACACCATGGTGCCTATTTAAATGGAAAATGAGTTTTCTTCAAGTGTGTTGATAAATTCCATCATGTTAAAGATTGAAAGGGGTAAAAGAAGAAACCAATTTTTAATGCTGCAATTTTAGGGAGATGGTATGCTATAAAAATTATTGTATCAATAATTAAAGAAAAAATCCTCAGAAAATGTCTTGAGATTAAGGACAATAACATGTGATCACAGTAGCAGATGTTGAAGTTCTTAATGATGTGGTGGAATGTACACTAATCATCTCCTAAAATTTAGTTATAGCTTTATTTGATTATAGATTATCACATTCCTTTAAATCATCATAGTTTTCATAAAAAATTAGATATTTCTAATTCACCTTAACAATGGTGTTTTCAGTAAAGACTCTTAGTGTAAAACTTATTGAAAAAAATATGTTTCAATAAATTCCAAATATGACACATAATTGTTCTATAATTGATGATTTTATTATCATACCTATTATTTATTTTGATATAATACTTGGTATGTATTGGATTTAAAAATATAATTTAAAAAATTATTGTAAAGATATAGAAATTATGATTTTTGATGAAGGTATAAAATTTCAATTCATTAGAGGTGATACTTTCACATCTGAGTCAAATATTTATCCACCTCCAGTAGATATTATAAAATAATTTTTTGGGGAAGAATAGAAAATATCATTTATGGATGAGGAAAAATCATTAAAATTGAGGATTTACCTATTATATGTGAATACATTGATGTATTTTCATAGGTTTTACTTTGAAATCCTCTAGAGTGGGAATTTGAGTTTTATATTGATTTAATACATGATGAAAGACCAATATCAAAAACTCTTTATATAATATCCATTGTGTAACTAGTAGATATGATGAGAAAACAAGATGAATTGAGTGATAAGGGATTTACTTACCCTAGATTTTATCCATGGGGATCCCCTATTCTCCTTGTCAATAAGAAAGAAGAATCCACGGGGTAATTCATCGACTATAGTGAAATCAATGATATAAAAATAAATAAAAATTATCATCTTCCATACATTGAGGATTTATTTGATCAACTTCATGGAGCTAAATATTTTTCAAATAATGACCTTAGATATAGATAACATTAATTTCATGTGAGGAGGGATGATTTTCCTAATTCATCATTTCAAACCAGGTATGTACATTATGAGTTTATAATAATTCTATTTATATTGGATAATGCACCCTATGTTTTTATGGATCTAAAGAATAGGGTGTCCAAGAATATCAATATAATTTTTTCTGGTATTTATTGATGATATCTTGATATAATCCAAAATCTCTAAGGACCATGAAACCTACATTCCGATTGTTCTCGAAACTCTTAGAAAAAAAGAGTTATATAGGATGTTTCGAAATTGTGAATTATGGGTTCAAACAATATCTTTGATTTTCCATATTGTCTCTAAGGATAGAATAAAAGTTGATCCAATGAAGACAAAGGAATTCCAGAAATTGACTACACCAATGAAAAAAATGGAGGTATGTAGTTTTATTTGTTTAGAAGGTCACTATTGGTGTTTTGTTTAGAATTTTACCTAATTATATGACCTGTTAACCAATATTACACATAAAAGGTTTTAGTTCGTATCAAAAAAATAATGTGAAGAGCGTTTTGAAATATTGAACATGTGAATAGTGAATTCTCTGATCTTGAATCGACCATATAAAAATAGTAAAATTTTGATTTATAGTGAAGCATAAAATAAAGGACTTAGATGTTTTCCTATGTAGAACAATAGAGTTATTAACTATGCATCAAGGTGGTTAAAAATTCCTGAACAAAACTATCGATCTCATGATCTTCAATTAGAATCCAAAATATTTGATCTGAAGATATAGATAATTTACCTCTATACTGAATTTTTTGTGATATATACAGATCACAATATCTTAATATATAGATTATCAATGAAAAAACTCAACATGAGGCAAATGATATTTCTATATCTATTCAATGATTATAATTTTTCAATACACTATGAACTATGGGAGTCGAATAAGGCAGTTGATGCATTAATCAAGAATGATCATTGAGTTTTGAACAAGATGAGGACATACAAGGATCCTTGGTATATGGATCTAGAAAATATGGATATGATAATTATCAAGGAAGGTGAAATATATTTACTTTTTTAATTGGTTTCCCATCCTTCTTTACAGGAAAGGATTTAATGTTCTTAATCTGATGATGATCATATTCAAATGAAAATTAATTATTTGAATGATAGGAAGTTGGACAACATCTTATATGAAAATGGATTTCTGAATTTTGGGAATATGCTTTGTGTTCCCTCTATACCAGAGTTAAAAAGTAATTTATTGGTTGATTCCCATAGCAATAATTTCTTATACACCCTATTATCACTATTATGTATAGATATTTGAAGGAACATTTTTTGTGTGATAATATGATGTGTGAAATTTATGATTATGTATCAAGAGGTTTAGTGTTTCCAAAGGTTAAGGCTGAATGATAACATCCAATAGTATTAATGAAACATCTACCGACTCCAACCTATAAATGGGATGATATTACTATATAGTTTTTCAATTTATTACCAAAAACTCAAAGAAAGAATGATTCAATATGGATAATTGTTGGTCTACTTGCCAAATGTGAAAATTTTCTCTCTATAAGGGAGGATTTACCACTAGATCACCTAGAACTAATCTATATTAATTATGTTTTAAGACTTCATAGATATACTATTTCAATTGTTTCCAATAATGATCTATAATTTACATCAAAATTCTAGAAAATTCGTCAAAAATCATTGGATATTCATCTTCATTTGAGTACTTATTATCACCCTCAAACTGATGGTATGTTTTAAAGGACCATTCAATCATTATAAGACATGTTGAGTTCATTTTCACATGACATTAAAGGTATGTGAGATGACTATTTACATTTGGTATAGTTTTCCCAAAATAAAGGTTTACATTCATGTTTTCAAATGGAAAAATATGAAGCATGGTATAGAAAGATATTATGTACACCATCTGGATAGATGATGTTTGTGAAAGGAATATTATAGGCCCAGAACATGTAGAGGAAACAACCTCAAAGGTAAATACTATTCACACACAAATCAAAGAATCACACGGAAGAAAAATGATCAACAACAATAATCAAAGAAAATAATTAGAGTTTCAAGGGGAGATCTTGTTTTCTTGAAATTATGTCTATGGAAGTTTGTTCTATGATTTGGAAATAAAATTAAACTAAGCCTAAGGTACATTAGAGGTTTTGAAATCATGTAGGGAATTGGAGCTCTAGATTATCATTTGGTGATGCCACTTAGCCTTTCTAATGTACACAATGGGTTCAAAATCACTTTGTTAAGTGAGTACATGCCAAACCCAATGCATGTCCTCACTTCTGAAGGAGTAGAATTGGAACCTGATTTATATTAATATAAAGAGCCTATCTAGATTATGGACACTAGATATTAGGTGTTTAAGAATTGGGAAACATAGCTGGTAAAGGTACTTTGGAAAAATTATAAAAATGAAGAGGCAACATGGGAACCAAAGGAATTTTTGATGAAGAAATACCTAAATCATTTTAAGATATGACATTATAAAAATTTTAAGGATGAAATTTTTTGAAGGAGAGAAGAATATGACACCCTCTAATTTTATTGTACGCATGTCTTAAAATTTAATATCTTCGATAGTTTATGATTCGTGAAAAACTGAGTTTAAAAAATATAATATACTATTAAGTATGACTATTGGAATTGTAATGTGTCCATTAGGAATAGTAATATGACCAATATAATAATAACTTCACCATGAATTTATAAAAAAAATCTACATATCTTTTAAATGAAAATATTATATATTCATATATTGGAGTATGTATACAAATGATCTAAAATGATAAATTAAGATTAAATGTTTATTTAAAATTTTATAATTAATATATTTTTTAAAAATAAAATTCATCTTCATAAAATATATTTATAAATTAATATTTGTTGCCTTATTATTGTAATATAATTTATTGAGACCTTAATTATTTTTTCAATGTGTTATGAAATCTCTATTTTTAAAATATATGGTCATTTTTACAATAAATGATTACTTTATTTAATAATTAAATTTCTCATATTAAGAAAATTATTTTCATATTATGGAGTTAATTTTTGAATTCAACATGTTGAAAAAAATTTATGATGATTTTTTTGTATTTTTCAAAATTTGTTGAAATTTTGGTGAATACTGAAATATATAAATTTATGATATTTAGAAAATACATGAATTATTTAGTCAGAAATGATGTTTGGATAATTTCATTCCATGATATCAAACCCCCACTTTATTATTTTAATATATTTAATTAAAATTGAAAAACTATTCATATTCTTAATCTAAAATAATAAACTAATGAATATAATAATAACAAAACACCCCTCTCTTCCACTGTAAATTACACCCCTCAAGATTTATTCTCTTCATTCCACTTAAGCCTTGAATATTTTATAATTTATACCCAATAATATTCCAAAATATCTTCCCAATATCCATGAGGATATGGTCACAAAAAAATCCAAACCCAATTTCCTTAAGTAGGTTATCAAGGATAAAAATTCAATAAGTAAATTCCCTTTTTGTTCCTTTATTCTTTCAATTTATTTTCTTTCCTAATCCTTTCCACACTTATACTATCCAATGTAACATGATAACTATAGTATCATTAATATTATATAATTTAATTATGTTAACATAAAATCCACCATCACATCTCTTGCAATTTGATTTTTATTTTAATGATGATAACATCATCGGTGAGGTGCTGATTTAGTACCTTCATGGATGAAATGTTTTTTTTCAATTACACCTTAAAGGTTTGTCATAAAAAAAATTATTTTTAAAAAAGATTATAATATATTTATTAAATCATATATAATGTTCTATAATAATTATATATACATAATATTAATTAATTAAACCAAACTAGTTTGTGATGATAGAAAACCCAGCAAAATAATCTAAACGGTTATCACTAATGTCATATCTAATACTTCTTCCTCACCACAAATAAAAAAATGTATTATATAACAATTTAATAATATTAAATATAATTAATAAAATTCAATTGGAATTATTAAAAACAATTTTAATTTTACATGATCTTCTATATACATAAATAAGTTAATCGATCATGAAAACCAAGGATAATAACACTCTCTAATGACAGAATTAAATCTTAAAACTCATAAAAAGACCATAAAATAATATAATAAAATTATAATACATCTACTAAATTTTTAATAGGTTATGAATTAAATTATTATTGAATCTAATTTCATTATCCCAGACATTAAGTGGATGTGAATAACACTTACAGACATAATGTAAGGGTTTATTTCAAAACCTTCATTTTCTATTTAGATTACACATTATCTCTCTTTAAAAAAATTTAATTCTTATTTATTTTCCTATATTTATTATAAATTATATGTATATGTTTAAAAATAATTTATTCACATCATTTTATCTTTATTTTATGGGGAAATACAAGTTTTACAAGCTTCTTTTCTAAATTCATCCCAACAAGTAAACCCGGTTAAATGGAACATCCTGATCTCTTACCCATTTTCATTTACCATCCCTAATATATTTTAAGAAACTATTATTTTTTTAAATCACTATATATTTCATTAAAAACTATATTTTTTCATTTATTATATTATAAAAACAGTTATAAAAAATACAAATTACTTTCCCAAAATAAGTCTTCTTTGCAATGTAAATGGGTATTTCTTTAAATAATTCCTCGATGATATTATTAAAGAGTTTTAATCTATGTCAAAACCTCTATGGAATCATATTATTTATTGAGATTTATCTCTTATGATTATCATATACTACATTTTATTAAATTTTGTATGATCATTTTGACGGTGGATGTGCTATTTGGATACCATTCACCGTACTACTCAGTATAGTTAGTGATTATGTTTACAAATTAAGGAATGTTATTTACATTTGCTACGAATATGTTGTCTTTGTCTCGCCCCATTTGTATGATGAATGCACAGTATATAGTAAGTTATGATAAGGTCCCTCTATATCCCCTCAATGCATTGATATATATCATGGGAAAGTAGATATGGACTTGGCTGATTCCTTGCACATTTCCTTTCAGATGGGGATTTGGTTGAGGCCATAACCACTTATTTTTTTATGTCTTGGTAGAGGCCTTGATTTTATGTTTCAGATGTCTATCCTTATGAATTCCCTCATTAGGATTGATAATTTTTGTGATTATTTTACTAGTATAATATATGTGGTTATGTTTCCTTCTCATTAAATATTATTTAGAATTATTTAATTAGTTTTCCATTCCTGCCTATTATACTCAAGATTATGATTTATCGACATGTATTTTTAGTTATTCACTAATACTTATTGCTTATGAGAGATTATACTATATTTCATAACCTTACAGAGCATATGATCTCACCCATTTATTTGATTTTATTTTTCCCCAGGACGTGAAGATATATATTATGATTGACTTTCTGGAATAATCTAAGAGTATATGGATGTTTCCAATAGATTTTTTATGTTATTTTGTCTTTCATGTTGAATTATAAAACATATATATGTATCTAGTTTTCAAAATATACTATACTATTCTATCATTTGGGATGTGGTATCTTGATTATAATTACCAATCTAATTAAGTAAGTCACCAGATCCAGGCTATTGGGGTTGAGGTATTTACACATGATCTTTTTATATGGTGATATTTATGTTAAAATTTTTATGAATGATTACTCCATGTAGTTATCATTAAAAAAATTAGTTAATGAGATCCTATGTTTTAAATAGGTGTAATAAAAAAAGAAGAACACAAAAGAATACCTAAATATAATAGATAAAAAACAAAAAGATTATTAGGTGGAAAAAATATATATTTGGGGATATGAGAATATATATAGTATGGGTGACTTGTATGTTTGGATTACCAACACAAAATACCTATTCCAATGGGGGAAATTAAACAGTTCAATATAAATTCAATGATCATTAATGTGATCATAAATTGAATTAATTATATAAAAAACGAAATGATGAAATGAAAACTCACCATCATATTTTCGTTGAACATTGTGGCACATTTTAATTAACTAACATATCTAGCGAGACAATTAAACTAAGGATATTAAAATTTTTAATATAAAGAAAGTGTACCAAGTGGATCTAATGTCTATCCCCAAATTCCATAACTATATGTGGTGAATTTATTTAGTAATTTCTAACATGGATCATTCCTTCACCAAAAACAAGGGACATTCATGTAATTATTTTAAATTTCAATCAATATGATGATGAATCATTATACACCACATAGAATATTTTCAAATATTAAATTTTTAAATATAGTTTTTATGTGATTTTCATGCGGTTTCTATTTTAAATATTCTATATATTCCCATATCAATTTAATATAGAGATGTTTACAGAGAAAAAGGAGTATAATTTATAAAGATGATTCCATATGAGATAAATTGTCTTTTGGGTAAGATTATAGAAAACAAATTTCAATGGATAAAAATAATGAACAAAGTTAAGGAGTAAACATATAAGATATCAAATTTTTTATCATAGAAGTAATATATTACTTAACTTGTATGTTGTTATTTATATTCACAAACCATAATGGATGTGCATTTAAGAATCCAATTATGCTGGTCACAACATTTCAAAAAAATATGTTTGAAGAAAAGACATTTAAATTATGTGTAAATATACTGGGAATGATGTTTCTAACAATAATATGAACCTTACCAATAGTGAAAAAATTATATCATTTTGGAAATAATATCATTGATCATGAAAAAAATGGGAATCCTCAATCAATTGATCATTTATTAGAAGGTTAATATAACTTCAATTAAAAATACTGAATTACAAGTGGGTCATCATTTTAGTTGATTTTTTAATTAATGGAAATAAATTAACATTATCATGTTTCCTTCTTTGATTACCTTGGAATCATTTTCAATAATTTATTATTATTATTCCATCCATGAGTGATTTTTCAAAATCATATGTTTTACATTATATATAGAGTTCTATAAAATGATTTCCATATATGTATATATACATATTTCATGAGATATACATGGTGCATGCATTTAAAATAAAAAAACCATCCAAATATTATAAAATATTTTATAAAAAATCACATTAAAATTACTTTGGAATTTTTTATATCATGAGTAATATCAATTTATCCTTCCTTTATTTTTTTATTATCCAATTATTTCCATAAAATCCATGAATTATTATTTAGGAAGATCTACATTTATAACCATTTTTTTCCTTCTATTCCCATACATGGAGCATTCTCAAATTAAATAGATTATGTATGTGGTGAGTTTATCAATAGTTAAAGTTGATACTTCTTAATGGGGATAATATGTTGGGTGTTTTGTTAGGTCTTTGGGGATAGTTTCATGAATTACATTTATTATAGTTGATTATTCCTTCCAAAAATGAAATAAACAAGCATTTTTTGGAAATGTCACTATTGAATATATTTTTTAATAAAAATGGTCATTAGTTGTTTTTAAAAAAAATAATATTATGTGAGTTTATTTTTCAAGGTTGATGGGCCTTTATATTGAGTTCGAAATCGAGGGTTGATGTCATTTTTGGAATGTAATTATTTTCATTGATCTTTTATAATTTTTATATTTAAATCTTATTTAGAGGTAACATCTTTAAATATTTAATGATATTCATTAAAAATATCTCCCAAAGTAATGCATAAAATTCATTTCAATCGTAACATGATTTCCTTATTAAAAATTGTGTTATTAGTATTTATAGGTTTAATATTTGATATGGATTTCAATACAATGTTCTAGAGATAGAACATGGGGAATTAGTAAAAATGTAACAAAATTTTACTAAGAGAGGTGTGTGGAAAATAATTTGTGATGACATAGAACATAATTTATATACCAAGTAATAATTAATTATAATAAAACAACTGAATTTATGATAAGTTCCATCAATATTATAATTTTGATGTAATATTAATAGTTTATTTGGTTGAATATAAATGTTAGCAGTGTAAAAGTTATCAATTAGTTGATGATTTATGTTTTATTCATATTAATAATTGTTTTATTTTTTAAGATCAAATTAGAATTTTTATAAATTGTGTTCTCTTTCTGATTTTTTACATAATTTTTATTGGGGAGAATAATGAGTTTATGTGTAAGTGAAGATGTAGAATATAATTCATGCATATATTTTTAATATCAAATTCATTGATTTTATTTAATAATAATTTTTTGTGGACAATATTTATTTCATATATAGATTATAGAAACAAATTAAATTGGTGAAGCATGATATAGAATAAAATAATATAAGAAACATATTAATAAAAATTTTATATTCTACTTAGGTGGGGTTATCTAGAAATGTTATTAATGAATTAGGTGTATTAA
The DNA here is from genome assembly GCA_963277665.1 of Viscum album. Lineage (NCBI taxonomy): Eukaryota > Viridiplantae > Streptophyta > Magnoliopsida > Santalales > Viscaceae > Viscum > Viscum album. The sequence goes on along the minus strand of OY728130.1, from coordinate 1,240,638,528 downwards.
AAATATACCATCGTCAGATTGAACATATGATTTAATCTTATTGTAGTGAATTATCTTGGAACCCCTGATAGAAATAGGGTTCTGGTAGTGATGAGAGGAATACCTATAATATTTTGGTGTCAGGTGTGTACTTGGATTAAGGTTTTGGTGGCATTTAATGGCACTAAGAATGAGGTAACTGGGGTAGTGTATCATTAGAAATGTTGATCTATTAGTTTTTTTCCACTCTCAAATATGAGAGGTGTTGGATACCCATTCTGAAACCTAATTCTAAAAAAATTTGGCATACCATGTATTCATCACCATTTCTAAGAACTATTTATTAGCAGAATTTGTATGTTTACTATTTTCCCACTTTTTAAAAAATTCTATCTCATTTTTCAATATATATTATTTTTTAATATTATTCAATTTATTATCTATTTTATTCTATAATATAAATATGTATTTATATCATAAATAATAATAATCATTAATGACATAATTCTTATTATCTATTAATTTATAGTGTTATTTATTCCACCTCCTCAATTCTCTATTTAGTTTGATGATGGAAATACAAATCAGTTGTATGGAACAAACATTGTAATACTCAATCAAAAAATATATTTTCAAGCATAAACACTCTCATACATGGTTTTTTTAGAAAATATATTATGCTAGTGAAAGACAATTTTGATGATACATGGTATGAATATTATAATATGAAAATAGATGACTTGAAAAATAGTGTTTTAGAATTTATGAAAAACGATCACAATAAGAATTTCACACAATGGTTTTGTGTATTGGTGATATTCCCATATTTTTTGAAGTCCTCTAATTCTATACATATGGTCTCATTATATCCTATATAAAAATTGGTTTAAAATTTATAAAAGTTGAGCAACCTACTATCTACTTATGGGGGTAGTTTTACTTATGGAATTCCATGTTAGAACTGACAAATATGATTTTCAAATGACTTAGAAAATTATGAATTAATTATAATCAATAGAAAGTTTGAAAATTCAATAAATAGAGAATATAAATTGTACGGATAATATACATTTATCCAACAATGGACTGAATTTATACAAGAATACCATATTGTTATAAAAACTTTATATTAGAAAATCGTTGTTCTTGGTCATCATTCCCTATCATAACACATCCCATTCAATAAATAATGTACATATAATTGTTAATTGAATTTTCTAACCTCAAAATAAGTTAGTTGTAACTACATTAAACAAAATAATGATCATGTATATCATTTTAAATTGGATAATTTGTTTGAAAAATTCATATACCCTTCCATAACAATGATTCATAATATGTATGGAAGAGATGAAGAAATAAAGCATAAAACACAATATCCCAAATTGGGATATTCATGAAAATAATAATTTAATAAAAGAAATACCCCTCCATTACATTTTTGGAAAAAATATCTATCCCCTCATGATAATCTCTTGAGTGTATATAAATAAATTAAATCAATGTAATACAATGTATATTTACATTATAAGATACATCAAGTACTCAAGAATGAACTCTATGTGATCCATTCCATCAATTCCACAACAAAAACTACACTCATTATACAATAAAAGTTTCTCATGATATATTTCATTATGTCTCACCTAATAAGTTTTATCTATCAACATTATCTATAGTAATTTTTATTAGCCTATGAATCCCCATTTATTTATAAAATACCCATGAAAATAACCTTTTATATTTTCTAAAAAATATATCAAAAAATCAAGTACTTGGTATATTAAATATATTCAATTTTTATGTATCTTCCTATTCACTGTTAAAATTTATTCATGGAATAAACTAAAAATATCATATTTAACACTACATGGGAATTCACATTTACCCCATATCGATTATTCATCATTAAATTTAATAGAAAAAATAAATTCATCTCTCATATGTTCAAGAGTGTTTCCAAAATCACAATCCATTAGGGTTTGAACGAAACATCAAAAAAATATACCTTAACTACTAGAATTTCAATAGAATAAATGTAACCTTTCAATAAAATGTGATATTGATATGATATTGATGAATATATATTATATTAACTAAAACAACATATACTTATGTTCCATATCCTAGACACATTAAATTAATATATAAAAGGCATTTGACCTTAATAATGGTGTCTAATATCCATACAAATATTCATTTCAACTTTACATTTTCTCTCTATGGTATAAACTCTTCATTTATAGACAAAAGCATCATAAATTACTTTTCCATGTATGGAATTTTTGGGATTTCACAAAATGGCATAGATATCCACCATTCTGTGAAATTAAAACTTTATCAATACCATTGAATGGTTGAAACTCTAATATAATAGTATATAAGATATCTCTCCTTCATTAAAATTATGTTAGTGTCCTCATACATACAGATGTATGTTGAATTGATCATTCATTATATATATTTCATGTGTGTTATCACCCTTCTTCAACAATGTTTAGTTAACTTCATTTTTTATGGAAGACACAGTGGATATATAGTAGTCTTATGAAATAATCACTCTCCCATTGATGTTCATATCTCTATAGTTGTGGATTTGATATCTAAATGGGGGTATAGGGTTTTCAATTAGGATCTAAACTGGGAAATAATTTCATAACATAGGTTAAACTATCACTTTGTTGAAACAGGTGGCCCTAGAAATATTTTTTTTGTTTATTTTGAATTAATTCCCCATATATAACATATACCACGTCATACTTTTTCTCCAAGGAAATTATATTTTTAACGGACCAGACCTCTCTGGTCTATTCCTTTATGAAAATCAAGTGTATGAGGTGTTTCGGGAGTCAAGGTGACTTATCCCCAACACATTTCCAATTTTCCATTTCTGTGAATAATGAAATTGTGACCTTATGTGAACATTATCATTGGTAACCTTTTATGAACTATGTAATTGGTAACCTTATGTGAAAATTACAACGGTGACCTTATGTGAACAGTGACATCGGGGACCTTCTGTGAACAGTGTCATCGGTAACCTTATGTGAACAGTGCAATAGTGACCTTATGTGAACAGTGACATCGGTGACCTTATGTGAGCAGTGTCATCGGTGACCTTCTGTGAAAAGTGTTATCGATAAACTTATGTGAACAGTGCAACGGTGACCTTATGTGAATAGTGAAACTGGTGACCTTATTGAACAATGTCATTGATGAGCTTCTAGGAACAGTGTCATCGGTAACCTTATGTGAATAGTTCAACAATGACCTTATGTGAACAGTGCATCGGTTGCCCTAGGTGAACAGTGTCGTTGGTAACCTTCTATAAACAGTTCAATGGTGAGGTTCAAATGGTGACCTTTTTCCTTTTCCAAATTTTGATTTCATGAACAATATTTCAAGAACAGTGAGGTTCCAACAATGACCTTTTTCTTTTACCAAATTTTGAGTTCATGAATAGTGTTTCTAGAATGGTGAAGTTCCAATGGTGACTTTTTTCCTTTTCCAAATTTTGAGTTCATGAAAAGTGTTTCTAGAATGGTGAGGTTTAAAATAGTGACCTTTTTCCTTTGCCAAATTTTGATTTCATGAACAGTGATTCCAAAAAAGGTGAGGTTCCAATGGTGACCTTTTTTCTTTTCCAAATTTTGAGTTCATAAACAGTGTTTCTAGAATATTGAGGTTCCAACGGTGAGGTTCATGAACAGTTTTTTTCCTTTTCCAAATTCCATGTTCGTGAATAGTGTGTCTAGCTTCCTACAGTTTCTCCCCTTTAACCTTTCCATTAACGTAAGTGCATTTAAATCCTTGTTTTAAGGACTCTAAGGATGATTCAAAGGCCATAACTCCTATATTAATTTCCCCTCAGGCTCACGATGTTTTTACTTCTTCAAATCTTGTGTTTTAATGTAATCCACTTTTAATAGAAAACCTAGCATATCTTAAACCATTGCTCCATTAAATCTTCTAAAGGGACAAGATATCTTCCTCCCTAGTTCTTCCTCCTTGTTATCAGGTGTGAGACTCCCTAACATCCCATTTCTTCCCATAGGATTTGTGCAATCAAACTTTACTCCTATGATTTTTTTCTCTTTGTTTTGATGCAACCAAGAAATATCAATCAATCTTCGATATAAGGTATAATCTATCTTCATTATTTTGTGTTCATCTTCTTCTTTCTACGTTCCATTTTTATTGAATTTTACCCCAATGTTCCTAATGGTATTTTCATGGGTGTCGGCCAATGTGGTGGTGTCTCCACATCCTCGGGTGGATACAGTTGTCACAAGGGAAGAGATCATACCCCATGTGTGGCTTGTTCTCGTATAAAGAACGTCAAGAACTGTTTGAGATAGGGGATCCATTGCTTCTCTTTTTATTTATGTGCAACTATAGAGTTATAATGTTTTATCACAATGCATCACAATGGAATTATCATAATAAATATTTGAATCAAATAAATAAATTGATATCAATTTTAGGTTATTGCCTCTTTTTCTGCTAGATAGTGTTATATTTATGCTTACTTTCTTATCTTTTTCGTTCTCGACTGGGATTGGTAAAAAACATAAATCCAAAATTAATTGATAATTGTTTGGATAAAAATAAAGAGGCATGTAAATGAATTTGGTTCCTCTTGTTGTAATTTGATGTTAATAAAAATGGTTCAGTATGCATGTTTAGTTATTTTTTGATAGCTTACTGATTAGGTTTCCAGAATTTGGAACCTATGAATAATAAATCGGTTAATCAAAGATGGATTAAAGAACTGGTTGTTAGATAAAATATAATTCCTTGTAGGGTTCTGAGTTATCCTCTTGCTTGTTTAAGGGCCAAGAACCCATTTGATATGATGTTTTTTTTCCTACTGATTGTGTTTTGGTGTGAACTTGGATGGATGTTGTGATATGTGGGGGCATAGAGGCCTATTGGTTGTGGTAGCATTTGATTCCTAGAGTGGAAAGATGCATCAGGTTATACATGTGGTTATTGGGGATGACACTAGGGATGATGAAATGGGTTGGATGGGAATGTTTGGATTCTTTCTAATTCTTATTAGTTATTTGTTTGCTTTAATTTCCCCACTGATCAAGGAAACTGGTCTTTCTTACCATTCTCTCGAAAGGGGTGACGATGCATGAGGTATGCCACATGCTTTCCATTTTTTTTCTTATCAAAGGAAGGATGGATCTACGCTCATGCTATAGGCGGCAAAGACTCAATGGGTAGATCATTTACTAACCATGTTGACCTGCCTTGTGTTTAGTATCTTAGAATTTTTTTCTAGAATTCCTGGTAATATGGGAAAGTAATAATTTTGTTAATATATGATATAATAAATGAGGTATACCTAAGGGGTTGGAGCTTGCTGGGACGCAATGTCGAGGTTTCATTTTAAAGGAACAGTGGCCTTTGGGTATGATGCTAGTTAAATTTAATGTGGAATTGATAATCATTAATTAATGTTTAAAGAATTAATTATTGTGTAGTGGAACTGATAAAAGGGGAATGAACTAAGGAAATAAATCTCTTTAAATGGTTGGGTGCTTATAGGATACATAGTCTCAGAAGTGGCAGTTGGGAGTCTGAGAGACGTTAGCTGCAGTTGAGTCTAAGACTATGTAATGACCATAGTGTGGTTGTGAGATATAGTATATTCTGTACATTTTGTGTTTCTATACACTACTCGACCCTGACAGTTAGGGAAACTGACACCCCGGGGATTTTGAGCCCAAGGGGGTGTTTTCCCCAACATTCTGGTGGGAGGATGGATGGCTGACTACCCCCTTTGGAACTGATCTCTTGGTAGTTACTTGTGTTGGTAAGCACAGTGTTTAGTTTTCCCCATATATGTGTGGAGAGGGCTGAAATGGATTGTGGTTATTCATACACATATATTCTGGATATAGAATCATATGGACTACTATAGGTGTAACATGTATAGGTTTTTATGTCTTGAGAATCCTTACTCGGTGTATGGGCTATAATGGATTGAGGTATAATACCCAACATATGATACATGTTATACGAGCAATGGTGGATCCCAGAAACTACCTGGTTACTTTCTTTCATAGATGTGGTGGTTTTGTTGCATGAGGTGCATATTGTGGTGCTTCGCCCAGGTGTCTGCAGGCAAGCCTTTTTTGAGAGAGATTCTTAGGACGGGTGACATTGGGGAAAAGTGGAAAACTAGTGGGGAAGTAGTAGTGGGATACCCTTGATAATATTTATTATATTATATAATATTTTATGCGTTACTTGGTGAGAGTATCCATGGTGAGGCTGGGAACTTAGTATACCTGTTTAGTTGACTAGTTAGTTTAACTTGTTGTTCACTGTGATTTATCATGCTTTCTTTACTTTTTCACGAGAGGCCATGGGGAGGATCCTACTGAGTATACTGTTATACTCACCCTTTGTGTATATAAACTATTTTTTAGGTCACATGGAGCAGGTTTGAGATCAAGCTAGTTTCTACTAGCTTGGGGTTGCAGGAGTTGTTCGGGCTAGTGGTTGCTGCAATTTTTACTTTCTATTGGGTACTTGCTATTTTCCCCTTCGAGATGTAGTAGTTTTTCATGACATTACATATGTGCCCTTGGTATTTCATTCATATTTCTATCTAAGTTGGATTTGGTTGGTGTGTATCTTATCTCTCTCTTCCACATGTGTTCTATTAGAGGATAATTCTTCCTATCTATGTGTTTACTATACGGTCGGTGGTAGTTTCCAACCCAGGGCCTATTGGAGGCAGGACTCGGGGATCATTATCTCCCTTCTCACATTTTCGACCCAGGAGGGGTACACTTTGTGGGGAGGGGTTCGTGACAAAGTGGTATCAGAGGCCTGGTTGAGGGATAGGATGCAGTTTGGAGTTAGGCACAGGTGAGGCGGTATGTGTTGGTAGGGCAACAATGTCAGTCAAGTTTATAAAGTTATGTAACCACTGGAGACTGGATTAGAGATAGAAGTTTAGGGCCCCCTATGATCTGATGTACGGAACTTTAAGTTTACAATGTCTACTAAACAAGGTGATACTAGTTGCAAGGTAGATCCCTAGGAAAGGATCATGCATCATTCTCCTTTGTGCCTGTGTTTGAATGGGTAGACCTTGGGATAGATTAAAATAAAATGAATAAGAGAAAACAATTAATTAATTAGTGATTAGTCTTCCATATTCTAGGTTTAGGAGCTATAACTATTTGATATTTTGTAGGTAGGGCTCCAGGTTGACGTCCTCGTCAGGATCACATAGAATATGTCCAGCAGGTTGTGCCACGAGATCACCACTGGGTAGAGGTTGACGATGACGACACATAGAGGAGGACACTCTGAGATTTTCAGTGCCATAGTATGCAGAAGTATGAGGGCTTCATTTCAGATGTAGTCATGGAAGACTGGTTGGAGGAGGTTGAGATAGGCTTCAGTTTGATCCTTGCTGAGAAGTAGAATTGGGTTCCCATGGTAGTGATGATGTTGTGTGGAGTAGTGAGGCAGTGGTGGTTATTATTCTTCATGGATTTCGAGGATTCATCCATCTCATGGTACGAGTTCCAAGACAAGTTTAGAGTCATGTTTCTTTCCTCAACCGCAAAGGTGTCCAGTCTCCATGAGCTTCTTACCCTTCGACAGGGGAGTTCCAGTGTGAGAGATTTCAGAATCCGTTTCAAGAACCTCTTATGATATGCTTCAGACTTGTTGCTAGATGGGGAGGCTAGGGAAAGACATTTTGAGGAAGCTTTGTATCTAGATATCCAATTCCAGGACACCCCATTTATGCCGAACACATGTCTTCAGGTGTTAGTGAGGGAAGAGGTCATCGAGAGTACTTTGGATAGAACAGGATCATCACGAGAGGGGATTTGTCATGATTCCTCATAAAGATGAGTTGTGGTCCGAGGTTTTTAGTTTTTAGGGAAGAATAGTCTTCGTTCGTCCAGGGGTAGGTCTCAGCCCTTAGTATCTCATTTATCTAGGGGTAGAAGATCTCAGGCCTATGACAAGGGATCATGTGTTTGTTTTTCTTTTGGTGGTCAAGGTCATCAACAGCGAGAGTACCTGACCTTTCAGAGTAGTCATCGTGCACTAGGTTTTCTTCTCCAGGTTCCTCCATTGAGGCAGTTCCAGCAGAGGCATCATGTAGTAGGTTGCACCATCTTTACATCAATAGAGGGTAGATGGGGCAAGTAGAGGACAGCCCTATAATGCTCTCCGTCCTTAGAGAACAGAGTGCGGCCATAGTGGTGGTCATCCTCGGGATCAGAGAGGTTTTGGAGAAGGTTGTGGTAATATTTATACTTTAACATTACTAGTTTTATGCCCTTTTATTGTTTTCTACCTTGGTTTATGCCTTTTTTGATTCAGGAGTGACACACTCCTTCATATCACCTTCCCTTTTCCATGCTTTGGGACTTGAGGTAGAGAGGCTTCCAGTGCCCTTGGTGTTGACTACGCCATTTAGAGTTCAAGTTGACTTGTTTGAAGTATGTAGAGATTGTGAGCTAGTGTTGGGGTAGCACTGCTCTTGGGGATATGTCCTATGTTTAAAAATATAACCATATGATATCATCATTCGCATGGATTGGTTGTATTCGGTGCAAGATATCGTGGATTTCTTCAAGAAGAATGTCATTTTTTTATGAGAATAGAGAGCAGGTGGTGTTTTTTGGAGAGTGAGATCCTCGGATGGGATATAGTCATATTTCTTCCTTATCATCGATGATGGCTGAGATGATTTTGAGTTCATAAGAGGTTCATCAATTGGTGTTTCCTAGGGTCGTAGAAGAGTACCCTGATGTCTTTCCAGAAGTGGTTGTAGCATTACCCCCTCAATGAGAGATAGATTTTGGGATCAAGTAATAACTAGGATCATATATTATCTTTATGTATCCATATAGGATGGCCCCTTATGAGTTATGAGAGCTACGTATATAGCTTGATGATTTGTTATAGTGCGGTTTTTCTCGGCCAAGTGTGTCACCGTGGGGTGCACTAGTTTTTTTCATAAAGAAGGCTGATGGAAGTTTTTGGTTGTGTGTCGATTATAATCATTTGAACAAAGTTTAAATAAAGAATCACATTCCTATTCTACGGATTGATGATTAATTTGATCAACTAAAGGGTGCAACTTGGTTCTCAAAGATCGAATTGTGATCAGGATATCATCTGATGCGTGTGAAGGATGAGTATAACCTGAAGACTGCTTTCCATTGTCATCATGGGCATTATGAGTTAATTGTAATGTCATTAGGCATGAAAGATTCTCCAACTATGTTCATGGTATTGATTAACGTTGTGTTCTGTGAGTTCCTGGACAAGTTCATTGTAGTTTTCATCGACAATATCTTCATGTACTCCACGTCTGAAGAAGGGCATGCAGAGCATCTACACACAGTTTTGGGAGCTCTTTGTCAACATCACCTATTTGGGAAGTTGTTGAAGTGTGAGTTTTGGGCTCAAGAAGTCCATTTCTTGGGGAATGTGGTCTCCCTATAACACCCCAAGCTTCCACGGTACGATTTTCTTTGAATAATACAGTAGCGTGTGTTGTACGCAACTTCAAGATTCTAACACACTATGACCAATCAAATTAGCTATTATGAATAGTAATACCCACTTTTTGAAATTTTATAAATTATATCTCTCAAAATGGACTTCATTTTTGTATTTGGAATATTGAAATTAGCCTACGGTGAAATTTTGGTACTTTTCGGATAACTTTTATATTTTGATAAATAGTGAAAATTACAAACTTTTAATTAAAAACAACTTTTTTAATCGAAATAATTAATAGTGATAAATTATGAATTTGAGTGGTTTAAAAGTATATTTTAAAATATATTTTTACCATTATTACAATTTTGGTCATTGGACATAATTTCACAATTAATCCGGACATAAACAAGTGTCAATCTTTTGATAGTTATTATCTCTTAAAAATACGCTTTTTGTTTTAACAACGGGAATTAATTTTAAATTAATTTCTGACACTTATGTGTTTTGAATTTGGAAAAATGTATTCCATATTTGGAATCATGATTTCCAAATTGTGTAAATAGGTAACTTTTATTTTTTGACTTTTTGAATAATTACTTTGGTAAATATTTTATTTACCATGGTTAAAGGGTAAATCCGGTAAATAAGGGTAAGTAAATAATATTATAATAATAATCAATTACCCTAAAACATGTCCTAACCTTATTGGTTGATACATTTCCGACCATTGGAATCTTTGGGTTGATTTTGGGACCCCATGGATCCACTTGTAAGTGATAAGGATACTTTATATTAATTAAGTTAAAATAAATACAAAAATGACATAAGCATATATCTTTTAGAAAAACAATTTTTAAATAGGGTTATAGATGTTGGATTTTTGACTATAAATATTCATTATAAATATAAAAATAATTAATACATAATGGTATTTTATTTATAGTTTTTAGAAATTTAATAATTAATATTATTTATGACACAATAATGATGCATTATTTTCCTTATTAATGAAATAATCAAATAATTGGTATTATAAATGTTAAAATAAATATAATTTGAAATTTTTGATGACATAAATGAATTTTATTATTTAATATGACATTATAAGATTTCTTAAATGAATTTTTTTCTAATTAATAAAGTTTTTAAGACTTTAACAAATATCAATTATTGAATAGTGTCAAAATTGTCATAAATGAGTTTTTAAAACAAATATTATATTATTAATTGATATTATATTCCTAAAAATATATGGTTTGGCCAAAGAACTTATATAATGATATTTGTATCATTAATTTACCACTTGGGGTCTATTGTATGTATATAGTAAGTTTATTAACTATATAATATAAAAATATAAAGTGACATGGCAAATTTCAAACTAATTAACTAAGAGTTAAAACTAAAAGATAAGGTTAATATAATGACCCAAACCTATCTAAATTCTATTGGTTGAAAGTATTTAGACCCATACCCACCTTATACCTTTAATAATCCACTTTGGAGCCATTAGAAACTGAATATGAATTTATTATAAAATAATATTTCTAGCTTTTCCAAAGGTGCCCCTCACCCCTCTTGAAAAAGGGCACTCCCCCTTCTCACTAATTGACACATTAAAAACCTTTTGGCTCGGCCATCCCCTGCCCAAATACCCTATAAACATCCCTAAATTAAAACTATATTCCTTTGTTTGATCATAAATCCAACCTAAGGAGCCATTTTGATCAAATCAAAAGGAAGAACCCGAAGAAGAGGTAATGTTTTCACCACCCTCTTTCAAGTTCCTTTCTTCTTCCACTTCTTCTTTCTTTGTTTTTTCCATTATAAAATATTAACTACAGTATCATATATATAATTTGATGTTATTATAAACATGGTACAACCATATTCAGTATTCTATCCATCCTTTGAATGACATGTCACCATACGTGCATACGTACGGCTTACCGTCTCCAAGTCGTGGTGTAATTGTTATTCAAAACATTATTATTTGGATGGGTATAATAATGATGTGTAATTCATGTAAATAATAAATATAACATGATAATTATTATTTATATATGATATAATATCCAATTATATATTATTTTAATATTAAAAGAGTGATACTGTCACTTGTGCGTACGTACGGACTACCGTCTCCACGAACACGATGAGATTCATTCCCCATCGTATCCATTCAAGTATAATTATCATTTTATGATTAAAAATAATTCTTAAGGACTTGATATCATTCTGTATATGAATAATATACAACCTATCCATAAAAAACACGGCTTATGTAAGAAAACATATAAAATAAAACGAGTAAGTTAATACCCGAAACGACGATAATACTAAAATACTATTAACAAAGCATTATTAGAAGATCATATATGATATAATAATTATGTATATGGTTTTTTATAATTTAATAACAATTTTATAACTATTATACAGGAGTTTAACATACCATCAACTAAGGAAAATTACAATGTAAGGGGTTTTCATCTCACTCCTTATTCCCGTGATATTCATGCCATATTGCCACTATTACTGTTTGCGTGGTGTATAAACTGCCCATAATTGTATTCCTTGTTTAATAAACTTTAATATATGTGTATTTACATATTCATTGTATGATACTTCTTTCATGGGGTGTATGTTTTTTATGTTACCAAATTGGTCAGGGTTAATTTCACAATCTCTTTATTATCCGAGGTTGTTTATTCGTAATTATCTACTGGGACATATTTATCATCCACATCCATGTTTCTTAAAAATTTCTTTCAAATAATTTTTACTATTTAATAGACAATTGTTTAAAGTCATTTATATCCTTATTTGACCTTATATGTTTTTTAATGGAATCTTTCCGTCATTTTCCAAACAAGTTACTTTTTGACATTTTCGACAAAACTAAGGTAAGAGTGTTTTTTTTAACTTATACTGCAGATGCGGTTATTCTCTACCATTATTACACCTTTGAGGCTTCCCTTACAAGATTATAAGGGTATTTTCAAAATAAAGGTTTTATTTTATAATTATTTGATTTTTAAATGATTTCAAAAAACGAGAGAGATATTTCTCTCAAACATATGAAAATCCAGTGCAAATGTATACGTATTTAATACAAGCTTAAAAATGTTTTCAGAAAACCTGACTCTCGAGTGTGGTAGACAAGAAGGTATTGGGTGTGGACCCATCATGGCCTATAATTAGTCGAGAAGTATCAGAATTAGTAAAAAAAATTTAGAATCTTACATAATGTTTTCAAAAAAACACTAGAGTATATTTGAGAAATTTTAAACGTAAGTATCTTCTAAAAAAATTACATCGGTAGGTCTCATGAGACAAACTAGTGTCTTGGCTTAAGGCCTTGAAAAAATATTATTTGTAGTCTTGGATCGAGGCCTTGGATATGTGGTTATGATAGTATGGCATTATGAATTCCATCATTATGAAAGTGGTTATTGATATTGCAAGTGATTATTCGACTAGTAGAATATCCATGTGAATAAGTAAATGGAATTATTTCATTATATTTTTTCCATATTATGATGAAGTTCAAGTTTAAAAGGATTTTTTTTTAGTTATACATTTCCTTAAATGTTTATGCTTATTTATGAAAGTTTCCGCTATATTTTTATCCTTACTGGGAATTTGAGCTCACCATTTTCTATGTTTTATTTTTTCCAGGATATGAAGAAGTATTTTATGAATGACCTGCATGGAAATTATAAGGGGATATGAGTGTGGAGACAAGATGTTGTTGTAGTTTTAACTTTATGATTTAATTTAAACTTTATGAATGTATCTAGTGTTTCCAAGACTACTAAATTAATTGATCTTTCGAGACTTGATCTTTTGTGATCATGCCAATGATATGTAATAATGAACCAACTCTAGGTAATTGGGGTGGGGGAATTACAGTTGGTATCAGAGGAAGTTTAGTACAAACCATGGTAGCTAGATTTAGATAAACTCTGATTAGAGCACATAGCCCTAAGATAGACATTGAGGATTTGTATAGAAGAACTTCCTAGAATTTTGGTATTGTAGAGATTTTGTGAGTTTTCTGAGCAATAAATCCCTGTTTGGATACGAGAAGGTTGAGGCAGCTCTAGCACAGATGTACCTAGGGGTAAAACCCAAAAACACCGCTTTTGAGCTAGACTCGATCGGGAACCGGTGCACGACAACGGGCCTTGCTGCACTCTTGGTTACGACACTCCTGGGGGATATGCTTAGGATAATTCTCATTTTATTTACAAACCATTATAAAGGGTTTATGAGTATATACTTCCTCAAAGAAAACATTTTTATGATTATGGATTATATCCATAAATAGTTCAATTTATGTTAAGTGATTTACAAGTATGGAATTATTTATTTTGATTCATAAACTGATCTAGTTTATGCCATTTTTTAGAAATGGTACCTAGTGGAAGAAATGGAAACCGTATAAATGCAAGCACTCTATGTAGGGATTTATCTCCTTCTCAAGATAATTATAGTGGAGTTGGTGATGCAACTGGTGCTGATCAGCTAATCACCATACTGGGACAACTCACTCAGGTTATGAATAATAACCTTACCCATATGGAGCACCCTGATCCGCATCGTGGAGGATCAATGTTATATCACTTCATGAGGCAACAACCACCAACATTCAATGGGAGTACAAATCCATTGGTAGCTGAGCAATGGATAAGTCCCCTATAAAAAAAATTCAGGCTTTGGGGATTAGTGAAAGGGAAAAAGTTATCAGGACAGTTTATCGCCTCACTGGAGATGCTAATCAATGGTGGTCATTGATACAAAACACAAAGGAATATCATGAAGTATCAAATATGGAATGGAGAGAGTTCAAAGAAATTTTCTTAGAAAAATACTTTCCTCATGACCATCGAGAAGATATGGAAAGGCAATTTCTGAGTCTGAGACAAAAGGAGGATGAGAATGTCACAAAGTATGATGCTAACTTTACAATGTTAGCAAGTTATGCTGGAGATTATATACGTAACCCAAGAAGTATGATTGATCGTTTCTTTGATGGGTTAAAACCATTTCTCCATCGAGCATTAGTCTCACAAACCTTCTCATTGTATGAAGATATTGTCTCATGCGCTATCAAGACAGAAAAGGAATTCTCTAAGTATTATGACTTTAAAGAAAAGCAGGAGAAGAATAGATCTTTTGATCACTCTAGTAATGAAAATAGGGGGAAGAAGGGAAAAGATGAATATCCATCCCGCAGTAAATTTGGGAAGAATCACCCTAGTACTTGCTTAAAAGGAATGGAAGTCTGTTACAAGTGTGGTGAAAAAGGCCACCAAGCTCATGATTGAAAGGGGAAGAAAGAAGATATAGATGTTAAATTATACAACTGCATAGAGATGGGACATTATGAAAATGAATGTCCTAAGCATCATGAGAACTTACCTCGGAAAAGGCCAAGGGATCAATGCCAAGATTATGATATCACTACTACTGAGGTAGAAGCTCCATAAGACGTGGTGGTAGGTAATTTAATGGTTTTCTCAAGTTTAGCAAATGCATTATTTGATTTTGGATCATCACATTGTTTCATATCTTCCCAATTTTCTAAGAAAATTAGATATTTCCAATTTTATTTAACAAGGGAGTTGTCAGTTAAAACTCCTAAGGGAAGTATCATTGAAACAAAGTTTTTTGAATCAGTCCCCATTATAGCACATAAATGTTCTTTATCCACTAATCTCATCGTCATACCTTTGATTGAGTTTGATATAATCCTCGGTATGGATTGGATTTCAGACCATTATGCAAATATTTATTATAAGAATAAGGAGGTTATGATTTTTGATGATGATGATAAGGAAAACCTTATCTTTAGAGCCAAATCATCAACACCTAATTCTTATCTAGATCCACCCCTAGTAGCTCAACTAAATTCAATTATTGGGGAGGAAGAGAATGAAATGATTGTGGGTGAGGAAAGGAATGTTCAAATAGAGGATGTACCTATTGTGAAATAATATATAGATGTGTTTCCGGAAGATTTGCCTGGATATCCTCCAAAACAATCAGCTGAGTTTTCCATTGATTTAATTCCTGGATCAAGGCCTATATTGAGGACCCATTATAGAATGGCCACTGTGGAATTAGTTGAACTAAAGAAACAACTAGACGAATTGAGTAATAAGGGATTTATTCTCCCTAGTGTTTCTCCATGGGGATCCCCTGTTCTTTTTGTTAAAAAGAAAGATGGATATATGAGGTTATATATCGACTAAAGGGAGATCAATGCTATGAAAATAAAGAACAAGTATCCCCTACCTCGCATTGATGATTTATTTTTCCAACTGCATGGAGCTTAATACTTTTCAAAGACTGACCTTCAGTCTGGATACCATCAGTTGTGTGTGAAGAAGGAAGACATTCCGAAGACAGTATTTCGAACCAGGTACGGGCATTTTGAATTTATAGTAATGCCTTTTGGGATGAATAATGAGCCCTCTATATTCATGGATCTAATGAATAGATTTTTTAAGGAATATCTAGATGCATTTGTGGTGGTATTTATTGATGATATCTTGGTATACTCCAAATGCTACGAAGATCATGAAAATCACTTGCGCATTATCCTGAAGACTCTAAGAAGACATGAATTATATGGGAGGTTTAGTAAGTGTTAATTCTGGCTTCAGGATATTTCTTTTCATGGATATATTGTCTCTAAAGATGGAATCTATGTTGATCCTTATAAGACCAAGACAATACCTGAATGGCATGCACCAACGAGTATAACTGAGGTACGCAGTTTTATTGGTTTAGTAGGTTATTATTGATGTCTCGTCCAGAATATTTCCCGGTTGGCTAACCCATTAACAAAGCTCACATGTAAAGGGGTTAAATTTGTTTGGACAAAAGAGTGTGAAGAATGTTTCTAAGAACTAAAGATAAGATTAGTCAATTCTCCTATATTGAATCTACCATCGAGGAATGATGGGTTTTCTATTTATAGTGATGCATCAAAGAAAGAACTTGGTTGTGTCCTTATGAAGAATGATAGGGTTATTTCCTATGCATCATGACAGTTGAAAATTCATGAGAAAAACTATCCTACTCATGATCTTGAGTTAGCAGCTGTTATATTTGGTTTGAAGATATGGAGACACTACCTCTATGGTAAAAAATCTGAGATTTATACTGATCACAAGAGTTTGAAGTATATTTTCTCACAGAAATAACTCAACATGAGGCAAAGGATATGGCTTGAATTACTCAGGGATTATGATTTCATGATACACTACCACCCGGGGAAGGCAAACAAGGTGGAAGATGCTTTGATAAGAAAAGATAATGGAGTTTTGAACAATATGAGAATTGAAAGGGATCCAATTTTCATGGATCTAGTGAATATGGACATGGGAATAACCAAGGAAGGTGAAACATAAATTCTTTTTCAAATGGTTGTCAAACCATCTTTACTAGAAAGGATTAAGAGTTCTCAGACCGATGATGAAAAATTTCAAAAGAAGATTAAAGCTGTGAATGATGGGAGATTGAGAGACTTTGTGTATGAAGATGGAATTTTGAAATTTGGGAAGAGACATTGTGTTCCTGATATACTTGATCTAAAAAGGGAATTGTCGGACGATGCTCATAGTTCCAATTTCTCTATACACCCTGGGAGCACCAAAATGTATAGAGATTTTAAGGAACATTTTTTGTGGGACAACATAAAGAAGGATATTATTGATTTTGTGTCAAGATGTATGGTTTGTCAATAAGTGAAAGCTAGAAGGCAAAAGATTGGTGGAGTATTGAAACCTCTTCCCATACCTGAGTGGAAATGGGATAATATTACGATGGACTTCGTCATGGGGATACCAAAGACTCCGAGAAGGAACAATGCAATATGGGTCATTGTTGATCATCTTACCAATTCAGCACATTTTCTTTCTATAAGAGAATATTTACCACTCGAACGTCTAGAAATACTATATATTAATGAAGTTGTGAGACTTCATGGAGTACCCCTATCGATTCTTTCAAATCTTGATCCTCGTTTTACTTCAAGATTCTGGAAGAGTCTTTAAAAGGCCTTGGATACTGAACTTTGTTTGAGCACTGCCTACCACCCTCAAACAGATGGACAATCATAACAGACTATTCAAACCTTAGAAGACATGTTGAGATCCTTCTCACTTGACTTTCAGGGTATGTGGGATCAAAATTTACCTCTGGTAGAATTTTCCTATAATAATAGATTCCATTTGAATATTCAAATGGCACCATATGAAGCGTTATATGGAAAGAGATGTCTCACACCAACCTGTTGGGATGATGTTGGTGAAAGAAAACTTTTAGGCCCAGAACTGGTGTAGGAAACTATGGAGAAGGTGAAGGTAATCCAAAACCACATCAAAGCAACTCAAAGTAGGCAGAAGAGCTATGCTGAAAACCGAATGAAGGATTTGGAATTTCAGGTAGGAGATCATGTTTTCTTGAAGGTGTCTCTATGGAAGGGATTAATACGTTTCAGAAATAAAGGTAAATTGAGTCTGAGGTACATAGGACCTTTCAAAATTCTAGAACAAATTGGGGTTGTAGCTTACCGTTTTGCAATGCCGCCAAGTCTCTCCAAAGTTCACGATGTGTTCTACGTATCGTTGTTGAGAAAATACATGTTGACCCAACGCATGTACTCACTTATGAGAAATTAGAACTAGAACTCGACCTGTCTTATTGCGAAAATCCCGTTAAAATTCTTGATACAAGAGAGAAAGTTCTGAGAAATCGGACGACTCGTCTGGTAAAAGTTCTATGGAGGAACCATAAGATGGAAGAGGCAACATGGGAACTCGAGCAACTTATGATGAAGAACCACCTGAGTCTTTTCATGCGGTAGTATTCTAGAAATTTCAAGGATTAAATTATTTGAAGTAGGGGATAATGTAACACCCCAAGCTTCCACGGTAGGATTTTCTTTGAATAATACAGTAGCATGTGTTGTATGCAACTTCGAGATTCTAACACACTGCGACCAATCAATGTAGCTGTTATGAATAGTAATACCCACTTTTTAAAATATTATAAATTTTATCTATCAAAATAGACTTCATTTTTGGATTCATAATATCGAAATTATCCTAGGGTGAAATTTTGGTACTTTTCGGATAACTTTTATATATTGATGAATAGTGAAAATTACTAAATTTTAATAAAAAACAACTTTTTAAATCAAAATAATTAATAGTGATAAATTATTAATTTGAGTGGTTTTAAAGTATATTTAGAATATATTTTTACCATTTAATACAATGTTGTTCATTAGACATAATTTCACATTTAAACCGGACATAAACAAGTGTCAATCTTTTGATAGTTATTATCTCATAAAAACACGTTTTTTGTTTTAACAATGGGAATTAATTTTAAATTAATTTCTAAAACTTCTGTGTTTTGAATTTGGAAAAATGGATTCCATATTTGGAATCAGGATGTCCAAATTGTGTAAATAGGTAACTTTTATTTTTATACATTTTGAATAATTACTTTGGTAAATATTTTATTTACCATGGTTAAAGGGTAAATCCGGTAAATAAGGGTAAACAAATTATATTATAATAATAATAAATTACCCTAAAACGTGTCATAACCTTATTGGTTGATACATGTACGACCATGGGCATATTTTGGTCGATTTTGGGACCTCATGGATCCACTTGTAAGTGATAATGACACTTTATATTAATTAAGTTAAAATAAATAAAAAAATGACATAAGCATATATCTTTTAGAAAACAAAATTTTACATAGGGTTATATATGTTGGATTTTCGACTATAAATATTCATTAGAAAGATAAAAATATTTCCTACATAATGGTATTTTATTTATAATTTTTATACATTTAATAATTAATATCATTTATGACACAATAATGATGCAGTATTTTCCTTATTAATGAAAGAATCAAATAATTGGTATTATAAATGTTAAAATAAATATAATTTGAATGTTTTGATGACATACATTAATTTTATTGGTTATTATGACATTATATTATTGCTTAAATTAATTTTTTTAGAATTAATAAAGTTTTTAAGACTTTAAAAAAATTCAATTATTGAATAGTGTCAAAATTGACATAAATGAGTTTTTAAAAAAATATTAAATTATTAATTTATATTATATTCCTAAAAATCTATGGTTCGGCCAAATGAGTTATATCATGATAGTTGTATTATTAATGAACCACTTGGGTGTCGCTTGGATGTATATAGTAAGTTTATTAACTATATAATATAAAAATACAAAGTGACATGATTTATGTCAAACTAATTAACTAAGAGTTAAAACTAAAAGGTAAGGTTAATATAATGACCCAAAACTATCTAAATTTTATTGGTTGAAATTATTTTGACCCATACCCACCTTATACCTTTAATAATCTACTTTGGAGCAATTATAAACCGAATATGAATTTATTATAAAATATTATTTCTAGCTTTTCCAATGGTGCCCCTCACCCCTCTTATAAAAGCTAACTCCCCCTTATCACTAATTCAAACATTAAAAGCCTTTTGTCTCGGCCAACATCTACCAAAATAATCTCTCAACTTCTCTCACTTCAACCTAGAGGACTTATTTTGATCATAAATCCAGCCTAAGGAGCCCTTTTGATTAAATCAAAAGGAAGAACCCGAAGAAGAGGTAATGTTTTCACCACCCTCTTTCAAGTTCCTTTCTTCTTCCACTTTTTCTTTATTTGTTTTTCCCATTATAAAATAATAACTCCAGTATCTTATATATATTATGATGTTATTATAAACATGGTACTACCATATTCAGTATTCTATCCATACTTTTAATGACATTTCACCATACGTGCGTACTTACGGCTTACCGTCTCCACATCGTGGTGTAATTGTTATTCAAAACATTATTATTTGTATGGGTATAATAATGATGTGTAATTCATCTAAATAATAAATATAAAATGATAATGATTCTGTATATATGATATACTATCCAATTATATATTATTTTAATATCAAAATAGTGATATTGTCGCTCGTACGTACGTATGGACTACCGTCTCCACGAACGCGATGAGATTCATTTCCCATCGTATCCATTCAAGTATAATTATAATTTTATGATTAAAAATAATTTTTAAGGACTTGATATCATTTTTGATATGAATAAGATATAACCTATCCATAACAAACATGGCTTATGTAACAAAACATATAAAAGAAACGAGTAAGTTAACACCCAAAACGACGATAATACTAAAATATTATTAACAAAGCATTATTAGAAGATCGTATATAATATCATAATTATGTATATGGTTCTTTTATAAATTAATAACAATTTTTTAACTATTATACAGAAGTTTAACATACCATCGACTAAGGAAAAGTACAAGGTAAGGGGTTTTCATCTCACTCCTTATTCCCGTGAGATTCATGTCATATTTCCACTATTACCTTTTGTGTGGTGTATATACTGCCCATAATTGTATTACTTGTGTAATAAAATTTAATATATGTGTATTTACATATTCATTGTATGATAATTTTTTCATGGGGTGTATGTTTTTTAAGTTACCAAATTGGTAAGGGTTAATTTCACAATCTCTTTATTATCTGAGGTTGTTTATTCGTAATTATCTATTGAGACATCTTTATTATCCACATCCATGTTTCTTAGAAATGACTTTCAAAACATTTTTACTATTTAATATACAATGGGTTAAAGTCATTTATATCATTATTTTATCTTATACGTTTTTTAAAGGAATCTTTCCGTCGTTTTCCAAACAAGTTACTTTTTGAACATTTCGAGAAAACTAAGGTAAGAGTGTTTTTTTAACTTATACAGCAGGTGTGGTTATTCTCAGCCATTATTACACCTTTGAAGATTCCATTACATTTTTATAAGTATATTTTCAAAATAAAGGTTTTCTTTTATAATTATGTGATTTTTAAATGATTTCAAAAAAGGGAGATATTTCTCTCAAACATATTAAAATCCAGTGCAAATGTATATGTATTTAACGCAAGCTTAAAAATGTTTTCAGAAAAACCAACTCTCAATTGTGGTAGACAGGAAGGGATTAGGCGTGGACCCATCATGACCTGTAATTAGTCGAGCAGTCTCAGAGTTATTTATTTTGTTTTCAGAAGCTTGCATAATGTTTTCAGAAAAACACTGGAGTATATTTGAACAATTTTAAATGTAAGTATCTTCTAAAAAAATTACATCGATAGGTCTCATGAGACAAACTAGTGTCTTGGCACAAGGCCTTGACAAAATCTTATTTGTATTCTTGGCACGAGGCCTTGGATATGTGGTTATGATATTATGGCATTATGCATTCCATCATTATGAAAGTGGTTATTGATATTGCATGTGATTATTAGACTAGTAGAATATCCATGCGAATAAGTAAATGGCATTATTTCATTTTATTTTTTACTATATTATGCTGAAGTTCAAGTTTAAAAGGATTTTATTTTAGTTATATGTTGCCTTAAATGTTTATGTTGATTTATGAAAGTTTCTGCTATATTCATATCATTACTGGGCATTTGAGCTCACCCCTTTCTATGTTTTATTTTTCCCAGGATGTGAAGAAGTATTTTATGAATGACCTGCAGGGATAGTATAAGGAGATGTGAGTGTGGAGAAAAGATTTTGTTGTAGTTTTCACTTTATGATGTAATGTAAAATTTATGAATGTATCTAGTGTTTCCAAGACTACTAAACTAATCAGTCTTTCGAGACTTGATCTTTTGTGATCATGCCAATGATACGTAATAATGCACCGACTCTGGGTAACTGGGGTCAGGGCATTACACTCCCAGTAGGGAGTAGTTGTGGATCCATTGAAGATAGAAGCAGTTGTGTCTTGGGAATCCCCCAAGACTGTGTCAGAGGTGTTAAATTTCCATGGTCTCACGGGATACTATAGGAGGTTCGTAGCTGATTTCTCTCGAGTTGCAACTTCTTTGACAAAATTTACCATGAAGGATCATGAGTTCATATGTACTGATCAGTGTCAGGTAGATTTCGAATATCTAAAGGAGAAGTTATTAAGTGCTTGAGTTCTTTGTCGTCCAGCAAAGGGAGTTTAGTTTGATGTTTTCTACGATTCTTCACATCTGGGGTTAGGTTTTGTCCTGATGCAGTACAGATTAGTTGTTTCTTATGGGTCTTGAAAGTTATGTCCCCATGAACGTAACTATTCCATCCATGATCTTGAGTTGGTATTTGTGGTTTTTTCTTTGAAATTGTGGATACATTACCTCATTGGTGAGTGCTTTGTGGTTTTAACTGATCATAAGATCCTGAGGTATGTTTTCTCCCAGTGTGACTTGAATTTATGACAGCGTCAGTGGATGGAGTTCTTACAGGAATACGATTTCGAAATATCATATACACCTAGAAAGGGGATTGTTGTAGCTGATTCACTGAGTTAGAATTCACGAAGTGATGTAGTGTGTGAATCTGGTGACTCCTGGATAGTAATGGAAGAACTTTCAGCATTAGATATAGATATGGGAGAATTTGGGGGCAGAGGTTGTCTTTTTCAAATGACAGTGCAGTCATCTCTGGTGCAGAAGGTGGAAGAGTCCTAGTTGGGGGATCTAGAGGTAGAGGTTGGGAGAGACCGAGTTGTTTGTCATGAGGCCCTTGATGGTTGGTCTGAGGATGAACAATACCAAGTGTTGTATCATGGAAAGATATTTGTTCCTTTGATGATGCGCGAGATGGTTCTTATAGAGTTCCATAGTTATCATTTTTCATTTCATCCTGGCATGGCAAAGATGTATTGAGCCTTGAGGAGCCATTTTTAGTTCCTAGGCTAAAGCATACAGTTGTGGATTTTGTGTCTCGATGATTGGTCTTCCAGAAGGTGAAGGATGAACACAGTGTTCTTGGTGGTCTATTCCAGCCGTTAGATGTTCCTTAGTATAATTTGGAGGATATCTCAGTGGACTTTGATACTAGTTTACCTCAAGCTCAGGGATAAAATGATGTTATTTTGGTGGTAGTGGATCGTTTAACAAAACCGGCCCACTTCATAGGAATAAAGGAGTCAAGATCAATGGAATTTTTGTTGAGGTAGTATCTGGAGGAGGTAGTGAGACTTCTTGGAGTCCCAAGGATGATCATTTCTGATCTAAATCCTCGTTTAACCTCTAAGGTTTGGAGGGGTATCCAGCATTCTTTTGGTTCTCAGTTATGCCTTAGCACTACTTTTCATCCTCAAATGGATGGTCAGATAGATCGAACCATCTAGAATCTTGAAGACATGTTAAGCTGTTGTGTGCTGAATTTTAGAGGTTTGTGGATGAGGCAATTACCCTTCGTGGAGTTTTCTTACAAAAATAGATTTCGATACACCATTGGTATAGAACCATTTGTAGCCTTGTATGGCCAACCTTGCCATTAACCATTGTGCTGGACTGGGGTCAGAGAGTCAGCAATTCACAAATCAGAACCAGTTTAAAATATGATAGAGATGGTTCAGGTGATTCCTGAGAGGATGAAGACAGTTCAAGATCATTAGAAATCATATGTTGATCAAAGGAGGAGACCCTTAGAGTTTGATGTTGGGGATCACATGTTTCTGAAGGTGACTCCCCATTGTGGACAGCGATGGTTTGGTCATGGGAGTAAACTTTCTCCCTGGTCTGTTGGACCTTTTGAGGTGTTAGCTCATGTTGGAGTTATGGTGTATTGAGTCACACTTCCCCTGTAGATGAGTCAGATACATGATGTTTTCCATGTATCACAGCTTCTTCATTGTCTTCATGATGACTCTCACGTCATCGATTGTGTATAAATCGTTGTTGCTGGTGATGCGATCTTGGAGGAGTGGCCTTTGGGGGTCCAATACCATAATGAGAAGTTTTTTCGTGGGCATTATATTCCCTTAGTTCATGTCTTATGTCAACACGGTGGCCTAGGGGAGAGTACCTGGGAACGTGAGTCACAGATACGTGCTCTGTACCCAGAGTTGTTTGATGTTTAACTATTTTTGTTTATCGATGTAGCCTTTGTATTTATAAACATTTCATGTTTATAATATAGATTTCTTTTATTGTTTCTTATGAATTGCTCTCTTTTGAGAGGTATCTCGACAGGTGGTTGATCAGAACCCATTTCGTTTTCCCTTTATGTGGGTTTTTATTTCTCAAGGATGAGAATGTTTTGAGAGGTATCTAATATAATAGAATGGACCTCTCTAGTCCATTCCTTTTTGAGGATCATGTGTATGAGGTGTTTCGGGAGGTCAAGGTGACATATCCCCAAAACTTTTTCAATTTTCCATGTCTGTGAACAGTGAAATGGTGACCTTATGTGAACATTAACATAGGTGACCTTCTGTGAACAGTGCCATCAATAACCTTCTATGAACAATGTCATCGGTAACCTTATGTGATTAGTGAAATGATGACCTTATGTGAACAGTGACATCGATGACCAAATGTGAATAGTGTCATCGATGACCTTCTGGGAATAGTGTCATCAGTAACCTTATGTGAATAGTTCAATGGTGACCTTATGTGAATAGGGACATCAGCGACCTTATATGAACAGTGTCATTGGTGACCTTCTATGAACAGTGTCATCGATTACCTTATGTGAACAGTGAAACAGTAACCTTATATAAACAATGACATCAGTGACCTTATGTGAACAGTGTCATCAGTTACCTTCTATGAACAGTGCCATCAGTAACATTATGTGAATAGTGAAATGGTGACATTATGTGAACAATACATCAGTAGCCCTAGGTGAATAGTGTTATCGTTAACCTTCTGTGAATAGTGCAATGGTGAGGTTCCAACAGTGACCTTTTTCCTTTTCCAAATTGTGAGTTCATGAACAGTGTTTCCAAAATAGTGAGGTTCCAACAGTGACCTTTTTTCCTTTTCCAAATTTTGAGTTCATGAACAGTGTTTCCAGAATAGTGAGGTTCCAACGGTGAATTTTTTTTTGCTAAATTTTGAGTTCATGAACAGTGTTTATAGAACTGTGAGGTTCCAATGGTGACCTTTTTCCTTTGCTAAATTTTGAGTTCATGAACAGTGGTTCCAAAATGGTGAGTTTCCAACAGTGACCCTTTTCCTTTGCCAAATTTTTAGCCCATGAACAGTGTTTCTAGAATGATGAGGTGTATGAACAATGTTTTTCCTTTCCAAATTTTGAGTTTGTGAACAGTGTTTCCATCTTCCTACAGTTTTTCCCCTTTAACATTTCCTTTGACGTAAAATGCATTTAGAGCCTTGTTTAAAAGACTCTAAGGTAGATTCAAAGGTCATAACTCCTATATTAATTTCTCCTAAGGCTCGGGATGTTTTTACTAGGTCAAACCATGTAGTTTAATGGGGTCTGCTTTTGATGGAAAACCCAGTATAACATAAACCAATACTTCATTAAATCTTCTAAAGGTATGTGTTATCTTCCTCCCTAGTTCTTCCTCCTTTTTCTCAGGTGTGAGACGCTCGAACATCCCATTCCTTCCCATAGGAGTTATGCAATCAAACTTTCTTCATAGGATTTGTTCCTCTTTGTTTTGATGCAACCAAGCAATATCGATCAGTCTTTGATATAAGGTGTGATCTATCTTTATTATTTCAGGTTCGTCTCCCTCTTTCTCCTTTCCCTTTTTATTGAATTTTACTCCCATGTTCTTAATGGGCTTTTCTTGGGTGTTTGCCGATGTGGTGGTGTCTCTTCATCCTCGGGTGGATATAGTTGTCACATGGGAGGATATCGTACCCCGTTGTGTGGCTAGTTTTCTTATAAAGAACATAAAGAAATGTTTGAGGTAGGGGATCTATTGCTTCTATTTTCTTTTATATGAAAATGTAGAGTTATCATGTTTTATCCCACTATATCACAATGGAATTGGAATAATAAATATTTGAACCGTATAAATAAATTGATATCGATCATATGTTATTGCCTCTTTTTTTATATATTGTGATATCTAGGCTTGCATGCTTAGATTTTTCATTCACAACTGAAATTGGAAAATAATGTAAAGTCAGAATTAATAGATAATTGTTTGGATAAAGATAAAGAGTCATGTAAATAAATCTGGTTCCTATTGTTGTAATTTGATGTTAATAAAATTGGTGCAATAAGCATGTTTAATTATTTTTGATAGATTAAGGATGTGGTTTCTCGAATTTGGAACCTACAAATAATAAATCAGTTAAACAAAGATGGATTAAAGAGCGAGTTTTTTGATAAAAGATAATTCCTTATAGGGTTTTGAGTTACCCTCTTACTTGTTTATGGGATAAGATCCCATTTGATATGATGTTTTTTTCCTGTTGTTTGTGTTTTGGTGTGATCCTGGATGGCTGCTGTGATATGTGGGGGTATGGAGGCCAATTGGTTGTGGAAACAGTTGACACTTAGAGTGGCGAGATGCATCAGGTTATACATGTGGGTGTCGAGGAGGACACCAAGGATGATGAAATGGGTTGGTTGTGAATGTTTGGATTCTTACTGATTCTTAAAGTCTTTTTATCTTCTTTACCTTCCCCACTACTCATGGCAGTTGTTCTTACTTTCCCTACTCCCTAATGGGGTGAACACGCATAGGGTATGGCACGTGATTTCTGTGTTTAGCTTCTAAAAGGGAGGATGGGTCTACGCTCTTGTTATAGGTGGTAAAGACTTGATGGGTAGTTCATCTACTCGCTGGGTTGATCCCCCTTGTGTTTAATAGCTTAAAATGTTTTCCTATAATTCCTGGGAATATGGGAAAGTAATAATGTTGTAAATAAATGATTTAATAAGTGATGTTAACCCAAGGGGTTAGAGCTTACTGGGACGTAATGTTAAGGTTACATTTTAAAGGGATAGTGGACTTTGGGTGTGATGCTAATGAAATTTAGTGTGTATTTGTTAATGGTTAATTATTGTTTAAATAATTAATTAACGTAAAGTAGAACTGATAAAAAGGGAATGAAGTAAGGCAATAAAGATCTTTAAATGGTTGTGTACTTATAGGATACATAGTCTTAGCAGTGGAAGCCTGGATTCTGAGATACATTAGCTACAGTTGAGTCTAAGACTAGGTTATTCCAATAGTGTGGTTGTAAGATATAGTATATTTTTTACTTTTTTCATTTCTATATGCTACTCCACCCTGTCAGTTAGGGAAACTGACACAATGGGGATTTTGAGCCCTAGGGGGTGTTTTCCCTAACATTATATGGGAGGATGGATGGCTGACTACCCCCTTTGGGCCCGCTCTCTTCTCTTGGTAGTTACTTTTACTAGTAGTCACAGTGGTTAGTTTTCCCCATATATGTGTATAGAGGGATCTAATGTCTTGTGGTTATTCATGCACATATATTTTGGATATAGTATCCTATAGAATACTATATGTGTAACGTGTATATTTTGTGATGGATTGAGGATCCTTATTCAGTGTATGGGATGTAATGCCTTGAGGTATCATACCTGACATATGATACACGTTATATGAGCTGTGGTGGCTCCCAAAAACTACTTGGTTACTTTCTTGCGTGGATGTGGTGATTTTGTTGCATGAGTTGAATATTGTGGTGCTTCTCCCAGGTGTCTGCAGGCAAGACTTTTTAGAGAGAGATACTTAGGACATGCAATGTTGGGGCAAAGCGGAAAACCAGTGGGGAAGTAGTAGTAGGGTACCCTTGATAATCTTTATTATATTATATACTCTTGTTTGCAGTACTTGGTGAGAGTAGCCATGGTGAGGCTAGGAACTTAGTATACCTATTTAGGTAATGAGTTAGTTTCACTTGTTGTTCATTGTGCTTTAGCATGCCTTCTTTACTTTTTCATGAGAGGCCCTAGGGAGGATCCTATTGAGTATACTGTTATACTCACCCAGTGTGTATATAAACTATTTTTCAGGTCACTTGGATCAGGTTTGAGATCAAGCTATTTTCTACTATATTGGGGTTGTAGGAGCTGTTCAGACTTGTAGTTGTTGCTTTTTTTACTTTTTTTAGGTAATTTCATTTTCCCCTTCCAGTTGTATTAGTTTTTCATGACATTACATATGTGCACTTGGGTTTTTATTTATATTTCACTCTGATTTGGAGTTGGTCGGTGTCTATTTTATCTCTCTCTTTCACATGTGTTCTCTTAGAGGGTAATACCTCCCATTTGTGTGTTTCATATACCCTCGATGATAGTCTCCATCTCATGGCCTATTGGAGGCGGGACTCGTGGGGGTTATTATCTCCCTTATCACATATTCGTCCTAGTAGGGGTACACTTTATGGGGTGGGGGTCGTGACAAGCTTGATTATTCAGATCACCATATCCTTCATCTTGATGGGCCAATCCCTTTCAACCCTTCCCTAGTTTCCTCACACCTGGCACTAAATAGTATCGTATGATAGACTTTCTTTATATGGGTATTTTCTCTACCTTAGAAATGTGTTATCCTCACAATCACTCAACAAAAATTGTTGTTGAGTTTCTAATTATACTTTGGTGTTTTTGACCAAGATCTTATAGTTTAGTTGAGGCTGGAATATATTTTTAACCAACGCCTCTTTAATTCATTTCAATATTTCCATTTCTAATAATAATTCATTGAATTTATAACTATATATCATACATAAAAATGTTTTAATTCATGATCAATAAAAAACCATTTCATTGGAGTACATAAAAAATAGTATTTTTCAAGGAAACCTATATAAATAATAAAATAATTGAATTTTATATTAAAAATATATTTTTTGAAATAATGAAATAAAAATCTCCCTCACCTAAAATCATTATTTCCCCCAAGATTAAATATCATTTCACTAAAAAATAAAAACATTGAACCAATATTCAACAAAAATTATCAATAAAATAAAAAATTTATTAGTAGGCATAAAACATATAAGCATCAATTAAAATATATCTCTTAAAATTCAGACTTATAAAGGGAAAAAATAAATTATTAATTTTTTCAAATTAAAATTGAATTAATTACTCTTAATAAACATCCATTTTTTTTATTTTTTACTACTAATATATATTTTGATAACCTCCCCATGGATTACTCTCAATATCTGAAAGAAACAATTTACTATTGTTATCCTCATACATTACATTCATGAATCCAAACCATATGATTGAAATGGATCTCAAATATTCAACCCATAGTTAATGAAAAACAACATTGATCATATCAAAATCACATTATGGGTCACATGAAACTACTTGTAGTTAAATTTACTTAACTGATGTAAAACAAAAATTAGGAGGAAAAGGAGGGTAAATAATAAGCACACTACATGAAAAACAAATATCAATGAAAACTGACTCTTATTTAAATAATTAAATCTAGAAGACATACTGAACCTAATGTAATGGATCATAAATAAATGAGAATAAGATATAATTAATAATACACTCTTCTTCAAAATTTTCTCTATCTGGTTTTTTCATCGACTTTAATGAAAATAATTTTTTTTTCTAATGAATATTTTACTTTTTTATATAAAAATGAATTATAATTATTACAATTCATAAAACCATCAAAAAATATATATTTAGATTTCTAACATCAGCTACTCAATACAAATTATCCCTATTTACAATGTATTCCCTCTCCCTAAAACATAATCAATTGAATGACATGTAAAACCCCAAGAGAAAGGTAGAATGGGTAAAATTGGTATGTAATGTGGTACATATTAATTAATTCATTGATGTATTATATATCATTAAAAGTAAGATACATATATCATGGTATATATAAACAATATTTTATCTTAAACCAAAACATTATAAAAAATATTAATGTGGCTTCAATCATATCCCAAATAATATCTCATTTCATGTTATTATAGATATACATTCTTTCATTACCTCTCCTGAAATGGATATAAGAAAAAATATTCAAAATTTCGATTAGAACAATTTTGGAAATTGTGACATATTATTATTATAGACACACTCATGTAATGTATGATAATAACAAAATAATCAATAAGAATTTCCTAAATTAAAAGCCTGAAACATGTGGAATTGATTTTCATTTCATGAAATAACTAGTGAAACCAAATAATGATTCATCATATTGATATCATTATTAATATATGTAATAATTAATCAACCATATTACACATTATAAATTATTAAAAAATTAAAATAATATAAATAAAATTATTGATTCATAATTGATCTTTTTTATCATAGATAAAAATTAAAGAAAAATATTATTAGGGAATGAACATCAAAATCCCAGATATTAAGAAATAATAATTTATTTCAATGAATGAAAAAAAGTTAAAAATCACTACAAACCATTCCTCATAATGTTTTTTTCAATTTAATTTTTTCTTTTCTGCCGCCATCATCTCATACCTAAAACGTAAAAATAAATTAAAATATTAAGGTACAATAACATAAGCTCAAATATATCAACGGGATCAAAACTACATCCTAAAAGTAATTCAAAAAACATAAATATAAATTCATAATGATTTATTATTATAGACACTTAAAAAATTAGGATTCCTATTGGTTGTTTTTTAAAACTTTGAAATAGAATTTACATATTTTCAGTAAGGTGGTAAAAGGTTGGTGGGACATTACATGGTGAATGAGAAAAAATTTTATATTAAAATAAATGAGTTTATAATAGCATAAATTCATAATCATTTCAAATTTAATAACCTTGAATAATGAAATGTGGTTTTTATTCATTTGCATTGATAATGAATAAATAAAAATTACTTTTTTAAGAATAATCATTAATGAAATTAGTATTGGGTATTCACCAATAATGGTGGTGGCATGGAAAATCACTGAATGAATTTTGGATAATAATAGTTATACTAAATGGGGTTAATGGGGGAGAATGAATTTCTCTGAGTGATTGAATATCATTATGTTAACTATAAATTTTTTTATCTGTATGAAAATAGTATAATATAATAATTATAAATAATGGTATTAAGAACGTACCTAGACGAAAAAGTAGAGGAAGAGAATCCCATACATTAAAAGTGGATTCCTAAGTAATGATACGAGATCATTAAAAACATATAAACTATTAATAGATTATATAAAGACGGTGAATGGGAGTGATATAAATATTAGTGGATTTGGGGTGGAGTGTAATGGGATAATGGGTGGGTATATCTTTTCAAAATTTTAGTGTTGTTTTATTAATTTTATAACATTTTTTTTTTGAATCTAATATATAAAAAATGAAAAACCGTTTTCCTACACAATATATTGTACAATTCCATTTTCTATGAGGAATTGGTTTATATTATTTTAATATTTTCATGATATTGATACCTTTAGTATATATTATTATTTATGTGGTTATGTTTTTCTTTCATCATAAAACTTTTTTTAACAATAAACTATACTTTTATCTATGAATGATTCCACATATGTTTATAAAATTATTCTTATAAAATTATAATACATTATATTAATGATAAAAGAGATTATGGGTCATGAATTCCTTAAATAGTATTTATTGTATCACTTTTGTGTCATTATAATTTCATTATACTTATTATATATTGATATAGTATTATACATTTTTATAAAAAAAACATTGTTTTATTTGAAAATATAGGGACGAAAACCCTTAATTAAAAAATGGAAAAATAGAGAAAGAAATACATGGGTTCAGAAATTATAGAACTACCCTCATCAATGAAAATAAGAGACCTATATTTTCTCTAATGTAATATCAAATACTACATTCCTCTTCAAGTATTTCATTACAAATAATTCATCAATTCCTATTACCACTACCTTTGGGTTTCCGACCTCTCCTCCGAGTCTTATCCGGTTGCAAGAGGACTTCAATTTCACTATTGTATGATTCCATTCTCCCAGCATATTCTTGAATCTCCACCATCCCAAAAGGGCGTTCATCCATGGTGTCTTTATTCACTATGTATGTGGGCTATTAATTTACCCTAATGATTATTACACTCTTCATGTACTTTCCATTCCATGAACATTCTCCATGTTCATTACAATATTACCCAATGATCATGATTCTTATTACCAGACCACATACCACTTACATTTTTCCTTTCCATCATTTAATGAATTAATAACTCCAACAACATTATATGTAGACACCAACACCTTTCTATGAAATCCCATTCCAACACAGATTTTAATGGAGGTTTACCTGAGGTCTATGTAAATGGAGGATAAATTTAAAGGTAAACACATTTAGGTCCACAACCATTTCACATGAAGTTATAAAGAGGGAAACTTATCCAGGTTAAGAAATTTATTATCTACATTTCCAAAAAAGATCCATTTTTAAATTGTCTTTATAAAAATAAAACATAGATGAAAGAATTTTCCTTTTTTGTACACTTCTAGATTTATGAAGCTCTATACTACCATTGGAGGTAGTGGATATTCCACTACACATTGGGTGAACTAGCTTGGGATTCAAACTATGAGGGGAAATTTTTAAAGAGTTTGGAGATGAATCATTCTTTGATCATTTAGAAACACAATTACTTCCTTCATGTTTTTTCATTATATGAATTTCATAATTCAATTTGTATTTACCTTTGTGCAATCTTGATGTAACCATCTTATCATACATTAACTAATTGTCAGAAAATTCTTGAACACCTACTTCATTTATGTAATGGTTATCTATTTTTCATTTTCAGGTCCATCAAAAATTTGGAAACCATTATCCCCATTGAGAACATTCAGGTCAAATGACAAAGGATATGACAGAAACTAATTCAGAGCCTCTATGTAACTAGTAGAATATTTACCTTGAATATTAATTATATGAGTACCAGTGTACTTCAATATAGAGGAATTATGCCTTGAAGTATACACATCTACAACTGAATCAGAATTTTCAAGATGATATGACACCAAAATATTTATAGTACTGCTTCTATCTCTTCTATGAGAGAACCCGACCCGGGAGTCTTTAAATGAATGAACATCCTCTAAAATGGTTTGAACCCCACTAGATTGTTCAAAAAAAATTAAATATTCAGTAGTACTAGTAGAATTATATTTATCCCTTGGAGAATGATCCATGTTGATCGGATTTTTTTCATTAGAATGAGAACTATTGTAACCATAAAGCGTGGTGGTAGTTATTTCCCCATAATAATATTGGTATACAGTGTATTAATGGCCATTTTTATTTTATAGGGAGAAAATAAGGGTCCTTTAAGATGATCCAATTGAGAGACCTATGATTTTTTATTTAGAGAATATTTTCAGTAACATCCCATACATGATTTGAAAATATAAATCATCAAACTCAGTTGAAAAAATTACCTTTCTAATAAGTGTCAAGCTAAGGCCCACCTAGATAAGCACTTGAGAAAAAAACCCATAATTAGATATCTGTGTCTCATTTCCATTTTAACAATAATTCAAATAGAAGAGGAGACATCAAACAGAATGTCCAAATAAAAAAATCCATTTTAGCCCATAAATTTTTACATAGACCTATACAAAAGAGTTTTTGACCTCAATCAGATTAAATTTTGTACTCTATTAATATATGCTAAGAGATCCAGGTTTCAGCCACACCATTCTGAATCACAATTCATGTAACTTGAGTTTATCTTTCCATAAAAAAGATAAATTTATCCCCTACCCAATAGAATGAATTTATAGTTGGAAAAACACTAGACTGACAAGAGAATTAAAATCAAATCTTGGGATTTCCAAACATGATCTTCCTTTGATAGGACAGTCTTAACGATAATGTAATTATTAAAAAAGTGAAATAAATCCAAAAATCACTTCATTCTTAATGGAATATGCATAACATTACCCATATTGATGAATCCTCTAGATACAAAACTTCATATTAATATAAATAACCTATGATTTAGGTTTTTACATTCACTTGTAGAATGATTAAGTTGCATCACAACCAGTTCAACAAGAACCTTAGTCTCTCCAACAAAATTGTGGCCAACTGCATGTAGTTTTTCTATCGCAGCCACATCATACTTTATGAAATCCATGCGCAAAGCCAGATCAACAAAACTTCGGTGGAATCATTCCTGAAAGGTGATATTAAGAAAAAACCATCATTATACTCATCCTATAAAAAATTGATTGATTAAAAAATATGAAAAATGCATATGTGAATAAATTTGATTTGATAATATAAAAAAATATACTCATAAAAATTATCAAATCACTAAAAATTTATTATTTAAATAAAAAATGTTACTTAATAAAAACATATTTTTATAACATAATCAAGTTTTAAACCTTTAAAAAACTAATTATGATCACTTAAAATTACATATTTATTTATATAAGTAGAAATGTTTTTTTTAAAATTATTTTTTTGAAAATGAAATTTTATTTTGAATTTCTATATACCTCATACAAATGTTTCAAATTAAGACATATATATTTTTCAAACACACAATTATTATTTATTTGTATAAGAACTCAATTTTATAATATTCATCCTCTAATAAAAATAATTTTATATTTAATTTAATGATGATATAATGAATAAAAATTTTGGATCAATGTAAACACTATTTTATTTACAAATGAATTTATACCTTATCACAAATATTCTATACATAAATAATACATTTTCATAAAAAAATAATCCCTAAGTGTGAATATTGTGATAATTTTGTTATTATGGGGTCGTTCAGTTAAAATTGATCTTATGGAGGTCACCCCAAATTTGATCTTATCTGGTTAGAGATTCAACTAGAAATTCAATTGATGAATCACTATATGGTCTTGGTCATGTGAAATCCCTAGTAATTTTACCTCACTCTCATAATATGATAAATGGGATTTAAATTGAATCATATTACTTGTTGATATAATCAATAATCAATTTTGAATCAATTATTATTTTTCATTTTCCCATATACATGTTAATTCAAATGGTTTTCATTATTATCAATTTTTAAAATTTCAAATGTTTAGAATTCCTAATTTACATAATGATTGATGGTCATATTGTGGAATGGTCATTGTTCCTAGTGATAATGATTCCCAATTTTTGGACCCAAATGGTTTCATTTATCATTGTACAATATTTATACTCTATAATTATTAACCATTAATATTCATTACTTCATATATGTATGTTTCATAGAAACCCTAATAATTTCATTTAAATTCCAAAATGATTCTATTTTTTTAGAGTTTTTTGTATGGAGATAGCTTCCTTGGTGAATTTGATCATATATTATTTACATTAATGTGTTAATTTTTTTATTTATATCATATTATAGTGTTAAAATGTAATTATTACAATTATTTCATTGTTTTTATTATTCTTTAATTGTATATTTATTGTAAAATATAATAAATTTTACATTGTATAACATGATTTCATTTATTAATAATTAGAATAAAATTTTCGGATATTATATTATTCTCTATTAATTGAAACTCACCCATATAGAATTTTATTTAATACACTATGGTGAAAACAAATTAGTACTTATGACTCATCACTTATTTGGGTTCTCTGGTCTCTTTATCATACTTATAGATCAACTAAATAACATTAACCATGTGATTTGTATTATTTAATAGAATATTTTTATATATGATCCCAGATATTCACCAAATTCTCATAATAATGGACATTATTCTAAAATTATTCTACCTTTTATGATGTATGTGTTAGTGAAATTTATTTTACTTCCACAAGAGATACATGTGTATTATGTCATCTAGTGGCCACATATTATAGGGAAGTTATTTATGGTCAGAAATAAACATAGATGTGGTCAAGAATCATAGAGGTCCACTATTCCTAGGTAAAGTCATTCAAATATTCCCAAACCTCATAATTTTATTCTATGGAGATATAATATGGAACCTCTTTTACTGACCCTACATTACATATCTCACCCTGGGTTTTCAGCATTACATTTTTTGGAAATTGTAATGCGGTGATGTGTTTCTGAATAACATTAAAATTCTAATCCATTTCATTTCCAAATTTTGATCCAAATAGAATTTTCTTTCTAATTTCGACCTATAATTTTTGAGATTTTAATTTTATCTCATATTGGGAATTATAAAAATCTATATAAATACTCAAGTGAAATATTCTATGTTATGAGAACTTGGTCGGTAAACAATTTTTATCCAAGCCTGTTTTTATGTCCATGAATAATGATATAAATATACCCTCACATGTATAGATATTCAATTATGATTGGACATAAGTGTGGTGGAGATACACCATAATGTTGTAAATATATATATGGTTAAATAATATTGAAGACCATTACCAAACATTTTAGTAAACCTGATATCTCAATCATATAAAATTGATAGTGGTGTTCCATAATGCCACGAAATTTCTCTAATGTATTTATTTTAATTTTTATCGAGTGGGGTTGTTTTTTAATGGATATATATCAATATTTATTTATAATATAGTCCACCAAAACCCATGGTAATTATACATTCCAGTTGTCTTTGAATGACTAGTGAATAATTTCATCGATATGTCTTCACACTAATACATTTTCATATGTAATGTTTATGAAATCCATTTTCAAATTTTCTAGTGTTCCATCACATACTAATATACCTAAAACCTTAACATGTATTCCCCAATCACATTATTCATATTATCCCACAAATAGTGATCATGGATATCTCAAAATATCCTCATTCTCCCATGGTGGATAGAAAAATTCATGTTATTTGAATAACTAAATTCCTCATTATTTATCATAGGAATTGATTCTAAACATAGCCTTGAACAAAATATCACAACTCCATCATCAATAAACCTAAAAATTATTTCTATCCTAGATCGTAAACCGTCAACCATCATATATATCTTCAGTTTATCCCATTTTGCTTCTTGAATCATATCTAGAATATATTAGGAAAAAATAATTTGTGAATGGTAGGATGATATTACTTTTTTTTATTCCATGGTCAATAAATTGTATATTTAGAAATATTTTATCCTTAAAAATCCTCAATATATATATTTTTGTATTATATTTCATACCTAGAGAATTTTGATCTTTATTCACCTTCCCAATATGAAACTGTATTTAGAGTTCATAATATTTAGAATGATATAATATCTATCATTTAAGAATATTAATTTCATTCAATGTCAATATAGATATGAGGCTCTTATAATCCATATATATGTCACACTATCCTATGTGAAGATAATTTCTCCCAATAATTAAGGATGTTATTACTGAATCTAACTCTATATCATGTGTGTGATAATTATTCTCATGAACTATAAACATTCAAGAGGCATAGGATATTACATTATCATTTTTTTTATTATATATCTTTTACCCTATATAAATATTCAGTTTTGATAAAAAAAATCCTTCCCATGTGTGGGTGGTGTGAGTACATGAAAAAGTATTGGCCACTTCTTAAAATCCTTGAATATACCAATATATTACTCAATACAAACATACAATCTAGGCATCTATGTTGTATTAGTTAGAGAGTTTAATAAATAGAAAATGTTTCTCCAAAATTTTCAACAATACCTTCTAAATTATAGGATAATATTATTAACTATTTAATATTTTTTTATAACCCATTAATCAACCACAAATGTCATTTAAAGAACCATAAATTATTCCTTTCTTGTAATAAAATTCCCATTCCATGATACTTTCCCATTCCAAACCTAAAATTTTCTATACATTTCATATAAATTATCCATTATTGAATTCTTCACAGTATTTTCTAAATGATCTCTGTGTTTCTCAATTTCTTATATGATAAAATAATCAATGAGGAATAAAATAAAATTTTCATGATAAAATAAAAAGAATATATTAATTTTTTCATTAATATTACTTGATATATAGTGTGTCCAAATAGAATCTCTATGATCTCATAGTTCTTGTACCATAGATGAATAGGTTTCATGGGAATATAAACATTCTTCTCCTCTTACTGGTCACATCCACAGTGATTGTCTATTTAGGAAACTATTGGGACACATGTAGCTAATAATACTATTCATCATCATGTGTAAAGGGATACATATTAATTATAATGATTGTAATGATATCAATTTATTCAATTAATATATTCACTAAACTATAATTTTTTTGACAAAGAGGAATGGTTCACCCCATGAAAAATCACATGTGTATATGAAACCCTTTATTAATTATATTTTATATGCTTCATTAGTTAATCTATTTCAATTGTGGACATTATATTTGGAATCATGTGCATTTTAGTAAATCCTTATATAAGTGAAATTGTGAATGAATATTATCTATTTAGGTGATAAAAAGGGAACTATTCATAGATAACATGAAAATATTCAATTATAATGGGAATATATTCAAGAATAATGCATATTTCTATGATGATAATTTTTTATTAACATAATTTAATATAAGAAAATAATATATATTTTTGTGTAGATGTTTCATAAAGAGATTTATCCCACAATTTTCACACACACACAAACATATATATATAATTTGAACATGATTTGGTACATGTAATGTGATTAAATTATCCAAATAATTTTTGTTTTATTTATATATGGAGAGTCAATCCATTCTGTATATAGCATGAAATTCTACACATGTTACTATGGAATGGATTTTTGGAATATCATCAAAACATATATTAACAATGACTAATTTATGTTCTTGATATAAAATACATTCTTATTTTTCTATTTTGACTAATAACTCAAACTATTTGTGTTCAGATTATGATTGAAAAATTATATTAAACATGAATGATATAATATAATTTTTAAAAATTGATCCAAATAAAATATTTTATATTCTTGGATGAATATTAATAGTATTTTTCATCACTTCAGTATCATGATTCACCTCATTGGTCCTTATAAATATATCTCATCCCAAATCTCTTGGCAATAGGGGTTGTTATCTTCAAATATCTACGACATCCCTATTCGCAATTTAATTGTTTTAGTTTTTTATTTGAATATTATAGTTGAAACATTAGATAATGTACTTAAAATTTATACGATACTTTTTTTCCACCATCACATTATTATGATTCAATATCTCACCTTAGAATTAATTGTCATGACTCCCTTCTTCCCACAATTGAAATACCTCATCATTTCCATATATATGTTTCCTATATGCATCATCCCACACCTATGAATCATCATTTGATGTATTCCTTTAAATGTATTTGAATTTATTTAATGATATTAAAAAATAATATTTAGTCTCCTGTTTTTATCTCTAGAAACTTTATTCCACTAAGAATCAACAATCCACATCTCGATATATAAGTAAAATCGAAAAAAATCGGTAATATTTTTTGTTGTTTTGGATTAAAATATATTCTTGAAATGTCATAATTAAAACACTAAGAAATAATTCATCCATACATTTTAAGATATTAATGGAACTAATAATATAATATAAAAGACTTGTGATGTTTTCCCTATATTTATGAATTGATTAATAATCCATTATAATATGATC
Organism: Viscum album; assembly: GCA_963277665.1. NCBI lineage: Eukaryota > Viridiplantae > Streptophyta > Magnoliopsida > Santalales > Viscaceae > Viscum > Viscum album. The sequence goes on along the minus strand of OY728130.1, from coordinate 1,240,598,573 downwards.
AATGAATCCATTCAACATTATTAGATAGATAGTGTGAGAAAATATCTATGAAAAAATATTTTCATAAATGTTTATCAACCTATAGATCAGTGTAAACTTTTGGGTTAGTATTCTTGATTTTGTCCCTGAGTGATCAAAATCTCTCACTTGGTGATAAAAATCCAACCTAACATTATCATGTTAAGAGATAAATAGTATTATAAAAATATTATTAATGTAATTATTCCATATTTGTGTGATTAGGTAATCCATGACCTACTAAAATTTTTTGGTCCTTAGACTCTCAAATGACACAACCACCACATAATATTATATCATATATGAAATTAATTACACAAAATTTATGTTATTATTCATAACATGAGTAAGATATGTAATTATATAAATGAATTATTTTACTCCATATTCTATATAATTTGGATATTCATTAGAAAAATACTATCATTACCCATATTATATTTTATTGAGATGACTTACTCAATTTCCAAATATTTTCTAAAATTGAATACATTTTTCGATGGGAATTATTATATAAAATATCTTCAAGATGTATAAATTATAAATTACATGTAACAAAAAACATAAAAATTAATAGGATATAATGAATATAAAATTTGGACATTTTCGTAGAATGTTCTCTTATCAAACTAATTATTTATTACAAAATAGAATTCCATAATAAATTATTTCATATTTTATAAAGGTTTGAAATGAGTATGTAACATGAAAAAATCCTATCCTTTTATAGTTTCTTACTAGGTGTGTAGTTAATCCTCTTCATCATAAACCATTTTATGATTGAGTTAATACCAAACTAGTCTATTCAAGTTTATTATCCACTATTGAGAGTCGTTATTTAAGTTTATTATCCATTTGGGTATTTTTACCTTTACGATATCCAATTTTTCTTATCCAGTTAAGGATATCATTAAAAGGAATATAAACACAATATAATTTACAAATATTTTTTATGATTTCATTTATTTAGAATCCTGAATAGGTTTTCAGATAATTTTTTTGAAAACATAATCTATTAAATTAATTACTTAGTGATTTAATACAATATTTAGAAACATTATCCTCCTAAAAAATTTAGTTAATATATTTGATATTATAGTTATATAAAATAAAAATAAATGATCATGAGGTATAGTAAATTTGGATAATTTTACACATAAATAAAAAAACCAAATAATAAACTATATTTTTTATTATTTTCATCACCAAAAGGAGATAATAAATCTCAATTTTCATGCAATAATTAATTGGATTTTCTATTAAAATACATAATTAATTGGGTGTTCTATAAAGCCTGATAATAGAATAAATATGTTAGTGAAATATAATAGTTGACATAATATGATAGAATGACATCATTAATTAGAAGATCAAATAATATATAAAAAATTAATAAAAAAATTAATGACCTTAAAAGTACATAGAATTAAGATAATATATAAATTGTATAAAACATAGAATCATAATCATGAATCAATAATTATCACATTGAAAACATAAAATAATGTTCTATGAAACCCATAGTGAAATAAAAATGTTATCCCATGATATGAGAACATTAACCAAGGAATTAGAGAACAATCAAGGAGAAACATGTATAACATTAAATTTATGTGTTCTTGATATAATATATTCCATAAGAAATCATTTCATAATTAAAATGGTTATTATGAGAAAATGTTTAAAATTTAAATCATTGAGTTCATAATAGGTTAAATGGATGAAACTTTAAGCCTTTTACACCCAATATAATGGATTTTAGTTTCATATATATAAATATTGAATAAATGAAGGAAAATGTCATATTTATAATTAAATTGAAAAGAAATAATACATTTTTGTAACATACCATTTAATGATAAAAAAATACTTCTTCTTATTTATTAATATTTATAAATTAGATATAAATTTTTCCTTAAAATGGATTCTATGTCTAATGGATTAAATGACATGTAGCAATGAGTTTCTCTAAAATCTTATGTTGCACAAAAAATATATCTATTTTGAAAAATAATATATTGGTAATATTATAATTTTTGTAATTATCCCATATCTGTTATATGAGAAAGAATTTGTAGGACTAAATTCATTTATCTAAAAATTTTATTAATTTTTTTTCATTCATCAAATAAATTCTACAGTCTTAATATAAGAATAAACCCAATTTTAAGCATTAAAAGCAATATATTTTTAAATAGTTTTCATACCACATTTTAATGGAGATCCTATTTTAAATATATTTGGTGAAACTTTTTATAACTATTTTATGAAAAGATAAATTTCATTTAAAATAGAAATATGAAAATTAATATTTGGTGATTTTTGTATTTTTCTAAGAACTTTCATATTTTGATTAATAGTGAATAATACTAAATTTTGGTTCCAAAATTATTTTTCATCCAATTTATTTATATAAATAAATTATGTTTTTATTTGGTTCTAAAGAATAATCAGATCAATTTTTTATCATTGAAACAAATTTAGGTAATTGAAAAAAAAACCCAATTAATTTAGACATAAAAACAAAGAAAAGTTTTGATCATTTTTACTCTAAAAACTCATCATATCATCCCGTATGTGAGGTTAATTTTAAATTAATTTATCCCACTTATATGTTTGAAATATATAAAAATTTATTAAATATGTTATTTAAGAATAATTTATAATATTTAATAAGTTCCTATTTATTTTTTATGTAAAATATTCATGAAGGTAATAAAAATTAACTACAGTGCTTAAGTTGAAAATTAGCTTAACAAGGGATAACCCATAATCTTAAGATCCAAAATGACCTAGACCGATTCAAAAATACATTTTTTTTCTATATAGATCATTTTATCCCATGTGACAAAATTTTACCATTAATTGGTCCACATAACAAGGTAAAAACATTGGTGTATTTCCCTTTTCCAAAATGTACAGGAATACCACTCCCCACCACTATAAAAACGCACTCATCCATCCCTTATCATCACAAACCTAAATAGCATTTTTCTCATAAAAAACCTACCCAAATTAATCTTCTAAATTCAATATATTCACTTTGGTGTCCTCACATTTGGAATAAATCCAACCACGTAAACTCTATGGTGAAAACCAATCGGAGTTTCCTAAAAAAAGGTAACATTCTTCAACATCCATTAATGTTTTATTAACCTATACACCACTTAATTTAATATTTCTCCATGTTCATATAATAACATTTGTATCACAAATATGCTAATATTTTTTTATGTTAAGGTTTCTATATAAAAATACACACGCTTCCATCAAATGGGTAACAAAATTACCATTCTTGTACGAATAACTACTACCTCAAGTAACAATGTTGTTCATTTTTTTAACACCTCTCAGTTTTGGGAATTATTATTGAAACAATATTTTATATGATATATATATATATATATATATTGAACTTATGATTTATTCATAATTCATTAATAATTAAATACACATTCCTTCATACATTCCATTTTTTGTAAATAGAATAACATCATTTTTGGTTGTGGGGACTACCTCCTCCTCAAGGCGATGTGATACATTCATATATTAAATGGAATGTATTAAGGAAGGGATTAATTAAAAATATGTTTTATAAATAAAATATATATCATATTAATGAAATAATTAACTTTTTCTAAATATAATCTATCATTTTCTCTATTACCCTTTCACATAATGAAAACGTGATCACGTCATTCGTGGATGTGTGGACTACCGCCTCATCAACGTGATGTGATTCCTTTTACATAACAAGAATTATGTATATAATTATAAATGATTAAATATCATGGTATATATGATATAATGATAACTCTAGAAAGATAAATTTTACTTTCCATATTTTCGTAATGATCATTGAAAAATAGGAACGCTACATATGTGTACGTATAAAAAACATCTCTATTTTTGTAACATTAGTTCATTTTTCATTACCATATTTCAGGATTGGTTTTAAAATTGTAATTTATTTTTAAATATTATATTTATATAATGATTTTTATTTTTGATATTTTTATATGATTACCACTTTTGAATGTAGTTGAACTACCAAAGTCATTTTTGACACATAAACTGATAATGGTCAAAAAATCCAATGTAAACAAAAAGTTTTATGTGGTTTCATACAACATTTAAATAATTTGAATAAAACTAATGATAAACTTTAAAAGTGATAATAATAAAATAATTAGTTGACATAATTTTATTTTTCAAGAATTTAAATACATGTGTGACAATTCAGACTCAAGGTAAAGGATTTTGTCTCAATCTCCTTTTACTGAGGCATTTCTTGATGATATAAACATTTAATATTTTATAAGTTCTATATACCACTCATTTGAAATTATATAACTATTTTAAATATATTATCATTTTATTTAGTGTTTTTTTAAATTTTTCTTCATTCATGTGACTTATAATTCAAAATTTCAATGTGATATGGGATAGTTTGAATGATTAACAATTTTATTTTAAAAACATTTATCCATGTTAATATTAATTATATAATTTTATATATTTATTCATATCTAAATAAAAGGATTATAAATTACATTTTATGTCTACTTTTAATTTCATTCTAATGTTTTAAAAAATGAATATGTTTATGTGTATTATATGGAATGTTTTGGAAAAGAAAAAATGAAATTTCATTTTATTAACATACATAATGATAATTAATTTTCTATTGTAGTGAAAATTATTTTATTTTTCGATTCCTTTTCAGGATTTCATTTTTTTATAAATTAAAATATTTCCTTCCTTTTCTAGATAGTTTGGTATTGAAAATGGGTTTCCAAAAAAAAGGCACATTGTATTTAAATTTAGATTGTCAGAAATAGTGATATTTTATTATCTAAAAGTAATTGGTATATGATTTTTAAATATTTTTTCAAATGATTAAATATTTTATTTTGAGTTTTGGTTATTAGAAATAATAAATGATCGGTGAGCCCATATATCACCGAGTGATAATGTTATAGCTTAAATGAATGAGGCACATAGATAGTGCTCTAACGCATTGGGTTATGATTTTATTCTCAAAATAATTATATTGGAAGTTGTCCATATGGTTATTCCAATATATAAGGTGTATTTAAGGGTTAATTTTGATGATTTACCAAGGTACCTACATGAATTTTATTTTTTTTCTAATAAGTTTTCATGGAAATATTGTTTTTTCAAAATTTAATATAAATTATATATATTAAATAATGATATTACTCTTATGGGTAAAATTTTATTTTTTCATGAAAGGGTTTTCATGAGTTTTAATGGTTATTAATATACTAAGTTTTTCCGCATTTTTATATCCCTTACTGATCTTTTCATGATCCTCAAACATTTTTAAATGTTTTCACTGGATTTAATAATCATTTAAGGATTCTAAGAGGTTATGTTGAATTTCATGAAATGGACCATGATTTATTTTTAAAAGTTGGTATGTGGTAATAATATATATACTAATCAAAAGTATACCCTTATTATATTACAATTTTTTATGTATGAGTTATTGCCTAATTTAATAAAACTATAAAGCTAAAATGATCCTTAAAGTTATAAAAAGTAAAATTATGACTTAACTGAATATTATTTAATGTTTACTGCTGGGGATTTCACATACATAGCTTATTTTAAATTTATTTTATATTTTAATTTCCATTAATGCTTTTTTTGGGGGGTTTCCAATGGTTTTATGGAGAAAAGGTGAGTTTTCATGAATTGAGCCAAACTGTGAGCTCAATTCCATATTTAAAAATAAATTATGTTTCTTTTACAATCTTTTCATTTTTTAATATTTTAAACTCATTACAACTCCTAAATGTCCTCCCCTGATATATTAACACCAAAATTAAAATTTGGAGCCTTTAGAAATCCATAACCAATATTTATTTTGGTTTTTATGTAAGGGATTGGGCATGCCCGGAAGCCCATATCCAGTTTTAAAAAGTAACTTTATTTATTTAATAAATTATTCAATATTATGTATTGGTTGGTGATTTTAAGTCTTACACTAGTCCATTACACCCAGCTGAGCCCCCAGACACTTTCCCCCATTTTTGGAGCTCTTAGGAATCTCGATTTATGGACGAACTTCTTAGGGTTTCTAAAATCGGCCAGATTTGAGGAGGTATGTTCATTCTTTCATAACTCTCTCAATTATTACTCTTTTCCCTCCATTTCAGTTCCTAAATGACCTCCTAATTCTTTTTCGAACAACCCCTGAATTTTGGCCGTTTTCAATTTTAGATACTTGTGTTTTGGGGAGATTAATTCATGATTTCTCAAGTAAGTTAGTCCATTTCTTTCTTCTTTCATTTTGCTTAGGGTTTCATTCAATGTGATTAGGGTTTCTTCCATTATACATGAAGTCCCAAATTTCCATAGGGTAAGGTGTCAAACCTAAGGTTTAAACTTGGGTTTTCTTGGTCCAATTTTCTATTTTTAGGTTTGATCTACCCTTCTTGAGGTGCGGCGGTGGTGCGTCTGTGTTTTCACACAAAGGATTCAAGGGTTTCATTAGATTTGGTAGGTGATTCCAATGTTTATGAAATATTTGTGTATTATTATTCTGTATTACCCATATTTTAAGGTTTATATCATTTTATTATGGCTGCAAAAATTGGTTCTAATGATGTTTCTATTGCAATTGAATTTTAAATGCCAATTTGGTGTGAAATTAGGGGTTTTCCAAAGAAATGTCTTATTTGTTTATTTGAGGATTCCCTATAAATACTTAGTTGTTTTTATTGACCTATAATAAGGCATAAAATATTGTTTATAATTTTTATACCCTTTGGTTATTGCTGCAAAAATGGGTTTTAATTATGTTTGTAAAGAAAGTGAAGTTTTGGTTCCACTTTTGTGTGAAAATGAATGTTTTACAAAGTTATCACTTCTTTTTTAACATGGGGATGCCCAAAGATTGATTTGTTGTTTTAATTAAAATTTATCGGGCCGCCTTTACTGTTTTTGTAACTTATAAGTGTAAGCATAGTTTACAAGTGGGTTTCTTAAGGGGTTTTGTGTGCAAAACAACACAGAATTTTGAGAAATTGTTTTATTCAAATTCAAAGTGTTTGTTGTGTGTTTTAAGTGGTATAAAATGTGATAATTACTGAATTTAATGTATGTGACCAGTAGTGGTGTTTTACATTAAAATGGATATGTGTTTAATGCTTAAATTGTTTGAGCACAAAGGGGGAAGCCCGGGTACCTAGGTAGGGTGGATGTGTACTAGTACGGCTGGTGGACCAGATGGGTTTTGTCCCTGTTTCACCTAGAATTTGGATAATAAAAACTCTAAATAAACTATGTGGATGATGATTTGGGACCACTAGGTTATGGGTATGTTCCCTACTAGTGGCTCGTGTATGAGAACAGATTTTACTATGGTTACATTACACCGAGGTACGAGGTACATGGGGCCTGAGACTATCCAGTGCCTAGGGGTGTTCCCGATTTTTTTGCTTATTGGATTTGTGGTATTTGCCCTTATATTTGGGTGTATTTGAAATTATATTGCAGTATCTAACATGCCTATTTAAAATTGTTAACATTCTGAAAGTTTTATCTCGAAAAATGTTTTCAATTTAAAGTTGGATTTCTTAGAATTTGTCGCCACTTTTTATTGCATATTAAAACTGATTGCTTTTTCACCTTGTATTGCATGCACCTTGGAATAATAGGGTAGTATCCTATTGGACTTAGGCTCACACCCTAATTACACCCCTTGGGTGTAAGTAGACTTTATTATTTTTGACCCAGGTAAAGGAAGGGCTTTGGGTGATGGTGGTTCGGGGTGTTAGTTCCCATCCTTGGGGCGGAGTTGTGGAGACGACTGGTGGGTGATGACCCCTTGTCATGTGGAGTCCATGGGGATATTTTATTGTTGTTTCATTGTGTCTTTGGACGTTCTGTATTGCATTTGAACTTATTTATTCAGTTCTGGATTTTTGTATAAACCTTATTCATATGAATTTTTCAGATTCATTTTATCAAATATTTTAGGTGTTTTATGTATAAATATTCAGGTAAATAGTTCCCAAACTAAGATAAATGATACTCGGGCACTTGTACTAGCCCGTGGGGATAGGGAACACCCTTTGGGCCTTTTCACAGGCTAGGTTTAGTGCCGATTTTGTCGGAGACCAGATTCGGTTCGTGACAGGGGACCTATGGTAGGTATCAAAGGTCAATTTATATAGAATTAGAGGTTTGGGAAATATTAATAATATTATATTGAAATATATTACCATAATGGTCAATTTAAAATGGTATTACATTTGAATATTACCATTTTTCTTCATATAATATATGTATATTTAGAATGGTTTTCTACAAAAGAAATTGGGAAGTGGTAGTGGGACGAAATAAAGAAGAAGATATCATTCAAAATATACATCCCAAGATGGTCAGAATTGGAAAGAAACAATTTTATTAGTGATTTGTTAGTTAAATCATGTGATAAATGTTGTTTGTATCCATTAATTATAGTAACCTAATCTACCAAAAAAATATTCCTTTTGGAGATATTGATGAACCAATATCCCCAATCATTCAGTGTATAATCTAACCTAGTGGTTAGTGAAGGATGAATCAATTCTCTAAAAAAAGATATTTTATGTCATGGGACATTCATAACATTAGATGGTAATGCTTTCCAATTATCATTTTGATAGTGAAGATGATTTATGGTGGTCATTGGTTAATAATACCAAAGAGAAAGATTATTTTTATTCCATTGAATGGGAAATTTAAGGAAATTATCATCGAAAATTATTTCCCTAAGGTTCTTTGGCTCTGAATGGAAAAACAATTCCTAGACTTGAGGAAGAATGATGAATATTTTATAGCATCATATAAAGAAAACAGAAAAATATTGGATAAGTATGTGCATGATTTTATTCAAGATAGTAATAGAAAAATTAATCCATATTATGCATGATTGAAACCTTGCCTATGAAGATCATTGGTGTTACGAGAATTTAAATATATGAGAATGTTTTTAATTATTCATAGAAGTTTGAGATAGAATTTATTGACACTTATGTGCCTCATGATAATGAATGTTATAATTCTCTAGGATGGAAGGTTACAGGGAGACATGAAAAAAATAAATTTAGTGGTAAAAAAAATTTGTTCCATTTATGTAGTAAGTGTGATATAAAGCACCCTAGATAATGTCTTATGAAGACTGATATGTGTTAATGATGTGGTATGTTTATCCACATGGCCCACGAATATATTTAAAGTAATCCCTCGGAATAATATAATGTGATAATGAAATACATGAGATGGTATTATTTTTTTCTTCAAAGAGATTAGTCGTTTTTTTAATTCATACACGAATATAGTTACCCCAGATGGAAATCATCATGATTAGAAACAGAAAGGTGTAGAGACTTCATTTTATACAACTATAATTATTTATGGGCCATCAAATGAAGTATTTATAGGTACATTACTTATGCTTTTGAATTATTCTAAAACTCTGTTTGACTCCATATCTTCTTATTTATTCATTTTTTGATAAATTTGATAAAAAATTGGGAATATTGGCTAATGAAAGTATGATAGAACATTTTTTAAAATCTATAAGTGGATGTTTTAAAGAAACCAATATTTTGAGGAATCTTCCTATTGTCATTTGTGGGATAATATTTCCTATATATTTTTTTGAACTATACATAGTAGAGTATGATAACATATTTGGTATGGATTGGATTTTATTTTATCATTATATGATCTATTTTTGTGATAAGAAAGGTGTGTTCAGTGATTTAAATCCATTGATAAATCACCAAGAAGACGAGAAATTGTATAGATATTTAAATTTCACTCATATTATTTAATTTAATGATACATTTCAAACAAGTGATGTTCATGTAATAAATTAATTCGTTTCTTTTTTTCTGGATGATTTTCATGGTGTTATTTATAATCAAGAGGTTGAGTTTATTATGGAATTTTTACCTGATTCTAAGCCTATTTATAATCAACCTTATCTTATTTCTCAAGTGGAACATTTGGAGTTCAAAAATAAATTGTAAGAATTATTAGATAAATGTTTTATCTAATGTAAAACTTTATCGGCAGCTGCTTCTATAATGTTTGTTACAAGGAACGATGAACTAATGAGATTTTTCATTGATTATAGAGCCATGAATAATTTCACTATTAAGAACAAGTATCCTTTAACTCATATTGTTTATTTGTTTGATCATATCTAGGGAGAAAAAAAATTATAAAGGAATAAATATAGTCATGGTACCATCAGTTGAAAGTGAGGGATGCTGATATTCCAAAGACTTCATTTTGAACTAGATATGGCCACTGTGAATTTTTAGTTTTGATCCTTTGGTTATCTAATAAACATATTATATTCATGGATCTTGTGAATATAATTTTTTCTGAGTTCTTGGATATATATGTGGTCATTTATATTGATTAAATTTTTATATTTTCTAAAAGTCTACCTGAACATGGAACGAATCAATGGTTTGTTTTTCAATCAATAAAATAAAATAAACAGAATAAGATATTTAGAAAGTATAAATTCTGGTTGTAAAAAAATTCATTCCTTAGTAAAATTGTTTTAAATGATGGAATAACTATTGATCATACTAAAAATAATATTGTTTAACAGTGTTTGAGACCCATAAATATCACCAAGATTCATTGTTTTCTTATATTAGTGGGTTACTACTGGTGGGTTGCTGAAATCACTTCTTGGTTGTCTATCCCAACGACTATATTAACTCGAAAATGAATGATACCCATATATAAAAAAGAATTTTATGATCATTTATAAGAATTGAAAAAAAATTGTTGAATTCTCTTATATTAAATTTTCCTCCATAAATGGTGAATTCATTATCTATTATGGTTCTTCTTTGAAAGTAATTGGTTATTTTTTAATGAAAATGATTAGGTAATTGGTTGTGTTTCATGTTAGTTGAAACCTCATGAGATTAATTACCCGAAAAATGATTTGGAATTAGCTTCTTTTTCATTATCTTAAAAAATTTGGAGGAATAATTTTATTTAGTGATGTGTGAAATATATACTAATGAAAAAAAGTTGATGTATATATTCACCCAAAAATAATTGAACATTATATAAAGGGTTTTTTTGAACTAATAAAGGATTATGATTTTAAGATCCATTAGCTTCACTGAAAATCAAACAAAGTGGAAAATTCATTACGTCAAAAAATTAATGCTGCATTGACCATGTTATGCTTAGAACATGACCATTGGGTTAAATAGATGATAATTTTTTTGATAAATGTTGTGGATGTAGGGAAACTCTATACTTTGTCTCAGGTATTAGTGATGTTGACTTTTTGAGTAAGAATTAAGTGGGATCACAAGGTGGATTATCCTTTGATGGAAAATGTGGAATCTGGTTAGAATTTTAAGATGAATGATTTTAATATTGATGAAGAAGGTGTTTTATGATTAGGAAAAATATTTTGTGTGTCTTTGGATTCCCATCTCAATAAATAATTATTGAAAAAAGCTCATACTTCTATATTTTCTATTCATCCAAGAAGCACTAAGATGTATAAAGACCTTCGAGTGTATTACTGGAGTTAAGGAATTAAAATAAACAATTTTGAATTTACTATGAATTTTTTAACTTGTCATCAGGTAAAAGTAGTGTGATAGATAAAAAAAAGGGATACTTCAACTATTTCTAGTGCTATAGGGGCAGTGAGAAAATATATCAATGCATTTCAGGGTTGTATTACCAAAGAATTATCAAGGTAATAATGTGATTTGGGTTATTTTTTGTCGATTGACTAAATCAACACATTTTATTCCCATTCGAGATAAAATGACTATAGATAAACATTCAATACTGTATCTAAAAGTGATTTTCATGTTATATAGAGTGCCTCTCTCTATTGTACTAGATCATGATCCCATGAACACATACACTTTTTGGAAAGTGCTTCTAAATTATTTGGGTACTAAACTTAATTTTAGTACAGCTTTTTATCCTCGATTTGATGGATAATATTAGTAGATGATTCAGACCTTGAAATATTTGGTTCATTCAATATCAATGGATTGTTCAAGATGTTGGGATAGACATAATTTTTTGGTAGAGTTTTATTATAATAAAAGTATTTATTCCACTATACAGATAGAATCATTTGAGTTAATATATGTAAAGCGATGTCAGACACTAGCATTTTTTGATGATGTTGGGGAAAGGAAGTTAATGGGACCATAGTTAGTAGAGGAAACCATAGATAATGTTCAATAGATTCAGTGAAACATTAGAATATGAAAAAGAATATAGAAAAGTTATGTTGATAAAAGGATAAAAGATCTTTACTTTTTTGGTTGGTGATCATGGCTTTTTGAAAGCTTCTCCATGGAAAAGTGTGATGCGTTTTAGTAAAAAAGGGAAGTTGAGTCTACGATTTTCTGGATAATATGAAATCCTATATAATTTTGGATCAGTTTTATACTATGTGTAATTACATATGATTTTATCATAGCTACACGATGTATTTCATGATTTGAGGACATAGAGGTATTTACCATTTTCATCTCATTTTTTGAGCCTGATGTAGTTTGGCTAGAAGAGAATATTTCTTAAAAGGAACTACCGGTTTAGAATCATGAACATAGAGAGAATGTGTTACAAAATAAAAAGATTAATTAGTTCATAGTTTCATGAAAATATATATGGATTAGGATGAATCCTAGTAATCTGAAAATTCCATGAGGGGAAAATATCCCAACTTATTTGATAAGTGAAAAAAATTATGAATACATAATTTCTAAAATTGTGGAAGGATGTAACATCCTAGTTAATGATAGAATATGAATTTTTAATATTTATTAATATTTAAAAATTATATAGTAATTTTATCTTAAAATATATTCTATCTCTAATAGCATACAATGCACACAATAATTAGTTTCCCTAGAATCTTATTTTACATGAAAGACTCGCTTATAATAAAAAAATAATATATTTTTAATATTATTATTTTAAGTGGTCGTTACTACTAATTGATTTTATCAAAGGTAATAAATATGAAAAAATTAATTATGTTAACACATGATAACTAAATTAAATTACTTTCATTTAATGAATTTTATAGGTACAAAATAAAAATAAATCTAATTTTAGTTATAAAAGGCTCGATATTTTTAAAGGTAGTATTGTTGCTTTTTAATGGAAAATAAATTATAAATATAATTTTGGAATATTTTCTAATTTTTATAAGAAAAAATAAAAGTTTTTGAAATATAAATATAAAAATATACATTGTTTTATTTTTTGGTGTTTTTCTCATAACATTCATATTTTGATGAATAAACAATAATTCTGAATTGTGGTCCAAACTTATTTTTCATTCAATTTATTTATATAGTTAAATTATGGTTCTATTTGTTTTAATTTATAATTATATCAATTTTATATCATTTAAACCATTTAAGGTTTTTGGAAAAAATTTCACATTGAATTTAGATATAAAAACTTACGAAATTGTTTAACATTTTTACTTTAAAGCATGATGTGTTGTCCTATCTACAGGATAAATTGTATATTAATTACAAAAACTTACATGGGTGGAAAATTAAAAAATATATTCCATATTTGGATTTATAATAATTTAAAATTTTTATTATTTTTAACATTGTTTTTGGCCAAAAATAATAGTGAATGTAATTAAAATTATTTACAATGACTAAGATAAAAATTAGTTTATTATGGCACTAAACTATAATCATAAGAGATAAAATGATCAAGAAACTTTTCCAAAATCCATCGAATGATTTTATATAGACCTTATACTACCATGGATATAATTTTTACCTTTATTGGTTTTACTACACATAGAAAAAACATTGGTGTAATTCCCTTTTAAAAAATTTACAAGAATGCCACTCCCCATCCATTATAAAAAGTAACTCACCCTTCCATTTTATTAACACCTATCAAGCCCATTTTTATCAACCAAAACCTGAAAAAAAAAATATTCTAGCATCCCTCCCTTAACAATATATTCCTCAATTTTATCATAAATCTATCTATGTAATCCATTTGGTGTAATCCAAATGGAGATACCTGAAAAAGAGGTAACATTATTCAACGTCCATTTAGGTTTTATTTATTTCTCCACACCCTGCATTTATTATTATTTTATGCTCATATAAAAACATATTTATCATAAATATAATTATATTTTGTTATTTTAAGGATTTATCTACACCAATGCACACGTCCATCAAATGTGTAATGTAATTATCATTCATGTATGGTAAATTATCATTTCACCTAATGTTCTTGATCATTTTTTACTTTACCTCCTCTCATGGTTGGTAATTATAATGGAAAAATTATTTTTATATGATATATATATTATTTATATGATTTATTCATACTTATGTAATTATTATATAATCATACCTTCATGATTTTCATTTTATATAAATATGATAACATTGTTTGTGGACGGGTGGACTACTGCATCCTCCATGTGATGTGATACATTCGAACATTACTAGGAATGAAATAAGGATGGTTTGAATTAAAAATTGAGAAATAAATAAAATATAAAATATATTAATGATATAATTAATTTTTATAAATATAATATATAATTTTATTTATTACCCATTCACATACTGAAAATCTAATAACATCATTCGTGGACGTGTGGACTACCACCTCCTCAACTCGATTTGATTCATTTTACATCACAATAATTATATATATAACAATAAATGATTAAAAAATTGTATTTATGATTTAATAATCATTCTATATAGATAAACTTTTCATACCTTATTTATATAATGATCATTTAAAAATAGAAATTTTAAGAATGCGTACGTACAACATAATGTCTCCATGATTGTAACATTAGTTCATTTTTTTAATAATTGAATTTCAATATTGGTATAAGAAGTGTATTTTATGTATAAATATAAAAATAATTTCATGAATATAATTATGTAGTTGTTTATATAATTACCCTTTTTGACCATTATCGACCTTTCAAAGTCATTTTTGACCCATAAACTGAATATGTTCAAAACAACCAATGTAAACCTAATGGTTTAAGTGATTGTTTTAAACAATGTAATAACTTAAAAATATTTAATGATATACATGAAAAAATTTCATAAGTAAGTAAATAATTAACATAAGTTTATTATTCATGATTATAAAGACACATGAAAAGTCAGACTAAAGTTAAAGAATTTTGTCTCAATCTTCATTCATTGAGGAATTTCTTCAGGATATGCACATTTATTATTTTATAAGGTGTATATACATCCCATTTTATATTCTATATCCAAACTATATCTATTATCATATTTTTTTTAGTGTTTTTTTAAATGATATTATATCATATGTCTTATGATTTAAATGTTCAAAGTGGTATGGGACGCTTTGAATGTTTAATGATTAAATTTTCAAAACATTTTTTCAATGTAAATATTCTCTATATTATTTTACATATTTCTTCATATGGATATAAAATGGTTATAAAGGAAATATTATTTATATTATTAATTAAATACAATTTTTTTAAAAAAATAATACTTTTTGGTGTTTCATATGGAACAATTTTACAAACTAAATAAGAACTGTTATATTCTTAATGTACACATAGACAATGACTTTTCCAACACCAATTCCATAATTTCATTTTTTTTATTCATTTAAAATATTTAATTTTTTTCTTAAATTAAATGATTTATTTTCATTTTTTGGGTATTTTGGTATTGAAAATAGTTTTTCAAAATAATTATGTCTATTGTATTTAAAATAGTTTTTCGAAAAATTGTATTATTTTAGTATTTGAAGGTGATTTGAATAATAGTTTAAAAGAGTTTTTTAAATGATAAAATGTTTTATTTCAGGTTTTAGTTTATAGAATATATAAATAATTGGTGTGCCCATAGATCCTGAGGTGATACAATTATATCATAAATTATGGGTGAGACCAATTATCACTCTAGTGAATTTTTTTATAATTATGTTCTTTGGATAATTCTATGGTAAGTTGTTTATATATTTAATTAAAAATTTAAGGATTAAATAAGGGTTTAATGAGGAGATTTCTCAAGGTACCTACATGAATTTTCTATGTTTACTAATGAGTTTTCATGGAAATCATTAGTTTTCTAAGGCTGTAATAAATTATATTTATTAAATATTGATATTTTTCTTTTTGGGTAAAATTTTATCTTTCTGAGAAAAGGTTTTTCTTAGGTTTTAATGTTTTTCAATGGACTAACAATTTATTCTATTTTGTATAACTTTATGAGTTTTTTATGAACATCCCACGTTTTTGAATATTTTTAACATGATTTGATGATTAGTAAGGGATTGGAAGAGGTCATGTTGAATTTTGGGAAGAGTTCACAAAAAATAGATCATCCTTTATTTTTAAAAGTTATTATATAATGTAAAAATTGGATACTGATTAGAATTTTCCACATTGTATTTTATTTTTTATTATGCATGAGTTATTTCCCATTTCTATAAAACTATAAACCTAAAAAAGATCCTCAATTTGAGAAAGGTAAAACTATTGAAATAACACACGATTATAAAATTTTTAATGATGCTGATTTATATTTTATTTATAGTGATTGAGGGTGGTGTTGAATATTAATTAATTATATTATAATCATAACAAGTTTAAAAGATTGATATTGGAATGGGTTTAATTTGATTGAATGGAATTATATCATTCATATAAATTTATTTTGATAGTATTGAAATGAGTTTTTTGTATAAAATCAATCTGATAAACCCAAATTCATTTGTAACATTATATAATTTTCACTATATAAAATATATTATATATAAATTAACTTAATAGTTTTATATTGTTCAATAACTAGATGCAAAAATGATTCCTATATTTTATGTTGGAAATAAAATATAAAACATTCACCATCCTTAACCTCATTAAAAGATTCATTCTTCATATAGTGAGGAATGGAAAAAAAATAAAGGGTGATCATAGATTCATTGTAATTGTTATGTGAAGTATAATATATAATGTGAAAATAAGGAATAATCGATAAAGAAAGGTAAATAATAGACAAAACATTTTATTTAATAAATAAAATGACCCCCACAATGCATCCATTTCTAATATCAATGTTGTAATATCTTCGTTAATAATAACTAAATTCTTAGTGGAGAAAAGACTACTATTGTGTGTCATGAAATCATACATTATGATAACTTTACCATCAATTCTTTACATCAAGACAATTTAACAAATATATACGTATAAATAAAAATCACATTTAATAAATATGTCCAACAAGTTTGTCTCGTCATGCCTGTAAATGGATCAAGGGGATGCATATAACCAGGCCCCACCCAACACAACTTATACAATACAACACTGATATGTTTAATGATAAATTTAATTAATAAATAATGTGACTTATTTAAAATATCCATATTTAGTAATGAATTCATAAAATTTGGATTTCCTCATCCGATTTTTTATAAAAACATAGTATATAGAAATTGAATATGGTTTCTTAAATAAAAAAACTATATAATGAAATAATTGTGTATGTGTATAATGAAAATTGATCATAATAATTTTTATGCTTCATGATAATGATAATTTCAAAAAAATCACTAAATATATTATTTCATTAGTACTATAGTTTATTTAATAAATTCATGTATTATATAGAAAAAATAAAAATGAAATAGAAAAATTAAATTATGTTTTCAAAAGATATTTTTATTCATAAGATATTGAAAGAGTGTATAATAATATATATATATATATATATTAAAATGGTTATAGTTGTAGGAATATCTATTAAAATAAAATATGTTAAAAACAAAAAATTCCTTTTAATTTTTTATAAAGAAATTTAAATAAAAAAATTTCAAAAAAATATTATAATAATTACTTTCAAAAAATCTAAAAATTCATGATTAATATTAAATTTATTTAATAAATAATTTAAGTAAATAAATGTGTATTATTTAAAACAATTATGAGAATTATTTACAGGGAGAAAATATATACCTGATCATAAAGGAAATAAGATCATATTTCCTTTTAAATATTACATTAAAGGATTAATTTTTCAAATAGAGTAAAACTTGTACCAAAACTTAGAAACTATATAAATATCAAGATGATAATAAAATAGATTTATTTTGTAAAGGTTTAATTAAAAACTTCCATTAATTATTATTATAATAATAATGATGATATTGTACTGTAAATTAATACATGTTTGGTAACATTTAAATTGTATCCCCCTAAATGAGTAAACATGAAATGAATCTTCACTCATCCTGAATAAATAAATATTTTTTTAAAATAAATTAATTACTTTTTATATACACCACCAAAAAAATATATAGGTTCATAAAACTAAATATGACACAATAGATTGAAAATTGAGATGAAATCCAAATAAAGGGGTTTATCATTGTAGTGACCGTATAATTAATGAAGTTATTATGTGTACCCAGTTTTAATATACTCAAAATAAATTGATATATCAAATTATTCAATAAAATTTCATTTCACACAAAACTCTTCCATAATATAATCAATTATGTATAAGTGTAATCCAATGAATGGAAATTTTTTTAAGGAACCATAACCTCTTGATTTATCATTCTTTAAAATTCATTAACCTCTTGTATATTGTTTTTTAAATTCTTATTAATTTATAAAATATATTTTTTTAACATATAATATCATATATTATCCACTTATTAAATGAAATCATTTTCATTGGTTAAATCCTGATTTAGCTACCCTAACCTAGTTACAATTTGTTCAGCTCTAGGTGTATCTCTTTTTACATATTCATTATTGTTCCCTAAGTGAAATCCTCAAATGAATGTAATCACCCTACCTACCTAGGTGATGAATAGGGTAATTTGTTTCCATGGTCCTCCTATAATAACTCATTTTTACTACCAGTACAATATAGACTATTACCCATTGGGTTCAACTAAATGACTAATAATTATCACCAAAGGAGAACACATTTTGTTTTCTTTACTCATAGATACTCTAGAAGAATCCCAAGTAGTACCCTATCCTAAACCTAATCTAATACAATTATTCCTAATTGTGGAGTTCAAATCAAGAAGTCTATTGAAATGAAATGTGTACATTTTTAACAAGGGTACTAATATTTATCCTTTTTTACAAGGACCCAGCCTTAAAAACTACATAATAATGTGTTTAATGTTAATAATTTATTCTCAAACATTTTAGTATCTTTTCAGGTTTATACTTTTATAGAATTATGTATTAAATCATACATAACAAAAAGCTATAAAATATAAAGTGGTAAATTTTGATTAGTATCCATTTTTTCCATAATATAACACATTTCAAATGAAACATTTTTTCATTCTATGTTAAATCTTAAAAGAATTAAAAATAACTTCTTCCTTTCAATTACCCATCCATAAACAATGTTTTTTTCTAAGTAAGCGATGAGAAAAAATGATCATCAAGGGTCCTAAAAATAAAAACTGATTATTAATGTGAAAACATGTAAGAAAATGAAAATTTTAAAATTATTATAAATATTAGTTAGGAAAATGAAATGAATCATTTTCACATGATACGTCACACATTGTTTCTCAATAAAAAGAAGTAAAACCCATAACAACCAAATCAAATACATTTTTTGTAATCTTAGATAATCACATTCATAACCCATTTTAAACCAATGTAATATATAATAGGAGACCAGAAAAATCCATAGGATAGGCCCTAAGGTGATGCCCTTATTAATTATTATTTATATAAGGAACATGACCTGATGAATTAGAATGATTTTTATATAGAGCCCTCATATAATATATATATCGATCTCATCCAGCATTATCTGGGTACACCCATTTCTCATATAATTCATATGTACCATATAATAATTAAAAAATATTATGATTTCATTTTTTTTCATCATACAAAAAATCTTTTAGTCGTATATTAAATTAACTATCTGATATTAAAATATCCTTTTTTGATAAAAACACATTTTTATTACAAAAATATTGTTTTCATTAAATAAATAAATAAAATGAATAAATATAAAAATGGGGTGTGGGTTTTTATTTTAGAAAACAATTAAATGTTTAATGGATACCACATAACAAATAATGGTTATGGAAGTTTAAAATTCATTTTCATAGTATACATTGAAATATAACATTTATTTTGTCATTTTTAAAGAAAGTCACACTTACCGTACACATATACTCTTTTTTTTTAAAAAATAAAAGAATGAAAAATATACAATTAAATAACATTAATTTCAATAAAAATATCATTTTTCAATCATGGACAAGTAAAAAAATATAGTTATGAAGAAAACAATAAAACTTATTTTTTAAAATGAAAAGTCCCTTATCACATTAGAAATATTTTATTCATAAAACAAAGGAAATAATAACATTAAAAACATTAAATACAATCAGAATATATAAATTCATGATATAACATGTCAAAGGGGGTATATATATACCTCGTAAATGAATATAGGTGACTTACATTAAAATATTCCTCAATGAAAGGAAATTGAGATAAACTCCCATACCCCAATTTTGATTCATCATGTTTGTTATTTATCATCATTAAAATAATTGATAATTATTTACATTATTTTAAACTATTTTCAAGTGGTTTAATGCTTTTTATTTCACTTATTTTAATTTCATATATAATTACAAAATTTATTACTGTTTATAATTGATGTTTTAATGATATTTATCTCAAATGTCAAAAATGAAAATGGTTTCTTGAGTATTGGTCAAACATGTCATTAATAAATATTTATAGAATATTGATAAATATATAATTAACATATTTATACATGAATTATAAAATTAATTAAATAATGAAAAATTGTTTTGAGAAATTATTTATGTTATGATAATGGAGATGGTAGGTCGTATATACACATGCATAACATTTCAAAATTTCAATGATCATTATTGAAATGAGTTAGGTAATATTTTATCTTAATAATATGATAATAATATCATGTATAAATTATTATCTCATTTAATATACTTATATATATCATAATTATTATTTGATGTTGAAACAAAAGAATTATATCGCTTCATAGAGGTGGTAGTCCACTCACACACGAACAATGTTATCATTTTTCACTGTATGAAAGATAAGTATATATTATATTTTGGAAACGATAAAATATTTTATTTATATATTTATTATTTAATTTCAATCTTATATATTCATTAAATGTTTTGTTATCACTTTCCATGTAAAGCATTATGGAAAAAAAATCACATGACTTCATGAGGTGGTATTCAACTGTACACATGAGAGATATTATCTTATCCTCCATGGAATGGAATGTAAGATGTTATATGATATACCATAACTAAAGAACTAAATATATTATAATGATATAATATATATATATATATATATACATTAAATCCTTTATTAAAAAATACATTAGTGACAACGATGGAAAATGAATGACATCGGTTTGCAAGGTCGTAGTCGACTGTACACAAGAATGATGATTTGAAATACAATTTAATAGAAGAGGAGAAAAATTTAGGTTATCGAAATAACATAATAACATATCAATATATGGGATATTATTTTGTTACTATATAATAATAATTTATTAATATTTTATGGAGTTGTAAGATAAAATTAAATGAAAACAAATAGAAAAGAACGATGCATCTTCTTTGGACAACCTCATTAGGTAAGCCCCAAAAGTCTTCATAGGATATATTTATGATAAAACTATGGGATATAGGTATTTTGGGATGAAATTTATGAGTTTATTTATTTATGTATTGGTTTATACAAATGTATTTGACGGTGTAAAGAAGATAGGAGGGTGGGATGCCATTTTTATGTGGGAAAAAGAAACCCACTTGGAAACTATATGGAAATTTATCAAAAGGGTCCATGATGATAAATTCATCCCTTGATAAAAGATTAAAATGAAACTGTATTAAAAAATTTGAAGATTAATATTTTAATATGGACATATAATATATTTTAACCATGTTTTTAGGTCATTTGAACCCAGATTGTCTTCCTTTAAGCCCTAGTTACTATATTTTTACCTTAAACACAATAATTAATTTTCTATGTTTTCAGTATTAATTTGGGAAAAAATTGTGTTATTATTATATAATTTAAATTATTATTATTCTAGATATGTTATCCATTTTATAAAATTCAATTCAAAAAATTTAAAAAATTAAATTTCAAACACATCACGCTGACACAGAAGAAAGCCAGGTTTTCAAGAAGTGTATTTTTCCTGAAAAATATTATTTTATATTAACAATATGATTAATTATAATAATTTTCTGATTTTAAATTAATATTTTTTGATTTATAATATATAAATTTCATTTAATATATTCCTAAATATGTATTATTTTAATAAATTAAAATGTATAATCATTGTAAACTTTAAAACAACATTCCAAAAAACCATTTTATATGTCACTAACCAGATCTGGTCACGATGAAAGAGGCACCAAACCCAACCCATGATAGGGTGTGAAGGACGTTATTGATCCCCACAAGTAGGAACAATTTTCTGGGTATCATAAAACAAAAATTGGTAACGATTTACGGAAGTTTATAAACATACAACAATAAATGAGTCCAATAAAACCAATCTGGTATTTTTAAACCAAAAAATCTTATAGAAAATTTAAGAACTGAATTAAATGGTTTTAAACAACTCTCAAAGACTATAAGAAATTAATAAAACCAAATAGGAAATCTCATAAACCTCCACATGGTGAGAGGCATTTCCCTCAAGCCATCTCCACAACACCGCATCACGATGGACCACTAAAAACCCAAACTGTCGGCACAAAAGTTGTACCGAAACCAGCAGCAAAAATAACCAAGTCTACTTACGTACAAAGGTGTAAGTAGGGTGTGAGAAAAATCCTAGTAGGATACCACCACTAATACATTCCATGTGATAATCATTCAATGATGAAAAGCATGTAAGTTTTCAATACATGAAATGCAAGTAACAATTTCTAAAAGATGCAACTTAAATAAAATAAGTTTTCAAGTAAGAAATTTTAAAAAATAAACACTTTTAAAAATAATTTCAATGCTAATTAATTTTCCATACAAACATACTATATGAAAAAAGTAAGCACAAAGTAACTAATGATCCCAAGAATGGGAATTTAACCGCTAGGCACTAGCTCATTGTGGGTCTCAGGTACCCCGTATCTCGGTGACAGTAACCAACACAATATCCTTTCTCGTTCACACGAGCCACTAGTAGGGAGAATAATTATAACCTAGTGGCCCCACATCATCATTATCATCATCATTGTTTATTTATTGTTGTAAGCATCAATATTTATACATGAAACTGTGGTCAAACCCCATGGGATCACTAGCATACTAGTACACGTCCACCCACCATAATACCCAGGTTTCCCTCTTATTCTCATATAAGTTCAAAAATTAAAGAAATATAATTTGAACATGAAAATAACACTTCCACATCACACATTCTCCAAAAAACAAACATGTATATCACTCTATCACATAATCCACTTTTTATTCAAATGTATATTTAAATCATACTCACAAAAAAATAGCCCACAACACTTTTCAAATTTATTTAACACTTCCACAAATCATTTAAACAATTTTATAAAATATTTAAAATATAGTAAAAATTACATAACATCACACACACATATCACATAATACTTCTTTCATCAACAAAATTATTTTTTCACATCACACTCACACAAAACAGCCCACAAACATGTTTCTCCCCTCTCTTTCCATTTGATAAAACATATCAGCAATTTATAAAACATTCTAAATATTTTTAACATCTTAAATCACCACTTTTCCATTAAAAACCCCATATTTTGTGAAAACACTCACCCAAAAAGTACATATACACACTTTTCCCACATTTTTAACCAAATAAAACATTTTTCAATTTTTACAAAACAGTCTCAAATGGTATAACTATGTCATGCACAGAAAAACCCATTTCAAACCCCACTTTCAAGGCCAAAATCACACTAAGAACCTACCAAATCAGAATTGGAATACCTTGAAACATTTATTAAACCATTATCAAGTACTATAAAATCATCTCAAATTATACCACAAAAGATACACATGAAAAACACACATTTTCATAAAACATTTTCAAGGATTAAAATAAGGTTTTACACATAAAACTTATTCAAACCCCTATTTTAAACCCAAAACCTCACCAATACTCTAAAAAATCATAATTATCATACCAAAAAATATTTAACAAACCACTTGAATATGTTATAACATTAACACAAATATTACCATAAAGTTTAAATATAGAAAACACCCAATTTGAAACAAAGTGAAATTATAAAATTAATCTCTTAACAAAATCCATCAAAAATGGTTTTCTCACAATGAAAAGAAATATTAGTAACATTAAAAATAATTAAATCAATGATTTCAACTCATCATTAAATGATTACACATAAAATCACTTACCTTTTGAATCAAAACCCCCAAATCTTGGTGTGAAACATCAACCACGTCATCGCCACACCCCAAGGAAGTGAAATCCAACCTAAAACCCAAATATTTGAACAAAAAGACACCAAATAAGACCCTAGATTCGATCCCTAACTTTTGGACATTTTATAACTTCATGCAAGAGGGAGGAAACCCTAAGGATAAGGAAGGAAATTAAGATAGAAATACTTACTTGAAAAAATATTGAATAAATTGGCTCAATCCACCAATAGTTGAATCTTGAAGTAGCCAAAACTAGTTGTGAGGATTGCAGGAGTCATATTAGGTCAAGTGGGGAATTAATTTGGTGTAAAAGAGTGAAAATTGAAGGATTTATGAAAGAAACATTTTACCTCTCCAAATCTGGGAGATTTGTGAATTATTAAGAAAGATCAACCTAATATGCATGTGAATTGAGCTCAAAAGAGGGGTAGGAGAGCATGATAGTGTGCCTTGGGTAAGTGGACTCAGGTGAAAGTTGTATTCACTAAAAACCCATAAACTTTTATTGGGATATTAAATAATTAAATAATATTTTAAATCATGAAATGGGATTTTGAGCTGGCCCAACACCTTCATAAGAAACCCAGATCATTCATTAGTATGGATTATTATGGGGTCCAATTTGATATGGTTGTTTTAATATACTATGGGATGCCAATTAGAAAGTTAAATGGGTGTAAAATATTGAAAAATTAAATAGTTATAAAATAAAAAAAAATCTAAATCTGTAAATGGGCTCATGGTTTGACCCAAATTTGGAAAACCCACCATTTCCCCCAAAATGAATGGGAAACCCCCAAAGCAAAGAAATAATAAAAATTAAATAAATAAATCCTTAAAAAGAAGTATTTTATGTAAAAATTCTCCACACTGTAAAACATTCCTCCCTCATAAAACCAAAACAAGTCCAAAGGAAAAACCCAAACCTAACTGAAATGACAAAATTGTCTCCTTTTCCAAGTTTTACCCACCCCCAAAAGGCCAAAACACCTCCAATTGATCAATCAACGAAGGAATACTCTCACCAAAAAAACATACACCACTTCTTGAAATTATCAATTATATTCAAATTTTATCTCAAAAAAAATCCTCAAACAATATTCGAACAATATTCCTGCAATTTACCTAAACAAACAACAACAACGAACAAGGTTACACATACCTTTATTTAACCAGACCGTTGGGAATTCTCCACTCCCAACATTTACCCAAGGAAGATGTAGGTAGTTAGATAGCTATGAGCAGTACTACCTACTATCATTCCAAGACCAAGGACCAATCTGAGTTACTAGTATGGGGAGACACAAATGGGATCCCCACTATAAGAGACAACTCAAATTTTCCCAACACAGGACCGGGACACTAACATGGGAGGCCTAAACAGACTCCTCAGTACAAGGGGTAGACCTCCATTATAAATTTCAAACGGAAAATACATGGGAATCATAGTGGGTATCCCCTCCATAACAACAAACCATCTTAACCGACCAGCATGGGCCAACAAAGAAAGAACTGAAATTTAAAGAGTTGGGACGGTCACACCATTAATCTGCATAGTTTAAGAAATTGTGCTATAACCCTTTAGATCCTTATAATTGTGTGGTTTTATGGAGCATGGTTACCACTAAACATGTGTAAACCATTCACTCAACATATCAAGCCAAATTCCCAACCATACTCCAAAATCTCAATGGAAATCAAAGGGGAATCGAATGACATTGGGCGATAACATGGGCACGAGGCCCTCTACCTCTTTCCACCTAACAGGAAAAAAAAGGAAAGAAGATGAAACCAATGGCATAAAATATTTCCATATTATATACTGAGGATTGGATATTTTACAAGGGATTAAACGACCCTAGTAATTCCCCAAACTATGCGCTAACTTCACTCTAGGACCTATGGAAGGAGTCCAAAATATTGAAGCATCTTCGGCCTTACAATTAGGCTTCAGAAAGAACTATTTGGAACTTTTTTTTTAATCCACAAACAACTACAACAAAATCTCAAACAAGTTTAACAAGACATAACACACTCCAATATCATCTTTCCTTAACCTAACATTTCACTGAAATAAGGTCTTAGATGATGCACACACATCACCCTTTGTTTCTTCATATGAGAAATGGAAGGATGAAAGGATGTATAGAAAAACATTCTTCTAAACAAAGGATGTTGAGATATCCCAAAAGGAGACGCACTTATCACAAAAAAAAAATACCCACAAAAGATTGTACAACTTGACCTTTGTA
The DNA here is from genome assembly GCA_963277665.1 of Viscum album. NCBI lineage: Eukaryota > Viridiplantae > Streptophyta > Magnoliopsida > Santalales > Viscaceae > Viscum > Viscum album. The sequence continues at coordinate 1,240,571,726 of OY728130.1, read as the reverse complement.
GTTAAATGAGCACGCGACATCACAATGTGTCACCGAACATGACCAACACCACTGAAAGAACAAAAACATTGAGGGGGATAGAGAGACCTTATGGAACGTCCCCAAACATCACACAATTACAAAAAATGTCCATAACATCCTCTCATGACCATATTTTCCACACTGGTGGTTTAACGTGAACCCCTGCTTTGAATATACTATGAATGACCTAGAGGCCCTCATAGACACCATCCAGATACTCATCCCCATGAACAACCTCAGACTACTTCCACCTTAAAAAAATCATATAACTTAAAAAACTAAGGTCTCTTTCAACTTTCTGCAGGCACTCTCTCGCAACAAGAGGATCCGAAAAACCAAAAAAGAAAGGGTGTAGACTCATTCTACAAAGATCAAGAAAATATTCATTGTATTAATAAAATGGAGGATTTTACAATAGAGAAACAACTCAGGTTGCACTTCAGTAGTGCACTAACCCTTAATGGGGGAGTACCTTATCCAATTAAAAAACCTAAGGACCCAATCAAGTTGTTCCATTGGTCAAGACGTGCCACAAACCATATCCAAGCACAAACCCAAAACACGGTTCAAATAGGAGGCATTCTTGAACTCAAAACATCCCACAACATCAACATTTTTAAAAACATATAATACACACCATATCAAACCAGTCATTAAGACATCATGTATTCCTTTAAAAACATTTCTTGGAAAACAAAGAGTTTAGTGGTTAATGTATCCACCAATGGTACCCCATGGGCCTCACACATGCATGTTTCTGTGCCACACTGGGTGCCCTCCTCATATCCATCCCAGCACTCATTCAGTCATGCCATTATCCATCCATCATCCCATATAAACCCATGCATGTGGTCATTCATGGAAATACCAATGTTAAAATTCTTTCTACATTTCAAAACCAAAACAATCAACCAAAAATTCTTTTTTCTCAAGACTGCTAACCACGAAATCAAAATCCCAATAATTCAAATTAATACACACTTTCAATTCATATACATCAATTTCAAAACATCTCATCCCATTAAAACACCTTTCAATAGTTAATAAAACTCTATTGGAAAGATTTTTTTAAAACCAACTTTAACATAGTTCCAGTTTTCAAAATAGGTGTAAACACACCATGTTCCCTTTCAAAACAATTCATTAATTTCAGTTCCACCATTTAAAAAATCAAACCCTTCACTATTTATTAGAAAATAATTTCACAAAATCTTAACACTTCCTAAAATCATATCATTCTTTTTTCTTTAAAACCAAACATCCATGATTTTAAAATTGAAGAACACAAGGCAATGAGAGGGGAAACTAGTTTCTATGAGTAACATGTACATATGGTTGGAAGAAATACTCTAGTCACTTCACCATCATATATGGAATTGTAGGTAAATATCCTTGGCTCCACATGGCTTTCTAGGCCCTATAAGCTCACTGAGACCATTAGCCCAACTGTCTTTTCGTTTCCCTTAATCATCATCAAACCTAGAAAACCAAAGGACTCAGATGAATCTGGACTTCCCTTGGTGAATTGAATCTTGTCATGAGGTGTACTGGCCAAGAAAACAATGCATAAATTAAATTTCAAGTCCTGATAATCTTAGCTCTATACTATCCTGATTGTTCCCCAAATAACATGACTCAAAGAGAGTGAACCTGCGATTGATACCATTTTGTCACGAACTGAATCTGGTCTCCATTAATAATGGCACAAGACCTAGCCCATGACAAGGACCTAAGGGCTTTCCCAATCCCAATGGGCTATCAAAAGTTCCTGGGTATCATAATACGAAAATTGGGGATGATTTACCTGATTTTATAAACATATAATGACAAACAAGTCCAATAAAACCAATTTGGATTTTTCAAACAAAATCAACTTTTACAAAATTTATGAACATAATTACATGGATTTAAACAACTCTCAAATATGATAAAAATGAATAAAGACAAAAATGAAAGCCCGATAACCTCCACATGGTGAGAGACACCGCCCAGAAGCCATCTCCACAACATTGCACCACGATAGACCGCTAAAAACCCGAACCGTTGTTACAAAAGCTGTACCGAAATCTACGGCAAAAATAACCAAGTTTACTTACTCCCAATGGTGTAACTAGGGTGTGAGAAAAATCCTAGTAGTATTCCACCACTAAGATATTCCATGTGATAAACATTAAATGATGAAAATCATGCATGTTTTGAAGACATGAAATCCTAGTAACAATTCCTAAAATATGTAACTTAAATAAATGTAGTTCCAAGTGGGCTATGTTTGGTGACAATATTGATGGAGACCAGATTCCATTTCAAATAGAATGTTTGATGCTCACCCAAACAATACATATACATCCTTTTCCCACTTTTTTTTAACCAAATAAAACATTTATAATTTTCAAAAATCAATCCCAAAGTGTATAACTATGTCTTGCACACAAAACTCGTTTCAAAACCCCCCTTCAAGGAAAAAATCACACAAACACCCTAATAATGAAGAATTATTAGCCCTTTAAAATTTTATTAAACCATTCTCAAGTAATATAAAATCACCTCAAATTATACCACAAATAGATACACGTGAAAAACACACATTTTTATAAAACACTTTCAAGGAGTGAAACAAGGTTTTAAACATAAAACCTATTCAAAACCCCTCTTTTAAACCCAAAAGCACACCAATACCCTACCATATAAAAATTGGTAGACCAAAAAATATTTAACAAACCACATGCATGTGTTATAATGTGCAGCCAAATATTATCACAAGGTTTACACATAGAAAAGACCCAATTTAAAACAAAGTGAAACTATAAAATTAACTTCTTAACAGACTCATTCAAAAATGGTTTTCTCACAATGTACAACATATTAAAAACACTAAAAATAATTAAATCAAGCATGATAACTCATCAAAAAATTATTACACATGGAATCACCTACATTTTGAATCAAAACCCCCAAATCATGTTGTGAAACATCAACCACACCACCACCACACCTCAAAGAAGTGAAATACAACCTAAATCCCAAATATTCGACCAAAAAGACACCAAATCAAACCCTAGGTTCAATCCCTATCTTTTGAATATTTTATAATGTCATGAAAGGGGGAGGAAACCCTAAGGATAAGGAAGGAAATGAAGAGAGAATCACTTACTTGAAGAAATCTTGAAGCAATCAGCCCAAATATACAAATAGTTGAGTCTTGAAGTAACCCAAACTGGTAGGGAGGCTCGATGTAGTCATATTAGACAATTGGGGACTCAATTTGGGGAAAAGAAGTGAAAATTGAAGGAATTGTGAAAGAAACATTTTACCTCTTCAAATCTAGTAAATTTGTAAATTATTAAAAAGGATCGACCTAGTCCACAGGGGAGATGAGACCCAAAGATATATAGATGAGAATGGGAGGGTGCGTTGGGTAAGTGGGCTCGGGTGAGAGTTGGAATCCCCGAAAACCCATAAAAATTGAAGGAGATTTTAAATAATTAAGAACATGTTTTAAATCAGTAAATGGGCTTTTGGGATGGCCCAACACATTCATAAAAAATCCAAATACATCATTAACATGGATTCTTATGAGGTCCAAATTGATATTGTGGTTTTAATATACCAGGGGGTTCTAATTGTGAAGTGTAATCGGTGTAAAATGTTGAAAAATAAAAGAGTTATAAAATAAACAAAATTTACTTTTAAATCTGGAAATGGGATCACGGTTTGGCCCAAATTTTGAAAACCCTCCATTTCCACCAAAATGAATGGGAAACCACCAAAACAAATCAAGAATTAAAATTAAATGAAAAATACCTTCAAAAGAATTTTGGACGTGAAAATTCTCCCCACCAATAATATTTTCGCCCTCATAAATCCACAGAAAATCCAAATTAAAAGACCAAACCCAATTCAAAGGCCAAAATGGACTCCTTTTCCATTTTTCACCAACCCCCAAAAGGATAAAAACCCTTCAATTGATCAATCAAGGATGGAATAATCTCACCAACAAAACATACACCACTTCTAGAAATGATCAAGTATATTCATTGTAACATCCCAGATAAATAAAGAATAAGGAATTTTCATATTTATTAATATTTTTGAATTAAATATTAATTTTTCTTTAAAGGGGTTGCTATGTTCGATAGCGTACCCAATACGCAACAACGAGCTTCATTGAAATCTTACGTTGCACACTAGTAATATAATAATATTTTTTTAAATGGTAGTTAACACGTAGCCGTTGTATTGGTGGAAATGAATAGAAATAACTAAAATATGATTGTATATGTTTATTAAATGTTTTTACATTTATCCAATAAAAGATAAAGGCTTAAAATAAGAAAAGAATTCAATTTTAGGCATAGATACTCCAATATTCACTAAAAGGTCGATTTATCCCCTTTTGATGACGAACCCTCTTTAAAAATAGTTTTGGTCACTCTTATACATTCTATTGGACCAAATAAAATTCTTCTTTAGAATTGGGACATCAAAATTTACTTTGTGTAAATTTTTGGTATTTTTCCGAAAAAGTTCATTTTTTAATGAATAGTGAAAAATGTTGTATTTTAAGTCAAAACCTCAGTTTAATCTAATTTATTTATATGATTATATTATCATTTGAATTGGTTTTAAATTAAAATTAGAATTTATTTTTACCATTTAATACAACGGTGGTCATTGGAATTAATTTCACTTTGAAATTGGACAAAAACAAGTGTCAGACTTTTGATAGATATTGTTTCTTAAAATCACGCAATTTGTTTTGAAAACGGGAATTAATTATAAAATTAATTAATGAAACTTATATGTTTTCAATTTTTTAAAATAGACTTCATTTTTTAATTCGGAATATCAAATATATCTTAGGGTGAATTTTTTGTATTTTTCGGAAAAACTTCATTTTTTTATTAATAGTGAAACCACTAAGTGGTAGTTAAAAACTAAATTTTTCATTAAAAAAACTTTAATGCTTCTGTGAATTGAATTTAAAAAATACAACATACATGGTTTTCATTATTAATTAAAATTTGGTTCAATGAGATGAAAATAATTTTTTGGTGAATAGTAACTTTTATGTTTTATTAATCGCGATTAGAGGTAATTAGTGTCATTTAAGGTAAAAAATAATGTTTTAATAATATAAAATTACATTGACACATTTCCTACCCTTATTTTATGAGTCATGGACGAGAAAAACAATCCATGGGTCAACTTGGGGACCCCATGGATCCACTTGGGTACGAAAATGACATTAATAACTTTTTATTTAAAGTTAAAATAAAAATGTCACTAACATGTATTGTTTTACTAAAACAATTTTAAATGGGGTTATATATGTTATATTTTTTACTATAAATATTCATTAGAAATCTAAATAGATTTCCTACATCATGGTAATTTTTTTATAATTTTTAGATATCAAATAAATAAAATTATTTATGACATCATAATGATGCAGCGATTACCTCATTAATGAATGATTTAAATAAAATGAAAATATAAGGAAAATCTAATACTTAAACTTGTATAAAAACTATTGGATGGGTGTATTTCGAACCCTTATAACCTTATCCTCTAAATATATCATTTTGAGGCCTTTAAAATCCGAAAATCATTTTATAATAAAGTAACATTTCATGAGTTCCAAGAGTGCCCCTCCTCCCTCTTATAAAAGGCCCCCACATCTACCCCCTTACTCACACTTCTCAATCCCTTTGGATCATCCAAACTATACTCAAATAAGCTCCCAATATCCCTATAATCATCCTAGAAGCCTTACCTTAGTCATAAATCTCTTCAAGAAACCCTTTTGGTTAAAACCAAGAGGAGTTACCCAATTTAAAGGTAATATCTTCTCTTATGTTCTTTTTGTTTTATTTTGCTTATCCAACCCCCTAAACTCTTTTTATGCCTTTATTTTGTAACAAAATCAGTATATTAAATATACTAGGATGTTTTTATGAGAATTATTCGAGCAAAACTTACTCACACATCCGTCTAATGGTTAAAGAACATATTGTTTCTGTGGATGGTGAATTACTGCCTCACGAAACGATGATTGTTGAATTTTATCTTAACGCCTTTCATGGTGGCCATTAATATGCCAGTGTATTTATATATGATATATATTATGTTTATTGTTTCCTTATGCTTATATATTTTTCATTTATGTTATTCCTTTATGGTTTCTATAATGGTTAAATGCGATAATTTCATTTTTTTCGAAGTGCAGACTACTGCCCCCTCAAAGTGATTCGAATCGTTCATGTAATATGTGGGACATATAAAGGATGGAGTTAATAATATTATATATGATATTATATTGGAATTATAATGTACCTTTATATCATTGTGATTTTATTCCATTAAATACGAAATAGAAATGAAAGTAGCGTTCAAGCGTACGTACGACTTACCGTCTCCATGAACGGTGCATTTCATTTCTTACCTCTAAATGTTATGTACTATTATAAATACATGTATATTCTGGATATATATGATATATATGATATCCAAATCATGAATATAATTCTGTATATAATGAACCTTTGACCACAAGAACAACATGTATTTGTAAGAAGCCCATTTTTTACTCAAGTACCAAATATCGACAAAATGAACATTATTAACTTAAATGATTAAATAATGTTTATAACATGGTAATAAGTGATATAAAAGGAATAATAAACATGAAAAAGGTTCTTAATAAAGTATAAATTAACATTATTTTATTATTCAGGAGAATAAAGAACGATCGAGTCAAGTCGGACACGAGGTAAGGGACTTCGTCTCAATCTCCTTTCATTGAAGAATATTTTGTTCTAATACAAGACTTTCTTTTATACTCTGTATAAACACCCTTGACTTTTCAAAGGGAATATTTTTCTAAGAATCTTTTTACTAAATGACAAAAAGTAATGTTTCTTTTAACATAATCGGTGACAATGACCTTTTTCACCGGCACGAGTATTATTTGATCTTTGGCTTCCTCAACAAGCTGTAATGTTTTTAAAAGTAAATAAATACCATATAATCTTTTATGTATTTTGGTATTGAAAATGGTTTTGATAATGGATTTGTTATGTCAATATATTTAAGTGATATATTGTGATTGAAATGTGGAAATGTTTTCTTTCCTTAATAATTGTTTTATGTTTTATGATTTTATAATGGTACTTGAACATTTGACGGGTGGTTATGTGATAAACCAAATGATGGGTGGTGCCATAAATACCAGGATGGGTGGTTATGTTATAACCTCCAATGCATTGGGTATGGGAGTCGGCTGTATGGCTATTCCATTTAGTGACATGTGTGGAATTTTACTGTATGGTCCCAAGTTACCTTTATATCTTATGTGTTCTTTATATGGGTTTTATGATAATATTTTGGTTATAAAAGGGTAAGTAATGATCTTTTATTCAGTGAAGAGTATTTACTACTTCATAAAGGTGAAAATTATTACTTATGTTAATGTATTCATGGTTTACTTGTTGTTTTGAAAAACTAACCATTTTCATTTCTTGTGTATCCCTTACTGAGATTTTTATGCTCACCCCAAGTTTTCGAAATGTTTTTCAGAGGACATAATGTGGAATAGGTTCAAGGATGGGATCAAGGAAAAGTCATGCTATCTTAAATATGGAACTAGACGTGACTCTTTTTTTCAAGAGTTCATGTTTTGTAAAAAAAATGGAAACTGTGTAGAAGTTTCTACTTTGTAATCTTTTGATATGTAATAGTTATGTCCTAATTCTCTAAAACTCTAAACCTGAAAAGATCCTCAATGTGAATTATTCATTTAATTCAATATTATGTAAGGTTTAAGGCTGGGTCCTTATATTTGGTATCAGATGTCTATTTAGACAACTTTAAGAGTTAGAAAATTGTTAAATTCATGTACATAAATTAATTTATGTTATGATTGAAATGAGATAGCATTTAAATATTACCATGTTTCTTCATCTAAGATATTTCTGTGTTCAGAATGGTTTTCCGCAGAGGAAACAATGTAGCTATATTGGTACGACATCAGGAGGAAGACAACCTTCCAAATCAGCAACCTGATATGGTCGGAATCAGAACTGAATAGTTTGTTGCAGTGATGGAACAGTTGACTCAGGCTATAAATGGTGGTGGTATCCATGCACGCGATCATCCAGATCAACCGCAGAGGAACATGTCAGTGGTGGAACATTTCATGGGGCAACATCCCCATTATTCAGAGGATCATCTAACCATGTGCTAGCAGAAGGGTGGACTAAATCACTGGATAATATTTTTGATGTTATGGGGTGTTTAGAACATCAAAAGGTTAGTCTTTATGTTTACCGTTTTGAAGGTGAAGCAGATCAGTGGTGGTAGATGGTGAAAAATATCGGGGATAGTGATGATATTGATGATCTTCACTGGGATGAATTCAAAGGTATGTTTCTTGAGAAATATTTTCCTAAGGTGGTTCCTCTTCGGATGGAAAAAAATTCTATGAAATGATTCAGTATGATGACTCAATGGATGCTTATGAAGCAAAGTTCACTCGACTGGAAAGGTATGCTCCAAATTTCATACGAGATCTTGATAGTAAAATCAACCATTTTTACTCAGGGTTAAAGCCAAAGTATAAAAGGGATTTAGCTTCTCGTGAGTTCAAAAGTTATGAAAAACTTGTTTGATGTGCGGAGAAGGTGGAAATGGAGTTTGCCGATGATCAGGTGTTCTTTGAAGAAAAAAAATTAGAGGTATAGTTAGCAGGAAAAGGGAAAGAATTCATCAAATAATCCAGGAGGTAATAAATCCAAATATCCATCCTGTGAGAAGTGTGGAAAAATGCATCATGTAGAACGTTTATCCAAGTCTGGAAAGTTCTTTCGGTGTGGTAAGTCTGGTCATATTGCTCATAACTATAAGGAAGATGATCAAGAAAGCAATGAAAATCCAGTGATAAGATGTTTTAAGTGTAATGAAATGGGTCATTATGTAAATGAGTGTCTGACGAAGAACTCAACTGAGAGAAAGTAGCCAAACTACAAGCAGAAAAGGGTGGTGAAATCCTTTGCAACTACTTCAACAGATGTTGGGCCATTGAATGAAGTCATGTCAGGTACACTGTTTGTTTGTTCAGATTATGCCAATGTATTTTTTGTTTCAGGTTCTACACAATATTTCATTTATGAGAAGTTTTCTAGTAAATTGGTAATTCCATATCAAGATATGAATCCTGAACTTATGGTAAAAACACCTGGAAGAAACGTTGAGAAAAAAAAGAAATTATAAGAACCTTCTTATCCTTGTGTGCGGAAAGAATCTACCTACAAACATTATTTTTTTTTCTCTAGTAGAATTTGATGTTATTTTGGGCATGGATTTGATTTCTGTTTATCATCCTAAGATTGACTGCAGAGCTAAAGTGGTTTATTTTCAGAAAAATTTTCAGTTTGTGTACAAGAATGAACCCTTGATTTTGATAACATATCAGGAAGTTGAGAAACTAGTAAAATATGAAAATGAATTTTACCTTGCACATAATGTTGAAAACAAAGGAACTGTTCAGATTAATGATGTGCCTAAGGTAAATGGGTATCTTGATGTTTTTCCTGATGAATTTCCTTGTATTATTCATGATCAGGAAGTTGAATTTACTATAGAATTAGTTTATTATTCTAATCTAATTTCAAAACCCTCTTATCGAATGCCTCAAGAAAAACATTTAGAATTAAAGAATCAATTGAAAGAGTTATTAGATAAAGGTTTCATTCGACCTAGCACATCACCACGGGGTGATCTTGTCTTGTTTGTTAAAAAGAAATATGGTTCAATGAGACTTTGCATTGATTATAGATCATTGAATAACATCACTATTAAGAACAAGTATCATTTGCCTCATATCGATTATTTGTTTGATCGGCTCCAGGGAGCTCAGTATTTTTTGAAGATTGACTTGAGGTCGGGGTACCATCAGTTGAAAGTAAAAGAATCAGATGTTCCAAAGACTGTGTTTCGTACTAGATATGGCCATTATGAATTTGTAGTTATGCCTTTTGGGTTAACCAATGCACCTACTATATTCATGGATCTAATGAATAGAATTTTCCATGAGTTCTTGGATAAGTTTTTGGTTGTGTTCATTGATGATATTTTGGTGATTTATAAAAGTAAAGAGGAGCATTAAAGTAATTTAAGGGTTATCTTACAAACCTTAAAATAAAATAAACTGTATGGAAAATTCAGCAAGTGTGAGTTTTGGTTACGACAAATTTATTTCCTTGGTCACATTGTTTCAAAAAATGGAATAACTGTTGATCCTGCTAAAAAAAGTTGTTGAAGAATTTCCAAGACCCACAAATATAACTGATATCCGTAGTTTTCTTGGTTTGGCAGGTTATTACCATAGGTTTTTTGAAAATTTTGCATGGCTATCTAGTCCAATGACTAAGCTAACTAGAAAAGGTTTTAAGTTAATTTGGACAAAATATTTTGACGATTGTTTTCAGGAATTGAAAACAATATTGGTGAACGCCTAAGTTTTGGTATTTCCTTCTAGAGATGGTGAGTTTGTTATCTAAAGTGATGCTTTGTTGAAAGGACTTGGTTGTGTCCTTATATAGAATGATCAGGTAATTGCTTATGCATCACATCATTTGAAAACTCATGAGTTAAATTACCCTACAAATAATTTGTAATTAGCTACTGTTGTTTTTGATCTAAAAATTTAGAGGCATCATTTGTATGTAGTAAAGTGTGAAATATATACCAATCATAAAATGTTAAAGTATATATTCACTCAGAAAGAATTGAAAATGAGATAGAGGAGATGGCTGGAATTAATCAAGGATTATGATTGTTCAATTCATTACCATCTGGGAAAAGCAAATAAAGTGGAATATGCTTTGAGTTGAAAAAGTAATGCTTCATTAACGATTATACGTTTGGAACGAGATCCTTTTGTTTTTGATTTGATGAACTTTTGAATAGAAGTTGTTGGTGTAGGAATTTCTTCTGTTTTTCTTCAGGTGACGGTGAGATCATCTCTATCAGACAGAATTAAGCAAGCACAGAAGAAAGATAGTGAGTTGCAGAAAAAGGTAGAGATGGTTCAGAAGGGTAAGTTTCCTGAATTCAACATTGGTAATGATTGTGTTTTAAGGTTTGGGAAGAGATTATGTGTGCCTTGTGATTCACAATTGAAGACTGAGTTGTTATGTGAGGCTCATAGTTCCCCGTTTTTAGTTCATCCTAGCAGTACTAAGATGTACAGTGATCTGTGGGAGTATTACTGGTGGGATGGAATGAAAAGAGATATTGCTGATTTTACTATAAAATCTTTGACTTGTCAGCAGGTTAAAGCAGAGCGGTAGTTACCGAAAGGGATGCTTCAATCATTACCAGTTCCAGAGTGGAAATGGGAAAATATATCCATGGACTTAGTTGTGGGATTACCAAAGAAATCTCAAGGTAATAATGCAATCTGAGTTATTGTTGATCGATTGACTAAATCTGCTCATTTCCTTCCTATTCGAGATACTTTCTCTCTAGATCAACTTTCTCATTTGTATCTTAAAGATATGGTTAGGTTACATGGAGTTCCCCTCTCCATTATATCTGATCGTGATCCTAGGTTTACTTCTAAATTTTTGAATGGCCTTCAGAAGTCGTTGGGTACTGAATTAAATTTTAGTACAGCTTTTCATCCGCAATTATATGGGCAGTCAGAACGAACAATTCAGACCATGAAGTATCTGCTAAGTGCTTGCACGATGGATTACCAGGGAAGTTGGGACCAACATCTTTCTTTGGTTTAATTTTCTTATAACAACAGTTTTCATTCTAGTATACAGATGGCTCTATTTGAGGCATTATATGGTAAATGATGTCGAACTCCGGCTTTTTGGGATGAATTAGTGGAAAGGAAGCTAATGGGACCATAATTGGTAGAAGATATGGCAAAAAAGTTCATTTGATTCAAAAACATATGAGAACATCTCAGAGCAGGTAGAAAAATTATGAGGATAACCGGAGGAAGGATCTATCTTTCGAGGTAGGTGATCATGTTTTTCTCAAAGTTTCTCCATGGAAAAGTGTGATGCATTTTGGCAAAAAGGGAAAGTTGAGTCCGAGGTTCATTGGACCTTATGAAATCATGGAGAAAGTTTGATCAGCTGTATACAAAGTGGCTTTAGCTCCAATTTTGTCTTAGGTATACAATGTTTTTCATGCTTTGATGTTGAGAAAGTATATGCCAGATCCATATCATGTTTTGAGCCCATAGGTAGTTCAGTTGGAAGAGAATCTCTCTTATGAAGAACAACCAATCAAGATTATTGACTGAAGAGAGAAAGTGTTGCGAAGTAAGGTAATTTATCAGGTGAACGTTTTATGGAAAAACCATATGGTTGAAGAGGCAACGTTGGAATCTGAAAATGCTATGAGGGATAATACCCCCACTTATTTTGATAAGTGAATAAAATTGCGAGGATGCAATTCCCAAAAGGGGGGAAGGATGTAACATACCAGGTAAATAAAGAATAATACATTTTCATATTTATTAATATTTGTGAATTAAATATTAATTTTACTTTAAAGGGGTTTCTAATTTTGATAGAGTACCCGATACACAACAATGAGTTTCTTTGAAATCTTACGTTGCACACTAGTAATATAATAATATTATTTTAAATGGTAGTTAACACGTAGTCATTGTATTGGCGGGAATGAATAGAAATAACTAAAATATGATTGTATATGTTTTTTAAATGTTTTTACATTTATCTAATAAAAGATAAAGGCTTAAAATAAGAAAAGAATTCAATTTTAGGCATAGATACTCTAATATTCACTAAAAGGTCGATTTATCGCCTTTTGATGGAGACTCCTCTTTAAAAATAGTTTTGGTCACTCTTATACATTCTATTGGACCAAGTAAAATTATTCTTTAGAATCAGGATATCATAATTTACTTTGTGTAAATTTTTGGTATTTTTCCGATAAAGTTCATTTTTTAATGAAGAGTGAAAAATGTTGTATGTTAAGTTAAAACCTCATTTTAATCTATTTTATTTATATTATTAGATTATATTTTGAATTGTTTTTAAAGACAAATTATAATATATTTTTACCATTTAATCCAATGGTGGTCATTGGAATTAATTTCACTTTGAAATTGGACATAAACAAGTGTCAGATTTTTGATAGATATTGTTTCTTAAAATCATGCTATTTGTTTTGACAATGGGAATTAATTATAAAATTAATTAATGAAAATTATATGTTTTTAATTTTTTAAAATATACTTCATTTTTGAATTCGTAATATCAAATATATCTTAGGGTGAATTTTTGGTATTTTTCTGAAAAACTTCATTTTTTGATGAATAGTTAAACCACTAAGTGGTAGTTAAAAAACTGAATTTTTTGTTAAATTAAACTTTAACGCTTCTGTGAATTTAATTTCAAAAATATGACATAAATGGTTTTCATTAGTAAGTAAAATGTGTTTTAATGGGATGAAAATAATTTTTTGGTGAATAGTAACTTTTATGTTTTATTAGTCGCGATTAGAGGTAATTAGTGTAATTTAAGGTAAAAATAATGTTTTAATAAAATGAAATTTCCTTGACACATTTCCTGCCCTTATTGGGTGAGTCATGTCCGACCAAGACAATCCATGGGTAAACTTGGGGACTCCATGGAGCCACTTGGGTATGAAAATGACATTAATAACTTTTTATTTAAAGTTAAAATAAAAATGTCACAAACGTGTATTGTTTTAATAAAACTATTTTTACATGGGGTTATATAAGTTATCTTTTTTACTATAAATATTAATTATAAAGCTAAAAATATTTCCTACATCATGGTAATTTTTTTATAATTTTTATACATCAAATAAATAAAATTATTTATGACACCATGATGATGCAGCGATTACCTCATTAATAAACGATTTATATAAAATGAAAAGATAAGGTAAAATCTAAGATTAAACTTGTCTAAAACCTATTGTATAGGTGTATTTAAAACCCTTATCACCTTATCCTCTAAATATATCATTTTTGTACCTTTAAAATCCAAAAATCATTTGATAATAAAGTAACATTTCATGACTTTCCAAGAGTGCCCCTCCTCCTTCTTATAAAAGGCCCCCACCTCTACCCCCTTACTCACACTTCTAAAGCCCTTTGTCTCGTCAAAACTCTACTCAAATAAGCTTAAAATATCCCTCTCATCATCCTAGAAGCATTACCTTAGGCAGAAAACTCTTCAAGAAACCCTTTTGGTTCAAACCAAGAGGAGTTACCCGATTTAAAGGTAATGTCTTCTCTTATGTTCTTTTGTTTTATTTTGATTCTCCAACCCCCTAAACTCTTTTTATACCTTTCTTTTGTAACAATACCAGTATCTTAAATATACTAGGATTTTTTTTATGATAATTATTTGAGCTACACTTATACACACCTCCATCTAATGGTTAAAGAACTTACTGTTTCTGTGGATGGTGAATTACGGCCTCACGAAACGATGATTGTTCAATATTCTCTTAACACCTTTCATGGTGGCCATTAAGATGTCACTGTATTTCTATATGATATATATTATGTTTATGTTTTTCTTATTCTTCTGTATTTTTTATTTATGTCATTCCTTTATGGTTTCCATAATGGATAAATGAGATAACTTCATTTTTTTGGAAGTGCGGACTACCGCACCCTCAAAGTGATTTGAATCATTAATGCCATATGTGGGATGTATAAATGATAGAGTTAATAATATTATATATTATATTATACTTGAATTATAATATACCATTATATTATTTTGATTTCATTCCATTAAATATGAAATAGAAATGAAAGTAGCGTTCATGTGTACGTACGGCTTATCATCTCCCTGAATGGTGCATTTCATTTCTTACCTCTAAATGTTATGTACTATTATAAATACATGTATATGCTGGATATATATGATATATATGATATCCAAATCATTAATATCATTGTGGATATAATTAACCTTTGACCACATGAAAAACATGTATTTGTAAGAAGTACATTTTTGACTCAAGTACCAAATATCGACAAAACGAACATTATTAACTTAAATGATTACATAATGTTTATAACATGGTAATAAGTGTTATAAAAGGAATAATAAACTTGAAAAAGGTTCTTAAGAAATTATAAATTAACTTTATTTTATTATTCATGAGATTAAAGAACGATCGAGTCAAGTCGGACACGAGGTAAGGGACTTCATCTCAATCTCCTTTCATTGTGGCATATTTTGTTCTAATACAAGACTTTCTTTTATATGATGCATAAAAACCCTTGAATTTTCAAAGGGAATATTTTTCTACAAATCATTTTACTAAATGTCGAAAAGGAATTTTTTTTAATGTAAGCGGTGACAATGAGCTTTTCCGCCGCCACGAGTATTATTTGATCTTCGGCTTCCTCAACAAGCCAAAATGTTTTTAAAAGTAAATAAATACCATATACACATTTATGTATTTTGGTATTGAAGATGGTTTTGATAATGGTTTTTGATGTCAATATATTTAAGTGATATATTGTGATTGGAATGTGGAAATGTCTTTGTTCCTTTATAATTGTTTTATGTGTTATGATTTTATAATGGTACTTGGACATTTGACGGTTGGTTACGTGATAAACCAAATGACAGGTGGTGATTTGAATACCAAGATGGGTGGTTATGTTATAACCTCCAATTAATTGGGTATGGAAGTCGACTGTATGGCTATTACATTTAGTGACATGTGTGGAAGTTGATCTTGTGGTTATTCCATTTAAGTATATTTATGTCCCAAGTTACCTTTATATGTTATGTGTTCTTTATATGGGTTTTATGGTAATCTTTTGGTTACAAAAGGGTAAGTAATGATATTTTATTCAGTGAAGAGTATTTACTACTTCATAAAGGTGAAAAGTATTACTTATGTTAATGTATTCATGGTTTACTTGTTGTTTTGAAAAACTAACTGTTTTCATTCCTTGTGTGTCCCTTACTGAGCTTTTTATGCTCACCCCAAGTTTTTGAAATATTTTTCACAGGACATAATGTGGAATAGGGTCAAGGATGAGATCAAGAAAAAGTCATATTGTATTAAACATGGAACTAGACATGACTCTTTTTTTCAAGAGTTCATGTTTTTTTTTAAAATGGAAACTGTATAGAAGTGTCTACTTTGTAATCTTTTGAGATGTAATAGTTATGTCCTAATTCTCTAAAACTTTAAACCTGAAAAGAACCTCAATGTGAATTATTCATTTAATTCAATATTATGTAAGGTTTAATTCTAGGTCCTTATATTCATATTTTATCCCAAAAGAAAACTCATCAAACACTATCCGAACAAGATTCCAGAAATTTACCCAAACAAAAAACAACAACGAACAAGGTTACACTTACATTACTTTAACAGGACTGTTGGGCATTCTCCACTCCCAACGTTTACCCAAGGAAAATTTAGCTAGTTAGATATCTCTGTGAAAGACTACCTACTTACAAGCCAAGACCGAGGACTAATTTGATTTACTAGTATGGGGAAATAAAAATGGGATCCCCACCATAAGGGAAACTTATATTTTCTTAAGACATGATTTGGACACTAATAGGGGGAGGCCCGAATAGACTCCCCGGTATAAGGGGTAGACCTCCTTTCAAAATTTCAAAAGTAACATACATGAGAATCATATTGGGTCTCCTCACCATAACAACCAACCATCTTAATCGACCAGCATGGGCCGACACATGAAGAACCCAAATTTAAAGAGTTGGGATGGCCGCATGGTTAATTTGCATAGTTTGAGAAACTGTATGCTAACCGTGTGGATCATTATACTTTCATGGTTTTTTGTGGCATGATTACTACTAACCATATTAAAACCATGAACTCAAACTGTCTAGATAAATTCCCAACCATACTCTAAAAACTCAATAAAACCCAAAGGGGAAAATAATGACATTGGGCAATAACATGGGCACGAGGCCCTTCACCTCTTTCCACTGAACAGGAACAACAGAGGCAAGACAATGACACTAGAGGTTTAAACTATTCCCATATTTCATACTATGTATAGGACTTTGTAAAAGGGTTTGAACGACCATATGAATTCTCCTAACTATATGCCAGCTTCCCTCTGGGGTCCATGGCTCGAGCCCAAAAGATTAAAGCATCTTTGGCCTCACAGTTTTTCTTTAGAAACCCCTATATAGAACTTATTCTTTTTGTGCCACAAACATCTACACCACAATCCCACACAAGTTTAAAAATACATAACACACTCTAAACTCATCTTTCCTTAACCCAACATTTCACCGAAACAAAGGATTAGAAGATGCACACACATCACCCCTTGTTTCTTTGGATGAGAAACGGAATGAGGAAATGATATTTAGAAACACCTTAATCTAAACAAAGTATGTCAATATTTCCCGAAAGGAGACACACTTCTGACAAAACAAAGACCCATAAAAGATTTTACAACTTCACCTTTACAGTCAAATAATCCCACGGAATCACAACGCTTTACTGAACATGACAAATGAAACTGATAGAAATAAAAAATTGAGTGGGCCCTTATGAAATGTCCCCAAACATCACACTGTTACAGAAAATGTCCATAAAAGCCTCTCATGACCATCTTTCCTACACTGGTGGTTTAATGTAAACCCCTACTTCGAAGATATTACAAAGGACCCAGATGCACTCTTAGACACTATCCAGATACTCATCCCCACAAACAACCCTAGACTACGTCCACCTTTAATAAATTAGGTAACTTAAGAAACTAAGGTCTATTTCAACATTCCACGAGCACTATCCTGCTATAAGAGGATCTGAAAAACCAAAAAGGAAAGGGTGTAGACTCATTCTACAAATCACAAGAAAAGATCCCTTATTTTGATCAACTGGAGGATTTTCCAACAATGAAACAATCTAGGTTTCACTTCAATAGTGCACTAACCCTTAATAGGGTCATACCTTATCCAACAAGAGAACCCAAGGACCCAACCAACATGGTCCATTGGTCAAGACGTGCCAAAAACCAGATCCAAACACAAACCCAAAACATGGTTCAAACAAGAGGGGATCTTGGACTCAAAACATCCCACAACATCAACATTTTCAAAAACAAATAATACACACCATCCCAAACCAGTCACGAAGACATCATGTTTTCCTTTAAAACATTTCTTTGAAAAAAATGGTTTAATAGTTAGTGTATCCACCGATGGAACCCCATGGACCTCACACATAAATGTTTCTATGCCATACTGGGCACTCTTCTCATATCTATCCTGGCACTCATTTAGTCATGTCATTATCCATCCATCATCCATATAACTCTATGCATGTGGTCACTCATGGAAATATCAAAGGTTAAAACAAAAATTCTTTCCAATTTTCAAAACCAAAACAATCCAACAATAATTCCTTTTTCTCAAAACCTCTAACCAAGAAATCAAAATCCCAATCATCCAAATGAATACTCACTTTCATGTCATATACATTAATTTCAAAACATCTCATCCCATTAAAACACCTTTCAATAGTTTAGAAAAGTTTATTCAAAACACTTTTCCAAAACCAACTTTAGTATTGTTTCTGCTTTCAAAAGAGGTGTAAACACACTATGTTCCCTTTCAAAACAAATATAAAATTCTAGTTCCACCATTTCAAAAATCAAACCCTTTTCTCTTTATTATAAAATCATTTCATATAAACATTACGCTTCCTAAAACCATGTTATTTTTTTTCTTTAAAACCAAACTTACAAGATTTCAAAACTAAAGAACACAAGACAATGTGAGGGGAAACTATTTTCAGGGGGTGAATTGGACATATCATTTTTGGCCATACTCCAGTCACCTAACCATAATAGAGAGTGTTCTAGGGAAATATCATTGGCTCTGCATGGCTTTCTAGTCCTTGGGAGATCACTGATATCATTTGTAACATCCCATGTAAATAAAGAAATATGAAATTTTCATATTTATTAATATTTGTTAATTAAATATTAATTTTACTTTAAATGGGATGTTATGTTCAATGGCGTACCCAATACGCAACAACAAGTTTCTTTGAAATCTTACATTGCACACTAATAATATAATATTATTATTTTAAATGGTAGTTAATTCCTAGTAGTTGTATTGGTGAGAATGAAAAGAACTAAATAAAATATGATTATACATGTTTTTTAAATGTTTTTACATTTATCCAACAAAATTTAGAGGCTTAAAATGTGAATGAATCTGATTTAAAGCATAAATACTCAAATATTCATTAAAAGGTCGATTTACAAACATTTTATGGTGAACCGTTTTTAAATATAGTTTTGGTCAAATTTAAATGTTCTATTTAACAAAATAAAATTCTTCTTTATAATTGGGACATCAAATTTTAATTTGAATGAAATTTTGGTATTTTTCTGATAAAGTTCATTTTTAATGAATAGTGAAAAATATTGTATTTTTAATTCAAAACTACTTTTAATCTAATTTATTTATATGATTACATTATATTTTTAATTATTTTTAAAGTTTAATTATAATATATTTTTACAATTTAATCTAATTTTGGTAATTGGAAGTAATTTCACATTGAAATTGGATATAAACAAGTGTTAATCTTTTGAAAGTTATTTCTTAAAAACACGCTTTTTGTTTTGACAGCGGGAATTAATTTTAAATTAATTTATGCCACTAAAGTGTTTTGAATTTGGAAAAATAGATTCCATATTTAGAATTAGGAGGTCCAAATTATGTAAATAGGTAACATTTATTTTTAGATATTATGAATATTTACTTCAGTAAATATTTTATTTACCATGGTTAAAAGTTAAATCTTGTAATTAAGGGTAAAAAAATAATATTATAGTAATATTAAATTACCTAACATGTGTCCTAATCCTATTTTTTGATACATATCCGACCATGGGCATCCTTGGGTCGATTCTGGGACCCCATGGGACAACTTGGGAGTGTTAATGACACTTTATTTTAGTTAACTTAAAGTAAAAAAAAATGACATAAACAAATATCTTTTAGTAAATCAATTTTTACATGAAGTTATATAAGTTATATTTTTGACTATAAATATTATTTGTAATTCTAAAAATATTTACTACATCATGATATTTTTTTATAATTTTTAGACATCAAATAAATTAAATTATTTATGTCACAATAATGATGCAGTGTTTACCTCATTAATAAATGATTTAAATAAATAAGATTATAAAGATTAAAATAATATCTAAAACGAATCCAATTCTAATTTTATGATTTTATTTAGACCATTTTCCATCTTATCTTCTATTTTAATAAGTTTTGGACATTTATAAACTGAAAATCATTATATAATAAAATTATATTTTCACACTTTCTTAAAGAGCCCCTCCTCCCCCTTATAAAAAGCCATCACCTCTAACCCATTACTCACACCACTCAAGCCCCTTGGTTCATCCAAACTCTGAATAATTAATCTCCCTACATCCCTATCTTCTTTATAGAATCCTTCTCCTTGGAAGAAGTCAATTCAAGTAAACCATTTGGTTCAAACCAAAAGGAGATACCCAATTTAAAGGTAATGTCTTCTCCTAAGTTATTTTGTTTTATTTTCCTTCTCCAACCCCTAAACTTTTTTATTAATTTATTTTATAACAACACTAGTATCCTAAATATACTAGGTTATTTTTATGAGAATTATTTGAACTACACTTACAAACACCTTCGTCTAATGGGTAAAGAACATAATGGTTATGTGGACGTTGAACTAATGCCTCATGAAACGATGATTGTTCAATTATCTCCTACCACCTATTATGGTGGAAATTAAGATGTAAATCTATTTATATGTGATATATATTATATTTATACTGTTTCTATACTTCTTCATTTTTCATTTATAGAATACCTATATGGTTTCCATAGTAGGTAAATACGATAATCTCATTTCAGGAAGTACGAACTACTGCCCCCTCAAAATAATATGACTCATTCATGCCTTATGTAGAACACATAAATAATAGATTTGATGAAATTATATATGATATTATACTGGAATTATAATATACCTATGTATCATTATTTTTTCATTCTGTTAAATATGAAATAGAAGTGAAAGTAGCGTTCATGCGTACGTATGGATTACCGTCTCCATGAATGGTGCATTTCATTTCTTACCTACAAATGTTATTTACTATTATAAATACAGGTATATATTGGTTATATAAGATATATATGATATCTAAATTATTAATATAATTCTAGATATAATGAACTTTTGACCACATGAACAACTTGTAATTATAAGAAGTTCATTTTTTACTCAAGTACCTAATATCGACAAAATGAAAATTGTTAACTTAAATGATTACATAATGTTTAAAAAATGGTAATAACAAATATAAAAGGAATGATAAACTTGAAAAAGGTTCTTAAGAAAGTATAAATTAACTTTATTTTATTATTTTGGATATTAAAGAATGAACGGGTCAAGTCGGATACGAGATAAGGGACTTCGTCTCAATCTCCTTACATTGAGGCATATATTGTTTTATAAACGACTTTCTTTTATAATCTGTATAAACACCTTTGACATTTCATTTCATTCAAAGGGAACCTTTTTCTATGGGGCATTTTACTAAATGACAAAAAAGAATGTTTCTTTTTAATGTAATCAGTGATAATGACCTTTCTTTCACCGTGAGTATTACTCGATATTTGGATTCCTTAACAAGTTGTAATGTTTTTAAAAGAAAAATAAATACCATATACTCTTTTACATATTTTGGTATTGAAAATGGTTTTTGGATTTATTATTTCAATATCTCGTTAAATATTTTGAAAAGATATATTGTGGGTGCAATTGGGGAATGTTATCTTTCTATTATGCTTATGTTATGTGTTATGATTATATTATGGTCCTTGGGAATTGTTAATGTATATGTGCGGTTCCATGATAAAACTAGGGTGGGTAAGCCCGATATAGCTCTTAAATGCATTGGTTAATGTGAAGGAGGTAAACATTAATGTTTCTCCTAAAAGATTTAGGGAATATACTGTGATGGGTATTCCAACATAACTCCCTATATAGTTGTGTAGCTACAATTTAAGTATGATATGGATTCCCCAAGTTACCTTTATGATTTATGATTTCAATGTGTTATTCATAAATCATATGATTTCATGAGGTATGTTAAAGAGCTTATGTTATGTATGTATTGATGTACTAATGTTTTATTTCATTTTTTTATAACCCTTAATGAAATTTTTATGCTCATCCCAAGTTTTGAAATGTTTTTCACAGAACTTAAAGATGAATAGGGTCAAGGATGGGATCAAGGGAAAGTCATGTTTTCCAAAACATAGAACTAAACATGACTCTTTTTTTCATCAGTTTTTATTTTATGAAAAAAATGGAAACTGAGTAGAAGTGTCTACTTTGTAATTTTTGAGATGTAATGTAACAGTTATGGTCTAACTCTCTAAAACTCTAAACCTAAAAATATCATCAAATTGAATTATTCATTTAAATCAAGATTATGTAATTTTTTATGGTTGGGTCCTTATAGTTAGTATTAGAGGTCAGTTTAGACAACTTTATGAGTTATAATATTGTTAAATTAATTTATGGTAAAATTGAAGTGATATAGAATTTACATATTACCATGTTGCTTCGCCTAAGATATTTCTATGTTTAGAATGGTTTTTCGTAGAAGAAACAGGGCAGCTGTGATGGGACAACTTCAGGAGGAAGACAACCTTCCAAATCAGCAACCTGAGATGGTTGGAAAAGGAACTCAACAGTTTGTTGAGTGATGGAATAGTTGACTCAGTCTATAAATGGTGGTGGTATTCATACATGTGATCATCCTGATCAACCATAGAGGAACATGTCATTAGTGGAGAATTTCATGAGGTAACATCCCCCATCATTCAGAGGATCATCTAACCCTGTGCTAGTAGAAGGGTGGATTAAAGCACTAGAGAATATTTTTGATGTCATGGGGTGTTCAGAACATCAAAATGTTAGTCTTGTTGTTTAACTTTTTGAATTTGCAGTCGATCATTGGTGGTCGATGGTGAAAAATATCAAGGATGGTGAGGAGATTGATGCTCTTGATTGGGATGAATTCAAATGTATGTTTCTTGTGAAATATTTTCCTAAGGTGGTACGTCTTAGGATGGAAAACTAATTCTTGGAATTGAGGTAGGAGGATGACTCAGTGGCTGCTTATGAAGCAAAATTCACTCGACTGGAAAGGTATTCTCTAAATTTCATACAATAGCTTGATAGTCAAATCAACCATTTTTACATAGGATTAAATCCAAAGTATTGAAGGGATTTAGCTTCTCATGAGTTCAAAAGTTATGAAAAACTTGTTCAATGTGCGGAGAAGGTGGAAATGGAGTTTGTTGATGATCAGTTTTTCTTTGAAAATGAACAGAATAAGAGGTCAAGGTGGCAGACGAAAGGGAATAACTCTTCAAAAAAAATCTGATGGTAAGAAAATTAAGTTTACAGTTTGTGAAAATTGTGGTAAAAATCATTCTGGGTAATGTCTTTTTAATTCAGTTAAGTTCTAAAGATGTTGTAAAATGGTACATAGGGCTCGTAATTACACTTAAAAAGAGCTGGGTAATGGTAAGTCAAAATTTGACTTACAGTCAGTAAAATGTTTTAAGTGCAATGAAATGGGTCATTATTCAAATGAGTGTCCAACAAAGAACTAAACTTAGGGAAAGTAGCTAAACTACAAGCAGAAAGTGGTGGTGAAATCCTTTGAAACTACTTCAGCAGATGTTGGGACACCAAATGAAGTAGTATCAGGTACATTTTTTATTTGTTCAGATTATGACAATGTGTTTTTTGATTTGGGTTTTACACATTCGTTCATTTCTGAGAAGTTTTTTATTAAATTGGGAATTCCATATCAATATATGAATCCTGAACTTATGGTAAAAACTCCTAGAATAAATGTTGAGACAAAAATAAATTATAAGAACCTTCTTATCCTTGTGTGCGGAAAGAATCTACTTACAAACCTTATTGTTTTTTCTCTAGTAGAGTTTGATATTATTTTGGTTATAGATTGGATTTCTGTTTATCATGCTAAGATTGACTTTAGAGCTAAAGAGATTACTTTTCAGAAAGATTTTCAGTTTTTGTAAAAGAATGAACCTTTACTTTTGATAACATATCAAGAAGCTGAGAAACTAGTAAAAGACGTAAACAAATGTTACCTTGCACATATCTTTAAAAATAAAGGAACTGTTCAGATTAATGGTGTAACAATGGTAAATGAGTACCTTGTTGTTTTTTCTAGTGATTTTTTTGGTATTATACCTGATCGGGAAGTTGAATTTAAAAATTGACTTAGTTCCTAATGATAATCCAATTTAAAACCCCCTTATCGAATGGCTCAAATTGAACTTTTAGAGTTAAAGAAGCAATTACAGGAGTTATTAGATAAAAGTTTCATTCGACCTATCACATCACCATGGGGTGTTTTTTTATTTTTTGTTAAAAAGAAAGATAGTTCAATGAGACTTTTCATTGATTATAGAGCATTAAATAGCATAATTTTTAAGAACAAGTATCCATTTCCTCATATCGGTGATTTTTTTGATCAGCTCTAGAGAGATCAGTATTTTTTTGAAGATTGACTTGAGGTCATGGTACCATCATTTGAAAGTAATGGAATAAGACACTCCAAAGATCATGTTTCATGCTAGATATGGACATTATGAATTTGTAGTTATGTCTTTTGGTTTAACTAATGCACCTGTTGTATTCATGGATCTTATGAATAAAATTTTCCGTGAATTCTTGGATGATATTTTAGTTGATTTAATTGATGATATTTTTTTTATTATAAAATTAAAGAGGAGCATGAAAGTTGTTTAATGGTTTTCTTACAAACCATACAAGAAAAGAAACAATTTGGGAAATTTAGCATGTGTGGGTTTTGGTTACAGAAAATTACATTCCTTGGTCACATTATTTCCAGAAATGGCATAACGGTTGATCCTGCTAAAACAAAAGTTGTTGAAGAATAGCCATGACCCAAAAATATTACTGAGATCCATAGTTTTCTTGGTTAGGAAGGATATTACCAGAGGTGTGTTGAAAAAATTTCATGGTTATCTAGCCCACTAACTAAGTTAACTTGAAAAGGTATTAAGTTTTTTCAGATAAAAGAAGGTGATGATTGTTTTCAAGAATTCAAAAGAAAATTGGTGAATGCTCTAGTTTTGGCACTACCATTTAGAAATGGTGAGTTTCTTATCTATAGTGATGCTTAATTGAATGAACTTGGTTGTATCCTTATGCAGAATGATCAGGTAATTTCTTATGTTTCACATCATTTGAATACACGTGCGTTAAATTACCCAACACGTGATTTGGAATTAGCTGGTGTTGTTTTTGCCTTAAAAATTTGGAGGCATCATTTGTATGGAGTAAAATGTGAAACATATACTGACCAAAAAAGTTTGAAGTATATATTCACTCAGAAATAATTTAACATGAGACAGAGGAGATGGTTGGAATTAATCAAGGATTATGATTGCATGATCCTTTACAATCTGGGAAAAGCAAATAAAGTGGCAGATGCTTTGAGTTGAAAAATTAATTCTTCATTAACCTTGTTATGTTTGGAAAAAGATCATTTGATTAAAGATTTGATGAAATTTGGCATAGAAGTTATTGGTGTAGGAAATTATACTATTTTGTTTTAGGTTTCAGTTAAATCATCTCTATCAGACAGAATAAATAAAGCACAGAAGGAATACAATGAGTTGCAGAAAAAAGTTAGAGTTGGTTTAGAAGTGTAAGTTTCCTAATTTTATCATTGATAATGATTATGTTTTGAGATTTGAAAAGAGATTATGTGTGCCTTTTTATTCACAATTGAAGAATGAGTTGTTATGTGAAGCTCATAGTTCCTCATTTTTAGTTCATCCTGGTAGTACTAAGATGTACAAAGATCTTCAAAAGTATTACTGGTGGGATGAAATTAAAAGAGATATTGTTGATTGTACTGTGAAGTGTTTGACTTGTCAGCAGGTTAAAGCAGAGTGATAGTTACGGAAAGGGATGCTTCAGTCTTTATCAGTGCCAGAACAAAAATGAGAAAATATATCTGTGGACTTCATTGTGGGATTATCAAAGACATCTCGAGGTAATAATTCAATCTCGGTTATTATTGATCGATTGACTAAATCTTCTCATTTACATCCTATTCGAGATACATTGTATCTAGATCAAAATTCTCAGTTGTATCTTAAAGAGATAGTTAGGTTTCATGATGTTCCCCTCTCCATTGTATTTGATCGTGATCACAAGTTTACATCCAACTTTTGGAAAAGCCTTTATAAGTCATTGGATACTGAATTAAATTTTAGTACAAATTTTCATCCTCAATCAGATGAGTAGTTAGAATGAACAATTAAGACCTTAGAGGATATGTTACATGCTTGTTTACTGGTTTTTCAGGGAATTTGGGACCCACGTCTTTCTTTGGTTGAATTTTATTATAATAACAGTTTTCATTCCAGTATACAGATGAATCCATTTGAAGAATTATATGGGAAGAGGTATCGAACTCCAACTTGTTTGGATGAAGTAGGGGAAAGGAAGCTGATGGGACCAGAATTGGTAGAAGAGATGGAAGAGAAAGTTCAGTTGATTCAGAAGCACATGAAAACAGCTTAGAGTATGCAGAAAAGTTATGCGGATAACCAAAGGAAGGATCTCTCTTTCGAGGTAGGTGATCATGTCTTTCTCAATGTTTCTCCATGGAAAAGTGTGATGAGTTTTGGTAAGAAATGAAATTTTAGTCTGAGGTTCATTGGACCTTATGAAATCCTAGAGAAAGTTGGATTAGTTGCATACAGAGTGGATTTATCACCAGGTTTATCCTAGTTACATAATGTTTTTCATGTATCAATGTTGAGAAAGTATATGCCAGATCCATCTCAAGTTTTAAGCCCAGAGGTAGTTCTGTTGTAAGATAATCTCTCTTATAAGAAACAACCTGTACAGATTCTTGACCAAAGAGAGCAAGTGTTTTGGAATAAGGTTATTCATCAGGTAATGGTTTTTTGTAAAAACAATATGGTTGAAGAGGCAACGTGGGAATATAAAAATCTTATGAGGGATAAATACCCCCATTTATTTGATAAGTAAATAAAATTGCCAGGAAAAAAATTCCAAAAGGGGGGAAGGATGTAACATCCTAGGTAAATAAAGAAATATGAAATTTTCATATTTATTAATATTTGTGAATTAAATATTAATTTTACTTTAAAGGGGATTCTATGTTTGATGGCATACCCGATATGCAACAACGAGTTTCTTTGAAATCTTACATTGCATAATAATAAAATAATAATATTATTTTAAATGGTATTTAACACCTAGCCATTATATTAGAAGGAATGAATAGAAATAACTAAAATATGATTATACATGTTTTTTAATTTTTCTTACATTTATCCAATAAATTTTAGAGGCTTAATATGTGAATGAATCTGATTTAAAGCATAAATACTCTAATATTCATTAACAGGTCGATTTACAACCTTTTGATGGAGAACCCTTTTTAAATATAATTTTGGTCACTTTTATATGTTCTATTTAATAAAATAAAATTCTTATTTATAATTCAGACATCCAAATTTACATTGTATGAAATTTTGGTATTTTTTTGATAATGTTCATTGTTTTAATGAATAGTGAAAATTATTGTATTTTCATTCAAAAATGTCTTTTAATCTAATTTATTTATATGGTTAGATTATCTTTATAATTAGTTTTAAAGTGTAATTAGAATATATTTTTACAATTTAATCTAACTTCTTTCATTAGAAGTAATTTCACATAGAAATTAGACATAAACACGTGTCAATATTTTGATAGTTATTTCTTAAAAACACGCTTTTTGTTTTGATAATGGGAATTAATTTTAAATTAATTTTTTACACTTCTGTGTTTCGAATTTGGAAAAATGGATTCCATATTTGGAATCAGGGGGTCCAAATTGTGTAAAAAAGTAACTTCTATTTTTACACATTATGAATATTTACTTCAGTAAATATTTTATTTACCATGGTTAAAAGGTAAATCTGGTAATTAAGGGTAGAAAAGTTATATCATAATAATATTAAATTAAACTAAAATGTTTCTTAATTTTATTGGTTGATACATATCTGACCATGGTCATCCTTAGGTCTCTTTTGGGGCCCCATGGGGCCACTTGGGAGTGATAATGACACTTTATTTTAATTAACTTAAAGTAAAGGCAAAATTGACATAAACAAATATTTTTTAGTAAATCAATTTTTACATAGGGTTATATAAGATATATTTTTTACTATAAATATTATTTGGAAATATTAAATGATTTCCTATATCATGATATTTTTTTATAATTTTTAGACATCAAATAAATTAAATTATTTATGACACAATAATGTTTGAGTGTTTACCTCATTAATAAATGATTTAAATAAATAAGACTATAAAGATTAAAATAATATCTAAAACCTCTAAAATTATAATTGGATGATTTTATTTAAACCATGAGTCATTTTATATTCGACTTTAATATGTTTTGGACATTTAGAAACTGAAAATCATTATATAATAAAATAATATTTTCACACTTTCCTAAAGAGCCCCTCCTCCCGCTTATAAAAAGCCCTCACCTCTGACTCATTACTCACACCTCTCATTCCCCTTGGATCGTACATCCTCTACCCAATTAAGATACCTAAATCCCTCTATTATTCATAAAATCCTTCCCCAAGGCATAAGGAAATTCAAGTAAACCTTTTGGTTCAATCCAAAACGAGATATCTGGTTTAAAGGTAATGATTTCTCCTATGTTCTTTAGTTTTATTTTCCTTATCCCACCCCCTAAACTATTTTTATTCAATTATTTTATAACAAAACAATTATCTTAAATATACTAGGTTGTTTTTATTATAATTATTAAAACTACATTTACACACACCTCCATCTAATGGGTAAAGAACATAATGTTTCTATGGACGGCGAACTAACACCTCACAAAACGATGATTGTTCAATTATCTCCTACCACCTCTTATGATGTAAATTAAGATGGAACTATATTTATATGTGATATATATTATATTTATATTGTTTCTATGATTCTACATTTTTCATTTATATAATACCTTTATGGTTTCTAAAGTGGGTAAATACAATAATCTCATTTGAGGAAGTGCGGACTACCGCCCCTTCAAAGTGATATGACTAGTTTATGCCTTATGTGGAATATATAAAGGATAGAGTTAATGAAATTATATATGATATTATACTGGAATTATAATATACCATTGTATAATTATGTTTTCATTCCATTAAATATGAAATATAAATGAAAGTAGCATTCATGCATACGTACGGCTTACTGTCTCCATGAACAGTGAATTTCATTTCTTACCACCAAATGTTATGTACTATTATAAATACATGTATATACTAGATATATAAGATATATATTATATCTAAATCATTAATATAATTTTTGATATAATGAAATTTTGACCACATGATCAAATTGTAATTATAAGAAGTTCATTTTTCACTCAAGTACCAAATATCAACAAAATGACCATTATTAACTAAAATGATTAAATAATGTTTATAACATGGTAATAAGTAATATAAAAAGAATAATAAACTTGATGAATGTTATTAAGAAAGTATAAATTAACTTTATTTTATTATTCATGAGATTAAAGAACGAACAGCTCAAGTCGGATATGAGGTAAGGAACTTCATCTCAATCTCCTTTCATTGAGGAATATATTGTTTTATACACAAATTTATTTTATACACTGTATAAACACCTTTGACATTTTATTTCATTCCAAGGTAATATTTTTCATTAATTTGTTTTTCTAAATGACAAAAAAAAAGAATATTTCTTTTTAACGTAAGTGGTGACAACAATCTTTCGGTCGTCGCGAGTATTATTTGATCTTTGGCTTCCTTAAAAAGATATAATGTTTTTAAAAGAAAAATAAATACCATATATTATTTTATGTATTTTGGTATTGAAAATGGTTTTTGGATTTATTATTTCAATATGTTGTTCAATATATTGAAAAGATATATTGTGATTGTAATTTGGGAATGTTGTCTTTCTTTTATGCTTATGTTATGTGTTATGGTTATATTATGGTCATTGGGAATTGTTTACATATACGGGTGGTTTCGTGATAAACATAGGGTGGGTGATCCCAAGATAGATCTCCAATGCATTGGGTAACGTGATGGAGGTAAATGTGAATGTTTCTCCTAAGAGATTTATGGAATATACTGTGATGGTTTTCCAACGTCAATTCCTATGTAGTTGTGATAGCTACAATGTAAATATGATATGAATGCCACAAGTTACCTTTATGATTTATGATTTCAATTTGTTATTCCTAAATCATATGATTTCATGAGGTATGTTAAAGAGATTTTGTTATGTATGTATTGATGAACTAATGTTTTCTTTCTTTGTTTTATAACCCTTACTGAGCTTTTTATGCTCATCCCATGTTTTGAAATGTTTTTCACAGGACTTAGAGATGAATAGGGTCAAGGATGGGATCAAGGAAAATTCATGCTGTCTAAAACATCGAATTGGACATGACCCTTTTTTTCAACAGTTTTTATTTTATGAAAAAATGGAAACTGAGTAGAAGTGACTACTTTGTAATTTTTGATATATAATGAAACAGTTACGGCCTAACTCTATAATACTCTAAACCTAAAATGATCCTCGATGTGAATTATTCATTTAATTCCAGATTTTGTAATGTTTTAAGGCTGGGTCCTTATACCATTATCCCAACTCTATTTTAGTTTCCCTTAATCATCATCAAAACCAAAAAACCAAAGGACTCAAATGAATCTGGACATCCCCTGGAGACTTGAATCATGTCATGAGATTTTCTGGCCAGCACACTGCCCATAATTGAAATTCCAAGCCCCGAAAATCCTAGCTCCAGACTATCTTGACTTTTCCACAAATAACATGACTCAAAGAGAGTGGACCTACTTTTGATACCATTTTGTCACGAACTGAATCTGGTCACCCTAAAAACCGTCACAAAATTTAGCCCGTGAC
Organism: Viscum album; assembly: GCA_963277665.1. Lineage (NCBI taxonomy): Eukaryota > Viridiplantae > Streptophyta > Magnoliopsida > Santalales > Viscaceae > Viscum > Viscum album. The sequence continues at coordinate 1,240,540,535 of OY728130.1, read as the reverse complement.
AAGTTCCATAGGGTGTTCTAAATCCCCATGGGCTGGCACAAGTTCCTTTGTATCATAAAACAAAAATTGGGAAATATTTACCCTAGTTTATAAACATACAATGAAAAAAAATTCCAATAAAACCAATCTTGATTTTTCAAACAAAACCATATTTTACAAAATTATAGAACTAAATTACATGGTTTTAAACAATTCTCAAAGATAATAACAAATGAATAAACACAAAAAGGAAAGCCCAGGAACCTCCACATGGAGATAGGCATCGTCCTCAAGTCATCTCTATAAAACTGTATCACGATGGACCGCTAAAAACCCAAACCGTTAGAACAAAATTTGTAATAAAACCTATAAGAAAAAATAACCATGTATACTTACACCTAAAGGTGTAAGTATGGTGTGAGACAAATCCTAGTAGGATACCAACACTAGGATATTCCATGTGATATAAATTCAAAAATGAAAACCATGCAAGTTTTCAAGACATGAAATGCTAATAACAATTTCTAAAAGATGCAACTTAAACAAAAGCAGTTTTCAGCTGGGATATTTTAAAGAATCAACACTTTTAAAAATAATTTCAGTGTTGCTAAATTTTCTATCCAACCATAATGTAAGCCGATGTTAATCACAAAGTAACTAATGAGAACAATCAATGGGAAAGTAACCCCTATGCACTAGCTCGCTGTAGGTCCCAGGTACATCGTATCACAGTGAGAGTAACCAGACAATATCCCTTCTCTTAAACACAAGTCACTAGTAGGGAGCATACACATAACTTAGTTGTACAAAATCATCATTATCATAATCATAGTTTAGTTAGCATTGTAAGTGGCAAACTTTCTCTGTGAAACTGAGGCCAAACCCCATGGGATCACTAGAATAATAGTACACGTCCACCTACATAGATACCCAAGATTCCATCTTGACCTTAAACAAGTTCAACAAGTCAAGAACTATAATTTTCACATGAAAATACCACTTAAACATCACACATTCACCAAACACCCAACATGTATATCATGCAAGTCACATAATCCACTTTTTCATTCAAATTCATTATGAAATCATACTCACAACAAAATATCCCACAACACTTTTCACATTTCTATAATACTTCCAAAAATCCATTTAACAATTTTATAAAACCTTTTCAATATATTAAAACTCACATAACAGTCCACAAACACATCACATAATACTTCTTTCATCAACAAAAATATTTTTGCACATCACACTCACACAAAACAGCCCACAAACGTGTTTCGACCCTCTCTTTCATTTGATAAAGCATTTCAAAAATTTATAAAACATTCTTAAAATTTTTTACATCTTAAATCACCACTTTACCTTTCAAAAACCCATATTAGTTGAACACACTCACCCAAAAAGTACATAAAGACCCTTTTACCACTTTTTTTAACCAAATAAAACATTTACAATTTTCACAAAAAAAATCCCAAAGGGTATAACAATGTCTTGTACACAAAGCCCATTTCAAAATTGTAACGCCCCAACCCCAGTTTCCCAGAGTCAGTGCATTATTACATAACATTGTCATGATCACAAGAAAGATCAAGTCTTGAAAGACCAATTAGTTTAGTAGTCTTGGAAACACTAGATACATTCATAAAGTTTACATTACATCATAAATCGAAAACTACAACAACATCTTGACTCCACACTCATAACCCCTTATACTATCACTACAGGTCATTCATAAAATACTTCTTCGCATCATGGGAAAAATAAAGCATAGAAAGGGGTGAGCTCAAATGCCCAGTAAGGATAACAATATAGAAAAAACTTTTATAAATAAGCAAAAACATTTAAGGCAATGTATAACTAAAACAAAATCCTTTTAAACTTAAAATTCAGCATAATATGGAAAAGGTAAAATGAAATAATTCCATTTACTAATTCACATGGATATTCTACTAGTCGAATAATCACATGCAATATCAACAACCACCTTCATAATGATGGAATGCATAATTCCAGACTATTATAACCACATAGCCAAGGCCTCGTGCCAAGACTACAAATAAGATTTTGTCAAAGCCCTGTTCCAAGACACTAGTTTGCCTCATGAGACCTACCGATGCATCGAGGAGCTATAGCGATCTCCACCCATCACTTATTAAGTCCAATGCATTCCTCATATGAACAGGTTTAAACATAACATAAACATTCGTATTAAAACTAGCATACGAAATGTCAATACTCTCTACATAAACCATGAATTGTATAAAAATAACACATCCACAGTCAAACATATCACAAAACCTTCAATACAATATGGAAGATTTGTATCATAATAAATAAACTTCAAATAATCATAAAATCCATCAAAGGATGTAGACATAGATGAAATCAAAACTATTTGAGAGAAATATCCCTTTTTTTAAAACATTTAAAAGTCACATAATTATAAAATAAAACTTTTACTTTGAAAATATTCTTAAGATCTTCTAAGATATTATTTGAAGATTTTATAATGGTGGAAAATAGTTTCACCCACTGTATAAGTTAAAAAAATACATTCTTACCTTAATTCTGTCGAAAAGGATAAAATGGAACTTGTTTGGAAATCGACAGAAAGATTCCTTTATAAACTTCTTATAAAAAGTCAAACAAGGGTATAAATGACTTTAACCCATATTCTGTAAAATAGTAAGAAATTTTTTAAAATACATTTTTAAGAAACATGTATGTGGATGATAAATAGGTCCCAGTAGATAATTACGTATAAACAACCTCGCATAATGAAGAAATTGTGAAATAAACCCTTACCTTGTACTTTTCCTTAGTCGATCGTATGTTAACATCCTGTATAATAGTTAAAATATTGTCATTAAATTATAAAATAACCATATATATAATTATGATATCATATATGATCTTTTAACATTGATTTGTTAATAATATCTTAGTATTATCATTGTTTCGGGTGTTAACTTACTTGTTTACTTTTATATGTTTTGTTACATAAGTCATGTTTGTTATGGATAGGTTTTACCTTATTCATTTCCAGAATGATATAAGGTTCTTAAACATTACTTTTAATCATCAAATGAGAATTATTCTTGAATGGATACGATGGGGAATGAATCTCATCGCGTTCGTGGAGACGGTAGTCCGTACATACGCACGAGCGACAATATCATTCTTTTGATATTAAAATAATATATAATTGGATGGTATATCATATATAAATAATAATTATCATGTTATATTTATTATTTACATTAATTACACATCATTATTATACCCTTCCAAATAATAATATATTGAATAACAATTACACCATGATGTGGAGACGGTAAGTCGTACGTACGGACGTATGGTGACATGTCATTAAAAAGATTGATAGAATAATTAATATGGTTGTACCATATTTATAATAATATCACATTATATAGGAGATACTGGATTTATTAATTTATAATAACAAATAAAAAAGAAGTTGAAGAAGAAACGAACTTGAAAGAGGGTGGTGAAAACATTACCTCGTCTTCGGGTTCTTCCTTTTGATTTGATTAAAAGGGATCATTAGGTTGGCTTTATGATCAAACTAAGGCCTATAAGTTGAGGTGAGGGAAGATTAGAGAGTATTTGGGTAGTGTTTGGCCGAGACAAAAGGCTTTGAATGTGTGATTTAGTGAGAAGGGGGAGTGCGCTTTTATAAGAGGGGTAAGGGGCACCTTTGGAAAAGCTAAAAATATAATTTTTTTAATAAATTCATATTCGGTTTATAATGGCTCCAAAGTGGATTATTAAAATATTAAGGTGGGTATGGGTCTAAAACCACTCAACCAATAGGTTTTAGACAGGTTTGGGTTACTATATTAACCTTATCTTTTAGTTTTAACTCTTAGTTAATTAGTTTGACACTTACCATGTCACTTTGTATTTTTATATTATATAGTTAATAAACTTACTATATACCTCCAAGAGACCCCCAATTGGTCCATTAATGATATAACTATCATGATATAAGTCTCTTGGCCAAACATTAGATTTTTAGGAATTTAATGTCAATTAATAATATAATATTTGTTTTAAAAACTCTTTTATGTGAATTTTTACACTATTCAATAATTGAATTTTGTTAGTCTTAAAAACTTCATTAATTCGAGCCAAAATCATTTAAGCAATCCTATAATGTAATATTAAGCAATAGAATTCATGTATTTCATCAAAACGTTCAAATTATATTAATTTTAACATTTATAATACCAATTATTTGATTCTTTCATTAATAAGGAAAATATTGCATCATTATTGTGTCATAAATAATATTAATTATAAAATGTCTAAAAATTATAAATAAAATACTATTATGTAGGAAATATTTTTATATTTCTAATTAATATTTATAGTCTAAAATCCAACATATATAACCCTATGTAAAAAAATTCTAAAAGATATATGCGTATGTCATTTTTGTATTTATTTTAACTTAATTAATATAAAGTGTCATTATCACTTACAAGTGGCTCCATGGGGTCTCAAAATAGACCCAAAGATTCCCATGGTCTGAAATGTATCAACCAATAAGGTTAGGACATGTTTTAGGGTAATTTATTATTATTATAATATTATTTTTTACCCTTATTTATCGGATTTACCCTTTAACCATGGTAAATAAAATATTTACCGAAGTAATTATTCAAAATGTATAAAAATAAAAGTTACCTATTTACAAAATTTGGACATCCTGATTCCAAATATAGAATCCATTTTTCCAAATTCAAAACACAGAAGTGGAAGAAATTAATTTAAAATTAATTTCCGTTGTTAAAACAAAAAGCGTGTTTTTAAGACATAATAACTATCAAAAGATTGACACTTGTTCATGTCCGGTTTAATTTTGAAATTATTTCCAATGAACAAAATTGTATTAAATGATAAAAATATATTCTAAATATACTTTAAAACCACTCAAATTAATAATTTATCACTATTAATTATTTCGATTAAAAAAGTTGTTTTTAATTCAAATTTAGTAATTTTCATTATTCATCAAAATATAAATGTTATCCAAAAAGTTCCAAAATTTTACCCTAGGCTAACTTTGATATTTTGAATACAAAAATGAAGTCAATTTTGAGAGATAAAATTTATAATATTTCAAAAAGTGGGTATTACTATTCATAACGGCTAGTTTGATTGGTTTTGGTGTGTATGTTAGAACTCAAAGTTGCGTACAACACACGCTACTGTATTATTCAAAGAAAAGCGTACCCTGGAAGCTTGTGGTGTTACATTCTCCCCTTCTTCAAATAATTTCATCCTCAAAATTTCTAGAATAATACCACATGAAAAGACTCAGGTGGTTCTTCATCATAAGTTCCTCAGGTTCCCACGTTGCCTCTTCCATCTTATGGTTTCTCTACAAAACTATTACCAGACGAGTCATCCGGTTTCTCAGTACTTGTTCTCTCATATCAAGAATCTTGACGGGCTCTTCATAGTAAGAAAGATCAGGTTACAGTTCTAATTCATCATAGGTGAGTACATGCGTTGGGTCAGGCATGTATTTTCTCAATAGTGATATGTGGAACACATCGTGAACTTTGGAGAGATTTAGCGGCATTGCCAAAAGGGAAGCTACAGCCCCAATTCGTTCTAGAATTTCAAAAGGAATGATGTACCTGGGATTCAATTTACATTTCTTTCCAAAATTTATAACTCCCTTCCATGGAGATACCTTCAACAAAACATGATCTCCCACTTGAAATTCCAAATCCTTTCTTCGGTTGTCAGCATAGCTCTTCTCTCTACTTTGAGCAGCTTTGATATGGTTTTGGATTACCCTCACCTTTTCCGTCATTTCCTCCACCAGTTCTGGGCCTACAAGTTTTCTTTCACCAACGTCATCCCAACAGTTTGGTGTGCGACATCTCTTTCCATATAACGCTTCATATGGTGCCATCTAAATACTCGAATGAAAGCTATTATTATAGGAAAATTCTACCAGAGGTAAATATTGATCCCACATATCCTAAAAGTAAAGTGAGAAAGATCTCAACATGTCTTCAAAGGTTTGAATAGTCCGTTTTGATTGTCCATCTGTTTGAGGTTGGTAAACAGTGCTCAAATGAAGTTCAGTATCCAAGGCTTTCTGAAGACTCTTCCAGAATCTTGAAGTAAAATGGGGATCATGATCAAAAACAATCGATAGTAGTACTCCATGAAGTCTCACCACTTCATTAATATATAGCCTTTCTAGACGTTCAAGTGGTAAATCTTCCCTTATAGAAAGAAAATGTTCTGACTTGGTAAGATGGTCAACAATGACCCATATTGCATCATTCCTTCTAGGAGTCTTTGGTAGCCCCATGACAAAGTCCATCATAATATTTTCCCATTTCCACTCTAGTATGTGATAAGTTTACATGACTCCTCCAGGTTGTTGACTTCCAGCTTTCACTTGTTGACAAACCATACATCTTGACACATAATCTGCAATCTCCCTCTTCATATTGTCCCACCAAAAATGTTCCTTCAAGTCTCTATACATTTTGGTGCTCCCAGGGTGTATAGGGAAATTGGAACTATAAGCATCATCCAATAATTCCCTTTTTTAGATCAGGTATATTGGGAATACAATGTCTCTTCCCAAATTTCAAAATTCCATCTTCATACCCAAATTCATTCAATCTCCCATTATTCACAGTTTTAATCTTCTTTTGAAACTCTTCATCACCAGTTTGAGAACTCTTTATCCTTTCTAGTAAAGATGGTTTGGCAACCATTTCAAAAAGTATTGATGTTTCACCTTCCATGGTAATTCCCATATCCATATTTACTAGATCCATGAAAATAGGATCCCTTTCAATTCTCATCATATTCAAAACTACATAATCTTTTCTGCTCAAAGCATATGCCACCTTATTTGCAGTCCTCGGGTGGTAGTTTATCGTGCAATCAAAATCCTTGAGTAGTTAAAGCCATCTCATTTGCCTCATGTTGAGTTCTTTTTGTGAGAAAATATACTTCAAACTCTTTTGATCAGTATAAATCTCACATTTTTCACCCTAGAGGTAGTGTCTCTATATCTTCAAAGCAAAGATCACATCTTCTAATTCAATATCATGAGTAGGGTACTTTTTCTCATGAATTTTCAACTATTGTGATGCATAGGCAATCACCATATCATTTTTCATAAGGACACAACCAAGTCCTTTCTTCGATGCATCACTATAAATAACAAACCCATCATTCCCCAATGGTAGAGTCAATATAGGAGCATTGACTAATCTTCTCTTCAGTTCTGCAAAACATTCTTCATACTCTTTTTTCCAAACAAATTTAACCCCCTTACGTGTGGGATTTATTAATGGGTTATCCAATCGGGAAAAATTCTGCACAAAACGTCGATAATAACCTAGTAAACCAATAAAATTGCATACCTCAGTTATACTCATAGGTGCTGGCCATTCTTGGATTGCCTTAGCCTTAGAAGGATCAACAGAGATTCCATCTTTAGAGACAATATGGCCAAGAAAAGAAATATCCTGGATCCAGAATTCACACTTGCTAAACTTCCCATATAATTCATGTCTTCTCAGAGTCTTCAAGATAATGCGCAAGTAATTTTCATGATCTTCATAGCTTTTGTAGTATACCAAGATATCATCAATAAATACCACCACAAAATCATCGAGATATTCCTTGAAAACTATATTCATTAGATCCATTAATATAGAGGGTGCATTAGTCAGCCCAAAAGGCATTACCGTAAACTCGTAATGCCCGTACATTGTTCGAAATGATGTCTTCAGAATGTCTTCCTTCTTCACACACAACTGATGGTATCCAGATCGAAGGTCAATCTTTGAAAATTATTGATCTCCATATAGTTGGTCAAATAAATCATCAATGCGAGGTAGGGGATACTTTTTCTTTATTGTTATAACACTGATCTCCCTGTAGTCGATACATAACCTCATAGATCCATTTTTCTTTTTAACAAAAAGAACAAGGGATCCCCATGGAGAAACACTAGGGCAAATAAATCCTTTATTACTCAATTCCTCTAGTTGTTTCTTTAGTTCAACTAATTCCACAGTGGCCATTCTATAATGGTTCTTCGATATAGGCCTTGATCCAGGAATTAAATCTATGGAAAACTCAACTTCCCGTTCTGGAGGATGACCAGGTAAATATTCCGAAAACACATCTACATATTCTTTCACAATAGTTACATCCTCTATTTGAACATTCCTTTCCTCACCCACAATCATTTCATTCTATTCCTCCCCAATAATTGAATTTAGTTGAGCTACTAGGGGTGGATCTCGATAATAATTAGGTGGTGAATATTCTGCTCTAAAGATAAGGCGTTCTTTATCATCGTTATCCAAAATAGTAACCTCCTTCTTCTTACAATAAATCTTCGCATCATGGTCTGAAATCCAATCCATACCGTGGATTATATAAAACTCAATCATAGGTACGACGATGAGATCAGCAGATAAAGAACATTTATGTGCTCTAATGGGGACTGAGTCACAAAACATTGTAGCAATGATAATTCCCTTAGGAGTTTTAACTGACAAATCCCTTGTTAAATCAAAATGGAAATATCTAATTTTATTAGAAAATTGGGAAGATATGAAACAATGCAATGATCCAAAATCAAATAATGCATTTCCTAAACTTGAGGAAACCATTAAATTACCTGTCATCACGTCTTTTGAAGCTTCTACCTCAGCAGTAGTGATAGGATAATCTTGGCCTTGATCCCTTGGCCTTTTATGGGGTAAGTTCCCCAGACAATTAGGACATTAATTTTCATAATGTCTCATCTCCCTCCAATTGTATCATTGGACATCGGTAGATTCCTTCTTCCCCTTGCAATCACGAGCTTGGTGGCCTTTTTCACCACACTTGTAACAGACTCCCATTCCTTTTAAGCAAGTACCGGGGTGTTTCTTCTCACATTTACTGTAGTATGGATATTAAACTTTTCCTTTCTTCCCCTTATTTCTATTCCCAGATTGATCAGCAGATCTCTTCTTCTCTTTCTTTACTTTAAAGTCATAAGACTTAGAGAATTCCTTTTCTGTCTTAATAGCACATGAGACAATGTCTTCGTACGAAGAGAAGGATTGTGAGACTAATGCTCGACGGAGAAATGGTTTTAAACCATCAAAGAAACGATCAATCTTACTTATTGGGTTATGTATATAATCTCTATCATACCTTGCTAACCTGGTAAAGTTATCCTCATACTTTGCAACATTCTCATCCTCCTTTTGTCTCAGACTCAGAAATTGTCTTTCCATATCTTCTCGATGATCATGAGGAAAGTATTTTTCTAAAAATAGATCTTTGAACTCCCTCCATTCAATATTTGATACTTCATCATCTTCCTTCATGTTTTGAATCAACAACAACCATTGATCAGCATCTCCAGTGAGGCGGTAAACTACCATGATAACTTTTTCCCTTTCATTACTCCCTAAATCCTGAAATATTTTCTCCAGGAAATTTATCCATTTCTCAGCTACTAAGGGATTTTTACTCCCATTGAATGTTGGTGGTTGTTGCCTCATGAAGCGATCTAACATTGATCCTCCATGCTCCGGATCAGGGTGCTTTATACGGGTAAGGTTATTATTCATAACCTAAGTGAGTTGTCCCAGTATGGTGATTAGCTGATCAGCACCAGTTGCATCACCATCTCCACTATAATTATCTTGAGCAGGAGGTAAATCCCTATATGGAGTGAGTGCATTGATACGGTTTCCATTTCTTCTACTAGGCCCCATTTCTAAACAATGGAATAAACTAGATCAGTTTATGAATCAAAATACACAATTCCATACTTGTAAAACACTTAACATAAATTGAACTATTTGTGGATATAATCCATAATCATAAAAATGTTTTGTTTGAGGAATTATATACTCATAAACCCTTCATAATTATTTGTAAATAAAATGAGAGTTATCTTAGGCATATCCCCCGGGAGTGTCGTAACCAAGAGTGCAGCAAGGCTCGTTGTCGTGCACCAGTTCCCGTTCAAGTCTAGCTCAAAGCGGTGTTTTCGGGTTTTACCCCTAGGTACATCTGTTCCAGAGCCACCTCTACCTTCTCATATCCAGACAGAGATTTATTTCTCGGATAACTCACAAAATCTCTACAATACCAAAATTCTAGGAAGTTCTTCTATACTAATCCTCAATGTCCATCTTAGGTCTATGTTCTCTAATCAGAGTTTATCTAAATCTAGCTTCCAAGGTTTGTACTAAACTTCCTCTGATACCAACTGTAACACCCTGATTGCAGTTGCCTAGAGTCGGTGCATTATTATATAACATTGGCATGATCACAAGAAAGATCAAGTCTCGAAAGACCGATTAGTTTAGTAGTCTTGGAAACACTAGATACATTCATAAAGTTTACATTATATCATAAATTGAAAACTACAACAACATATTGACTCCACACTCATAACCCCTTGTACTATCCCTTCAGGTCATTCATAAAATACTTCTTCACATCCTGGGAAAAATAAAACATAGAAAGAGGTGAGCTCAAATGCCCAGTAAGGATAACAATATAGCGGAAACTTTTATAAATAAGCATAAGCATTTAAGTCAATGTATAACTAAGACAAAAGCCTTTTAAATTTGAACTTCAGCATAATATGGAAAAGATCAAATGAAATAATTCCATTTACTTATTCACATGTATATTCTACTAGTCAAATAATCACATGCAATATCAATAACCACTTTTATAATGATGGAATACATAATGCCAGATTATCATAACCACATAGCCAAGGCCTCATGAAAAGACTACAAATAAGATTTTGTCAATGCCTTCTACCAAGACACTAGTTTGTCTCATGAGACTTACTGATGCATCGAGGAGCTATAGTGGGCTCCACCCGTTACTTATTAAGTCCAATTCATTCCTTGTATGAACAGGTTTAAACATAACATAAACATTCGTATTAAAACTAGCATACAAAATGTCAATACTTTCTCAATAAATAATGAATGGTATAAAAATAACACATCCACAGTCAAAAATATCACAAAACCTTCAATACAATATGCAAGATTTATATCATAATAAATAAACTTCAAATAAGCTCAAAATCCATCAAAGGATGTTGACATAGATGAAATCAAAACTATTTGAGAGAAATATACTTTTTTTTAAATCATTTAAAAGTCAAATAATTATAAAATAAAACTTTTACTTTGAAAATATTATTATAAGCTTGTAAGGGGAGCTTTGAAGATTTTATAATGGTTCAAAATATCCGCACCCGCCGTATAAGTTAAAAAAATACATTCTTACCTTAATTTTGTCGAAAAGGATAAAAAGGACCTTGTTTGGAAAATGAATGAAAGATTCCTTTATAAACTTCTTATAAAAAGTCAAAAAAGGGTATAAATGACTTTAACCCATATTCTGTAAAATATTAATAAATTTTTTGAAATACATTTTTAAGAAACATGGATGTGGATGATAAAGAGGTCCCAGTAGATAATTACGTATAAACAACCTTGTATAATGAAGAGATTGTGAAATAAACTCTTACCTTGTACTTTTCCTTAGTCGATGGTATGTTAACCTCCTTTATAATAGTTAAAACATTGTTATTAAATTATACAAGAACCATATATATAATTATGATATTATATATGATCTTTTAACATTGATTTGTTAATAATATATTAGTACTATCATTATTTTGGGTGTTAACTTACTCGTTTTCTTTTATATGTTTTGTTACATAAGTCATGTTTGTTATGGATAGGTTGTACCTTATTCATATACAGGATGATATAATGTTCTTAAACATTACTTTTAATCTTCAAATGAGAATTAGTCTTGAATGGATACGATGGGGAATAAATCTCATCGCGTTCGTGGAGACGGTAGTCTGTATGTACGCATGAGCAACAATATCATTCTTTTGATATTAAAACAATATATAATTGGATGGTATATCATATATATACAGAATTATTATCATGTTATATTTATTATTTAGATGAATTACACATCATTATTATACCCTTCCAAATAATAATATATTGAATAACAATTACACCACGACGTGGAGACGGTAAGCCGTACGTACGCATGTATGGTGACATGTCATTAAAAGGATGGATAGAATAATGAATATGGTTGTACCATATTTATAATAATATCACAGTATATAGGAGATACTAGATTTATTATTTTATAATAACAAAGAAAGAAGAAGTTGAAGAAGAAAGGAACTTGAAAGAGGGTGGTGAAAACATTACCTCTTCTTCGGGTTCTTCCTTTTGATTTGATCAAAAGGGATCCTTAAGTTGTATTTCTGATCAAACTAAGGACTCTAGGTTGAAGTGAAGGAAGTTGAGAGAGTATTTTGTCTGTGGTTGTCCGATCCAAAAGGCTTTGAATGTGTGATTTATTGAGAAGAGGGAGTGCCCTTTTATAAGAGGGGTAAGGGGCACCCACTAGTAGAATACTAACCTATACCAACGGTTTGGAACCGTTGGTATAGGCCTCCAAACCGTTGGTATAGGCTATACCAATGGTTTGGAGAACCGTTGCGAAGTAAGCCGTTGGGATAGGTCTATACCAATGGTTTTCCCAAAACCGTTGGTATAGACCTATCCCAACGGTTTACAAAACCGTTGGTATAAGTAATATGAAAATCTATTCCAATGGATATAAAACCGTTGGTAAATGTATTTCAAAAAAAAACATGTGCTGGGATTTGATCCCACGACCCCTTGTTTGTAATCGAACGACTTAACCACTAAGCTAACATCACTTTTGTAAACATAATTTCATAAATATATATATGTATTATCATAATTATTTAAAATTTAGATTTATATAATGTTCTCGGGTAGCAGACCTGGAAGAAATGAAAGAATGTTTCCCAACGGTTCTCAAAATCGTTGGGATAGACCTATCCCAACGGTTCTCAAAACTGTTGGGATAGGTGGAAATTTCCAGGGGGTGAATGTTGGATTTGGGGCTGAGTTTTCCCAATGGTTCTCCCAAACCGTTGGGAAAGGGGGGGTCTTTCCCAACGGTTTGGGAGAACCGTTGGGAAAGCGGCCTCAAAACCCCCCCTTTCCCAATGGTTCTCCCAAACCGTTGGGAAAGACCCCCCCCCCTTTCCCAACGGTTCTCCCAAACCGTTGGGAAAGACCCCCCTTTCCCAACGGTTTGGAAGAACCGTTGGGAAAGGGTGTATATAAGTGTTGGGAAAGATCCGATTTCCAGTAGTGACCTTTGGAAAAGCTAGAAATATTATTTTATAATAAATTCATATTTGGTTTATAATGGCTCCAAAGTAGATTATTTAAAGGTTAATGTGGGTATGGGTCATAAAACAATCAACCAATAGGTTTTACATAGGTTTGGGTCACTATATTAACCTTTTCTTTTAGTTTTAACTCTTAGTTAATCAGTTTGATACTTACCATGTCACTTTGTATTTTTATATTATATAGTTAATAAATTTACTATATACCTCCAAGAGACCCCCAAGTGGTCCATTAATGACAAAAATATCATGCTATAAGTCTCTTGTCCAAACCTTAGATTTTTAGAAATTTAATATCAATTAATAATATAATATTTGTTTTAAAAACTCTTTTATGGGAATTTTGACACTATTCAATAATTGATTTTTGTTAAAGTCATAAAAACTTAATTAATTCAAAACAAATTCATTTAAGAAATCCTATAATGTCATATTAAGCAATAAAATTCATTTATGTCATCAAAACCTTCAAATTATATTAATTTTAACATTTATAATATCAATTATTTGATTCTTTCATTAATAAAGAAAATACTTCATCATTATTGTGTCATAAATAATATTAATTATTAAATGTCTAAAAATTATAAATAAAATACAATTATGTATCAAATATTATTATATTTCTAAGGAATATTTATAGTCTAACATCCAACATATATAACCCTATGTTAAAATTTTTTTGCTAAAAGATATATGCTTATGTCATTTTTGTATTCATTTTAACATAATTAATATAAAGTGTCATTATCAATTACAAGTGGCTTCATGGGGTCCCAAAATCGACCCAAAGATACCCATGGTCGAACATGTATCAACCAATAAGGTTAGGACACGTTTTAGGGTAATTTAGTATTATTATAATATTATTTTTTTACCCTTATTTACCGTATTTACTCTTTAACCATGGTAAATAAAATATTTACCAAAGTAATTATTCAAAATGTCTAAAAATAAAAGTTAGCTATTTACACAATTTTTAAATCCTGATTCAAAATATGGAATCCATTTTTCCAAATTCAAAACACAAAAGTGACAGAAATTAATTTTAAATTAATTCCCGTTGTTAAAATAAAAAACGTTTTTTTAAGAGATAATAACTATCAAAACATTGACACTTGCTCATGTCCGGTTTAATTATGAAACTATGTCCAATGACCAACATTGTATTAAATGGTAAAAATAAATTCTAAATATACTTTAAATACACTCAAATTCATAATTTGTCACTATTAATTATTTCGATTAAAAAAGTTGTTTTTAATTAAAATTTAGTAATTTTCACTATTCATCAAAATATAAATGTTATCCGAAAAGTTCCAAAATATTACCCTAGGATAACTTCGATATTCCAAATCCAAAAATGAATTCAATTTTGAGAGATAAAATTTATAAAATCTTAAAAAGTGGGTATTACTATTCATAACAGCTAGTTTGATTGGTTGTGGTGTGTGTTTTAGAACTCGAAGTTGCGTACAACACATGCTATTGTATTATTCAAAGGGAAGCGTACCGTGAAAGCTTGGGGTGTTACAAAAACCCCCTTTCAAGGAAAAAATCACACCAAGACCCTATCAAAGTATAATTGGCAGCCCTTGAAACATTTATTATACCATTATCATGTACTATAAAATCAACTCAAATTATACCACAAAATATTCATATAGAAAACACATATTTTTATAAAACACTTCCAAGGAGTGAAACAAGGTTTGACAAATAAAACCTATTAAAAACCCCTATTTTAAACCCAAAAGTACACCAATACCCTACCAATGAAGAATTTTCCATCCAAACAATATTTAAGAAACCAATTTAAAATGTTATAACCTCAACCTAAATATCACTACAAGGTTTACACATAGAAAACACTCAATTTGAAACAAAATGCAACTATAAAATTAACCGCTTAACAAAATCCATCAAAAATGGTTTTGCAAAATACATAGTATATTATAAAAATTCTAAAGAATTAAATAAATCATGCTTACTCATAAAAAAATTATTACACATGGAATCACCTACCTTTTGAATCAAAACCCCCAAATAATGGTGTGAAACATCAACCGCACCATCTCTCCACCTCAAAGAAGTGAAATCCAACATGAAACACAAATATTTGACCAAAAAAACCCAAATAAAACCCTATTTTTGAACCCTAACTTCTTTACATTTTAGAACTTCATAAAAGAGGGAGGAAACACTAAGGATATGTAAGGAAATGAAGAGAGAAACATTTACTTGAAGAAATCTTGAAGAAATCAGACCAAATCCACCAATAGTTGAATCTTGATGTAACCAAAACTATTAGAGAGGCTCTGAGGAGTCATATTGGGTCAATTGGGGATAGAATTTGGGGTAAAATAGTGAAAATTAAAGGAGTTATAAAAAAACATTTTACCTCATCATTTCTGGATGATTTGCGAATGATTAAGAAAGATCGACCAAATCTGCGGGGAGATAAGCTCCAAAGAGGGAGAGGAGAGCATGGGAGTGCGCGCAAGGGGTAAGTGGTCTCAGGTGGGAGTCAGAATCCCCGAAAAAAATAGAAATTTGAATGAGATATTAAATAATTAAAAAATATATTTTAAAGTGGGAAATGGGCTTTCAGGCTAGCCCATCACCTTAATAAAAAAAACTCAAATCCATCATTATTATGGATTACTATGGGGTCAAAATTGATATTTTGGTTTTAATGTACTAGGAGATGCCAATTGGAAAGTGGAATGGGTGTAAAATGTTTAAAAATGAAAGAGTTATAAAAGAAACAAAATTTATTTTTAAATCTGGAAATTTGCTCACAGTTTGGCCCAAATTTTGAAAACCCACAATTTCCACCAAAAATGAATTTGAAAACCCCAAAACAAAGTAAGAATGGAAATTAAATAAAAAACACCTTTAAAATAAGTTATGTATATGACATTATATCAAAAAAAAATATATACAATAATCCAACATAATGTTGATTGAAAAGTAAATAAGTGTGTTTAATATAACTAACAAATACTTATGTAAATTTAAAACATAATAAATACCTAATGGGCCTTCTAAATTACATAATTTATTTAAATGAAATGAATCTTTTACAAAATCGATATTTTTCACTATTCACTTAAGAAAAATATTTTTCAAAATAGACAATAATTTTACCATAAGTTAATTTTGATATTATGAATTAAAAAATGAAATTAATTTTCTAAAATTAAAATTTAACAATTTATAAATTATTCTTAAGAAGATCGCATTATAATAAAAGAGTTCAATTAAAAATATTTCCAAATTTATATTAAAAAACTAATTAATATATTAATAATCCATATATTGATACTAATAAACATGAAATTAATTTATTTTATCATTAACTGGGTTGTTACATTCATCTTCCACTTTAGAAATTCAATCCTCTGAATTTTATTCAATTATTAAACAAGTGTGTGTATATATTTCCCTCAAATAACTTTTAGATTCCCATACTTCCTCTTCAACTGTATGTTCTTTCAATAGAACCATAAAATAGTGAATTTCCTTATTCAATAAAAATTTCTCAGTACAGTCAATAATACTAATATATTATTCACCATAATTATAATTGTATTCCAAATGAAATACTTCAGGTCTCAATACAAGTGATGAATCCATTACATATTTTTTTTCACATTGGGATATGTAAAACATTGTGTGCCCTAGACAAACTCATAAGGAAAAACACTCAATAGAAAACTGATCCAATAATCACTAGGATTTAACATGGTCTAATAACCCACATTATTACAATTCCTATTTACCATAGCACATAAAACTATCCCATTAAGGTAAATTAAAAAACATAATCACCTACCTTGAATGAAATATTTTTTCATCTAGTTATCTGCTTAACTATTCTATATGCTTTGAGAAGCCCTCATATTTTTCTCAATATATAGCACTTTTTTATCGATTTTTTAACTAAATCTATTCCCATAAACATTCTTTTTACTAATTCATCCTAAAAACCTGATGTCTGACACCACTTTCCATATAATGCCTCAAAATGTTACTTTTTTATACCCGAATGAAAACTATTTTCTTAAGAAAACTAAAAAAATGTTTAATATTGACCTCAAAATCAAATATAATCCATTGAAATGGGATAAATAAAACTATACATGACCTGAATCATACTCTAATACTGATCATCGTTTCATTGATAATAACTTATATAAAACATTAATCCAGTACAAAATGACTTTTATAGTCCTTTTGAAATATTTTATGTGAAACTAGGATCAAGGTCTGATATAATGGACATAGGAATTCGATTTACCTATATTATCTTCATTAGATATAGTCTAGAAAGATGATTTAATGAAATTGTATCTCAAATGGTAATGAATTAGGTTGATTTAGTTGATTGATCAATAATAACCCTTATCACATTTTTCCTCATGAAGTATTTGTTAATCAAATCGTTAAATCTATTGATACATTTTTTTCATTTCCATTTATACAATAAAAAGACTAATGTGTCCCCATTGATAATTTTCATTCTTCTTTAACCTTATGAAAATTCAAAAACATAATGGTAATGTCAACAATATCTCTTTTTATACAATCCAACCAATAATACTCATGAATATCTCATAAATCTTTGTGATGATAGGATGAATACAAAATGGATAAAAATGATCATCACACAATAGATCTCTCATCTATTTACAATAACATGACACACATAATATTTTTAAAAACCTGATAACACCATAATTATTAAAATTTAAATCAAGGAAAAATAACATTCAAAATATATTTTATATTTTCCTACAAATCATGATCTTACTTATGTTCTTGGTTAAATCATTCAATCAAAGATGATTACACGTAAACCAAAAACTAAATAAAGGATTCTCTTACATCTATAACTTTTTGGCTAGAATTCATTAAATAATAAACCAAATTTTCATGTTCTAAATATAACATGGTTAATTTTTTTTTTTTACAAAACTCATCATCCACTTAGTTTTCTTTTCAAGGTTGTTCATGAACCATGAAATCATAATTAAAAGTTAGTTTCATATATCTTCTTATGTCTCATTTTTAACTATTTATGAGTAAATATTTAGTTAATTTTTTTGGTAAATATATATTTCACATTTTACTCAAGAAAATTGATTCCTCCAAATTCATAAATTAAAACCCATAGTAGCTAATTCCATATCAATTGTATGATTATTTAACTAATGATGTATTAAATGATGTGATGTACAAGAAATTAACTTACCATTCTACATTAGTAAACAACCTATTTCCATAAATAAATCTTAACCATTGATAAGAATTCACAATTTATGAATCTTAGGGATAAAATTTGATCATTCACTAATCCTCTATTTAGTTCCTAAAAAAATTATAACATTTTTTCATCCATAAGAATTAAACTCCTTTTCATGTAAACATATCAAGTGTGATAAAAAAACTAAGAAATGTTGTCAACATATATTTGATACAAACTATCTAATCCAAGAAAACTATGAATCTTTTTGTTATTTTTTGGTCTTGGACATTTTTCAAAATATTTTGTTTTAGCAGAATCAACGATTATTATATGTTTACAAACAACATTTCAGTGGAAAAAAAATTCACCTAAAATTCCCTGTTAGTAAATTTCCCATATGGTTTCATTTATTTTATGGTTTTCAATATATGAAGTTGATGATTTTTGTGTTCTTTTATAATCATATAATATAAAAACTTTCATCAATAAAACCTACCATAAACTTATCCATGAACTTATGGAAAAAATATATTTATAAGATCTTTAAATATAGAAGGTTTAATAGACAATGAAAATATAATAACTAAAAAATCATAACACCCATATCATATTTAATATGTAGTTTTTATAAAATCATCTTGCATGAAATTTATTTTGTGGTACACAAACCATATATTAACCATCGAAAAATAATGATCTCTCAAGAGCTGATCATAGAGTTCACCGATATGTTCAATGTATATTTTTTATTAAAGGTGATGTTATTAAAGGATATATAATCAATGAAAAATATCATTAAACCATATTTCATTTTTACAAACAAAACATTAGAACCATATGATGAACTTATAAGTTGAATGAATCCATTATTTAAAAACTTCTATACTTTCTATTTGAATTCTAAAAATTAATCTTGATAGATTTGATAATGGTTTTTAAGAATATTATAAGAATCATGCACTAAAAAATATATTTAACTCAATCTCTTGATTAGTAATAAATCCAAGAAAATTATTAGTAAATACATGCATTTATTTAGTCACAATAGAACCATTAATAATTTGAACAATTTCATTATTTACATAAATATGTTCTAGGTAACATTCATCGAAATATTTAATCGATTTCATATATTCTTAGTAAGATATAAATGGAATTAAATTATTTAACATATCTTTCTTAACTCTAAAATCTATTATATCATAAAATAATAAAAGATAATCTATTCTACGAATGATATAAAACACACTTATGGGTAGTTCAACAAGATCTACAGGAGAAACCATCTTAATGATAAAAATATGAATATTACAAAAAATAATTCATGACTTCATATTTCCTACTAGTATTTTCTGTAAAGTATTTATCTTTCATTCATTAGGTTATATTCTAAATTTACTTGATATTTTTTAAAAATTAACGAATTCAAAGATCCATAGTCATTCTAGGTATTTACATAATTCGAATAAACCACTAACATACCTATCACCACTAGATTTGATTACCAAAAATCAATTATAGTAGTATCATATGATTTTTTATAAACTTCTATTTCTGATATTTCTTATTTTTACCATTATTAACTAACTATGGACATGACACAACATAATAACCTATCTCATTACAACTAAAACATCTCACCATTGGAATGATATCATTTGTCCAATTATTTTCATGTTCATTACAATTTTTTTAAGTATAGAGCCCTGTGGAAAAATTTGACACGCTAGAATCACATTCCATATCCTATCAACCATTAATTTAAATTTTTTTACTACACTATGAACATTTTGTGGGATAACCTCAAAACTTCAAACATGGTTTCTTCTCTTTTTTTCCACACAAAACTTTTCTTACATTTTCATAACTTGGAACATATGTGTTGATAATATCCATATCAATATTCTATTCACAATGAACAATGTTTTAATAAAAAATAAATTTTAATATACACAAATACCTTTCTAGACATTGTTTTAACCTTGATAAAAATATATTACATTTACTATTAGTGTCCCAAAAAAATTTTGATACATACCTGGCCAGTCATGTAATTTTTTTGTTGGATGAGAATATATAATATTCATCTCATTGTCTCAATTCTATTAATTTTTTCTCCATTTTGGGTAAAAATACATTACATAAATATTTCTATATGAAAATATCCTTAAATTATTCCAATTTAATGGAATCAAGATCATCATTATATCTATTAATCATAACCAAAGGCCATCATCAATAAACTTCACATTCAAAATTATAGATAGTAAGAGTTACCATTTCATGTCTTGAATATCCCATGATATCAAATAACTTATCAAGCTAATCAATCCATCCATCAACTACCACAAGCTCAAATGATCAACTAAATGATTTGGAAAGTTTCTACATGAAAAGCGCCACAATATACATGTTCGTTCATGATAGATCGGGTTCCTATAATGCATTGATACCACCACTATTAATATCTTGTGTCAAACAATACATAATTATAAAAAACAATTCTATTTCAATTCTAACCATCATAGGATGCTAATTTGGAAGGATATTTTACCCTTATTGCATTACCACAATAGCTTTCCTATATGCTATGTCGAAACCATTTTAAATATTTTTTTTGAAGAAACATAGTTTTATTTAAATTCTATATCATTTAAACATAAACATAATGTTAAATCATTTATGGGTATTTTTTATCATTATCCTAACTCTATTGTTTTCTAAACTGAACTTTGATACCAACTATAAAAACACAGACATAAAAATAAAATAATGTTCATTTTTTAGTCATGAATTATTTGTATTGCATTTTAATATCTTTTCATATTTAGAGTAATAGTGACTTAGGTCATAAGTCATACATAAAAAATTTAAAAAGTTGACACTTTTGATTAGTATCAATATGGAAATAATATAAAACAATTTAAATTATGTATAATTTCTTTCATTTCAAATAAAAATGACATAAAAACAACATGACATTAAATTTGATTTATTAATTTTCCATATATATCCTTTAACCCTATGAAAACCATTTTTAAACATGGGATAATAACATAAAGCTTATAAAGGACATAAAATAAAAAAAAATAGTCCATCTAATAACATGAAATCCCATGAACTGTTTTACCTTTATATGAATGTTCATTGAGAGTAAGAAATAAATAATTTTAACATAAATAATACACTTATTTATCAAATAAATTTTTAAATTGAATATAAATAAAATTAAATTCATTTTTTCAAACATATAACATCATATTAATAACCCATTTTAAACCAGTCTCATTAGTATTTGGAGTCCAATTAAATCAAAAGGAGAAACCCACTATTGAATACCTCATTCATTCCTATCAATTAATGGAAAATTACCCAATGCATAAGAGTACTATCTAGGAACACCCATTGTATTAGAAAACCAAGATCATCTGGCACTATCTTGGTTCACCCATCATATAATCTATGTTGGGTTCACCAAGATATATTTGGGTCCACCCATATGACATATAATGTTGAAGTACCGAGTCAGGAATAAAATAATTTATTATTTCAATTTATCATTATAAAATATTTTAGAAACTCTTTTAAACTAATACTAAAATCTATTTCACAAAATAAAATACACTTTTCTTCTAGAAACTTGTGTTTAATGAAAAAATACCTTTTAAAAAAATCTATATTCAATACAAAAATACCATAAAAAGTGAATAAGTTTTTCTACTTAAATAGAACTAGAATATTATAAATGAATAAAAAATTAAATAATGTTTATGGTGGAAGAAAATTCATTTTCACCATATTCTTTAAAATAGAACATTCCATTATTCACTTTTAATTAATGTCACAAATTCTATAAAACGATACCATTTTTTGAAAAACATTTATTGAATGAATCAACTCACCATTATGAAGCTATAATTTCCATAATAAAAAACATTCTAAAAAACATTATCTTGGGTGAATAATTGAGTTATATAGAAATCAATAACAGATATTTTTTAAAATAAAATTCCCCTAACCCTATCGAAAACATTCATCATAATCCCAATGAAATAGTAACAATAAAAAATTAAATAAAATGTTAATAAATAAAGAAATTATATAAAATATAAATGTGGTCATATATTCCCATTATAAAAGAATATATGTGCATAAAATCAATATATTCATCAATAATAGAAAATTAAGACAAAGTATCATTCCTTGAGTTTGATTCCTCATATTCTTTCATTATCATCCATAATAATAAATTAATGTTAATTATTAATTTTTGGAGAACCAATTTCATGGGAATTATTGCTTCTAATTCTATTATTACAATTTCATATATAATTATACACCTAATTATGTTTACTTCAAATTTTTTTAGGGTGTTGAGCTTATATGTCAAAAATGAATATGGTTGGTTGAGTATTAGTCAAAGTGGTAATTTTTTAACATCTATATAATAATCATAATATGGAAAATATTCTCATATTTATACATAAATTATAATTTTATAACCTATAATTAATTATGGTTTTGAGGAATAATTTATGAAATGATCCTGGAGACAGTAGGCCCTACATACACTTAACTAAGGTTTCCAATTTTCAAGAAACATTATAGAATGATTGTAAGAAATATTTTATATTTATATAATTATTATAATACATATATACTGTGTTATTTATTTAAATATAGTTATATATATCATTCTTGTGATGTGGTGATGAAAAATAATAATCATATCTGTTTGTGGAGGAGGTATACCAGAAGTACACGAACGACGTTATCAATTTTCAATGTAAGAATGAAAATGTAATATTACATTTTAAGAATGATTTATATTTTATTAATATAATTATTACTTATTTTATGTTATATATAATAATTAACATTACCCATTTTACCTTTTATGTAAATTGTAAGTGAAAAATGAATTGTAGTGTTGTAGTCCACCATACACACAAGGGACATTATTAAATCCTCAATAGAGTGGAAATTAAATAAGTATATGAGATATTGTAAATAATTATGTATAAATATGTTAAAAAAATATTATATATACTTTATATCCATAATTTTGAAAAATTGTGAGTGGTGATTATGGAAAAAAATGGCATGGGTCCATGAGAGGGTAGTCCACTATACACATGAATTATGATTTCAAATCCCATTTGATGGAATAGGTGAACTATTTGGGTTATTAAGTTAACATAATAAAATATAATTATATGGTATATACTTGTGTTATTGTATAAAAATACTTTAAATATATTTTTATGTGTAAAAATAAATAAACTAATGAATATCATTTAAGAATGACACATTTTCTTTAGACACCCTCCTTATTTATCAACCAAGATCATTCATAGGATGGATTTATGGTGAAAACAAGCTATATAGATTTTCTCTTGGGATGATATTATGTTATTTGGTAATATCATGTCCAAATAAATTCTTATTAAGGTATGATGATTTGATAATACGAGATGGGCCTTTAATAGTGTGGAATGGAACCCTTAAGGAAACAACATGGAAATTTCAAATCAGAACACAAAATGATAATGTTATTCCCATGAAGAATGATTCCAAATTACCATAGATTATAATTTTGTAAAGATGGTATTTAATTATTTTCATATAATATTTTTTATATAATTTTTTAGGTAATTTTATTCTTTATCATTTTACTTTAAACCCCATGTAAATCCATTTTTCCATTAACTACAATAATTATTTTTTGTATTTTTGAATATTTAATTAGTTAAAAGTTTGCATTTAACATATTTGATATTATAAATTATTATAATTCAAAATATATAATAAAATTTAAAATATTAATTAAGTATAATTATAAAAAAAATGAATCAAATATATGTGATGAAAATACATTTTTTTAAACAATATTTTAAAAGAAAAAGAGTATTTTACATTAACTCTATGATTATTAATAATAATAATAAGAATAAAAATTAATATTTGATGATATATTATTTATAAATTTTATTTAAAACATTCCACATTATGGATTATTATAATTAATTAAATTGGTGAAACATTGTGCACTTTAGAACTATCTTTATAAAAACCCCATTTTTTAAAACAAAAAAAAATCTTATACAAAAATATAATATAATATCGATTCAAAAATAACTATGTTGGTTAAATATTAATAAAAAATATTTTTGAGGTTTATAACATAATTAAAAAAAATTACATTTAAATTACATAATTTATTGAAAATAATCGACTTTTTTTAAAATATTCGTTCTTTTCACTATTGACTTATAACCATAATTTTATAAAACATCAAAAAATTTAAATGCAAGTAAATGTTGATATTATAATTTAAAATTGATATTAATTTTACAAATTGAAATTCTAAAAATTATAATCTAAACTTTTATATCAAACCATATAAGATCAGTGTTTAATAAAAACTATTTCCTTTTTTATTTTAAAAAAATCCTTTAATTATTTTATAATGAATATAATGATATTAATAAACCTGAAATGGAATCATTCTATAATTACCTAGGTTTTTAAATTTTAACCCTTTAACATTACATGGATTTATATTACCACCACCACCACCCCCCCACAATCCCATTTAGATAAGATAATCATTATTGTAGACCCTATATCACAGCCCATGCAGTGCCACCATGCTTCAAGTTTGTTTATGGACAAGTAACATTTTTCATAAAGAAAACTATTTTAGTCTTGAAGTAGTTCATATCACCCCATAGGTCTCCTATTATAACTTTGTGTCCATCCCAACACAAAATAGTTTATATACCTCTAGATTCACTTATGTTTCCAATGATTTTCCCCACATGACCATAGACTTTCCTTCAATTGTATTTGTCTTAACTCACACACACCCTTGGAAGATTCCATGGAGTTTATCTATCCGAAATACTACATTTTAATAAGAACGTATAAATGTATAATACAAATAATTTATAATCCAAAAATAAATGTTTCACCTTATTGACATGGGTTATAACATTTACATTTCAAAACTTTAATATTTTGGGTTGTTACAAGTCATAAAGAGAAAAGCATATCTATCAATAAACAAATATAACACAACAAGAAGTGAATCACCCTCACAATATGAAAGTTAATTCCAAAATTATACACCTCCTACCTAGGTATTAAATTCTCCCATGTAGCGAGAATAACTTTTTGAATGATAATTATTTCCTAAAAATATGTGTTATATTATTACACAACAAAACTATATCTCATTAGTAATGAACTAAATATATATTAATGTGATCATATGGTTTCAACAATTATATGATTGTTGAAAAATATACTCATAATGTTATGATTATAATTTATAACTATAAATGTTAGTGGTAAATTAATGTAGAATGAATATTTGATGGCCTCATACAGAAGAATCGGGTCATAAGAAGCCCATTTTTTGGAGATTGGAAAAAAGGTAGCATCACTAGGATTTGCTCTAGAGAAGCCCAATATGAGATTCAATATGTTAATCTTGAAAAAAATCACTAATGGAAGAAGTTAAAGTTAGTATAGATTACCACTCAGGTGATGTTATCTGAGTCTCCCCAAGAGTCTATCACCATATCACACCTTAACTTTAGGTTGTATACGGGTGTTATAAGGGGTTATGGTTTAAGGCCCTAGTTAATTAAATTTTAATCCATTTTATTTAATAAAAAAATTTATTTCATCATTTCCATTTTATGAATAGTGTTTCTGAATAAAATATATTTTTAATTGATACAAATTTGATAAATATATTTTACAGGTAAAATTTGTAATTTTTAGAGAATTCTCATACTTAGAGAATTATATAGGTAAATTAAACATCATTTCTAAATTTCAAATATAAAAATTACTCTAGTGTGAATTGTCAGTATATTTATAAGATGTTTCATATTTTTTATGAATAATGAATACTACAAAAAAAATAATTTGAATAATTATAATACATTAAATAATTTATTCTGTGAAATGATTTTCAAACAAAAAACATACACGGTTTTGATCAGTAAGATATTTAGAGTCTGATAAGATCAACACAATTTTTTGGCGAATAATAAATTGACCCTTTATAATATTAATATTACTCTTATGAATATTAATATTACCAATGGAATCATAACTTCACCTATAGAAGTATAGATATAATTTAGTCATCTTAAATGTTAATGTGATATAATTATATAATAGTATAAGTTAATAAATGTTTTGTAAATTATTAGTTCAGTGTTATTATTTTTCTAATAAATTATGATGTTTGTTAAAAATTAAATTTCTCATATTTAGAAAATCATTTTCAAAAAATGGAGGTCATTTTTTAATTATATGTGTTGAAAAAGGGTGAGGGTGAATTCATGGGATTAATATGAAATAATTGAATTTTTAGTGAATAGTAAAAATATAGTTTTGAGTTTTCGGTATGATTAATGACATCATAATGATGTAATATGTAATATAAATTGCTGGTAGAATATTTTTGATTGAAATATGATAATATCTATCCCAAGTGACCAATACTATGGGAAGCACTATGGGAAAGCCCATTGTTTTGAAAATACCACTATTGAGGTGTCCTCGAAAATTAATAAAAAAATCCTTCAATTTTTTTATAAATACCCACCAATTCATTTATTTTATTTACTTCACAATTCATTCCCAACAAATATATGATATTATTACTACCCAAGTAGTCCTATAAATTTTTCCCTGTCCCACAATGTTCTGTTGTTTGAGTTTTAATAGTCACTCTTCTAGGTTAGGGAAATCTCAACTTCTCTTTTCCTTTCACGTTTCCCTTATATGTGGTATGTATTTAAATTTCAATGTCATGTTATTCTATACATTTTATTATATCATATTACTACATTAATAATAATTTGTTAATGGGATACACTTTCCCCCTCCCTTTTTAATTTTTTCTAAAACCATGTTTCATACCCGTTATGCTGCCAGATTTTTGTCTCAAATTTTCACTATTTTTATCATAAAATTATTTTATTTTATTTTGTGAATAACCAAACCTATTTATTCACCAGCTATATTTAAATATATTTAAAAATGATCTATTTTAATTTTGGTATTAACATACTTGAATCTCACCTTCTGTTTCGATGGGTTAAAAAAAAGATCTTGTTTTTATGCACTTTCTAAAACACCATGATTTTGAAATGAAAGTTGTTTCATTTATTCTCCATGTATTATTTATGAGGTGTCTTATTATGATAAATCACTACTGGAAAAACGGCCTATACCCACGGTTCAAAACCGTGGGTATAGCCCCCAAAACCGTGGGTATAGCCTATACCCACGGTTTTGGGAACCGTGGGCTGGAACGCCGTCGGTATAGGTCCCCAGCCTATACCCACGGTTTTGGAAAACCGTGGGTATAGGTGTCCTTCCACCGTGTCACCGAAACATAGATAATTTCCACAGTGTCAACGGCTTTTACCCACGGTTTCAAAACCGTGGGTATAGGTCCTAAAATAATGCAGGCTCCGAGTTTCGATCCCGCAACCTCTTCGCTACAAACACCGCGTCTAACCACTACCCTAACTTCACATATATGTATATATATATATATATATTTAGTTAAATATAGTTATAAAAACCGTGTGTATAGAGGGAAGAACCGTGGGTATAGGGTTCCCGCCAAAAAAAATTCCTTCCCGCGGAAAAAAAAATTTCCCGCGCACACAAAATTGGCCTATACCCACGGTTTTTCAAAACCGTGGGTATAGGTATTTTATCCCAGACCTATCCCCACGGTTTTCACCAAAACCGTGGGGATAGACCCCCCCTATACCCACGGTTTTGGAAAACCGTGGGTATAGGTCATGAAAATTCACCTATACCCACGGTTTTCCAAAACCGTGGGTATAGGGGGGGTCTATCCCCACGGTTTTGGTGAAAACCGTGGGGATAGGTACATTTTCCAGTAGTGAATTTTCCTTACATTAATTAATAAATATTAATATTTCACCTTGATAGTGCTCTAGTGCATTGGGTAAAGTATTTAATCTCTATAGATGACACGTTTTATGATACCTTGGTATTTTTATGACACCTCGATGATAAAAATTGGTGATATGATTATAAATGACTCAATTAAATTTTTTAGAAACACTTCTATGTTATTAATCATGTTATTTTTATTTTTATATGCCTCTTTTTTCATTTCTCATGACTTTATGTAATTCCTCATGTTCTTATTTATATTCCTCAAGATCAAAAGTAAACGGTTTCACTTGTTATCCATTACTAGGCCATAAAATCTCCCTTTTCGTTGATGTATGTCCCCAAGATTTGGGAGGAAATAAATGTGCATATTATGAACCTTGTAGAATCCTTTCTTGTTTAACAGAATAGTATTATATTTTTTCATATATTATGTACCTTTTTTCAGGACAATAATCATTAAAATATCCTATGTTTGTAAAATGTAATGAAACATTATGTAATAAAAATGTGGGATTCCATAGTTGGTATCAAAGGATGGTTTAGTTATTTGTGGAAATTAGGATTTGAAAACATTAGGAACAGGGTGCTGATGATTGAGGTGAATGTTCAGTGAATGGAAATAAGCTTTTTCTATAGGTGAAAATGTTGTAGGTAGTCGAGAATTGAGACCATCGAACACTTGTTTTTTGGGAGGGATTGAGCATCTAATATATAGGGAGAGTTTGGGAGTTTCACGGGTTGGATACAGTAGGAGGTTTCTATTAAGACCTTTCTTCAGTGCTGGTTTCAAGGGGCGGGCATCTCGGGTTCTGAGCGGAAGTCAAGAGTCATCCTCTTGGCAGTGGGCTATTAGAGTTTATCGTCCTACTGGAACTATATGAGGAATAATGAGTGTTCAGCATCTAGAACAGGTATAATCCTTAAAACTAAAATCATCCTTTTGGACCTGACTCGCATGTGCAGGGGCTATATAGATTCTTCATCCCTTAATTCTTTTGAGGCTTCATCTTCCATCCAATGTTTGGCCACCAATGTGGGGCAAGTTCTATGGGTTCAGTGGTATCCTCCTCATCAAGGGATCAAACTCAATACTAATGGGTCCAGTGTTATAGGGATCGTGCATGGTGGAGGGGTAATAAGGGACCAGCGGGGCTACATCATTATAGGTTTTTCAGCTTTTTATGGTGGGGTAGACTCTCTCCAAACAGAAGCCTTTTCTTTGCTCAAGGGGTTACAGTTATGTGATCAAAATAATCTTTCCCTTGAGGAAGTTGAGACTGACTCACTTATCCTTCACAATTCATTTCTTGGTATTGGAAACACCCCATGGTCAATTGAATACAACATCAAGAGATGTAAGATACTAGTGCACAATCATACTATCATTCTCCACACTTGGTATGAAGTTAATACCGTGGTTTATTTCTTGGCTTCTAAGGTGACCAGTAGTGAGCGAATCTCCATATTTTCTAGTCTAGGTTCTTTTCCTTCCAATGGGGTTCACTTCATACAAGCTAATGCCCTCAGTCTTCACTACTATCGACATTCGTGAGTCTTTATCCTCTGGTAGTTGTGTCTTGCACTTTTTTTTCTTTTCTTTTAAATAATTAAATAAAATTATTTTAGTAGTGGTTAGGAATAACCCTAGAGAAAATTTTCAATATATGAAAACATCCTAGAATTTTAGTTGAATATTAATTAAGTGATTTCTTATCAAATAAATACATGTCTAAATACGAACATGTGGATGTGGATCAAGCATAAATGAATCTTGGGGTAAAACCCAAAAACATTTCATTAAGCTAGACTTGAATGGGAACTGGTGCATTACATCGATCATTGCTTCACTCCTCATTTGACACTCCTAGGAGATATTTTGGGTTAATCATAATATTTTTATTTATCATTATGAAGTATTTATACAAAATTTTATTTTTTTTTAATGAATATCATGTTTAAGAATGATGTTATGTGACATAATAATTCCCTTATAATTATAATATTATTAAATGAAACATATTTCTCACTAAAAATTTCGTCATTTATAAAATTGTATGAAATAGGAGAAACCGTGTAAATTGTGAGTGCAACAGACTAGGAATTGAAGACATTCTAATGGAATCTAGAATGGAAACCTTTATGAGAATGATTAATCAAATAACTCAATATATGGGCAATAACATGAATCAAGTGGATAGATTGGTTTCACCAAGAAGGGAACAACTTTCCCTTGAGTCTTTTATGCATTAAGAATAAACAACATTAAATGGATCTATTGACCCATTGATTTTGTAATAGTGGAAAAGCTTTATAGAAAAGAACTTTTTTGTACTTCGTTATTCATAACAAGTGAATGTCACTCTGGTTGTGTACCCTTAGAGGGAGAATCTAATAATTGGTGTGAAATGATTAAAAAAATGAGGCCAAGATGGGATATTAAATATATGGAGTGGGAAGAGTTTAGGGGAATGTTATTTAATAAGAATTTCCCTCATTCGATGAGAATGAAAATGGAGAAGAAATTCCTCAAACTGAAGAAGAAGGGTAATGAATATCTTGGAAGCTATGATATGAACATCACAAGTATTTCCTGTTACTCCAATAGATTTTTCATGGATACTAATGGGAAGGTTAATAGATTCTTTGGTGGAATAATACCTCATATACAGAATAATTCAATAGAAATGAGACTATAACAGCTGTGACGATATCGTACGGAGTGCTATGAAGGTCGAACAAGATTTCAGTTAGATAAAGTGGTCTCACATATCAAATTAGAATATGGGATCTCTAAATCCAAACTTGGGGAGGATCTTTGACCATGGAAGAGGAAGAAATTGTGTAAAAAATTACACATGAAACATATGTGGGAATAAGAATTCTGGGAACTAACTTCTCCAGAGTGAGTGGTAAATGTGTGGAAGAGATGTCCATACTTCTTGGAACATTTGAAATAAGGTGAAACATCAACTTGCAAACCAAAATGAAAAGGGTAACATGGTGCATTCCTAATTAAATTCCAATACTTCAAATGTGGATAGCTTGGGAACTTTGTAAATCCTTGTATGAATCCAATTTTAGTGGAGGGGAATCACCATTAACCTTAGATTATTCCAAGGGAGAAATGTAATTCTTTTTCTATCATGATAGATGAAGTTGAAGTTACAAATGATGTGGTGGTAGGTACTCTCTTTTTTCTCTCAAAACTAGAAAGTACATTGTTTGATTATGGTTCTACACATTCATTTGTTTCCTCTATGTTTTAAATAATACCAAATAATTCCTAAACTACTTGAAGTAGAGTTAGTATTCAAGACTCCTAGTGGGATTATCGAAGCATAATCAGTGTATAAAAACTCTAGTATTTACTATTGTGAGAAAAATCTTATCAAAAACCTAGTAGTCATTCCCATGATGAAGTTCAACATTATACTAGGGACGGAATAGCTCTCAAAGTATAATGCTAAAATCAACTGTAGAGTAAAGGAAATATGAGTATCTTTGAATGGAAAACCAAAAAATATCTTTAACTAAGAGATATATCAAACTGATATTTGTCTAGAAGCACCACCCATATCATTCTTTATGTAAATTACCAGTAAAGATGAAGAAGTAAATGAAATTATACGAATAGATAATGTCCCCATCATTCATAAATACATTGACGTATTTCCTAAGGAGTTACCTGGGCCTCTCCCAGAAAGAGAGGTAGAGTTCTTCATTAAACTTATGCCCAGATCTAAGATCATATAAAAAACATATATAATAGAAAATGTTGAGATGGGGGAATTAAATAAACAAGTTCAATATATTTTGGAGAAGGGGTTTGTACATCCATGTGTGTCTCCATAAAGATTGTTGGTTCTCTTTGTGAAGAAGATGGATGGATCAATGCAGTTATACATTGATTATAGAGAACTTAACAGGATCATAGTGAAGAACAAGTACCCTCTTCCAAGAATTGTTGATTTATTTGAATAGATTCATGGTGCTCAGTTCTTCTCCAAGATTGACCTTCAGTGTGGTTATCATCAATTAAGGGAAAATAAAATATATCATCCAAAGACTACCTTCCAATCAAGATATTTTCATTTTGAGTTTGTTTTTATTCCCTTCATATTAAATAATGAACTGACTATATATATGAATTTGATTAATATAGTCTTTAAGGACTACCTTGATAACATTATGGTAGTTTTTATTGATGATATTATGATATATTCTAAAAGTTGAGAGGAGTATGAGGATCATCTAAGGGTTTTATTGAAAACTTCGAGGAAGGATAGGTGTAACATCCCAAGTAAGTAATGAATAATAGATATAGTTTTCTATGTCTATTTATGAATTAGATAGTGTTTTAGAGGCTTAAAATGAGAATAAATCCAATCTTAAGCATGGAATACACTAATATTTTTAAAAGATTGTTTTACTTCCTTTTGGTGGCAAACCTTTTTTAAATCAAACTTTTGACAATTTTATAAGCTCTATTTGTCAAAATAAACTTATTCTTTATGATTGGGACATTGAAATTTACTTTGGTTAAATTTTTAGGTATTTTTCTGATAAAGTTCATTTTTTTATTGAATAGTGAAAATGTTGTATTTTAATTCAAAACCTCTATTTAATATAATTTATTTATATGATTATATTATCTTTTGAATTGGTTTTAAAGTGAAATTAGAATATATTTTTACCATTTAATCCAATAGTGGTTTTTGGAATTAATTTCACTTTGAAATTGGACTTAAACTAGTGTCAATCTTTTGATATATATTGTTTCATAAAAACAAGCTATTTGTTATGACAGTGGGAATTAATTATTAAATTAATTAATTTAACTTTTATTTTTTGAATTTTTTAAAATAGACATCATTTTTGAATTTGGAATATCAAATATAGCTTAGGGTGAAGTTTTGGTATTTTTCTGAAAAACTTCAATTTTTGATGAATAGTGAAACCACTAAGTGGTACCTAAAAAAACTAATTTTTCATTTAAATGAAATTTTACCACCTCTATATTTTGAATTTAAAAAATCCGACATACGTGGTTGTCATTAGGAAGTAAAATTTGGTTCAATGGGATTAAAATAATTTTTTGGTGAATAGTAGATTTTAAGTTTTTAATCGTGATTAGAGGTAATTAGTGTAGTTTAAGGTAAAAATAATGTTTTAATAATATGAAATTAAATTGACACATGTAATACCCTTATTGGATGTGTCATGTCCTACCAAGGCAATCCATGTGTCGATTTTTGGGACCCTATGGAGCCACTTGTGTAAGATAATGACATTAATGCCTTTTATTTAAAGTAAAAGTAAAAATGACACAAACATGTATTGTTTTACTAAAAACAATTCCATGGGGTTGTACAAGTCATATTTTTTACTATAAATAGTCATTGGAAAGATAAAAATATTTCCTACATCATAGTATTTTTTTATAAATTTTTAGACATTAAATAAATTGAATTATTTATGGCATCATGATGATGCAGCGATTACCTCATTATTTAACAATTTAAATAAAATGAAAAGATAATGTAAACTCTAAGACCTAAACATGTAAAAAACTATTGGATGAGTATATTTCGAAGACTTATCACCTTATCCTCAAAATACATCAATGTGGGACCTTTAATATCCGAAAATCATTTGAAAATAATGTAACATTTTATACCTTTCAAAGAGTGCCCCTCCTCTCCTCTTATAAAAGACCCCCACCTATACCTCCTTACACACACCTCTCAAGCCTTTTGATCATCCAAGATCTGATCATTTTGTCTCTCCACATCCCTCTCCTCATCCTAGAGGCCTTACCTTATGCAGGAAGCTCTTCAAGAAACCCTTTTGGTTCAAACCAAAGGGAGTTACCCGATTTTAAGGTAATGTCTTCACTTGTGTTCTTTTGTTTTATTTTTCTTATCCAACCCACTAAACTATTTTTATTCATTTCTTTTTTAACAACACTAGTATCTTACATATATTATAATGTTTTTATAATAAGGATTCGAGCTACACTTACACACACCTACATCTAATGGTTAATGAGCTTACTATTTCTGTGGATGGCGAATTTCTGCCTCACGAAACGATGATTGTTCAATATTCTTCTAACACCTTAAAAGGTGGTCATTAAGATGTAACTATATTTATATATTATATATCATATTTTTATTTTTTTCTTATGCTTCTTAATTTTTCATTTATGTCATACTTTTATGGTTTCCATTATAGGTAAACGCGATATCTTCATTTTAGGAAGTGCAGACTACCGCCCCCTCAAAGTGATTTGATTCGTTAATACCATATGTGGTATGTATAAAGGATAGATTTAATGATATTATATATAATACCATACTAGAATTATAATACTATTATGTATAATTATTTTTTAATTCCATTAAAAATGAAATAGAAATGGAAGTAGCATTCATGCATACGTACGGCTTACCGTCTCCATGAACGGTGCATTTCATTTATTACCTCTAAATTTTATGTAATATTATAAATGCATGTATGTAATGGATATATATGATATATATGATATCTACATAATGAATATAATTTTGGATATAATGGATATTTTACCACATGAACAACTTTTAATTACAAGAAGTTTATTTTTGACTCAAGTGCCCAGGGTCGACAAAACGACCATTATTATCCTAAATAATTACATAGTGTTCATGATATGGTAATAAGTGATATAAAAGGAATAATTAACTTGAAAAAGTTTCTTAATAAAGCAGAAATTAACTCAAGTTTATTATTCATGTGGTTAAACAACGATTGAGTCAAGTCGGACACGAGGTAAGGGACTTCGTCTCAATCTCCATTCATTGCGGCATATTTTGTTTTATACACAACTTTATTTTATACGGTGTATAAACCCCTTTTACTTTTACTCTTATTCAAAAGGAATATTTTTTTATATGAAGTGTTTTACTAAATAACAAAAGGAATGCTTTTTTATCATACGTATGCGGTGACAATGACTTCTCCACCGTCGTGACCATTATTTGAGTTTCAGCTTCTTCTATAAGCCATAACCTAACTTTTTTTTAAAAAAATGAAAAAAAATAAATACCATGTATTACTATTCTTTTATTTTGGTATTGGAAATGTTTTTCATAATGTTTCAATTATATCAATGTGTTGTATTGATATCTTGTGATTGAAATGTGGAAATGTTATGTTTCCTTTATGCATGTTTTATGTGATACTATTATGTTATGGTTCTTGGGCATTGTTAGGAAGACGGGTGGTTTCGTGATAAGCTAAGGGCAGGTGAGCCCGATATAGCTCTCCAATTCATTGGGTAATGTGAAGGAGTTAAATTTTAAGGTTTCTCCGAAGAGATTTAGGTAATATACTGTGATGGGTATTCCAAACGTAACCAAGATGGTTACTCCCTATGTAAGAATGTTATGAATGCCTCAAGTTAACTTTATGTATTATTATTTCTATGATTTATTCATGTTTTAATGAGGTATGTTAAAGTTCTTATGTTTTATTGGTAAAGTATGATTTCATTCCTATGTATATATGTACTCATATTTCCTTTCTATATTTTTATAACCCTTACTGAGCTTTTTATGCTCATCCCAAGTTTTTCAAATGTTTTTCACAGGTCAAGGGAATGGTACATGATACGATGATAGTGTTAAGGAAGTGTCATGAAATAATCCATGTTTTATTTTAAATATGTTTCCATTGATGGGAAAAATTAATATTATCTTTTATGTAACCACTTTGTTTAAATGTGGAATGTAATGCAAGTTTTATGATCTAATTCTCTAAAACTCTAAACCTGAAAAGATCCTCAAAGTGTAATCTTTTAATAACTCAAGATTAAGTAAGGTTTAAGGCTGGGACCTTATAGTTGGTATCAGAGGTCGGTTTAGACAACTTTAGGAGTTAGAAAATTGTTAAATTATAAATTAATTTATGGTATGATTGAAATGATATAGCATTTAAAGATTACCATGTTTCTTCTCCTAAGATATATATGTGTTAATAATGGTTTTTCATAGAGTAAATAGAACAACTTTTCTAGGAAGGCATACAGAGGGAAATGACCTTTCGAATCAGTATCCAGAGATGGTCAGAATCAGAATTGAGCTGTTTACTACACTGATGGCTCAGTTGAATCAGGTGATAAATGGTGGTTGTGTTTATTGATGATATTTTGGTGTTTTCTAAAAGTCAAGAAGAGAATGAAAGTCATTTAAGGGTTATCTTGAAAACCTTAGAAGAAAATAAACTGTACGGAAAATTCAGAAAGTGTGAGTTTTAGTTACAACAAATTTCTTTCCTTGGTCACATTGTTTCTAAAGATGGGATAACTGTTGATCCTGCAAAAAGAAAGGTTGTTGAAGAATGGCCAAGACCCAGAAATGTAACTGAGATTTGTAGTTTCCCTGGTTTGGTAGGCTATTACCAAAGGTTTGTTAGAAATTTTTCATGGTTATCTAGTCCAATGACTAAGCTAACTCGTAAGGGTGTTAAGTTTATCTGAACAAAAGAATGTGATGATTGTTTTCAAGAATTGAAAAGAAAATTGGTGAATGCTTCAGTTTTGGTACTACCTTCTAGGAATGGTGAGTTTGTTATCTACAGTGATTCTTCATTGAAAGGACTTGGTTGTGTCCTAATTGAGAATGATCAGGTAATTGCTTATGCTTCACATCACTTGAAAACTCATGAGGTAAATTACCCTACACATGATTTTGAATTAGCTACTGTTGTTTTCGCTTTAAAAATTTGGAGGCATCATTTGTATGGAGTAAAGTGTGAAATATATACCGATCACAAATGTTAAAATTATATATTCACTTGGAAAGAATTGAACATGAGATAGAGGAGATGGATAGAATTAATCAAGGATTATTATTGTACAAATCATTACCATCCGGGAAAAACAAATAAAGTGGTTGATGCTTTGAGTCGAAAAAGTAATGCTTCATTAACAATGTTGCATTTGTAAAGTGATCCTTTGGTTAAAGATTTGATGAAATTTGGAATAAAAGTTGTTTTTTCAGGATTTCCTTCTATTTTGTTTTAGGTATCAATGAAATCTTCTCTATCAGACAGAATCAATCAAGCACAGAAGCAAGATAGTGAGTTGCAGAAAAAGGTAGAGCTGGTTCAGAAGGGTAAGTTACCTGAATTCAACATTGATAATGATTGTGTTTTGAGATTAGGGAAGAGATTGTGTGTGCCTTGTGATTCACAGTTGAAGAGAGAGTTGTTATGTGAAGCTCATAGTTCTCCGTTTTCAGTTCATCCAGGAAGTAATAAGATGTATAGAGATCTTCGGGAGTATTACTGGTGGGACGGAATGAAAAGGGATATTGCTGATTTTACTGTGAAGTGTTTGACTTGTAAGCAGAGCGGCAGTTACCAAAAGGGATGCTTTAGCCATTACCAATACCAGAGTGGAAATGGGAGAATATATCCATGGACTTAGTTTGGGGATTGCTGAAGACACCTCGAGGTAATAACGCAATCTTGGTTATTATTGATCGCTTTACTAAATCTTTTCATTTCCTTTCTATATGAGATACTTTTTCCCTAGATCAACTTTCTCCTTTGTATCTTAAAGAGATAGTCAGGTTACACAGAGTTACCCTCTCCATTGTATCTGATTGTGATCCCAGGTTTACTTCTAACTTTTGGAAAGGCCTTCAGAAGTCGTTGGGTACTGAATTAAATTTTAGTACAGCTTTTCATCCTCAATCAGATGAGCAGTCAGAACGAAAAATTCAGACTTTGGAGGATATGCTACGTGCTTGTTCAATGGATTATCACGGAAGTTGGGACCAACATATTTCTTTGGTTGAATTTTCATATAATAACAGTTTTCATTCCAGTATACAGATGGCTCCGTTTGAGGCATTATATGGGAAGCAGTGTCGAACTCCAGCTTTTTGGGATTAATTGGGTGAAAGGAAGCTGATGAGACCATAATTGGTAGAAGAGATGGCAGAAAAAGTTTAGTTTATTTAGAAACACATGAGAACAGCTCAGAGCAGGCAGAAGAGTTATGAAGATAACCGGAGGAAGGATATATCTTTTGAGGTAGGTGATCATGTTTTTCTCAAAGTTTCACCATGGAAAAGTGTGATTCGATTTGGTAAGAAAGGAAATCTGAGTCCAAGGTTCATTGAACCATATGAAATTCTGGAGAGAGTTGGATCAGTTGCTTACTGAGTGGATTTACCTCCGAGTTTATCTTAGGTACACAATGTTCTTCATGTTTTGATATTGAGAAAGTATATGCCAAATCCATCTCATGTTTTGAGCCCAGAGGTATTCAGTTGGAGGAGAATCTCTCTTATGAAGAACAACCAGTCTAGATTCTTAACCACAGGGAGCAAGTGTTGCAGAATAAGGTGATTCATCAGGTAATGTTTTTGTGGAAAAACCATATGGTTGAAGAGGCAACGTGGAAATCTGAAAATACTATGAGGGATAAATACCCCCACTTATTCGATAAGTAAATAAATTGTGGGGACGCAATTTTCTAAAGTGGGGAAGGATGTAACATCCCAAGTAAGTAATGAATAATAGATATAGTTATCTATGTCTATTTAGGAATTAGATAGTGTTTTAGAGTCTTAAAACGAGAATAAATCCAATCTTAAGCATGGAATACACTAATAATTTTAAAAGATTGTTTTACTGCCTTTTGGTGGCAAACCTTTTTTAAATCAAACTTTTGACAATTTTATAAGCTCTATTTGTCAAAATAAACTTATTATTTATTATTGGGACATTGAAATTTACTTTGGGTAAATTTTTGGTATTTTTCTGATAAAGTTCATTTTTTAATGAATAGTGAAAATGTTGTATTTTAATTCAAAACGTCTTTTTAATATAATTTATATATATGATTAGATTATCTTTTGAAATGGTTTTAAAGTGAAATTAGAATATATTTTTACCATTTAATCCAATAGTGGTCATTGGAATTAATTTTACTTTGAAATTGGACTTAAACTAGTGTCAATATTTTTATATATATTGTTTCATAAAAACACGCTATTTATCATGACATCGGGAATTAATTATTAAATTAATTAATGTAACTTATATTTTTTAATTTTTTAAAATAGACATCATTTTTGAATTCAGAATATCAAATAAATCTTAGGGTGAAGTTTTGGTATTTTTCTGAAAAACTTCAATTTTTGATGAATAGTGAAACCACTAAGTGGTACTTAAAAAACTGATTTTTTATTTAAATGAAATTTTACCACCTCTGTGTTTTGAATTTCAAAAATCCGACATACTTGGTTGTCATTAGGAAGTAAAATGTGGTTCAATGGGATTAAAATAATTTTTTGGTGGATAGTAACTTTTATGTTTTTAATCGCGATTAGAGGTAATTAGTGTAGTTTAAGGTAAAAAGTAATGTTTTAATAATATGAAATGACCTTGACACATGTCATAACCTTATTGGATGTGTCATGACCGACCAATACAACCCATGGGTAGATTTTTGGGACCCCATGGATCCACATGGGTAAGATAATGACATTAATTCCTTTTATTTAAAGTAAAAGAAAAAATGACACAAACATGTATTGTTTTACAAAAACAATTTTTACATGGGGTTGTACAAGTCATATTTTTGACTATAAATAGTCATTGGAAATATAAAAATATTTCCTACATCATATTATTTCTTTTATAATTTTTAGACATTATATAAATTAAATTATTTATGACATCATGATGATGCAGCAATTACCTCATTATTTAACGATTTAAATAAAATGAAAATATAATGTAAAATCTAAGACCTAAAAATGTCAAAAACATATTGGATGAGTATATTTCGAACCCTTATCACCTTATCCTCAAACGACATCAATTTGGGACCTTTAAAATCCTAAAATAATTTGAAAATAAAGTAACATTTTATACCTTTCCAAGAGTGCCCCTCCTCTCCTCTTATAAAAGGCCCCCACCTCTACCCCCTTACCCACACCTATCAAGCCTTTGACTCGGCCAATCTCTGATCATTTTGTCTCTCCACATCCCTCTCCTCATCCTAGAATCCTTACCTTATGCAGGAAGCTATTCAAGAAACCCTTTTGGTTCAAACCAAAGGGAGTTACCCGATTTTAAGGTAATGTCTTCACTTGTGTTCTTTTGTTTTATTTTTCTTCTCCAACCCCCTAAACTCTTTTTAATCATTTCTTTTGTAACAACACCAGTATATTAAATATAATAGGATGTTTTTATAAGAAGTATTTGAGCTACACTTACACACACCAACATATAATGGTTAATGAGCATACTGTTTCCGTAGATGGCGAATTTCTGCCTCACAAAACGATGATTGTTCAATATTATTCTAACACCTTCAAAGGAAGACATTAAGATGTAACTATATTTATATATGATATATAATATGTTTATGTTTTCCTTATGATTCTGTATTTTTCATTTATTTCATACCTTTATTGTTTCCATTATGGGTAAACGCGATATCTTCATTTTAGGAAGTGCGGACTACCGCCCCCTCAAAGTGATTTGATTCGTTAATACCATATGTGGTACGTATAAAGGATAGATTTAATGATATTATATATAATACCATACTATAATTATAATACTATTATGTATCATTATGTTTTAATTCCATTAAATATTAAATAGAAATGGAAGTAGCGTTCATGCGTATGTACGGCTTACCGTCTCCATGAACGGTGCATTTCATTTCTTACCTCTAAATGTTATGTAATATTATAAATGAATGTATATAATGGATATATATGATATCTAAATAATGAATAGAATTTTGTATATAATGGATATTTTACCACATGAACAACTTGTAATTACAAGAAGTTTATTTTTGACTCAAGTTCCCAGGGTCGACAAAATGACCATTATTATCCTAAATAATTACATAGTGTTCATGACATGGTAATAAGTGATATTAAAGGAATAATGAACTTGGGAAAGGTTCTTAATCAAGTATAAATTAACTCAAGTTTATTATTCAGTAGGTTAAAGAACGATCGAGTCAAGTCGGACATGATGTAAGGGACTTCGTCTCAATCTCCATTCATTTCGGCATATTTTGTTTTATACAAAACTTTCTTTTATTCGGTGTATAAACCCCTTTTAATTTTACATTTATTCAAAAGTAATCTTTTTTTATACGAAGAATTTTACTAAACGACAAAAGGAATGTTTTTTTGTCATACGTATGCGGTGACAATGACTTCTCCGCCGCTGTGACCATTATTTGAGTTTTGGATTCCTCTACAAGACATAAACTATCTTTTTTTTTTAAATGAAAAAAAAACCATGTATTACTATTCTTTTATTTTGGTATTGGAAATGGTTTTCATAATGTTTCAATTATATAAATGTGTTGTATTGATATCTTGTGATTGAAATGTGGAAATGTTATGTTTCCTTTATGCATGTTTTATGTGATACGATTATGTTATGGTTCATGGGCATTGTTACGAAGACGGGTGGTTCTGTGATAAACTAAGGGCGGGTGAGCCCGATATAGCTCTCCAATGCATTGGGTAATGCGAAGGAGTTAAACTTTAAGGTTTCTACGAAGA
This sequence comes from Viscum album, assembly GCA_963277665.1. NCBI lineage: Eukaryota > Viridiplantae > Streptophyta > Magnoliopsida > Santalales > Viscaceae > Viscum > Viscum album. Next base: position 1,240,498,417 of record OY728130.1, on the reverse strand, counting down.
GATTTAGGGAATATATTGTGATGGGTATTCCAAACGTAACCAAGAGTTTTACTCCCTATGTAAGAATTTTATGAATGCCTCAAGTTACCTTTCTGTCTTATGATTTCTATGATTTATTCATGTTTTGATGAGGTATGTTAAAGTGCTTATGTTTTATGTTTAATGTATGATTTCATTCTTATGTATATATGTACTCATGTTTCCTTTCCATATTTTTATAACCCTTACTGAGCTTTTTATTCTCATCCCATGTTTTTGAAATGTTTTTCACAGGTCAAGGGAATGGTACATGATATGATGATAGTGTCAAGGAAGTGTCAAGAAAGAATCCATGTTTTATTTTAAATATGTTTCCGTTGATGGGAAAAATGAATACTATATTTTATGTAACCACTTTGTTTTAATGTTGAATGTAATGAAAGATTTATAATCTAATTCTCTAAAACTCTAAACCTAAAAAGATCCTCAATGTGTAATATTGTAATAACTCAAGATTAAGTAAGGTTTAAGGCTGGGGCCTTATAGTTGGTATCAGAGGTCGGTTTAGACAACTTTAGATGTTATAAAATTGTTAAATTATAAATTAATTTATGGTATGATTGAAATGATATAGCATTTAAAGATTACCATGTTGCTTCGCCTAAGATATTTTTGTGTTAAGAATGTTTTTTCATAGAGAAAATAAAACAACTTTTCTAAGAAGGCATACAGAGGGAAATGACCTTTCGAATCAGCATCTAGAGATGGTCAGAATCAGAATTGAGGATTTTACTGCAATGATGGCTTAGTTGAATCAGGTGGTAAATGGTGGTTGTGTTTATTGATGATATTTTGGTGTTTTCTAAAAGTAAAGAGGATCATGAAAGTCATTTGATGGTTATCTTGAAAACCATTAAATAAAAGAAACTGTATGGAAAATTCAGCAAGTGTGAGTTTTGGTTACAACAAATTTCTTTCCTTGGTCACATTGTTTCTAAAGATGGGATAATTGTTGATCCTGCAAAAACAAAGGTTGTTGAAGAATGGCCAAGACCCACAAATGTAACTGTGATTCGTAGTTTCCTTGGTTTGGCAGGATATTACCAAAGGTTTGTTAGAAATTTTTCACGGTTATCTAGTCCAATGACTAAGCTAACTCGGAAGGGTGTTAAGCTTATCTGGACAAAATAATGTGATGAGTGTTTTCAGGAATTGAAAAGAAGATTGGTGAATGCTCCAGTTTTGGCACTACCTTCCAGTAATGGTGAGTTTGTTATCTACAATTATTCTTCATTGAAAGGAATTGGTTGTGTCCTAATGCAGAATGATCAGGTAATTGCTTATGCTTCACGTCAGTTGAAAACTCATGAGGTAAATTACCCTACACATGATTTGGAATTAGTTGCTGTTGTTTTCACTTTAAAAATTTGGAGGCATCATTTGTATGGAGTAAAGTGTGAAATATATATTGATCAAAAAAGTTTAAAGTATATATTCACTCAAAAAGAATTGAACATGAGACATAGGATATGGCTAGAATTAATCAAGGATTATGATTGTACAATTCATTACCATTTGGGAAAAGCAAATAAAGTGGTTGATGCTTTGAGTCGAAAAAGTAATGCTTCATTAACAATGTTGCGTTTGGAAAGTGATCCTTTGGTTAAGGATTTGATGAACTTTGGCATAAAATTTATTGGTGCAGGATGTCCTTCTGTTTTGTTTTAAGTATCAGTGAAATCTTCTCTATCAGACAGAATCAAGCAAGCATAGAAGCAAGACAGTGAGTTGAAGAAAAAGGTAGAGATGGTTTAGAAGGGTATGTTGCCTGAATTCAATAGTGATAATGATTGTGTTTTGAGATTTGGGAAGAGATTGTGTGTGCCTTGTGATTCATATTTGAAGAGAGAGTTGTTATGTGAATCTCATAGTTCTCTGTTTTTAGTTCATCCAGGAAGTACTAAGATGTATAGAGATCTTCAGGAGTATTACTGGTGGGACAGAATGAAAAGGGATATTGCTAATTTTACTACGAAGTGTTTGACTTGTCAATAGGTAAAAGTAGAGTGGTGGTTACCGAAAGGGATGCTTCAGCCTTTACTAGTACCAGATTGGAAATGGGAGAATATATCCATGGACTTTGTTGTGGGATTGGTGAAGACACCTCGAGGTAATAATGCAATTTGGGTTATTGTTGATCGCTTGACTAAATCTGCTCATTTCCTTGCTATACAAGATACTTTTTCCCGAGATCAACTTTTTCATTTGTATCTTAAAGAGATAGTCAGGTTACATGGAGTTCCCCTCTCCATTGTATCTGATCGTGATCCCAGTATTACTTCTAACTTTTGGAAAGGCCTTCATAAGTCGTTGGGTACTGAATTAAATTTTAGTACACCTTTTCATCCCCAAATAGATGGGTAGTCAGAACGAACAATTCAGACTTTCGAGGATATTCTACGTGCTTATTCAATGGATTATCAGGGAAGTTGGGACCAACATATTTCTTTGGTTGAATTTTCATATAATAACAGTTTTCATTCCAGTATACAGATGGCTCCGTTTGAGGCATTATATGGGAAGCGGTGTCGAACTCCGGCTTTTTGGGATAAAGTGGGTGAAAGGAAGCTGATGGTACCAGAATTAGTAGAAGAGATGGTAGAAAAAGTTAATTTGATTCAAAAACACATGAGAACAGCTCAGAGTAGGCAGAAGAGTTATGCGGATAATCGTAGGAAGGATCTATCTTTCGAGGTAGGTGATCATGTTTTTCTCAAAGTTTCACTATGGAAAAGTGTGATGCAATTTGGTAAGAAAGGAAAGCTAAGTCCAAGGTTCATTGGGCCATATGAAATTCTGGAGAGAGTTGGATCAGTTGCTTACCGAGTGGATTTAACTCCGAGTTTATCTCAGATACACAATGTTTTTCATGTTTCGATGTTGAGAAAGTATATGTCAGATTCATCTCATGTTTTGAGCCTAAAGGTAGTTCAGTTGGAGGAGAATCTCTCTTATGAAGAACAACCATTCCAGATTCTTGACCACAGGGAGAAAGTGTTGCGGAATAAGTTGATTCATCAGGTAAAGGTTTTGTGGAAAAACCATATGGTTGAAGAGGCAACGTGGGAATCTGAAAATGCTGTGAGGGATAAATACCCCCACTTATTCGATAAGTAAATAAATTGCGGGGACACAATTTTTTAAAGGGGGGAAGGATGTAACAACCCAAGTAAGTAATGAATAATAGATATAGTTATCTGTGTCTATTTATGAATTATATAGTGTTTTAGAGGCTTAAAACGAGAATAAATCCAATCTTAAGCATGGAATACACTAATATTTTTAAAAGATTATTTTACTTCTTTTTGGTGGAAAACCTTTTTTAAATCTAAATTTTGACAATTTTATAAGCTCTATTTTTTAAAATAAACTTATTCTTTATGATTGGTACATTTAAATTTACTTTGGGTAAATTTTTGGTATTTTTCTGATAAAGTTCATTTTTTAATGAATAGTGAAAATGTTGTATTTTAATTCAAAACCTCTTTTTAATCTAATTTATTTATATGATTATATTATCTTTTGAATTTGTTTTAAAGTTAAATTAGAATATATGTTTACCATTTAATCCAATAGTGGTTGTTGGAATTAATTTCACTTTGAAATTGGACTTAAACTAGTGTCAATCTTTTGATATATATTGTTTCATAAAAACACGCTATTTGTCATGATAGTGGGAATTAATTATTAAATTAATTAATGTAACTTATATGTTTTGAATTTTTTAAAATATAAATCATTTCTAAATTTGGAATATCAAATATAGCTTAGGGTGAAGTTTTGGTATTTTTCTGAAAAACTTCAATTTTGATGAAATGTGAAACCACTAAGTGGTACTTAAAAAATGATTTTTCGTTTAAATGAAATTTTACCACCTCTGTGTTTTGAATTTCAAAAATCCGACATACATGTTTGTCATTAGGAAGTAAAATTTAGTTCAATGGGATTAAAATAATTTTTTGGTGAATAGTAACTTTTAAGTTTTTAATCGCGGTTAGAGGTAATTAGTGTAGTTTAAGGTAAAAATAATGTTTTAATAATATGAAATGACCTTGAAACATGTCATAACCTTATTGTATGTGTCATGGCCGACCAAGACAACCCATGGGTCGATTTTTGGGACCCCATGGAGCCACTTGGGTAAGATAATGACATTAATTCCTTTTATTTAAAGTAAAAGTAAAAATGACACAAACATGTATTGTTTTACTAAAACAATTTTTACATGGGGTTGTACAAGTCATATTTTTTACTATAAATATTCATTGGATAGATAAAAATATTTTCTACATCATAGTAGTTTTTTATAATTTTTATACATTAAATAAATTAAATTATTTATGACATCATGATGATGCAGCGATTACCTCATTATTTAACGATTTAAATAAAATGAAAAGATAATGTAAAATATAAGACCTACACATGTAAAAAACCTACTGGATGAGTATATTTCGAACCCTTATCACCTTATCCTCAAAATACATCAATTTGGGACCTTTAAAATCCGAAACTCATTTAAAAATAAAGTAACATTTTATACCTTTCCAAGAGTGCCCCTCCTCTCCTCTTATAAAAGGCCCCCACATCTACCTCCTTACACACACCTCTCAAGCCTTTGGCTCAGCCAAGATCTAATCATTTTGTCTCTTCACATCCCTCTCCTCATCCTAGAAGCCTTACCTTAGGCAGGAAGCTCTTCAAGAAACCCTTTTGGTTCAAACCAAAGGGAGTTACCTGATTTTAAGGTAATGTCTTCACTTGTGTTCTTTTGTTTTATTTTTCTTCTAAAACCCCCTAAACTCTTTTTATTAATTTATTTTATAACAACACTAGTATATTCCATATACTAGGATGTTTTTATAAGAATTATTCGAGATACACTTACACACACCTACATCTAATGGTTAATGAGCATATTGTTTCCGTGGATGGCGAATTTCTGCCTCACGAAACGATGATTGTTCAATATTCTTCTAACACATTCAAAGGTGGCCATTAAGATGTAACTATATTTATATATGATATATAATATGTTTATTTTTTCTTGAGGCTTATTTATTTTTAATTTATTTCATACCTTTATGGTTTCCATTATGGGTAAACGCAATATCTTCATTTTAGGAAGTGCGGACTACCGCCCCCTCAAAGTGATTTGATTCGTTAATACCATATGTGGTATGTATAAAGGATAGATTTAATGATATAATATATAATACCATACTATAATTATAATAATATTATGTATCATTATGTTTTAATTCCATTAAATATGAAATAGAAATGGAGGTATCGTTCATGCGTACGTACGGCTTACCGTCTCCATGAATGGTGCATTTCATTTCTTACCTCTAAATGTTATGTAATATTATAAATGCATGTGTATAATAGATATATATGATATATATGATATCTACATAATGAATATAATTTTGGATATAATTTATATTTTACCACATGAACAACTTGTAATTACAAGAAGTTTATTTTTGACTCAAGTGCCCAGGGTCAAACAAATGACCATTATTATCCTAAATAATTACATAGTGTTCATGACATGGTAATAAGTGATATAAAAGGAATAATGAACTTGAAAAAGTTTCTTAAGCAAGTTGAAATTAACTCAAGTTTATTATTCAGGAGGTTAAATAACAATCGAGTCAAGTCGGACATGAGGTAAGGGACTTTGTCTCAATCTCCATTCATTACGACATATTTTGTTTTATACACAACTTTCTTTTATACGGTGTATAAACCCTTTTAATTTTACGCTTATTCAAAAGGAATATTTTTTTATACTAAGTGTTTTACTAAACGACAAAATGAATGTTTTTTTGTCATACGTATGCGGAAACAACGACTTCTCTGCCGTCGTGACCATTATTTGAGTTTCGGCTTCCTCTACAAGCCATAACCTAACATTTTTTTAAAAATGAAAAAAAAATATACCATTTATTACTATTCTTTTATTTTGGTATTGGAAATGGTTTTCATAATGTTTCAATTATATCAATGTTTTGTATTGATATCTTGTGATTGAAATGTGGAAATGTTATGTTTCCTTTATGCATGTTTTATGTGATACGATTATGTTATGGTTCTTGGGAATTGTTATGAAGACGGGTGGTTCCGTGATAAACTAAGGGCGGGTGAGCCCGATATAGCTCTCCAATGCATTGGGTAACGCAAAGGAGTTAAACGTTAAGGTTTCTTTGAAGAGATTTAGGGAATATACTGTGATGGGTATTCCAAATGTAACCAAGAGGGTTACTCCCTACGTAAGAATTTTATGAATGCCTCAAGTTACCTTTATGTCTTATGATTTCTATGATTTATTCATGTTTTGATGAGGTGTGTTAAAGTGATTATGTTTTATGGGTAAAGTATGATTTCTTTCTTATGTATATATGTACTCATGTTTCCTTTCCATATTTTTATAACCCTTACTGAGCTTTTTATGCTCATCCCAAGTTTTTGAAATGTTTTTCACAAGTCAAGGGAATGGTACATGATATGATGATAGTTTCAAGGAAGTGTCAAGAAAGAATCCATGTTTTCTTTTAAATATTTTTTTGTTGATGGGAAAAATGAATATTATCTTTTATGTAACCACTTTGTTTAAATGTGGAATGTAATGCAAGTTTTATGATCTAATTCTCTAAAAGTATAAACCGGAAAAGATCCTCAATGTGTAATCTTGTAATAACTCAAGATTAAGTAAGGTTTAAGGCTGGGGCCTTATAATAGGTTCTTTAGAATGTTCAGAAAGTATGTGTTTTGGTTATAACAAGTTCTTTCTTATGGAACATTATAACCAGTGAGGGAATCTCATTTGAACCTTTAAAGACAAAGGTTGTGGAAGAGTGGCCTCATCCTCTGACAGTAACTGGTATTTGTAGTTTCCTTGGTTTATTATGATATTATAGGGGGTTTCTGGAAAACGTTTTATTACATTATAATCCACTAACCTTGTTAACATGAAAAGTGGTTAAGTTAATCTGGATGAAGGAGTGTGAATGAATTTTTTAATAGTTGGAGAAGAGTTTGGTTATTAAACCCATGTTAACTCTACCCTCTACTAGATAAGGATTCATTATTTTTTTCTATGATTCTCATAAAGGGCTTGGGTGCGTCCTCGTGAAAAATGATAAGGTGATTTCTTATGCATCTCAATAGTTGAAGCCTCATTTGCAGAAATATCCAACACATGATCTGGATCTGGCCATGGTTGTTTTTTCTCTAATAATATGGAGGCACTATCTTTATAGGAAAAATTTGATATATACACAGTCTATAAAATTCTTAAGTATATTTTCAAAAAAAGGAATTGAACATGAGATATAGGATATGGTTGGAACTTATTAAAGACTATGATTGTTCTATTCATTATAATCCTAGAATAGAAAGTAATGTCACTGATGCATTAAGTAAGAAACACTCTATTGTGCTGGAAAGGATGAGGATTCAAAGAGATCCTTCGTTCAAAGTCCTAGTAAAACTAGACATGGGAATCATAAGGGAATGGATATCATCAACCCTATCTGAAATTGTTTATCAATAGTCATTACTAGAGAAGATCAATAAATATCAAAGAGAATATAATTTAATATAGAAGAATCTAAAGGCTTTAAAGAATTGTATGTTTCCTGAGTTCAATATTGATAAAAAATGTGTACTAAAATTTCATACGAGGATATATGTTCCATCTATTCCTGAAATAATGGAGTTGATGGATTTGGCTCATAGCTCTACTTTCTCTATACATCATAGAAGCATGAAAATATAAAGGGACCTTTGTGATCATTATTTAGAGGAATAACATGAAAATATAGATTGATGACAATACTAAAAAGCTCTTGGTTTTTTAACAAGTGAAGGAAGAGCGACAAATTCTAAAATGGGGTATTACAGTCACTACCCATACCACTATGGAAGTTGGAAAATATCACTTTAGAATTTTTCACTAGTCTCCTGAGAACTTTAAAAGTAAATAATATGATATAGGTTATATTGGACTATCTCACAGAGACTTACCACATAATCTCTATTCAGGAAGATTTCTATCTTGACCAAATTTATAAGATATACGTGAAAGAGGTGGTAAGGATGCATGGAGTTCAAATTTCTATCATATATGATGGTGATCCAAGGTTCACATCAAAATTTTTTAGAAGTCTTCAACATGATATCGGTACCTAATTGAATTTTAGTATGGCTTATCACCCCCAAAATAATGTCCAATATAAATGGACTATTCAAAAACTTGAGGACATGTTGGGAACATTCTTGGTGAAATTTAATAGTGTATGAGATTAACATCTCCCATTGGTTTAGTTCTCATACAAACATAACTTCTATTCGAGTATTCAAATGAAACTTTTTGAATCTTTATATGTAAAGTGATATAGAACTCCTACTTTTTGGAATGAAACTAGTGAGAGAAATATTCTTGGGCCTGATCTTGTGAAATAGATGATATAAATGGTTCATTCCATCCAAAAACACATAATGTTTACTCATAGTTGGAAGGATATTTATGCTAACAACCATAGAAGGGACATGGAGTTTGATTTTGGTGATAAAGTATTCATTCGAATTTCACCTTGGAAGAGAGTCATGTGTTTTGGGATGAAAGGGAATCTCATCCCCTGGTATAATGGAAACTATGAAATCCTTGATCACATAAGAGCAGTGGCCTATTATATTTCACTTCCTCCTAAACTAGTATAAGTTCATGATTTTTTCCACATATCTTTCTTGATGATGTATATAACTTATCCTTCACATGTACTGAATATTGAGGTGGTACAACTATAATATAACCTCTCTTTTGAGAAGTAGCTAGTGGAGATCTTGAACCATAAAGACAAGGTTCTACAGAACAAGACTACCCACCTTGTTAATGTGTTTTGGATGATCTATAAATATGAATAAGTGACATGGGAATTGGAGGAAACAATGATGTAGAAGTACCATAACCTTTTCTCAACCAAGGGAATGAGATGAAATTTTAGGTATGAAATTTCTTTTGGTGGGAAGAATATAATGACCTAAAATGTTGAATGATAATCGTTTCCTGAAAATATGTGTTATATTATTACACAAAAAAACCATATCTGATTAATAATGAAGTAGGTTTATTTTAATGTGACCATCATATTCTGACTGTTATATGAACTTTGGAAACTATAATCATAACATTATGAATATTTTATAAATAGAAATGATAATGGTTAATTAATGCAGAAAGAAGAGTCTATGGCCTCATCCAGTAGAATTAGGTTATTCAAATCTCATTTTTTAACGCTTGGGAAAAGCTAGTGTCACAGGGATTCACACTTGACCAACCCCAAGATGAGATTCAACATGTTATGCTTGAACAAAATGGCCAACAGGATAATTTCAAGTTAGTTGAAATTACCCCTTGGGCGATGTTATCCAAGCCTCCCCAAGATCCTATCACCATCGCACACCTTACCCTTAGATCGTATGCGGTTTTTATAAGGGGTTATGTGTCAATCCACTAGTTACTTAAAATGTATTCCATTTTTTAATAAAAAAATATTTCATCATTTTCATTTTAATAATATTTTATCTAAATAAAATATATGTTTAATTGAAACCAATTTGATAAATTTATTTTATAGTTAAAATTGTACTTTTTAGAGATTTCTCATAATTAGAGAGTTATTATGGTAATATAATCATCATTTTTGAATTCCAAATATAAAAATTAATCTTGGGTTACTTTTTAGTGTTTTTTAAAAATGTTTCATATTTTTTATGAATGGTGAAAATACTACAAATTTCGTTTAAATAATTATTATTCTTCAAATAATTTATTCTGTAAAATTAATTTCAAAAAATAGAAATACATGGTTGCGATCAATAATATATTTAGAGTCTTATGTGATCAACTTAATTTTTTTGGGGAATAGTAACTTGACCCTTTGGAATAGTAATACCACTTTTATGAATAGTAATATGAACGATCGAATAGTAACCTCACTTATGGATAAAACACACCAAAAATTTTATGGTATGTTCCACTTAAATACTTTCTATTCATTAGATAGACTATATTACATGAATCACTAAGTCTTTTTTTGAATCAAAACATTATAGGAGAAAGTTATAAGTTATCCATTAAACATAAATCTTCCACTTCTATGTTTAGAATTTCAAAAAACGGTCATCTAGAGTTGTGACTAGAAAGTCATTTAGAGTCTGATAGAACCAACTCGATTTTTTTATGAATAGTAGCATACCCTTATGAATATTAATACGAATATTAATATGACTCTTATAAATAGTAAATAATGATAATATTTTATTTTCTTAACGTAATAAGATAATGATATCTTAATTAATTTTTTAATGTGATACAGAAGTAATTATACCTTTAAAATTTTTATTTTCTAAATTAACTATGATTTTATTTAAAAATTAAATTAAAAATGCATATAAAATTATTTTTAAAAAATTGAGTTCATTTTTTAATTCTACTTGTTGAAAAATGGTTAGGGTAAATTTTTGGGATTTTTCTAAAATACTTGAATATTTTGTGAATAGTAAAAATATAGTTTTGAGTTTTCGATAGTTTAATGACATCATAATGATGTAATAATTAAATATTAATGGTTGGTCGACCTGTGTACAATAACATATGACATAAGTTGTACCAAGAGGAAAAAAACCATGGGAAAATACCATGGTCAAGCCCATGGTTTGGAAAAAACCACTAATGAGGTGTCCCTTTTAATTAATAAAAAACTCCCTCTTAATTACTATAAATACGCACTTACCCCCTTCATTTTCATTCATTAAAAACTCATAATACTATAATATCAGGTATTATTACCTCCCTAAAATTCCTCCCATGGTTTCCTCAAACCCCCAAGGTCCCAACCTTCATGTTTTGAGTGTTACTCTACAAGGTAAGGGAATCAACCATCCTTCTCTTTTCTTAAAGCTTTCATTTATGTTTTCACTCTTATTTTCATTTGTATTATGTTGGTATATGTCATTATATATTCCCCTTACTTTAAATATTATTTATGAGTGATGATATACCCCCTTTCTCTCATCAAACTATTTTATGAAATTTTATGTGATGTTGTTAGGCTGTAGAATTTTTGTAAGAGATTTCTCAATTTTTCTCTTATTTTGAGTTCCTTTCTTTTATAGTTATTTCCTCACCTAAATTCATACAAATTATATGATAATTCCAGTACCTTACATGAAATAAAATTATATTATGATAATGTAATATTTCATCATCATCTCTCTTTCCCCCACTTCTTATACTAAAAATGAAAACATCGTCCGAGATGTGTTAATTTATCACATTCAAGGACGACGGGTTCTTAATTTTCATTACCATCTTAAATTATGGTCACGAAACCATTTTTATGGTTGAACCAAATAATAATATATTTATTTAATATCATTAATTTTCTGGAATCCCTACACACTCATAATATGGAATAGTAATACAAAACAAGTTCAGGGTACACAAAACTGCCAAGCTAAATCCAAGCGTTTATCAATAACTTTTAACTAATGATTCATTCTCAAGTATATAACCCATAATAATTATAAGATCAATTATATATCTTTAATGTCAATTATAATATATATTAACAATTCTGTATGTTTAACCACATTTCAAATGAACTTCCATTCATGAATTCAAGTAAACGAATCATGAAAACCCAGGAAGAAAATGCTTCCAAAACAATAAAATTGAACCACTTAAACCCATAAAAGGGCCTTGAATGAACCTAATAACGTTATAATAAAACAATTACATGTTATTAGGTTTTGTGGTTATTAATTAATGAAGGCAAATTTTATTATTCTGGTCATTAAAAGAAATGAAGAACACACTCGATCATAAGGTAAGGGGGTTCTCATCCCACTTTCATTTCCATGATATTTCCATTGTTTTCTAGTTATTTAGTGTATGTGGTATATGAGTACATAAATTTGATATATAATAACATTATTCTCATTATATTCATGGTATTAAATGACTCATTTTATGGTTATTAATTTTTATTCATATGATTTGACCGATTACATTGTGGTAAGAGACTTTGTCTCAACTACTATTTTGTTGTGACTAACTTTGTATTATGCACCTAATAATGCTTATGTGGTGTACCTAATATCCATTTGAGATCAATTATAATTTGAAATTATATTTATATTAAATATCCATAATCTCATATCATGGATATGTTTGTTTTCTAAACTGTATACCATTTTATATACGGTGTTTATTTGGAATGTTATTTAACTATGGAAATATTGATAAATTCCTATACTCTACTCTATACGAATATAGAAAAAGTATATTTCTATTGTATTGAATAAATTTATAAAGAATTATTTGGAAATTCAGTGGATTTTGGTGCCTGCTATAGCCACTCGATTCATCGACAAGTCTCATGAGACAAATCAATTGGTGACAAACCCTTCGAGTTTGTTTCCAAAAATCAGACGGGTTTCTACCCACAAAACTAAACTGTTTTAATGGTATTATGGTATAATTTTCTAGATACATGACATAGAATAATAAAGCATTATATTTATTCATTATTAGTTATTACTATTTATGAGGTTTTCACTATGAAAAAATCTATGGATGCGGTTTCAATCTCAGTTTATTAATGGTGTGAGTCTTTCATTCATTCACCATGCCATATTGACTATATCAAATTGTTTATGATTCAGTTATTATTGATTCATGATTAAAATTTTTTTAACCATTACTGAGAATTTGAGTTCACCCCTTTCAATTTTTTGCCTTCAATCGGTGATGAAGAAGAGATCATTTATTGAGTTCTTGTGGATGCAGTTTTTAGTTTTTGTTATGTGTTATAATTTGTAACCTTGTCCAATGTAATTTAAGTTGCATATATGTTTCTAGTTTCTTAAAAAATACTAAACTGGTAGTTTCTTCAGGATTTTTATTCCTTCTAACCATTCCAATATAACAAGTAATGCACCGACTCGGTTCAACAGGGTTCGGGGTGTTACAATGGAAGTATAGATATAATTTATGCATCTTAAATGGTAATGTGATTTAATTTTATTATAGTATAAGTAAATAAATGTTTTATAAATTATTAGTTAATAATAAGTATTTTTCAAATAAATAATTATTTTATTTAAACATTAAATTTCTCATATTTATAAAATCATTATCATAAAATGGAATTCATTTAAAATAGCTGAATTGTTTGTGACTATAAAAATCTAGTTTTGAGTTTTCTATATGATTAATGGCATCATAATGATTTCATAAGTAATATAAAATTTTAGAAGACTCTTTTTTGTTAACATATTAGTACCATGTGACCAATAACATGGGAAAATACCATGGTAAAGCCCATGGTGTTGCAAATACCATTGTTGATGTGTCCTCAGAAATTAATTAAAAAAATCCCTCACTTTATCTATAAATACCTACAAAATCATTGGTTTTATTTCATTACAAATTCATTAAAAATGAATATTTGATATTACTACCTCCAAAGGAGTCCTAAAAATGTGTCCTCAATACCCCAAGGTCCCGATCATTGAGTTTTAAGAGTCACTTTCCAAGGTAAGGGATCTCTCAACTTCTCTTTTCCTTTCATGTTTACTTTTTATGTGGTGTGCATTTCAAATTTCCATACCATGTTCATAAATATATTTTATTCTATCCATTTACTATATTGATTTTAATTTATGAATGGTATAAAATTTTCCTCAAAAATTTTAATGCTTTCTAAAACCATGTTTCATAACCGTTATTCTGGTCGATTTTCGTCTCAAAATTTCACTCTTTTTATCAAGAAATTATTTTGTTTTTTTTTCAATACCCAAACCTATTTATTCTACATAGGTATCCATATATTTATAAAAATGATCTATTTTAATTTTTTTATTATCATAAATAAAGCTCATGATCATTTTCCATGGGTTTAAAATTACAAAAGGACCATATTTTTATGGACTTTCTAAAACAACATGATTTTAAAATGAAACCCATTTCTTTTATTCTCCATGGATAATTTATGAGATGATTTATTTTGATATATTTGGATTAAGTTATTTAAGACATATTAATTATTTTCCTTTACAGTGCTCTAATTCATTGGGAAAATAATTTAATCTCTAAGGATTACATGTTTAATGATACCTTGGTTAATAACCTTTTAAATTTTATGACACCTCAGTGATAAACCTTGGTGATATACTTATGGATGACAAAGTTAAATTTTATTGACACATTTCTATGTTATGAATCATTTTATTTTATTTTATTTTATTTTTTTAATCCTTTTCCATTTCTCATTCCATTATGTAATTCCTCGTATTCTTATTGATCTTCCTCAAGATCAAAAGTAAAATGTTTCACTTGTTATCCCTTATTGGGCCATAAGCTCACCCTTTTCATTATTGTATGTACCTAGGTTATGAGAGGGAATGAATGCAATTAGGATGAAACATGAAGAATTATTTAAAGTTTAATATAATAATGGTTTATTTTTTCATGTATTATGTACCTTTTTTCAAGAAACTAAACATTAAAATATCCTCTATTGGTAAAATTTAATGAAAAGTTATCTAATAAAAAAGATAGGATGTAATATCCCAGGTTCATAATATAAAATCATCATAATAGACTTTAATATTTGATAATATAGTTCCAAATACCCTTTTCCATCAAAAACTACTTTGAAAATAAATTTTTATATTCATTTCAACATGCTTTGAAGGTCCTCGTTTTTTAAAAAATGAAGGAAAAATGATATATTAATAGAACCCAAATTTCAAGAAGACAAATAATTAAATAATCCAATTTAATTTATAAAATGATTTACTAAAAAACATCAATCATTTTTTCGCATAAATTTTGATAGATATAGAACCTCCAACATAAAAATTGGGTCTCAAATGGCCCAAAATGAAATCCACAATCACCGAATAGAATACAGAACAACAAATAGAGACCCTATACTAGATTATCATATCTTAAAAACACATTGTATAAATGAAATGGTAAATAGAGAGGATAAATCACAACATAACACAAGAAACACATCCACCACACCACCACCAACATGAGAGTCAGCCCTCATAAGAATATCCCACAACTAATATAGAAGAATCAACACCCAAAAAAGTGGTCCTATAAATTAAACCCAACAGAACTTCCATAAAACATATAAATTAAGAAGAAGAAATGTTTCTCAATGAGAGAGATGAAACACAACCACCATGTGGATTTGAAACTGGTCAAATGAACCTATAATGAGAGAAAAACTCAAAATAATCTTTATTATAGTTAGGTTTGAGGGATATTGGCTACATAATGAATTAATTAAAGAGTTATGGAAATGGAAGTTAAGACCAAATGGGCATGGGGATTTTACATCATAAAATCCTTCTTTATGGAAAAATACATGTTTAGGTATATCCACTAAAACCCAATATCCTAGGGTTAATGTTTTTATATTTACAATCATATGTTATAATCATAGGATTTATGATGTAAAAATATTTTATGACCGATCTTTTTTTTGAATTATCTATTTTCACAGTTCATTCCCTGGGAAATATATTCATGATAATATATACATTTACGGAAAAAAATACTCTTACAGGCAGTACCAACCACATACCCTTCTAGAAAACTCCAAAATAACTCTTATTCCAATCAAACCTAAATAAACATAATTAATCATAAAAAATATCATACCATAATAATCCAATATTTTGCTGTGTATTATGCACATTAGTATGCTTTCCATTCCTTCCTCTAGACACTATTTCTATGTAATTAAAAACACTATAATACATCATAACACTATGAAACATCATATTTAATTTTAAAACATTGGAAACACATACTCTAAATTGTAAAATATATGTATGGATAATATCATAATAATAAACATGGATTATATGAGAAATATTTTAAATAATAAAAATATCTTCAAATCCATCATAATGATATTTATGGTAAAATTGAATTAACTTATGAATATCACTAATTAGTGTAAAACTAGTAGCATAATAAGGGCACACCCATTGTGTACTAGATTTAATAGTGAGATATACTCAGACCAATTATTCTCATTCTTATTTCCCCAAGATTCATATGTTCCAAACCCACATCCACTTGTAGTATCTAGATAGGATTCTATTTTTTTGGAAAAATACATAATATCTTCATTACCAAAACATTATTATATTGTCATATACATATAATTTTAATCAAATTCATTCATATTACTATATAACCAAATATATGTTTTCCTAAATACATTTCCCATTGTTCACACAAAACTATCTAAAATTATTACTATAATGACCCAACCTTAGTAACCTAGAGTCGATATTAACATTATTTCATAGGTATAAGAAATAAGTATTCATATCCCAGTTGAACAAAAAGTTTAATATTATTTGGAAATTTTATATATACATTAATCTCAAATTATAAATAAAAACATAAAATAAAACATTTTATTTTATTAGGGATAAATATTTTTCCATTAATATATCCCAATATTTCAATCAGAAAACACTTACTCACATCTAGGGTAAAGGAAATATAAGAAAAGGGTGGTATAATATGATCAGTAAGGGAATCTTTATAGCCAATTCTACCATGAATAAAAAACATCATAATAAAAATAGAAAGGTTAATATATAAAAAACACATTCATTAACCAATAACTTGATCATGAAGAATAATATGTTATAAATAAATTATGATCAAATAATATATTCAAATAATAACATGATCATGAATCATATAAATGGATATCATAACTAATAAAATAATCTAATGTACATCAACAAATAATCTCATAATTATGTAATGTATTATACTATACATCATTAATAGATCATCAATCCCTCACCCCATAATATTATATATAAATGGGTAAGGATTAGCTAAATACTCAAGATAGCTTGTCTCGTGAGGCCTAAACATCCATATAGGGGATATAGTTGGACCCACATATCACTTATTATGTTCAATGAATTACTTATATAAAAGGGGTGACATATAATCAATATAAATATACGTATTAAAAAGTAACATATAAAAGGTTAATAATTTCCCCAATATATAAAGACAATCCTATAATATACATTACAATAAGGATAATTTTATTAAAATTTTACATCCCCAATTAATTATAATATACAAAAAATAGTGTTTACATATATGAATTTACATTAAAAATATCACTAGAAAATTTCTTGATGAAAATACCCTTTTAATTTTGAAAAAACTTTTTCAACGTCAATTTTTTTCTAACATTAAGGAAGGAATTTTTTAAAAAATAAACCATTTAAAATTATAAATAAATTATTATATTAATGAGTTATCGTGATGGTATAAATTTTTGTTTATTCTGTACATGGTTAGAAACCCTTCCTTTCATAAATTTTATAAAATCAAAATTTAACTGATTCAAAAAATGACAGGAATATTAGTTTTTTCCAAAAAAATAAAAAATTTATAAATATGTTTAATAAATAATTATATAATTGTAAAAATATTATTGAAATTTTTTTATGGGAAATATTTTTATGGAAGAAAAATATTCCCGACCTTATAAAAAAAATAGAGGGGTTTTCCATAAAATCATCGTTTCAGTATCTTGAGAACATAAAAAGATAAAAAGAAAGAAAACATCTATATAAATAATAACATAATGATAATAAATTATATTGGGTTTAATATAGAATGATTCAAATAATTCCCCTATATTGATATTTATGTAAAAAATCGTGAATAATCTTGAGATTATGAAATTAACCATTAACATAGATCTGACTTCTATTGTATGTGTCCAAAAATCATGTATAATAAATATATATTTCATAAAAATATAATTACCAATTGTAATAAAATATATCATACCATATATGATTTACTTATAGTATATTATCACATATATACTAATAAATCTTTCTTAAAATAAATGTTTTTGGTTATAATTACTTCTTTTTTATATATTTTTTTGTTCTTTAGTTTTGTTCCTTTTTCATTAATAATGGTTCTATAATATCAACAATTATAATAATGATTTAAATATTATATATATTCATTATATACTAATTTATATTACTCCATAAATGTTAAATATAGAAAAAATTATTATATTCTTCATAGCGACCCCAGGTCATATGTATGCATTAACATTGTTCCAATTTTTATAATGGATTGAAAAAAATAATTTTATATAATAATTCTCCTCTAAAGAATAATTTTTATATAATATATTTAAAATAGATTCTCTAATGGTATACTTGTTTACATCCATTTAAAAATAAAATGAAAAATTATTCAAATAGCTTCATGGAGGTGGAAGTCTACACAAACGCATGAACAACGTCATCGTTTTCCATAAAATTGGATGGTAAGATAGTAGATGTGATATTATAATTCCATAATAATAAATATGTAATAAATATACTATATATATATGTGTGTGTGTGTGTGTTAAATCCCTTATTATAAGTATCCTTTGGAGGTGGTGATGGTAAAATAATTTCATTTGTTCATGGTCTGGTAGTCCTCTGTACACAAAATTGACGTTTTGTTTTAAAATTTAAGGAAGAGTAAACCAATATATGTTATTATATTAACATAATAAAATATCATTATATGGAATAAAATAAAGTTATTATTTTAAAATATTTTATAACATTTTTATGGTGTATAATATGAAGTAAAATGATGATGGAAGGTTAAGAACTATAACACTTCTATGTAGAACCTCTTTTTTCTTAAAATCTTCCTAGTATTATCCTATGATCAAAAAAATGCCTCTTATTAATGATTAGACTTGTAAGGAATTGATTTTATAAGGTATTAGTTGATCAAAAAATATATTTATGTGTCTATAAGAGAGTTTATGAGACATCCTTTTATAAGTGGGGTAGGGACACTGTAAAGACCCGTAAAATTCAAGGAAATTTTTTTCTTAATTTTATTTGGATTTTTACAAGAATGCAGTTTCTGATGGCACCTGATTTCGAGGCCCGGTGTGCCTGGAATCATTTTCCGAAGTTTGGCTCGGGTACGTTCCATGAACGAACGGGCGGGTTTTTCTAACTTTTGAACCGGTGCTCGGAATCAAATTCCGAGGGCACCGATGGAATCGCAGCGTCGGTATTTGCTTAGAAACGCCTTTTCCGGAGTTGCGTTTTCTCAGGTGTGGTTATTAATTTTTGGGGTTAAGTTAAGAAAATAAAATAAAGTGGTGCGACAACTTTATTTTATTTCACTTAAATCCACTTAAATCCACTTAATCTAAGTTGAAGTGGATAGGGTGGAACCCAAAATATCCTACCCTCTTGGTAGGATATTTTCGAGGTGGGGCCCGCATGAGCCCCATCGTTTCTTTTCCTCTAAGTAACGCACCCGCAAAAACTCCTCTTTAATTAAAGTCAAATGGTGCGTTTTCTAAAACTCTTAACGCTCCTATTAATTGGACAGTTAAGACGTTCCCATTAATTCACCGAATTAATGGTTCGTTTCTTAACTTGTTTTTCAAATTGTTGGCATGTAAATAAAATAAGACCAACGCATGTCTTTCTTGAGGATTGCTTGTTGAGAGGATTTGGAGAGGACTCTAAGGCTTGAGATCTTCATCCTCCTTCACGAAGAACACGAAGAACGCAAAGAACGCGAAGAACGCCGAACCCTCGGAGATCGACGACATGACGCCGTGTTCCGCGACGCCGACGATTCTCCTTTCGCGACGCTTCTTTCGCGATGTTTCTTCCCCGAAACAATATTTGATCATCAACTGCTTGAGGTAGGGGATTATGGTTCTCTAATTCTTTGTGGATTTTATCCTCAACATGGGTTTAAACGTGCAATTAAATCTGTATGTTTTCTTTAACCCTCGGAGATCATAGACGCGGTGCCGTGTACCATGACGATGTGATGCCCCCTTCCACGATGCGACGATCCTCTTCTTCCGCGACGGTCAATCCCGCGAAGAACTCATGTCTGACGACAACGATGAGGTAGGGGTTTGTTTGATTTAAATCTTTGTGATTTATACCTGTAGCGTATGATTAAAATTGTTGTGAGACTTTTAAAACCGCTAACGCGGTGGGTGCGGACTAACAAACAAGTCCGAACCCACCGCCTCTTTCGTTCTTGGTGTGCGAAATGGCGGACGTCGAAAAAGAAGGCCGCACGGGCGATGTAAGGTCCTCGTAGTGAAGGACGGACCCTGGGAGGGCTTTTAGCGAAGACGGTGAGGGATTCCGACCACCGGAACTCGTCCAGTGGTCCGCGGAGTGACCCGCCGGCACGGCCGCGCCGGCGGCGGAAGGCGGCAGCGCCCGGTGCACCACCGTGGAGAACCGTCGCGGCTTCAGTCGTGGCGGAAACAGCACGGTCCCATAACCACGTGGGACCGGAGAAGCACGGGACGCGGCGGCCCGACCACGTCCACTGGCAAGGGCGGCCCCACACGGGGTCGCGGTTCCCTCACGCGGGGGCAGCACGCCCCCCACTCCGCTCGGCCATAACTGGCTGAGCCGACCTGCATGGCGGCCGGGCCGCGCCCGCCCCGTCCAGTTCGGGACGCGCCCAGGCCGAGACGGGCCACCCAGGCCGGGCCTGGCCGCGCCGGCCGGGTGGGACCCAGACCCGGGTCGGGTCGACCCGGTTCGGGCCGACCCAGGGGGGGTGGGTCGGGTCAGTCCGGTCTCAGACCCCCCATTTTCGGACCTTTTCGTTCTTTTGCCCATAACTTGAGCTACGGGCCTCCGATCGAAGTATCGTCAGCGACAATGAGATCCTTGGACCGAGACGGTCGTTTTGACATATCGCACTCAAGATTTCAGAATACTTTGGGTTCATCCGAGTTGGTTTGTATAGAAAACCAATCGGGCCCTCGGAGCGGAAACGCTCGTAACTTGAGCTCCGGACGTCCGATTGATGTGCCGTCGACTTTGATGGATTAATCTTAGTGAGATGGATCTTTTGGCTTACTCCACCCAAGGTTTGGACACAGGTGGAGTACGGTCGGGTTGGTTTTGACTAAAAAACCAACCGGGCCCCTGGGACGAAAGGCCTATAACTCTCAGACCGGGCGTCCGATTGACGCGCCGTCTGCGACGTTGAGTTCCTGTTGACGATACGAAACTTTTGGATATATCAACTCCGGACTATGTGTCAGTTGATGTATCATCCCCTCAGCTCATGGAGCGGACCCTCCCGAATGAGCTTGCTGTGTGCGGGAACCCTAGAGCTGGCTGCGTCTGCGACGACAATGAAGACAGTACGGGAATCCTCCATGGTATCGGCAGTGACCACTACCGTACAATTTGGGATACATCAACTCCATACTACATGTCAGTTGATGCATCGACCTCTTGGCTCGTGGAGTGGACCCTCCCGGAACGAGCATGCTGTGTGCGGAAACCCTAGAGCCGGTTGAGACTTGACGACTGCTGATCGAACGACATGGTGTGTTACGGAGAGCCCAGTGGGAAGTGCTTGGTTGTAGCAGCAGACCCATGGTAGAGGAGCACTTGGTTGTAGCGGTAGACCCGCGTTACTCAACAGAAAGAGTACCTCTGGAGGCTATGAGGGGGGGAGCTTGGTTGTAGCGACAGACCCACGACAGAGGAGCGCTTGGTTGTAGCGGCAGACCTACGACGGAGGAGCTCTCGGTTATAGCAGCACGGGGAGATCTTAGTTGTAGCAGCAGACCCACGGTAGAGGAGCACTTAGTTGAAGCGGTAGACCCATGGTGGGAAGTTCTTGGTTGTAGTAGTAGGCCCACAGTACTCGATAGGTGGAGTACTACAGCAGTCCAAGGTTAGAGGGAAGCACTTGGTTGTAGCGGCATACCCACTGTAATTGATAGAGAAGGAGATTCCAAATAGCTATGGTTTCAACTTCATGATCGATCCTGTGTGGGTCATTGCGGGGGTTAGTACCTATTGATCCTTTGTGGTTCCAACGTCTTAGATGAATCAGTGGAAATATCTGATCATCTCTATCATCATACAAAGAAGTATTCATGTATGAGCTGAATCATGTTTTGCTTTCCTTTGTGGATTGTGTTGTGCTATCCTGTGTCGATTTATGTTTTGCTTTCCTGTGTGGACTGGGTTATACTTGGGCTCGGATGTTAGAGCCAAACGAGAATTGATGACTTAGGTATATGTATGGGCATATACCTAAGCAGTGTTGAATGTTACTTCGTGATTGTATCTTTCCTTTGTGGTTTATCCTTTGTGTATTCTGGGAGACCTTTGGGGGTATCAGGGTCCCTACTGAGTAGCTTATACTCACCCCTGCACGGGCTATGCCCGCACTACGTTGTGCTGGTTGCAGACGACGGACAAAATTGATCGTGGTTGAGGCTTGCAGAGCAGGATGGTATCTGGAGGTGGACCACTGGGCGGGACGTACTCAGAGTGGACGGCAGGACCCTAGGAGATGTGGAGGCCATCTGTACCCACCCTTCAGGTGGGAATTCCCGTGGATAGCTCAACGTTGCGGCTTTACTTTTCAGTTGTTGTTTTCTCTTTCCATTTGTACTTTACTTTCAGTTTGGGTTTGAATACTGGCCCACTTACTTTTCCGCACATACTGTTGTACTCAGTTTTTACTTAGTGTTTACTTATACTGCTTGCTTGCTCTGTGGTGTTTGTTTACTTTATAAAGGCAATGACTTCCCTTTTTACTGGGATTTATGCCTTGGTGCTAGTCACCAGCCCCTGGCCTATGGAAGGCAGGCTTGGGGTAGTCACGGCACGGGCCATGAGGACGGGTCGTGCCAAATTGGTATCAAAGGAGTTCGGTTCTACCGTAGAACCCAAGAATCTGATCTTTTTCAATGTGAATCAATAGTGTTAAGAGTATTGAGTGTGGTTATCAGTCCATGGAGTCCAGTGTTGGTGCAGCAGCCGACGTATCCGTACACCAGGACCCTGACTTCTGATTTCCGACTTAATGCACGAAAACATTGATTGCTTGTGTGTTTCAAGTTTTCTTTGTGATTACTTTGTGTCAGCTCACCAGGTATACTGTTCTGACCATGGTGCACCTGTTTCCTTTTCAGGATGGCCCCACGACGGCATCCAGCTAGGGTTCCGAGAGTTGAGCATGACGACAGCCCACCGAGCGACGAGGCCTCAGTACAGGGCCCTTTGACAGCTGAGGCACCGGTGGTACCTCTACCCGCCGAGCCACCGATGCTTCCATCCCCAGCCGCTGATGATGCACGTCGCCTTAGTGCACTGCATGAGTTCCAGCGCCAGCGACCACCTAGGTTCCACACGGATACAGACCCCCAGGAAGCCGAGGACTGGTTGGAGGCAGTAGTACGAGTTTTCTGATTAGTGAGGACACCAGCAGACCTCATGGTGATCCTCGCAGCGAGCCTACTGCATGCGGCAGTGGGCCGATTTTGGAGCTTGATGCTCCAAGTGCACGATGAGGCATATCTTATCTTGATGGACTTTGAGAGCCTCTTCCACTCAGAGTTCGTCCCAGCCACCCTCCGTGTGGTGCGCATCCAGGAGATTCTACAGCTGCGGCAGGGCAGCATGACAGTAGCCCAGTACGTGGTGAGGTTTACCGATCTCTCGCGCTATTCGACGGACATGGTACGGGACCCATTATTCATGGCTCGAACCTTCGAGTAGGGGATCAGGCGAGAGATCAGAGATTCAGTTGTTTCTCATAGCATTCTGACACAGACAAGAGTGTTGGAGCGAGCCCTCTTAGTGGAGAGTTTCCTTGCTGAGCAGTCTCCAGCAGCAGGACCCACCACTAGTCGGCATGCGGCAGAGTCTTCTGCAGCGGGCAGTAGACAGATGACGCAGGGGTCCAAGAGGACTATACCTATAGGTGGTCGATCACGTGACACAGGATCGTTTGTGCTAGGCACCCGGGGTGGACAACGACTTACCATGAGCGGACAGTGTTACTCATGCGGCGGGGTTGGTCACATGGCTCGTGACTATCCGACCCGCCTTACGAATGACCAGCAGATGAACGAAGGACCTCCCAGGCAGAGGCAAAGGTTCGACCGAGGCGGACCGCATGGAGCAGGAGACCGTGGCAGGGGAGCTGGCCATGCAGCTGGAGGTGGACGATCCTTCGAGTTGTTGCCACCACCACCACCAGGAGGTCCACCCTGACCGCAGGGAATAGGTAGGGATGGGAGAGCTCAGCTGCAGGCAGTTGAGACCTACGATCATGGAGCTCCGAGAGCAGATGGACAGGAGTGGTACTAGATCCAGACCTGGAGACTTTTGTTTATGTTACTTCTAGCATTGTTGATGTTTGTTTGTAGATGTTTTGTGTCTTTGTACTTTGAGCTGTAGTAATAAAAGACACCTTCCTTTTGGTGTTTTCCTTCCTCTCCTCTCTTTGTGTTGTTACTAATAGGTTCCGGTTTAAAAACCGTTGACTTGACCCTCACTTTGAGAAACCTACTGGAGGAGACCCAGTGACCACACACTGATGCCGACAGTGTGACTCAACCCTTGGAGGCGAGAGTAACGGTTGGATCTCTTGGTAGTAGCATCGAGGACTTACGACGTCATCCTTGCTATGGGTTAGTATCATCCATGACGAGATTGACTGTATTAGGAGAAAAACGTGGTTCATCCAGGGGATGAGACCGGATTTCTCTTCTCGGCAAAGAATAAATCTCAGTAGCTCGTGTAGGACCAGAAAGGTCCAAGTCATCCAAGAGCGGATGACGACAGCTCAGAGCCGGCAAAAGTATTGTGCTGACAGGAGGCGAAGACCACTAGAGTTCGAGGTTGGTGACCACGTTTCCCTACGGGTCTCACCTCGACGTGAGTTACGAAGATGTGGCCAAGGCGACAAGTTATCTCTGAGGTTCAACGGGCCTTTCTAGGTCCTCGGCAGGGTAGGCGAGGTGGTTCACCGCTTGACCCACCCACCTCAGTTGCACGAGGTGCATGACGACTTCCACGTATCTTAGCTAAGGAGATACATGCACAACCTGATGCACATCATTGACCATGGGGAGCTAAACGTTGATGATGGGGCGACTTTTGAGGAGGTCTCGGTGGAGATCGAGGATCGACAGGAGCGGGTCCTATGTGGACGATCGATTCCTCTTGTGTGTATCAGATGGAAGAACGGGAACCTCCAGGAGAGCACTTGGGAGCGGGAGGCTCAGATGCATGCTCAGTACTTACATTTGTTTCCCTATTTTATGATGTATCTTTACGGGGACGTAAAGCCCTGAGGTGGGAGTGATTTAGAGACACATAAAATTCCAGGCAATTTTTTTCTTAATTTTCTTTGGATTTTTACAAGAATGCAGTTTCTGACGGCACCTGATTCCGAGGCCCGATGTTCCCGGAATCATTTTCCAAAGTTTGGCTCGGGTACGTTCAGTGAACAAACGGGTGGGTTTTTCTAACTTTTGAACCGGTGATCAGAATCGAATTCTGAGGGCACCTATAGAATCACAGCACCGTTATTTTCTTAGAAATTCCTTTTTTTTCTAGAGTTGCGTTTGTTCGGGTGTCGTTATTAAATTTTGGGGTTAAGTTAAGAAAATAAAATAAAGTGGTGCAATAACTTTATTTTATTTTACTTAAAGCCACTTAAAGCCACTTAAGCTAAGTTGAAGCAGATAGGGTGGAGCCCAAAATATCCTACCCTCTTGGTAGGATATGTGTGAGGTGGGGCCCGCACGAGCCCCACTGTTTCTTTTCCTCTAAGTAACGCACTCGCGAAAACTCCTCTTTAATGAAAGTCAACTGGTGCGTTTTCTAAAACTCTTAACGCTCCTATTAATTGAATAGTTAAGACGTTACCATTAATTCAACGAATTAATGGTTCATTTCTTAACTTGTTTTTCAAATTTTTGGTGTTTAATAAAATAAGACCAACGCATGTCTTTCTTGAGGATTTCTCATTGAGAGGATTTAGAGAAGACTCTAAGGGTTGAGATCTTCATCGTCCTTCGCGAAGAACACGAAGAACGCGAAGAACGTGAAGAATGCCAAACCCTCGGAGATCGACGACGCGACGCTGTGTTCCGCGACGCTGACGATTCTCCTTATGCAACGCTTCTTCCGTGACGTTTCTTCCCCGCAACAATCTCTGATCGTCAACTGCTTGAGGTAGGGGATTATGGTTCTCTAATTCTTTGTGGATTTTATCCTCAACATTGGTTTAAACGTGCAATTAAATCTGTGTGTTTTCTTTAAACCTCGGAAATCGTCGACGCAACGCCGTGTACCGCGACGACGCGACTCCCCCTTCCGCGACGCGGCTATCCTCTTCTTCCGTGACGGTCAATCCCGTGAAGAACTCACGTCCGACGACAACGACGAGGTAGGGGTTTGTTTGATTTAAATCTTTGTGATTTATACCCACAGCATATGATTAAAATTTTTGTGAGACTTTTAAAACCGCTAACGCGGTGGTTGCGGACTAACAAACAAGTCCGAACCCACCGCCCCTTTCGTTCTTGGTGTGCGAAATGGCGGACGTCGACAAAGCAGGTTGCACGGGCGATGTAAGGTCCTCGCAGTGAAGGACGGACCCCGGGAGGGCTTTTGGCGAAGACGGCGAGGAATTCCGACCCCCGGAACTCGTCCAGTGGTCCGTGGAGAGACTCGTCGGTGCGCCACTCCGGCACGGTGGCGCCGGCAGCGAAAGGCGGCGGCGCCCGGCGCAGCGCCATGGAGAACCGCTGCGGCTGAAGCCACGGTGGCAACAGCGCAGTCCCGCGACCGCGCGGGACCGGAGGAGCACGAAACGCGGCGGCCCGGCCGAGCCGCCCTGCCTGGCGGCCGGACCGCGCCCGCGCCGGCCGGGCCGGGTCGCGCCCAGGCCGGGTCGGGCCACCCAGGCCGGGCTGGGCCGTGCCGGCCGGGTCGGTCCGGGCACAGACCCCCCATTTTCGGACCTTTTCGGTCTGTTGCCCATAACCTGAGCTACGGGCCTCCGATCGATGTACCGTCAGCGGCGATGCAATCCTTGGACCGAGATGGTCGTTTTTACATATTTCACTCAAGGTTTTGAAATACTTTTGGTTCAGCCGGGTTGGTTCGTACACAAAACCAACCGGGCCCTCAGAGCGGAAACGCTCGTAACTTGAGCTCCAGACGTCCGATTGACGTGTCGTCGACTTTGATGGATTCCTCTTAGTGAGAAGGATCTTTTGGCTCACTCCGCCCGAGGTTTGGACGCAGGTGGAGTATGGTCGGGTTGGTTTCGACTTAAAAACCAACCGGGCCCCTGGGACGAAAAAGCCTATAACTCTTAGACCGGGTGTCCGATTGACGCGCCGTCTGCGACGTTGAGTTCCTGTTGACGATACGGAACTTTTGGATACATCAACTCCGGACTATGTGTCAGTTGATGTATCATCCCCTCAGCTCATGGAGCAGACCCTCCCGAACGATCTTGCTGTGTGCACGAACCCTAGAGCTGGCTGCGTCTGCGACGACAATGAAGATAGTACGGGAATCCTCTGTGGGATCGGCAGTGACCACTACGGTACTTTTTGGGATACATTGACCCCGGACTACATGTCAGTTGATGAATCGGCCTCTTGGATCATTGAGTGGACCCTCCCGGAATGAGCATGCTGTGTGCAGAAACCCTAGAGCTGGTTGAGACTTGACGACTGCTGATCGAACGACACGGTGTGTTACGGATAGCCCAGTGGGAAGCGCTTGGTTGTAGCAGCAGACCCACGGTGGAGGAGTGCTTGGTTGTAGAGGTAGACCCGCGGTACTCAACAGAAGGAGTACCTCTGGAGGCTATGAGGGGGAGCGCTTGGTTGTAGCGGCAGACCCACGGCAGAGGAGTGCTTGGTTGTAGCGGCAGACCTACGACGGAGGAGCGCTCGGTTGTAACAGCACGGGGAGCGCTTGGTTGTAGCAGCAGACCCACGGCAAAGGAGCACTTGGTTGTAGTGGCAGACCCATGGTGGGAAGTGCTTGGTTGTAGCAGCAGACCCACAGTACTCGATATGTGGAGTACTACAGCAGTCCAAGGTTAGAGGGAAGTGCTTGGTTGTAGCGGCATACCCACTGTACTTGATAGAGAAGGAGATTCCAAATAGCTATGGTTTCAACTTCATGATCGATCCTGTGTGGGTCATTGCAGGGGTTACTACCTATTGATCCTTTGTGGGTCCGACGGCTTAGATGAATCAGTGGTAATATCTGATCATCTCTATCATCATACAAAGAAGTATTCCTATGTGAGCTGAATCCTGTTTTGCTTTCCTTTGTGGATTTTGTTGTGCTATCCTGTGTGGATTTACGTTTTTCTTTCCTGTGTGGACTGGGTTGTACTTGGGCTCGGATGTTGGTGTCGAACGAGAATTGATGACTTAGGTATATGTATGGGCATATACCTAAGCAGTGTCGAATGTTACTTCGTGATTGTATCTTTCCTTTGTGGTTTATCCTTTGTGGATTCTGGGAGACCTTCGGGGGTCTCGGGGTCCCTACTGAGTAGCTTATACTCACCCCTGCACAGGTTATACCCGCACTACGTTGTGTTGGTTGCAGATGACAGACAATGCTGATCATGGTTTAGGCTTGTGGAGTAGGACGGTATCTGGAGGTGGACCACTGGGCGGGACGTACTCGGAGTGGACAGCAGGACCCTAGGAGCTGTGGAGGCCATCTGTACCCACCCATCAGGTGGGACTTCCCATGGACGGCTCGACGCTACGGCTTTACTTTTCAGTTGATGTTTTCTCTTTCTAGTTTTACTTTACTTTCAGTTTGGGTTTGTATACTGGCCCACTTACTTTTTCGCACTTACTGTTGTACTTAGTTCTTACTTAGTGTTTACTTCTACTGCTTGCTTGCTCTATGGTGTTTGTTTACTTTACAAAGGCAATGCCTTCCCTTTTTACTGGGATTTACGCCTTGGTGCTAGTCGCCAGCCCCTAGCCTATGAAAGGCGGGCTTGGGGTAGTCACGGCACGTGCCCTGAGGATGGGTTGTGACAGACACACATGGAAATTTTCTAAATAAATACAAAATCATAAATTCATTCCATCGTAAAATGATTCTGATTGGAAATATATATTAATTATGGATAATATAAGGTAAAAATATGGCCATTAAATGTCATTTTTACACATTTAATATTCAAAAATACCCTTATCTTTTGGTTAACCCCTAGGTCAACTCATTTTAACATAAAGGGGGGGAATAAATTTTTACTAATTCAACTATTCATTGTGACCAAAAATTAATTTGACCTTATTACCTAATATTAATAATTTTTTTCATAATATGGAATCTATATTATAGTATTAAATTCTTAATATTAAAATAATGTAAATTAAATTCAATCTATAAATCATGATGAAAAGTGATTTTATAAAGAAATTGTCTCCTTAAGTACACATGATTTTTTATATCCAATTTCAACATAACATTGACTCAAATGATATAAATTGGTTTAATAATAATATATATTGATTAATTATAAATTTATAATAATTTCAAAAAATATGGTAATTTTAAATGATTAAATAAAAATATATTATTTAATAAAAATTACCATTTTCCAACATTCATCAAAAATTAATATTTTTAAAAAAATTAAAAAAATTAAATTATGATAATTATTAAATTTTGGATTATAAATTTAAGATAATTTTTTCAAATAAATTATTAAAAAATGGATATAATTTATTTTTCAATAAGTGTGCAGAACATGAAAGAAAAACTTTTTAGAAAAAATACAATTTTAAGTATAAAACTGGAATTATTCATATCTCATTCTTAAAAAAATTCCAGGTTATCAAAAATTTATTAAAAACATTCCACAAAATTTATTAATTTCATTAGTTATGAAAAAAAAATTGTGTTTATAATTTTTCTTCAATATATTCATTTAATTTACATTGAAATAAATTTTATTTTTATTTTTAGTCAAATGATAACCAATGTATTTATTATATACTTGTGTAAACACTATACTTTTAATAATATATTTAATAAAATTAATAATCACCAATTTAATGGTTAGATTATAATTTTTTACTATATTATGGTTCATTTATACTTAGGTTTTCATGTATCATAAGATATCTAATATATTAAATTAATTTCAAAATAAATATATAGTAAAATCTTAGGGTGTTACATCTATGATAAAATTTCATATAGTAATCCCATAAAACCATGAATTAGATATCATTTTTGATAAAAAAATTAATATAATAGATAAATTATTATACATAAGAAACTTTTCATAAATATAATTATTCATTATTTGTGAAGAGTAGTTGATATACATAGATGAATATCCTCGTACATTTCTCATGGTTTTATTTTTTAAAATAATTGTTTTATAGTATGTTAATATGATTTATTAATATATTGTTTTTCTTAAATTATTTGTTTCATATTATCTAAATGTTCATAAGAAATTTTTTTGTTATTTTTATTTTTACAATATCTTAAGAGATATAGGGGGTATAATTTCAACTTGATCATGTGTTGAATTTTTCAAAGATAAGACTAAATAAAATCCCATTAATATAATATAGTAAAACTTTTGTTAATGAATTGTGTCTAGGAGACCAACATTTGTATTTTGATATTTCTTTTAATCCCATTGAATCCATGAATGACCCCAATTAGAAGAGTTTCATTACAGGACATGTTTATCCTTCCTATAATACTCTTAGTTTCATTCATTATATTTGATGAATTGAGTGTGGTGAATTTCTTATCCATTATGAAATAAGATTATTCATAATTATTGGAATATATGGGGTGTTTCATTAGAGTTTTATATTGTTTATGAATCATGTTAATTTTATATCATTTTTCCTATTTGGATGAAATAAATCATTTTTATAAAAAGGAATGAAATGTGAAATCATTGTTGTTATTTGATTTATGAAAATAACAATTGAAAAAAAATGATAAAGTCTATATAATTTTCATAGTACTTATTTTTTATATTAGTGAGATTTACATTGAATTTGAGAATTTTTTAGTAATGACATACTCTAAAGTTTAATTATTTTCATCTAATTTTTTTAGTATTTACATAAAAATTTTAGGCTTCCTCCATTTTGAAATTAAATTTTTACCCAATCAAAATACTAACAGAAATAATAATTTCATTCATTAAAATATTATTATGAAGTATTCTTGATTAATATGGACATTTTTATGGGGGTAGATACTTCATATTCATTTTAATCATATGGTTAAGAGGCATGTAATTAAGGTTTTATGAAAAATCTAGAATTTTTGTTCCTATGGTATAAAGGAAAAATAATCATGGTATATTATATCATAAATTGGAATGCATTATAAAAATTAATTGGGAAATTATAAAATCTATTTAGAAATCATCCATTTCTGAATATAAGGAAAGTTTATTACATGGTTTAATTATATTTCTAGTAAATTTAGAAGATTAAGAGATATATATTGTGTCATTAATGGACTTTTAATTTCATATTGATAGTTATTTTTTATTTTTAATTAGAAGATTTAAATAATAGTACAATGGGCATCATTTTTTATACTATTTAGTTTCTAATCATAAGGATAATCAAGGTAATATGTTTATGGTAGTTTATGTCTTTATATCAATTATATTTATTTTATTCAAATTAATTAATTCAAATCCACTATTTAAATTTTATTTCTTGTATTTTTTGTTTTTATTAGGTATGGGAGGAAACATATAATATGAAATTTGGAAAATTTTAAAAATATATGATCCAAGGGAGAGTTGAAGTAAAAAATGTGGCTTTAGAAAATGATTTTTATAAAGGAAATTGACATTGAATATTCAATTAATATTTTAGGCACTATAAATCTAATATGCATTCAGTAAGGTGAAATAAGGGAGAAAGGAAACCTCAATGAGAGGTATGGTCAGGTGTAAGTGGTAAGTATAAGGTATTTAGAGAGTTTGGGAAGTCACTAGAGGTAGATATGTAGAGTAATGCCTAACAATGTGAATTATTGTAAAAGAGAAAATCTATGGGGTGGTTATAGTGTTACTAAATGATTGTTATATATTTCATCTTGGATAATGATATAGTTCGTGTACCTAAAAATATCTATGTGGGTAAATGCTTTACTGGGAAACTATTTCACTAATGAAAATGATGTAACACAACTCAAATGTCTCGACTATATATTAGGATTTAGAATTTCTAGGTTGAAGCTTCAAATCCTATATTGTAACCACCAATGATTATTCAATGAGATATTAATCCCAAATGTTAGGTTTTATTTCATATCCCATTTCGCATCCATGTGGACCTCCACATACACTAGTAGAGCTCAAGGAAACACACTAACTCAATGGGAACCAACTAAACCATATCATAGAGGATTTGATGGAATAAATTTTTTAACACCAAAAAATTCTAAAATAATAACATTTTATTCAATAGATTATGTGACAAAAAAATAGTAAAATTATCTTAAATTACCAAAAACATAGTTTATTTTTCTTACACATAATAATGAGTTTCTTCATAAACTTTTGTTACCTGCATGGCTGAGTTTTATGAACAATAATAGACTACTAACAATATTATTTATTATCATAATTAATTCATATACTTTAGAATTTAGGGTATGAATATGAATATATAAATTATTAAATACATATTTTACAAATGTTTATTAGATATCAGTTGATTGTAAATAAAATAAGAATCTTTTAAAAGAAAACAATTCAAAAAAACCAAATTTTTTCTAAAATGAATTCTATTCATGATTTTCGCGCTTAATTTAAAAATAATTTATTACCAATAATATTAAATTTATTTTAGAAAATAAAATTATTTTATAAATTATATTATCAAAATTATCTCAGGGTTATTTTTTGGAATTTTTCGGATAAATTTAATTTTTTAATCAATAGCGAAAATACTAAATTTTCGTTAAAAAATGCCATCTAATTTAAATAATTTAAAATGTTAAATTATATTTTTAATTAGTTTATAGGTAAACTTAAATTATTTTTATCAATTTATATACTTTTTTCATTATAATTATATTCAAATTTAATTTTGATATAAAATCATGGAAAAAAGTTTGAACATTTTCACTTTAAAACCTGCTTTCTTATCACATGTGTAGGATTAATTTCAAAATAAATTCTGACACATATGTAAATTAAATTTTTCAAATGGATCCATATTTTTAATTACAATAATTTATATTATATAATATAGTAAAAATAATTTTTTAACATAATGATTACTAAAAATTATATAAAATTAATTATATGGTCAAGGTAAAATGAGTTTACTTAAGGTTTAAGTATAAAATATAAGCTGTAAGAATGAAAAAAAACTTTTCCAAACCCACTTATATTAACTTATTTAGTGATTATAACTTCTAGTATAGTTTTTTTACATTATGGGATCCTAGTGGAAGGTAAAAAAATGGATATAGAAAACTATTTTAAACAAAAAAAATTCTGCCACTCACCCAAATTATAAAATATATTATATCTTCTCTACACTTAACAACTTCAAAAAAAATTGGTTTTGACATGACCATACCCAATATTCATTCAATTATACCTCCCCTCATCCTATAATCTTACGTTGGTCCAAAATTTATACATGTAAATGTTGAGTGAAAACCTAAGGAGGATACCTAGTTAAGAAGTAATATTCTCCAACAAGTATCTTTATTTTATTTCCTTCTCAACCTCCTTCAATTTTTCTTCTAACACCTTTATATAAAAACATAATAATATTTTATGTTCTTTTATTTTTTTTATTTTAATGTTACAACCTATAATACCTAACACTTCTATCAAATGTTCCATGATGTATGCATTCTTGTGTACGACGGACTACCGCCTCGCGATCTGATGTTGTTCGATTTTCAGTTACCACCTATCACCATTATATATGATGATGGATATAAATAATATATATTATATTTATATAATTTGTATACCCATTGATTCATTATATAATTTATATCTTATTACATCCATTTTTTAGGGGACACAAAAATGTTTATCATTTGTTCAACGAATTACCACAGCATGAAGTGATGTGATTCATCTTTCACAAAAAATATTCATGGAATGTGATAAATAAACATGTTAATGATAACATGAAAAATATATGAAATAATAATTAGGTCAATGATGTATTAATTATTATAAAAATATATTATATCATTTTATTTTATTTTCTAATTAATGATGATAACATCATGCGTGTATGTGTGGACTACCACCTTCCTAAAGTGATGTGACTCTCATTTCATAACAAAAACAAATGAATGACATATATAAGTATACATAAAGTAATAATATGGAATATATGATCTTATGGTAATTAAATAATGATAAAATATTACTTAAAACCTTTTCATAAATACCATGGAAAATAGGAAAATGTTCAGATGAGTACGTATGTCTTACCATCTCCATAATTATAACATAATTGTTTTTTCAAAAAAAATCAATCATGATTTGTTTATATGTTTATTTTATGTAAAAATATTTTAATTATTTCATTATTTTTATTATAGAGATTTTACATCTATATAATATGTGAATGAACCAAATCATTCATAACGAAACATGCATGAGAAAACAACATAATTAACATGCTAAATAATGAGTATAATAAAATATTATTAACAAATGGTTGATAATATGTTATAAAAGGATCATATATGATATTATAAATATTAATATAGTTTTTTTATAAGAAAATTACATGTTTAAAACCACTATTAAGGATTTTAATTAATTTCTACCCAAAATGAAATATGATGTAATGGATTTCATCTCAATTTAAATTTTATTGAAAATTATTTTTTATTACGCACCAATTCACTTTTATGATGTGTATATATTAAACCTTTTATAAGTAATATAATTTTTAATTCATACATCATGGTATTTTAAGTTTCACTTTAAATAATTTCATCCAAGGGGACTTGATCATAAAATTACTAAGTGGTAAGTGTTTAGTTTTTGTAATCTCGCTTTATTTTTTGATTGGAAAAATTCTCTTAAAAAAATTATTCTAATAATTTTTCATTGAATAATAAATTTATTTAAATATTCAAATTATAAGGTAAATTATATGATAATTTCCTAAACCATATATCATTTTTACATATTTTTTATTACTTTGAAATTTATTTGATTAACTAGGGAATTATTGATAAATAGATATCCTTTACTCAAAACAGATAGTTGAAAATAAGGTATATTTATTTAATTTAATTGATTACTATGTGTATGAGGAATGATTTGGATCAATAGTGACTGGTTATTCCCAATATAATATAACCCATCAATGCATCATTAGGTATCATAAAACAATATATGTTGGAAAATTTTAAAAAGTTTCATACCTCTAGTATTGATATGGAATTTTGAATGATCTTGAAAGTAGTGATCCCTAAGATCATGGAATCTAATAATTAATAATTTCTATCATTTAGAGTTTTTTAATTATTATCCGTGATATTTTCAATATGAAATTATCTATGGATAAATTTCATGAATTGATTTATTTATCATTGTATATTGACTATTCATTATCCAATTATTTAAATGGAATGTGTTCGTGGTTATTTACCTTTCAGTGTTGATTATCCTTATTAATTCATGATATATTATACTATAACAAACACATTTTGATAATTTGATCTAACATGTATTTTTCCTCTTCCCAAGGATATGAAAATGAATTCTTGGAAGGATTTTTAGGGATGTTGAGTTTTTATTTTTTTATTTTTTTTACATTTCTCGCTATATTGTGGGATTCATGTAAGTATCTAGTTTTCCAAAACTGCTAATCATTTAAATCAATGGATATGATATTAATTTTATTTAATCTAATGAAATAAATTAAGGCCCAATTTCCAGGATACTGGTGCCAGTGTCTTTACAATTGGTATCAATGGATTTTTTGTAGAAATAATTGAAAGAATATTTTGGAAAACGTGAATTAGGGAACATATCCCTATGAAATACTTTGAGGATAAATATAAATTAACATATTAATGATTTTTTAAGGAATATATTATGTGTATTTTTTATAAGGACATACTTTTATTCATAATAAAAGTAGACATTGTTCTAGTACAAATTAACCAAGGCACTACCAAATAAATAACTTTTTCCAACAGGGGTATATCTGTTGGTAAAAGTGTATTTTATGTTGGTAAAACGTTTTACCTGAAAAAAATTGTCATGACGCTAAATTGTTGGTAAAAACTCTGTCGCTAAATGTTATTACGACAGATAAAATAGTTCTGTTGGAATTATACTAATAATAACAGATAGTATATATATTGGTCATAATGTTTAACAACAGTTTAATACAACAAATTTATTTGTTGGTAATATTATTGTCATTCATAATTCCATTTATTATAAGAAATATCAATGATTAATATTTATTTATAAATTATATTTTGAATAAAATATTATATGTGTGTGTTCCAACATTTATTGAAAAAATAATAAATTATATTTATTGATATAATTATATTTATTATATTTATTATATATTCATTATAAAATTAGATTATATGGACATTTTAAAACTTGAAATGAAGGTGTAAGAAACATAATATGTTTAAAAGTATTAGAACTCCAAGAAACTTTACATGAAACTCCAAACTCTCAAACATCATTTGTTAATCCAAGGTTTACAATAAAAGGGTCCATGGATGCAATAATCATCTGCCTCTTCACCATGTCATGCTCCCCATGCCTCTTTCATGCCAAGACAACCCCACCCATTAGTCTCCATTGCAACATCTTCTACTCATTCTTGTTCCATGACGCAACAGCACTCACCCCGACATGCTCCCTCCCCATGTGTGTATTGATGCCACTATAGTAGAAAATTTAAATGTATAGCATAATATTTTCCACCATGATAGGCTCTCAATTCCTCTTCCATACCGTGACAGCCCCACCCATGAGTCTCCACGGCAGCATCTTCTGCTCATACATGTTCCATGCCACAACACCACCACTATGACATGATCCCCATGCATGTATTGATGCTCCCATAGTACAAGAAAATATATTAAAAATGTGAAACATAATCGATTTATGTTATGAAAGTATGTCAGATACACATGGTGGGGAGGTGATTAATTTGTTAAAAGGAAAAAAACATATCGAAAAATAATATCAAAACCAAATCTTACCTCTCCAAAAAAACTGATGGGTGAGGTTATTAGTTCGAGAAAACCAGGTGTTGGGTTCATTCTGCGTCACAAGCCCTCTCAACCTTTATTACTTGGAATAGCCCAGCAATGACCCATTAATATTCAACCAATATGTAGGATTAGGCATAATAATTGCAATATAACCTTATCGATCTACCATTGTACTGAGCAATTTAGGGAACTTCACTAATCCATAATTCACTTCCTGTAACAAACCCTACACATAGTATCTCATAGTGAATCAATCATCAGAAGTGAAGACTTTACATAAGGCTGAGTTGGGTTCCAAGACTCAGGAATTCTTCTTGCGCTTCCCAGTCACCTTAATCATACTACAATCGGGCTTACCAACATTAAAATCTACGGCGGTGACATCTTTATTCATAAGAACGTCATGGGTGGGACACAATCCAATGATGCCCAATCTGTTAGCATGTCGATAAACCTACTAGTCGTGTCTGGTCTTCATGAAATCTGGAGAAAAATACGTGGCAAACTTGGACTCTACAGCAGAGGGAAGAACATTAGGAAGGTCGCAGAGATCAGTCACTAGAAGCTCCTTCCAATGTTCCTCTAATTGGTTTGGATCTTCTTTCCCTTTCCCTTTTTGTGAAGGATAGGAAGCACAAGGAGTGACGACGGAGGAATCACCATCGACGTCATTCATCACTGACCATTCAAGGGGACTACGGCTTCCACCAGGATGAAGGCTTTGTTCCTCGGTCATATAAATGGGAAAATGTTCTGGAGATTCCCTCACTTGCAGAAGAAAATTTGAAGCTGCAACATAAGATTTTCCTCATCTTACATGAACAAACTTGTACAGGGTTCAATTCCATTATCAATATATATTCCAGATAATTCATTCATATGCATGCAAGATGAGTTAATCATCATAAATAATCACCAATAAAAGAACATATAAGAAAATAAAAACAAGAAATATGCATAAGTTATTTATTTTCTTAGAACAAATGTTTGTAGGAAATGAGAATAAAAATATGTGAGTATCAAAAATACTAATTGAAACTAAAAAAAAGATAAAAAAATTAAGAATAAAAAATATTATAGTTAAAGGTACATAATCTAGAAATGTGACCACTCACTCACCTAAATCATCATCAATTGTTCTTCTCAAACTAGAAAATTTATTTATTCAGAACTTGGAGACCTGTAAAATGACTATGCATAACCTATAATCATGACCATAGAGAAATATATAATGGAAAAATGATTAAAAGTAAGTTAATGAATATATGATATGTATATGGATGAATTCAATGACATGGTGAAATCAAGACACTAAACAAAATGGAGTTAGAATGACCACAGTGAATTAAAATGAACATACCTAACTTGTTAATCAATTAAAGTCATCCTTCATTGCATAGAAAGTATTCCTCCCTGTTAATCCCTCAAATGCACAATAAAAATCATTTAATATGTATATCACCATGCTAAATGAATAGAATATTTAAATACAATTATGAGGGAATTTAGTTTCAAAGAGAGCTAACTTATTTATCTAGAAATTTCTGAACAAAAAGATTTAATCTAAACTCACTATTCTCAAGCCTTATTATCAAGAACCTGAAATTTCAATCATGAATAAAGGTTCCATTAACATCACACTAATTTTTTGAAATCATTCCATTGTATATGAATTTAACATATGAGACGAAAATAAGATGATAGCATAGTCAGAAGTTGCATTATTTCTAAATAATAAAAATATACATTATTCAAAAAAACAACACGAGATATTTAACAACAAGAAACTAAAATAAGTATAACTCAGTAAGTGTTTTCAAGAGTTTTTGCTTTGGAACATCGACACAACATGTGTAGATGAACAACAACATCAAAACAAATAAAAGAACATCACAAGATCATCACTTTTATAGAATGAAGCAGTGAACAGAGGGAGATAACCAAAGAAAATAGTTGTCCAACAGGTCTAAGGATGGGAAGTCTTCACAAAAGGCCCTCATCCTATTTAAAAATGCAGTAAGAAATGGATCAAATTTACCTTGACTAACAGCTTGAGTATGCCTATAATTAATATATGTTGACTTTTAGCATCCACTACTATCATGTTGTCTGTCCATATTCACTTGATTTGATTTCAACTATAATTTGGTTCATAAGAACAAGGTAGATTCACCTCTTAAAAAAATTGTCCAATTCAACTTCACACAACTTTGGCATTAACAACACAACCAGCTGTGTAAAAAATCATCAGCTTCAGGCCTCCAAACTTCAGGCTGCAGTACGACCATTCAATCTTAAACAGACAGTGAATAATATCTCAAATATTCACCTCATTCATTGTAGTAAACTTTCACTGAACCAAGGGATCTTCACACGGTCCTCCAAAAACAGATCCTCGAGCTAATATTCTATTGATCGTAGCATAATAACATGAAATACTGGCTCTGCCTTGGCTCAAAATAAATGAACAGATGAACAATAAAAATACCCAGATTAACCAACTCCAACATGGGATAGAAACTACAAATGACGGTGACCAGTAACATAAAATGAGAATCTTAACCCCTATGAAGCTCAATTCTATATTCTCAGCAGCCATATCTAAGGAACCACCAATAACTTAATAGCTTAAACCTCCTTGAATGAAACCCCAAATTCCAAATATCTCATGGCCTCCAAACTGAACAGTTAGAAAGCTCATGAGAACCAATTTGAACTTCCCTAGCTATAGCATCTCCAAGCCCAATCCCTATTTGAACTAGATCATTTTAGTTACCAGTGGAAGATCACACGCAGTAGCAAGAGGACAGTATCATTGATCATTAAGAGGAAATTTGAGTACATGATCAAAATGTCTGACCAAGTCATCAAACAGCCTTTCCTTATCAACCCATGATTGTTTAACCATTCCATCCATCACATGCTACAATGCATCCAAATAGGGAAGGAAGTGCTGGGAGTCTGCTGCATTACAAATATTAAATGTGTACTAATAGTCACCCATGTCACATGCAAAAGGATTAAACCTCAGGAAAGTCCCCTTATTAAGTCCATAGTCATGTGATATTAGCTCCTTGTACCACTTCTTTGCTTCATCAATGCTCCCATCATCACAAAACCCTGTCATCAAAGCATTATATGTATGGAGGCCAGTCTTGACACCTTTAAGCTTCAGTTCTTCAAACGTCGGCACTGCATCAAACATTATCTTCTGAGAAACCAATACTTTAATTTTGGCATGGTAATTCCATATGGAAGGGGAAAGGCCCCACTTTCCCATTATCTTCCAAGAATCCTCTGTCTCTGAGAACCTCCCATTACCATATATCTATAATAAAATCGAATGTCTCATTTGTTGGCTCCACATCATTCTTCTCCATCTCCCCCAACACAAAAACCCCAAAATCAAACGACCCCGTCTTCCGATGCCCCTATAAAATAATGTTGTAGGATGATAGATAAAATTTTATGGGAGTCCTTATTGAATATCTCGTGGAATATCTTCTAGACATTGTTTAAATTTTTCATCTCAAGAGAGAAAGACAGGAGCACATTGTAAGACTTCTCTATGTGCTGGCACTTCATTTCTTCGAACATCCTGACAGCGTGATCCAACATTCCTGACTTCTCATATACCTGTATCATTTTCACCAAGAACCTCTCGACGTATACGCTCATGTACTTCTTATTCTCCTCGACGATCTCCTCTATCAAAGGGAACTGGTCTGTGACGTCCAACCAGAGGGGCGCTACGAAGATGTATCGATGTGTGCGAAACCATCCATACTTCAAATATTTCTAAAAATTTTCAACAAAGGATCTGAGTTCAGTTTCATTTTGGAATCATTCAAAACAGTCTAACTATGAATTTGAAAATAAGATAGGTGCCTCAGAGGTGATGTTAGAAAAGTAAGAGTTTGCAAGAGCCATGCGTGGGTAGAACATATGGATCGAAGAATCGAAAGGAGGGAAGAGTCGGGGAAGATTCCATGACGCTAGTAGCAGAGAATTCCAGCA
Organism: Viscum album; assembly: GCA_963277665.1. Taxonomy (NCBI): domain Eukaryota; kingdom Viridiplantae; phylum Streptophyta; class Magnoliopsida; order Santalales; family Viscaceae; genus Viscum; species Viscum album. The sequence continues at coordinate 1,240,457,122 of OY728130.1, read as the reverse complement.
CCGTCCACTCCCCAATTGATTTTTTAGGGCTTGCGAGTATCTAATTGGAGGGGTTTTGGGCGGTAGGTAGAAGAGGTATAGGATTTTTCATTTCCATTAAAAATTAATATAGACAATAAATAACGACTTATAATATAAAAATATTTAATTTTAAACATATATATATATATATATATATAATTCATATGCATCAATTTTAAAAAAAAATTGTAAATTATGAGTTGGTATTATCTTTGAATAATTTATCAATAATTGTATATTCTATATATTTATTTCATGAAACATTATTAAATTATTAATATTAGAATTCAATGTATAAACATGAGTTTTTTTATCAAAATAAATACATGCTAGAACTAACTAAATAATAAATATATATTAAATAATTACTAAATGATTTATTTGCATTAGATAATTTCTTGCAACATAATTTTCTAATGGTAAATGTTTTGTTCATAATAATAATTAATAAAATATATTTATTTGTTGTTAAAACAATTATTGGTATTAATATGATAAAACAACATATTTAACTATTAGTAAAAGATATGTTGGTATTGAATGATCAATACCAATAGATATAGTTGATGGGAAAAATATTTATCGGTACCTAATAATAATACCAACAAGTATTGATATCTGTTGGTAATATTCATTTTTACTAACAGATATGTTATCTTTCATTGAATTTCTGTTGGTATAGGTCATTTTTTTGTATTGAGGGGTAAACACTCTGAAAAAGGCATGTTATCCAGGACATGAGTGTTACCTCATACATGAAAACAGACCATAATGAACACTAGGTTTTACATTAATGAGTGATATGATTTGGGTAATTCACATTTCCTTTTCAAACCTTCATCAAGGTTTTGAAAACAAATATATTCTCAATGAAACCATGTTTTATATTTTGGGATTAATAGTGTATAAATATAAATTTATTCTCAGTGTTACACCATATAGGGAATTAAATAATATTATATAAAATTCATGATGTTATGAGATAATATAGTATATTTCACTATTTATATATGGTTTATAGAATATGTAATGGGAACCACATCGATGTGAGTAATCCAAAGAGTAAGAATGATTACTTCATTGGTTGTTTTAATGAAATTGTTCTAATGTAACTAGTATCCCAAACATTCTCATAATATGAGGACACAATATCATGTAATAACATGATAGAGAAATAATTATCTATGTATTATTTCTTTAAACGGAAGAAAGAAAAAAATAGGAAAATAGATAAAATGGTGTATAAAGGAAATAATAGAATGAAATATTTTCTAATATTTGATTCATGTGGAAGGAAACACCTTGGTGCATCTATAAAAGGAAAATGATTTTTCTACAATTTTGGAGAAAAAAACCACCATGGTCATGAATTAAAGAGTAAGAAAATGGTTTCTAATTTCCAATTCTTCAATTATAAGTAAATGGAGATCTATGAGAAAAAATTCCCCAAGTGTTAAATAAATTTAGCTATGAAGAAGCTAAGTGATCAAGGTCAAGTTTAGTCTGTTGATACATCTAAAGTGGAATGAATAATGTGTTTATGTATTAGGATAGTTGGAATATGTTGTAAGTTTATTTTATTGAAGATATCCTCATCAAATGAATTGTGGAATATATATATATATCATTAAAGTACTATTTCATTAAGTATTTGATGGCATATATTGAATAGTACTATGAAAAGTGATTCAATAGCATGTTGAACATTTTTTAAAACACTTGGTTTAGGGAAATATGGCACTTAGTATTTTCTTGATGTTATGATAATGATGGTTATATAAATAGATGATTGATATTGATATATAAAATAGTATAAAACTAACTGTATTTTAACTGATTAATGATAAGATCAATTTGGAAATTTTGTTACCTTATTTTAAAAAATATGGATCAAAATACTTTTGAAAGATCATAAGGATAACCATTTATAAAAATTATTCAATTTAACATTGGATGAGTGTTTGGATATTATTCTATTACATCACTATATGAAAATTTGAACATAGTGGATATCCTATGAAAACTCTTTGTACTTAATAATAAGTAGATATGGACCGAATGAATTATCATTATATTATGGATCCTCAAATCCATTACGTACTTTAGGTATCAAAATTCTTTATTCATTTCATATAATATGATTTGGATTCAAAATTAATCAATGAAAAACCAAAGGATGTTATTTATCTTTTGAAATGGTATAAAATGATGTCATTATATCTTCTCATAAATGTTAATAAAAATTATAAAAATGATCTTAATGTAAAATGTTATCATATTTCTATAATTTCTAATGTGATCAATGACCTTTTGAAAACTAATAGCTATATGTTTTTTTGGTGAATAACCTTCTCAATATCACCCAAATTTATGGGATTAGTGATCTATATCACTATCTATTAACCCTTGAGAATTAGTATTCTATTCTATGTTTATTTTTTCATTTACCACCTATTTTATTCTACTTTGAAACATAGTCACGATATTATTATAGATGAAATTCAGAAATCCATGTATCTATTTTAAAGGGTATTTTATGTTAACTCTTTTATGATTTTTCTATTTCAACAAATTAAGTATCAAAGATCAACATTTTATTATAGATATCACACTTATATTTTGAAACATTTTATTTATGGTGGGGAGAATGTAACATCCTAAAATGTTAATAGAATAAAATTTCACTCAAAATAGTATGGAACACATAACACTAAGTTCATTTTTTTATATGTACCCCTGATTTTAGAATTCGTCACATGTGCCAATGATTTTCTTTGAAATATTTGGTTAAATGTAGGGCCATGTTTTACTAAAGAACAATATACTATTAATAATATTGTTTAATAAGACAGGTAGTTCCTAGATATTATAATGAAGGGTATTAATCAGATTAAATAAATCATTTAATATATAATTTACACACATTTATTAGTTATCTATTAATTATAAATAACATAATAATCATTTCAAAAATGAAATTTGTTCTGAAAAACAATATTTTTTCTAAAAGGCATATTAATCACATTCTTAATAAAATTGTGTTTTTCAACTTTTAGGAAGTTATTCTGAATAAATATTCTCAGTTTTTTAAATCTGAATATTGAAATTATATTAGGGTGATTCTTTTCACATTTTATCATAAGTATCATTTGTTGATGAATGTAAAAAAATATTGAATTTTAAATAAAAACTCCTTTTTCATATAAATAATTTACAACAATAAATTATTTTTTGAATTTTATTTAAAGTAAAATTAGTTCAATGATATTTAATTTAATATAATATATTTCATTGGAATCATTTTCAATTCAATTTTGATATAAAATCATAGTAAATTTGTAAACATTTTCACTCTAAAAACATAAATTCTCATTATGTATATGGGATTAATTTTAAATTAAATTACATTAATTCATTGAATTTGTAATGGCTCAAACCCTCTTAGTCTATAACCTTCCCATATTTATGGTGCTTGGGGTTTCATGGGGACCACCATTGACTTATTAAATAGTCTTCAAAAAACTCAGTTCCACCAAAAGGTTCCACCGAAATTGGGACATCGGCCATGGTAGCGCCGTGACGGTGGTGCCATGATGGTGGCACTGTGATGGTGGCATCATGATGGTGGTGTCATGATGGTGGTGTCATGATGGTGGTATCGTGATAGTGGAACTGTGATGGTGGCATTGTAACGGTTGTATCATCACGGTCTCACACTAAAATGGTGGCATCGCTTATGGTGTTCCACCAAACTGGAGGCACTGTTATGGTGTCTCACTGAACGGTGTCCCACCCTTTTCTTTTTTTCAGTTTCTATGTTTTTCCAATTATTTTCCCATAACATATATTTTGATGTATAAGTGTTGAAAAATCATTTTTAAATCCATTTAAATACATTAAAATATTTTTTTAACCCCCAAGAGTCAGGTGACCCTTTAGTTACTTAAACATGTGTCTTTTTTCCATCAATGTCACACATTTCCCTATGTCTTCCAGCTTTACCCCTATTATGTGGTTTTCTATGTTTAAAGGATATATATTAAATCACATTCGTTATCTCCACCCTCTCTTAGGATAATTATTAAATAACACTTAATCCCATCATGTGTAACCAACCAACTGCATGGTGAAACCACAATCCTCCTTTTAAGAGTTTCGAGATTTCATATCTCATAACTCTAAGATATTTCCTTTTATCACATAGAGTTTTCCTTATCCCTTGGTCCCTTATTTTCCTTGGTACACTTGGAGTCCCTCTTTAGGATATGAATCATGCACTGTGATGGATCCATTCCCACTCATCCTTGGAGTCCTTGGAGTTCTCCCTCTACATGTCGTGAAACCCTAGTTCTTGGAGCGAGAAGAAAAATTCAATTGTGGATCATCCAAGTAGTGTTTTCCTTCATCTTTCTTAACTGTTTATAATTTGGGGAGAGTTTTATAATGTTTCCTTGGGGTGTGGATTAAACCAAACCTTAACAAATATAATAAATGTATTTTTAAAGAATGAAGGGGTGTATTTTATTATGATGTCTTGTACTCTTTTATCTTCGTTTATATGTTGTGAACTATATGGTCTTATTCTCACTGAAAATCATGGCTATTTGTGATCCTTTAATGTGCACTAATGCACCTCTATTTTTCTTGATAATATTATAATTGAATGGATGTAACATGGAAACTAGTTAATCACATAAACTCAGTGAATTAAATGGATTCCCAATGAATAATAATCTTTGTTTTATCACACCAGTTAACCAAATAGAAAGAAGGAACTTGATAAATGGTGTAGTAAAATCTGAAAACTGCATTTCTCTGTTCTGCTAATAAGCATAGTTTTTCTGCTTGATGTTTGGGGGTGACGTGTATGGGGATGGGATCCCCTGTTGTTTAGTTGTTTTTTTATGGATCTGATGTTGTATGGGGATGTATTTTGGGGCTTGTTTTGGTTTTACTACTTTGAGGGATTTCATGGATCCCTCTTTCTATTGTGACTTTATAAGAGAACTAGGTGTGAATGCTTAAATTGATGTTTGGTTGTTTTCTTTTTCATCCCAAAGTTGTTTGGACTTGTGGATGTGCCTATTAGTTTTCTGGTAGTGTAGAATTATATCTAATGGAATCACTTGAACATGATAACAACAATTGGTTCAACGGGGAATTTTTCTCCAGAAATGGGTGGTGCTCTAGTTGTGGTTGTTGTGAATTTGTGAATTCATGAATAGAAACAAGGGTGTTTGTGTATGGTCTATTTTTGGGACCCTTATGTTCATATGAGTTCTTGTTTACATATATTTATAAATTTAGTTCTTGTGTTTTTTATTCTCACCACACCCAAGTTGAGAACTTTGTGTTGAACACGCCCATTTCATGGGGATGGGTGTTTTTTCAACATTCTTTTGAGTGTCTTGTTATTATCTCTTTTATTCTATCTCTCCAAGGTAACCTAATACTCTTTGGGTAGGCTTTGAAAGCTTAAGTTCCATTATGGCCCAAGACTCTTCAGGCAGTTTGTGATGACCTAAGGTCCATTATGTCCCAAGACTCTTTGGGAAGGGTGTGTTGTGGTGGTTTTCCAAGGTGTGTGTGTATAGGATTGTTTCTCAAGTGTCTTCGGGATGAGGCCTTGGTGTCTTTGGGCATATAATTGGTTGTTCTGGCCTAGGTGTCTTTGGGCTTTGCAGTGGTTGTTGTGGTCTAGGTGTCTGTGGGTGGGGATATGTGTGGTTGTTGTGGCCCGGGTTTCTGCAGCCAGGAGGCGTGGTTGTGGGAGCCCATAAGGTTATTGTTGGGGAAGTAGTGGGATTGTAGTGGAACTTATGAGGGAGTTATGATGCATAGGATGTCCTAAATAACCAGTGGTAATGTAGTTTAGGGTACCCAAACATCGATGTGTTATCACTATTACTTTACCTGACTTTCTTAATTTGGGGAGTGTGCCTTGGTGAGGCTATGTGGATAGTTTCTTTGATAGGTGGTTGGGTTATCTCTATTTCTCATGGGGAATTAGATTTCCTCCCCACTTGTTCATGAGATCTTTTTGTTTTCCCTACTGATTATACATGTACACTCACCCTACGTATATAAAACTGCTTTCAGGTTTCCAGGAGGACTTTGAGGACCATGCCAGACTTCACTAGCTCAGACATCAGGATAGTTTTTGTTGTTGTTTTTATTTATTTTGATACTTTTCATCATAGTTTTCTTGTACTTGTAGCACTTTATTTTGAACATGCATGCAGAAAAGGGGGGTTTTATATTTACTTTTACATTCTGTATTTGGATTTCTTTGAGATTTACCCTCTTATCTCCCGATATTTTTTCTATAAAAGGGTAATGCCTTCCATATTACGTATGATTCTATACACTTGGTGCTATTCTCCACTCTGGGGCCTATTGTAGGCGGGACTCTGGGGTCATTATCTCTCTTTTTAATTGAATAAGGAAGGTCCTGGAAGTTTGTTATCCCTTCCCTCATCTTGGTGAAGGTGGGTCATGACAGAATGGTATCAAAGGTGATGGTTGATAGATAGTATGGAGTTCAGAGTTAGGAATATTGAGGATTGCATGGGATGTTAGGGTAACAGTGTTAGGAAATCTTGGTGCATGAAATAGGCCAGGGAAGACCGGCTAGGACACGGGATTTTAGGGCCCCTCGTGATCTGATACAAGGACTCTGGACCTACCAAACGACCAAGTTAGGCTACACTGATTGTTGGGTAGAGACCCTATGAAATGTATATGGATCATAATGACTTGTTTTCTTGTGTTTTATGGGTGTTTGGGGAGTTTAAAATGAATAAAAATATTAAGAAAATATTAAAATAGATCTTCTACACTACTCGGGCTTAGGCATTTCCTTGTTTACCTTGCAGTTATGGCACCCGGATGATGACCATGAATAGTACGGGTGATCGAGGCCTAGGAGGATGATTTTTCTAATCATTAGAGGTTTGATAGAGAGGAATATATTGATCAGTGATAGAATATTCTTCATTCCTTTTAGCAGAATACCCTTGGGAGGTACGAGGGCAGTGTCTTGGACATGGAGACTAAGGGCTCCCTCGAGGAGCTAGAGATAGATTTCAGCTTGATCTATGCTCAAATAGAGTACTAGGTTCATATTTTCATTAGCTAGATTTGGGGATCAGCCTGTCAGTGGTCGATGATCTATCTCTGGGAGAAGAGGGAGGCTGAGGTTTTTTGGACTGACTTCGAGAGGGAGTTCCGGGTGGAATTCCTCTCTTCTGCAATGAAGGCTGAGAAGAGGCAGGAGCTACTCTCCCTTTAGTAGGGGAGTATATCATTGAGGGAACTGGGGATCAAGGTCAAGGATCTCCTTCATTTTTCTCCAGACCTATTTTTGGATGAGGAGTCTTATGTGAGACGTTTAGAAGAGGCTCTCTAACCTTCTCTTCAGTAATTTGTTACACCATTCACTCTACTGATGTACATAGAGGTTCAGAAGAAGGCTGAAGTGGTGGGGAGGATGCACACGCTGGGAGGTGTTCCACAAGAGGGGAGTCAGTTCATCTCGTCAAAGGGGAAGTTCATTAAAAACAGGCCTCCAGCCTCAGGGCCTTCCAAGTTTCGACTGATGGGAAGCAGTCCCTAGCAATTCCAATTTCAATCTCCTGGACCTCGCCCTTTCCCTACATGCTTAGGACCGAGATTATTTATTTGTGGAAGTCGTGGTAACCTTTAGAATCAGTGCCTAGGATGAGTGAAATATAGTGGAGGTAGGAAAGTTCAATGACCACCTTAGCAGCCGCAGTTTCTAGCTAGGTGTTTTCAGCAGCCGCAGTAGGGACACTGATCTTCCGCTCCTCCAAGAGTAGACATTACAGGAGGAGGGCAGCATTAGAAAACTCCTCAAGGACCTAGACTAGGGCATGGTTGTGCAGGTGTCCGATAGCTGAGGGGCATAAGATCTGGGCGTGGGTAGTTTCACACCAGAGAGGTAGCAGTTCTAGCAGGGCCAGAGGTCGTTCAAGGTACGATCTGCTTGTTTAGTACTATTGCTTGTGCCTTGTTGGATTCAAGAGCTTTTCACTCCTCTATTGCACCTAGTCTATCCCATGATTTGGTTCTAGATGTATAGATACTTCCCATGCCCCTAGTATTGAGTATTATAGTCGGATGTCAGACCAGTTTGTCTTATGTTTTTTGGGCATGTAGAAAGATGTTGGGGCCAAATCAGTCCAGTGGGGACCTTCTTTTACTATAGATGCATCCATATTATGTCATTTTATAAATCAACTAGACTTTTTCTATGTATTCTGTTATTAACTACTTCTAGAGAAGGGTTTTTATTTCTTATATGGGGGGGCCAGCATGTAACATTCATTAGCAAGCGGGGTTTCCAGGAGGGAAACCAATGAGTGGAGCCCCTTTTTTCTTTTTTAGCTGAACTTTCAGTGGAGTCAGTAGATATAGAGATGGTGGGAGTCCCGGGTATCATTAGTGAGTTCCACGACATCTTCTCTGGAGAGGTGGTGACTCTATCCCATCGATGTCATGTTGAGTTTGGGATATATTTGCAACCCAGTACCTATCTGATTTCAATGTCTCCCTACCGGATGGCGCCTTCTGAGTTGCGGGAGTTGCGGATCCAGTTTGATGACTTGATGAAGAAGGGTTTTATCCGAATTATTTTGTCACCAGGGGGTGCTCCATTATTGTTTCCAAATAAGGATGATGGTGGTCTCAGGCTGTGTATAGACTACCAAATACTGAATCAGGTGACGTTCAAGAACAGTTACCCCCTCCCAAGGATTGATGACCTTTTTGAGCAGTTGAAGGGAGTAGGTTGGTTCTCTAAGATTGGCCTGTGGTTAGGATATAACCAGTTGAGGGTGAAGGAGGGTGACATCTTGAAGACTACTTTCAGGTGTAGTTATGGGAAATTTGAGTTCGTGTTCATGCCATTCGGCATTACAAATGCACCAACCATGTTCATAGGGATCATGAAATCTATCTTCTGGGAATATCTGGACCGGTTTGTAGTCATGTTTATCGATGAAATCTAGATCTACTCAAGATCATAGGAGGATCATGCTAAGAATTTTAGGATGGTTTAGAGGTCCTCTGAAAGCACCATCTCTATGATAATTTGTCAAAGTTCAAGTTCTAGACATGAGAGGTGCACTTGTGTGGACACATGGAGTCCCAATAAGGAATAGTGATGGACCCATCGAAGGTTGAAGCAGTTTTTTCTTAGGTAGCACCCAAGAACATGTAAGAGTTTCATAGTTTACTAGGTCTATCAGGTTACTACCTATGGTTTAAGCCTTACTTCTCTCAAGTTACAGCACCTTTAACAACCTTGATCAAGAAAGACCCGGCTTTTGTATGGAATGAGCAGTGCCAGTCATACATCATTTATATGAAAGGGAAACTGGTTAGTTCTCTAGTACTGAGGTTTCTAGAGAAATGGGTAACATTTGAAGTGATCTATGATGCTTTAGTTATAGGATTTTGGTGTGTATTGATGCAGTAGTGGGAAGTCATCTCTTATGAATCTAGTAAGTTACATCCCCATGAGTGTAACTATACCACCCATGATTTGGATCTTGCATAAGTTGTGTTCACACTAGAGTTGTGTCAACATTACCTCATCGAGGAATGCTTTGTGGTCTTCATAGATCAAAAGATATTGATATATGTCTTCTCCCAGTGAGAACTGGACATGTGATAGTGGAGGTGGATAGAGTTTCTTAAAGAATATGACTTCGAGATTTCCTACACCTTGGGAAAGGGGAACATGGTGGCTGACACCGTGATTAGAAAGTCATATAAGGATGTGGTTTGAGAATTAGCAAATTCTTGGAAGGTGATGGAGGAGCTGGCTGCCTTACACCTGGATATAAGGATGTATAGTGGTAAAGGTTTCTTGTTCTAGATGATAGTTCATTCTTCTTTGGCATATTATGTGGGAGATTCTCTGTGGGGACTTAGAGGCTGAAGTGATGTGTGATTCTATTAGCCAGGTCAATGCTCCGAAAGGATGATCGGAAGATGGTCATAATCGGATGTTGTTTCATGGAAGGTGTTTTATCCCAGTGGCAATGTGCGATAGAGTTCTCGGTGAGTTCCATAACTTACCCTTGGAGGTACACCTAAGAGTTTCCAAGATGTACTGGGGATTGAGGGGTTAGTTTTGGTGGCCCAGTGTGAAGCATCAAATGGAAAAGTTTGTTGCAAAGTGCCTCATATGTCAGTATGTGAAGGTTGAACACCATTTCCCAGGAGGTCCATTGTAACCTTTAGATGTCCCCGAGTGGAAGTTGGATGACATCTCGATGGATTTCATCATGGGAATAACCAGGGTTAAAGGAGGTTGTGATGCTATCTGGGTAGTAGTGGACTAGATGATGAAATAAACTCACTTCCTAGAAGTCAAGGAGTTGAGTGCATTGGATGACTTAGAACAGACGTAAATGGATGAAGTAGTGCGGTTTCATGGAGTTATGAGGTCCATAGTCTCAGATTGGGATACACGATTTACCTCACAAGCCTTGAATGGAATGAAACATGCTTTTGACACCTAGATATGCCTCAGCACTGCTTTCCACCCTCAGAAAGAAGGGAAAATAGAGCGGGCCATCCAGATATTGGAAGATATGCTATGGGCATGTGTTTTAGACTTCAGGGGATTGTGGGTACGATACTTGAATCTGGTAGAGTTTTCCTATAATAATATCTATCACTCTACCATTGGCATGGCTCCGTTCTAAGCCCTGTACCGAAGATTGTGTCGTTCACCTGTGTGCGGGACAGAGGTTGGATAAGAAGGTTTTCTTATCCTGGTGGTGGTGCAGAGCATGATGGAGAAGTTTCAGCTTATACAAGAGAGGATGAAGGCAGATCTGGAGTGATCGAAGTCATATTCCGATCATAGGAGGAGACACTTGGAGTTCGATGTTGGGGACCATGTATTCCCCAAACGGTTCCACCGAAATAGTGGAACCGGTCACAGGGGCACCGTGATGGTGGTGCCATGAAGGTGGTGCTATAGTGACGTCATGAGGGTGGCCCCGTGATGATGGTGTCATCACGGTGGCGCTGTAATGGTGGTGTCGTGATGGTGGTGTTGTGAAGGTGGCACCGTGATGGTGGCACCATGAAGTTGGCATCATGATGGTGGCACCATGAAGGTGGCGTCGTGATGATGGCGGCATGATGGTGGTATCGTGACAGTGGCATCATGACGGTGGAATTGTAATGGTCTCACCATCACGGTCACACACTGAAATGGTGGTACTTCTTATAGTGTTCCAACAAACCGGTGGAACCGTAATGGTGTCTCACTGAACGGTGTCCCACCCTTTGATTTTTTTTCAGTTTTTGAGTTCTTTCAATTCTTATCTCATAACGTATCTTTTGACGTAAATGTATTTTAACACCCTTTCTAAATCCATTTAAAGCCAGTAAAATTTTTAAAACCCCCAAGAGTCATGAGGCCCTTCAATTACCAGAACATGTGGCTTTTTTCCCTCAATGTCAGACCTTTCCCCATGCCTTCCATCATTTCACATGTTATGTGGTTTTATTTATTTAAAAGATATCTATAAACTCATAGTTGTTATCTCTACCATCTCTAAGGATAATTATTAAATAACAATTAATTCTATCATGTGTAACCACCCAATCTCATGTTGAAACCATAATTCACCATTTATTTGGTTCAAGATTTCATATCTCGTAACTCTATGATCTGGTCGTTTGTCACATAGATTTTTCCTTCTTCATTGATCCCTTCTTTTACTTGTTATGCTTGGAATACCTCTTTTGGAGATGAATTTTTCACCATGCGGGATCCCTTCCCACTCAGCCTTGGAGACCTTGGAGTTCTTCCTCTATAAATTGTGCAACCCCAATTCTTAGTGAGAGAAGAAAACTTTGATTGTTGATCATCCAAGTAGGGTTTTCCTTCATCTCTATTTACTGTGTATCAGGCGGTGAATGTATGATAATGTTTCCTCAGGGTGTAGATGAAACCAAACCTCAACAAAGATAATAAATGGATTTTTAAATAATGAAGGGGTGTATTTGATGATGATTTAGTTTTACTCTTTTATCTCTATTTATATGTTGTGAACTGTATGGGATTATGACCACTGAAAAATGTGGTTGTTGGTGGTCCTTTCTTGGGCACTAATACACCTCTGTTTTTCTTGATAATTTTGTGATTGAATGGTTCTAACAAGGTCACTAGTTTCACATAAACTCAGTTGATTAAATTTATTCCCAATGAATAAGAAGCCTTTTGTGATCACCCCGGCTAACCAAATGGAAAGAAGGAACTTGATAAATGGTGTTGTTAAATCTAAAAACTTCCTTTCTCATTTATTCTTATAAGCACTCTTTTTTGGATTGATTCTTATGGGGTAACATGGATGGGTATGGTATCCCTTGTTGTTCAGTTGTTGGTTTATGGATCTAAGGTTGTGTGGGGCCATATATTGGGGCTTGGTTTTGTTCTAGTACTTCAAGATATCTCACGGATCCCTCTTGTTATTTCTACTTTACAAGAGAACTAGGTTTGAATGCTTAAATTGTTGTTTGGATGTTCTATTCTTCATTACAAAGATGTTTTGACTTGTGGATGTGTATGTTAATTGCTCAGTACTGGATAATTATTTCTAATGAAATCACTTGAACATGATAACAAGAATGGGTTAAATGGGGAATTGTTCTCTTAAAATGGGTGGTTCTCTAGTTGTGCATTTGTGTATGTATAAATAGTAATGAGGGTGTTTGGGTATGGGCTGGTTTCGGGACTCTTATGTTTGGATGAGTGTTTTTTTACCTATATGTATAAATTAATTGTTGTGTTTCTTATTCACACTCCACCCAAGTTGATCACTTCAAGCTGAACACCCCTATTTCATGGGGGAGGGTGTTTTTCCTAACATTATTATGATTGGATGGTTATTAGATCCTTTCTACTTCCTCTCCCATGAAGACCAAAACTCATCGGGCAGGTTGTGACGGCCTAAGGTCCATTATGGACCAATACTATTCGGGCTAGTTGTGATGGCCTATGTTCCATTATGTCCCAATACACTTTAGGTAGGGTGTGTCGTAGTGGTTATCCCATGTCTGTGTGGGTGGGATTGTTTCCCAAGTGTCTTTGGGATGAGGCCCGAGTGTCTTTGGGCATGACAGTGGTAATTCTGGCCAAGGTGTCTTCGGGCATGGCAGTGGTTGTCATGGCTCAGGTTTCTGTAGGTGGGTATGTGTGTGGTTTTGGTGGCCCATGTGTCTGCAGGCGGGATTCTTGGTTGTGATTTTCCATAGGGTTGTTCTTAAGGTGGTAGTGGGACTGTAGTGGAACTTATGGGGGAGGTCTGAGGAGTAGGATGTCCTAAATAACCAGTGGGATAGCGGTGCGGGGTACAAAAACATCGATGTGTTATCACTATTATGTTACCTGATATACGTTATTTATGGAGTGTTCCTTAGTGAGGCTAGGTGGATAGTTTCTTTGCTAGGTGATTGGGTTATTTCTATTTTCTCATAGGTCATTAGAATGTTTCCCCACTTCTGCATGAGATCTTTTGGTTTTCCCTACTGAGTATACTTATATACTCACCCTACGTATATAAAACTCCTTTTAGGTTTCTAGGAAGACTTTGATACTTTACTAGCTTGGATTTCGGGATAGTTTTCATTGTTATTTTTTTCTTTTGGTACTTTTAATCGGATCTTTCTTGTACTTTTAGAACTTTTTTTTAACATGCATGTGGAAAAGGGGTTTTGGAATTACTTTTACTTTATGTTTTTAGAGTTGTTCGAGATTTACCATCTTATCTCCCAAACGTTTTTCTATAAAAAGGGTGAAGAATTTTATATTACATGTGATTTTATAACCTTGGTTCTAGTCTCTACTCCAAGGCCTATTGAAGGCGGGACTTGAGGTTCATTATCTCTCCTTCAACTTAAAGAAAGAAGGGTCTGGCAGTTTGTTGTCCCTTCCATCATCTTGGTAAAGGCAGGTCATGACAGAGTTGAACATGGTAAAATGGAATCCATGTTTTGAATCCCAATAATTTATATTATCCAATACTTTCAAAATAATTTTTTACCATAATTATTAGTAAAAATAATTAAAATTATTTACAGTGATTAATGTAAAACAAGTTTACTTAGTTGTTAAACATGGAATGTAAGGTGTAATAATGACATAAAACTTATTAAAAATCTATTATATGAACATTAAATGAACCACTATTAACATATATAAATATTACGTCATTTTAGATGAATTTTATGCACATTACCAAATCACATTTCTGAGGACCATAATATTTTAGTTTATTTTGAAACATGGAAACATAATCTTTTATCTTGATGAAATATCTTCAATGTTTCCCACAAAGATATTCCCAGTTAGTAATCATAGCTAAAATCATTATTCATGATCGATGGAAAGGAATCAAAATAATGGGTGATCTCATATGCTAAATAAGGGTAAGTAAATGGGATATATAAGTGTAACACCCCTAGTTTTTATAATCATTTTTTGAATAAATGAATTTTCTATAATGTATTTTTTTGAACACTACAATAAGTTATATTTTCATTATAAGTTATAATTATTTAATCTTTCACAACATGTAACACCTACTTGTCTTACACAACACTAAGTTTATATGAAAAGTCATTTTATTTTTATAAGTATTTAAATTATATAATTATAACATATCCGTTAAAAATAGTAATATTAATTGTAATAAATAATACTTAAATGTAATTTTTAATTATTTTAAAATATATATTTATAATAAAACTTATCATTTTGGGTAAAGTCTATATATGTTCAAAAATAGTATTTTCATAAAATAACTGCTTCTTATGTCGTTGTGTGAAAAATGATATAATTATTTTTAGAAACTTTTATAAATTTGATTTTATAAAATAAACATAATTTATGAATTCATACTGTAAAATTAATCTTAGGGACGATTGTGGGATTTTTTTGAAAAAAAATTATTTTTTAATGAATAGTAAAATATACTAAATTTTAATTAAAAACTATTTTTTCATCTATTTAATTTATATTTATAAATTAAATTTTAATTTTTTTTAACATTTAATTATATTAATCATATATAAAAAATCCAACTTATCTCTTTGTAACATATTTCAAATTGAAATTGGATTTAAAAGGATCCCAAATTTTTTTACATTTTTTCTTGAAAAACTCTTTGTCGCAACACGTTTGGGGCATTATATTTAAATTAAATTTTACCAGTTTAATGATTATAATTTACAAAAAGGGGTTAAATATTTGGAATAAGAATAATTTATAACTTATAAAATTTTAAAATTTGTTTTTGACAAAAAAAATATTACTAGTAGTTATTAAAATTAATTACAATGATTAAGAGAAAATTTATGTTAACAAAGGACTAAACCTTAATCATAAATCCTATAATGACCTAGAAATATTTTAATAATCAATTTTATATAAATATTTCAACAAAAAAATATTTTTTATAATTTTAATAATTATTTTAGAAACATTATGTAAGGGATACCTCTCAATATTGTTTACTATTTTATATTTACAACAATGCCACTCCTCATCTATTACAAAAGGCCACTCACCCCCCTCACATATTAACACCTGTAAAACACTTTGGATAGGCCTAAACCTTCAAAAATATCATCCAAACATCCATCACATAATCTTATATTACTCTCTATGTGAATAAAGTCATCCAAAAACCCCTTTTGTTCAGACCAAGAGGAATTACCCAAAGAATAGATAACATCCTTTCTCAAGCTCCTTTTTTTTATTTTCATTATCCACCCCCCCTAAAATATTCTAATTCCATAATTATATTATAACCATATTATCCTAAATATTTTTATATGTTCTTATTATAAATTTTAGTCTTACACTTACATGAAAATTTATTAAATGGGTAACAAAGAACTACTGCCTCAAGAAAATATGTTTTTCGTTTTTCATTTACCACCTCTTCTAGTTAGAAATTATGATAGAGTCTTTATTTTTATATGATATTTATTATTTAATTATTAATTTTAAATTATTATATAAAATATACCTTCATTCATTCAATTTTTGTAAACAAGAAAACTCCATTTATGGACGTGTGGACAACTGTCCCCTCAAAATGATGTGATTCATTCAAAAATTACATGAAATGTATTAAGGATAGTTGTAGTAAAATTATATAATTTAAATTAAATAATAATTATACTATAATGATATATATATATATACACATTTATATCATTTACTTTCTTTCTTTCAATACAACAACAAAATGGAAACATTGTTCATCCATACATAGGCCCTACCGTCTCCATAAAAAGTGTATTACATTTCATATTTATTTATTTTATATATTATTATAAATACATATATAATAAATATATATTATATTTATATCATTTTTCCATTATCTAAATAATAAAATCATGATATAAGTAAGGGATGAAGAATAAAATGTCAAACATGTTCAAAGAATAAAGAATATAATAACTAAAGTGTAACATTAACATGGAATTGTTAATAAGTTGGTAATATATGTCACAATAAAATCATAAATGGTATTATATATAATAATATGGTTCTATAATATATTTATAAAAAACTAATATTTATTATA
The DNA here is from genome assembly GCA_963277665.1 of Viscum album. Lineage (NCBI taxonomy): Eukaryota > Viridiplantae > Streptophyta > Magnoliopsida > Santalales > Viscaceae > Viscum > Viscum album. The sequence continues at coordinate 1,240,440,455 of OY728130.1, read as the reverse complement.
CAGGAGGTTTGTACGAGTACTATAATATTCAAGACATAAGGGAAGGGTTTTTCTCATCTCACTTTTATTTCTGAGATATTTATGCCTTATTAACCACTCATTTATTTTTTTGGTGTATATACTGCCCATGAATATATTCAATTAATAATATCCTTAAATTTATGGGTTTTTAAATCTCCTTTTTATTATCTCTCTTTCATGGGTTTTAAGGTTCAAATGTTACCAAATCTAAAATGTAGTTTTCTTTTAATTTTCCTTCTTAGAGGCATATATTTTTTTATGAACATATATTATTTCACTAGGTGTATATACTGCCATTTGAAATGTTATATATTTAATCTCATTATTTTCATGATATTTTAAACTTAATTTTATTTTATTTTCTTACATGGGGATTATGATTCAATGTTATCAAGTGGTAAGAGTTTATCGCAACAATCTCATTGTTTATCAGGATTCCTTATTATTATTCTTCCATTGATGGGATAATATTATATATCTCTCTATAAAACTCATAATATTTGTTATTATATAGTTATTTATGATAAATTCAAGTATTATTACCATTTTACACTCCTTGGTATGAAATGTAGAAAATAAAATGTTTTTAATAAAATCTGATATCATTCCACTTTTCATCCAGAAATCTATTTTAATCAAAAAACCTATATTAAAAAATGTTTTCAAAAAAATTTAAAATGTTTTATTAAGCTCAGTTTGTAGGAAAATATTTTTAGAGATGTTTTATGGTTTTCAAATCTTCCTTTATAAGTTATTATATATAATTTCAAAGAAAAATGTTTTTCAAAATGTTTTATATTTTAAAAATAAAATCAAAAAATAAATTATATTTTCCAAAATAATTATTTTAAAAGGATCATTCAAAATTAGTTTCCATTTAATTTTACATTATTTGGTGTTAATAATTACTTTCTATGAAATGGCCTAATATTTTCCATTCATTTTCTTTCTCTCAATGGTTTATTTTTTCATCGCATTATCCTTATGAAACTAATTTCTCTTTCATGAGTTATAGATTTATGAAACCCATTTTTGTTCCATAGGATATATATTTATAAACATTTAAAATTCACAAATTCTTTGTTTATTAAAACCATTTCAATTTCATGTGTTATATGTTTGTGAATCCTTCTTCTTTTCATGGGCTATACTTTGATGAAATGATTGTAAATCTTGTCTCTTTTCCATTGGATATGATATGATGACATGTCTATGATACCCATTTGATTTCATGGGTTAGGATATGATTTTAAATGATATTTTAGAAAAATTATGTGTGACTTCATTAGGATATTTTTTGGGACCTATATCTCCCTATAATACATTGGGTAATGATTTATATCTTATGATATGGACATAGATGAAATAGGGAGTGAACATAGTTCAATAATGGACATTGTCCGCTAAGATTTTATTGGGAGTGAAATTTGACTACTAAGAAGGTCATGGGAGTAATCCATGGCTACCTATATGGTATTAAGAGTGAACCCATTCTACTAAGATGGACTTGGTATTTATGCCTTGACTACTATGGAAATCATCTTTATATGCTTATGTGTATAAAAATTCCATTTCGTATTACTATGTTATTATTTCATGGATTATGCTCTTGATTCCCTTATTATTCATTTCTTATGAGATGAAAATATTTATACCAGGTTTCATGTTTATGTTATCGAATATTAAGGGTATGACCTTCTAATGTCATGATCACATTCTCACACACTTATGTTCCTGTTTATTCTTATATATCTCTTTTTTTACCCGTATTGAGCATCTTAGATCACCCATTTTTATGTTTCTTTTCACTAGGTTAAGAATATATGTATCACATATGATTTTCCTATGAAGGGTGATAGTTATGAAGAACCTAACATGAGATAATGTATCTCACTTATGTACAATTTTTTATGTTTCCATGTTTTCAAAGGAACTAAACAAATACATCACCGATCATCTTTTTGGGTAATTTATATAGTATTATAAAAATGAGGTACTTTTAATGTATGAAAAGATTGGGTTTTAACAATTGTTATAAGAGAAAAATTTTAGTCATCCTTTGTAAACATATATGAGAAAACATTAGTGACAAGCCTAAGGACTTTTTATGGATATGTCTAAGGAAATGAAATGTATAGTAAAATTTCATGGAATTTTGGTATAGAATAGAGTCAGTGGATTCCTAGAAGTACATACCTATATTGATAATACATTTGAATATGGATCTCATACATATGTGAATAGGGGTAACAACCCCAAAGGAACTATATTCATCTAGAATCCATCGATAATTGGTGTATGACAACATGCCTTGATGCACACCTGGTTTGACACTCCCGGGGTTTTTTCATTAGAAATTTATAAACTATTCACAAACCTTACATAAGGATTTAAATAGAATTTGGACATGAATAATCTATAAAAACACTAATTTATCATATATTAAATAAGGTGACATGATTAAAATATACTATGAGTGGTTTTTGTGAATATGTGGCTCTTTACTATGATAATCATTTCTTACACTATTCTTTTTTGTTGTAGTAAATAGATAGAACATTAAGGAACCACATTAATGGATATTTTGATAGAAAATTAAATTATTGATCTCCTAAGAATCAAAATGTTAGAGGTATAGAATGAAAAATAACATTACTATGCTCACTCAAATTTCTCAAGTTATGAATAATTTTGTACATTCTAATGTCAAATGATGGAACAAAATTTTGTTGTGTTTTTTACAAGGAAACATCCATCTTATTTTATATGATCTTATAATCCACTTGTTGTTGAAAAATGGGTAAGTACCACTAGAAAATATATTCTCTATTATCCATTGTTTAGAATATGAGAAATTCATTAAAGTTATTTATCATCTTCAAGGTGATGAGGAAGAGTGGTGGATTGTAATCATGAATATGATGAAGAAAGATAAAATGGAATCCATGGATTGGGATGAGTTCAATAACATGTATTTCAATAATTTATTTCCTCATAATCTTTATATAAAGTTGGATAAAGGGTTCCTTTACTTATATAAAATGTATGACGAATCTATTGGTACCTATAAGGCTAATTTCACAAGTCTTGTGAGGTAAAATTATAGTTTTATCATCCAACCTACATGTAATTCTGACATGTTCTTTAATGGATTAAATCCAAGAATCAAAAGGGGATTATTCGTAAGATACATTTGTAGCTACAAAGAGATTTTATGTTGTGCGATAAAGGTATAAATGGATGTTGGAGTTATTTATGAGTCTAATGGTTTTGAAAAAAACAGATAGATTTCAACGGTAAATCTAAAAACCCTAGAGAGAAGAATATGATCTTTCCTTTATGCTCTATATGTGTAAATAATAATTAAGAAAATTTTCTTAAGGGATCTAATAAGTGTTTTAATCATAGAAGGGATAGTCATCAGGAATTTTAATCTCAATGTGATGGGAATAAGTCACATAATAATGATAATTGAGTGAAAACTACACATAATGTACCTCTCCCACTTCAGTGCTACAAGTGTAAGTAGAATGAGAATTATGATAACCGGTTCCCAAACTAAAGGGTTGTTGGTGATGATCAACGTCAATGACCTATTAAACTATGGGGAATAGGGAAATAACATTCAATCACTATTTTTGATGAGGGTGAGATGGTGACATATTGAAAGGTATACATGCCATCCACTCTAGAACTGCTAATATATTATTTGATTCTAGATATTATGATTCATTCATATGTAAATAATTTTCTATGGGTATTAATATTTCATTACAGTGATTAGATGTGGATTTAGTAGTGCAAACCCCTAATGGTATGATGATTACATCCCATAACTATGATTACTCTATAATTGACTTTTGTGGGAATGTGCATCATGTAAATCTTTTCATTCCACATTTGGTTGGATTTGATGTAATCTTGGGAATATATTAGTTTTATCTACATAAATCCAACATCAATTATCGAGGAAGTGAATTTGCAATTAATATTTCAAACCAACATATGTTATTATAACAATGTAATGATAATTATAAACTTTATATGAATATTACATCTTGTTTATGGGTCTTAGTTTCCATTCATAATAGTTTTTTTATCTAAAATGTTTGGGTAGAAAATATATATTAATGATATGCCTATTATTCTCAACATTATGGATACCTTTATGGCAGAGTATCATACCCTTCCACTAAAAAATGAATTTTATTTATTAATAGAGCTTATACTTATTTCGCTGCCGATTTTAAAGACTCACTATAGAATTACTCCAATTGAGTTTTAGGAATTGAAGAAGCAACTTCATGAAAACTATGGTAAGTGAGTCATTTAGTGAAATTTTTCACCTTGTGGTGCACCTATTCTTTTTTTAAGAATGATGGTTCAATGTGACTCTAAATTGATTATTGTAATTTAAACAAGATCATGATCAAGAACCATAATTATATTCCCCATATTTATTACATGTCTGATCAACCACATAGATCTCAATAATTTTCCAATATTGACCTTCATTCTGGATATAATCAATTGATGTTCAAGAAAAGTGGTTATACCCAAAAAAAATTTATATAAGGTATAAACACTATGAATATATAGTGATGCCTTTTGGTCTTACAAATTCTCATGCTATCTTTATGGATTGAATGAATAAATTCGTTAGATATCACCTCGATCATATTGTGGATATATTTTTATATTATATTATGATATATTAAATGAAAAATTAACATCATGAAGATAACTTGATAATTATAGTAAATACCATAAATAAGGATAATTTGTATGAAAAATTTACAAATTGTGATTTCTTTCCGACAAAAGGATTCATTTCTGAGTCACATAATCTCACGATATTGTATTTTAATAGATCCATCAGATACAGAGGCTATTGAATGTTGTCCTAGAATAACCATGGTGACTGGGATCCCTATTTTTCATCAATTATATGGATATTATTTAACTTTTTTGGAGAATTTATCAAGTCTAATCATATGAACATGTTAACATGGAAGTGTTCCATATTTCTATGGACATATGAATGTGATTAAAACTTCAAGGAAATAAATAGAAGGTCGGTCAGTGCACCTTTGATTAAATTTTACTATAGTGTAGAAGGTTTTTAATCTATAGTGATGCATCTAGTAATATGTTGGGATGTATTATTATGAAATATAATCTGTTTATACCATATTCCTCATGAAAATTGAATATTCAAAAGAAAAATTACTGAACTCGTGGTTTAGATTTACCAATAGTAGTTGATTCATTAAAGATATGTTGGAATTATCTTTATAGGGAAAAGTGTGATATATATACCAATCATAATAGTCTAAAATATATATTCACGCAGAAGGAGTTGAACATGATTCATAGAATATGGGTAGAGATGATAAATGGTTATGACTACTCAATACATTATAACCCTAAGATAGTGAACAAGGTGGATAATGCATTGATTTGAAATGATCATTATAGATTATCCATGATGAGGATTGAAAAAGATGTAATATTTCTAGATATTCAATGGATGAATCTAGAAATATTGAAGGAAGGGAGAAAATATTATCTTGATCATTTGAATGTTTCTCCCTCTATACAAGTAAAGATTAAAGAGGTTCATGAGGAATATTTAGATATGAAAAAGAAGGATATAAATGTTCCTTAGTTTAACCTTGATTGTGATGAAATTATGAGGTTAAAAAAATTTGTATATTTTCCTTCTATACCATATTTGAAGAAGGATATATTTGAATAAGATCCTAGTTTTCCATTATTTATTCATCATGAAATTATGACATTATATAGAGACTTGAAATAATACTTATGGTGAGATGGGATGAAGAGGGATATCACAAAGTTTGTATCTCGGTGCATGGTATTCCAGTAAATTAATGATAAAAGACAAAAGACTAGGCGGTGATGCATCCATTACCCATACTATAATATAAATGGTACAATATCATTGTTAATTTTTCATTAGAATCCCCAAACCCACTAAATATATTAATTATATATGGTGGTAGTCAATCACCTTACTAATTCATCACACATCATTATTATCAGAGAACACTTCTCTATAGACTGGTTTTCTAGGGTATACATTAAGAAAGTGGTAAGGATGCTTGGAGTACCAAAATATATTTTATATGATCAAGATCCAAGGATTACCTCAATGTTATGTAGATTTATTCAACACTTATTTGATAAAAAATTGATTTTCATTACTGCATATCATCCTTATAAGGATGGTCAGTCTAAAAAAACAATTCAAACACTAGAGGGTATGTTGAGATCTTGTTCCATGAATTTAAAATGTAGTTGGGATCATCACTTTCCTCTAGTTGAGTTATATTATAACAATATATTTCACTCAATCATTTATATGTCTCCTTATCAATCCATCTATATGAATAAATTTATATCTCTAATGTTCTTGGATGAAGATTTAGAAAAAAAGATATTGGGACCAGAGATAACTGATGAAATGGTAGAGAAGGTTAGAACCATTGAGAAGCATATCAAGGTAGATCAAAGTCAGTAGAAACTTTATACTGATAATTAATTGATGGATCTATAGTTTGAAGTTTAAGATAAGGTATTTTTATGAATATATCCCTAGAATAAGTTTATAGATACAGAAATAAAGGGAAACTAAGACCTATATATATTAGTCCCTATAAGATTATTGATCATATCATGATGGTAAATTATCACCCAGAACATCCTCCAAGTCTCACTAAGGACCAATATGTTCTCCATGTATCTCTCTTGAGGATGTACATACCTGACCCTTCACATGTACTAAACTCAGAGGTCATACCGATGGAACATGATCCTTCTTATGTGTAACAACCAGTTGAAATTATGGATCATATAGAGAAAGTTATATGAAATAAGACCACTCACTTGCTTAATGTTTTGTGGATAAATTACCATTTATAAGAAACTTTGTGTAAACCTGATGATATAATGAGTTAGAAGTATACTAATTTTTTTCATGAGAGTGATGAATTTTGAGGGAGAAATTCATTTTAAGGGTGGTAAAATGTAACACCTTCAATGTTTATGAAATTTTTTGGAATAAATTAATTTTCATTAATGTATTTTGTTTCATGATACACAATTCTATGTTCTAAATTATTCATTACAATGAGTTATGATTTCACCACATGCAACATCGACTTGGCATACGCAACACTGAGTTTCTGCAAAATAACATTTTATTATTTTAACTATTTTAATGATAAAGTTATAACATAGCCATAAAAAACTATAATATGAATAATAATAACTAATTTTTGTATATTATTTATAATGTTTTTATATTAAATAATCATATTGATAATAAAAAATATAATATTAGTTAAAGTCTATATGTTTGTAAATATTATTTTCTAAAATGAATTTCTTTTTATTTCCTTCTGTGGACAACAATAAAATTAACTTTAGAAACTTTTAGATATTAAATTAAATAAAATAAAAATTATTATTTTAATTTATAATTTTAAAATTACCTTAGAGTTATTTTTTGTACTTTTCTAAAAAACATCATTTTTTGGATGAATAGTGAAAATATTGAATTTTAATTCAAAACTACTTTTAATATTTTTTATATATATTGTTAAATTAAATTTTAATTTCGGTTTTAAAGTTTAATTACAATATTTTTACATATATTAATCTAATTTATTTTTTTTAACCAATTTCATAGTGTAAATTTTTATAAAAATATCCTAAGTCTTTAAAAATAATTCATTGAAAATCCACTGTCGTACCACTCCTACAGGATTAGATTTAATTAATTTCTTCCACACAAGTGATTATAATTTAAAAAAATGGATTCCATATTTTTAATCATCATAAATTATAATTTCTAATAAGTTAAACTTTGTTTTTTACCAAAAATATTAGTGAATGCGGTTAAAATTAATTATAGTGATTCAGATAAAAACTTTCTTAACAAGTGATTAAACCTTAAACATAAAGACCAAAATGACCTAGAAACATGTAAAAAATACATTGGATGGTAATATTTTTTGCCAATTAATCTCTTAGTTATAATGTTAAAAATTATTGGATGTGCATGATTTATGTAGACCTCTCAATAGTGTTTACATGTTTATATTTACAAAAATGTCACTCCTCCTCCATTATAAAAGAAAACTCACCCCCTCACATTTCCCCAACTATAAAACCCATTAACTCAGAAAAATACTACAAAAATATTCTCCCAAAAACCATTATTTCATCATGTATGACTCTGTTTTCATAAATCCATCCAAGTAATCCCTTTTTTGAAAATCAAGAGGAGTTACCTAAAGAAGAGGTAACATCCTTCCTCAAGATCCTTTATTTTATTTTCATTTCCCATCCCCTCCTCAATTATTATTCCATTATTATATAATAATCTATGTATGTTAAATATACATATATTTTTATTCAATTTTTTTTTACCTACACTTGTACACACATCCATTTAATTGTTAACGAACTTATTATTCTTGCGTATGTAGAACTACTGCCTCATGAAATGATGTTGTTTGTTTTTCCTTTACAAGATATCATGGTTGATAATTGGGATGGAAACTATTTTTATATGATATATATATATATATGGTTTTTATGATGTATTTTATATTTTTTTAATTATTATATACAACTTAACTTCATGATTTCCATTTTGTGTAATCATGATAACTTCGGTTGTAGACGTGTGGACTACCATCTCCTCAAAGCAATGTGATTTCATCACACATTATATGGAATGAATTAAGGATGTTTTTAGTGAAATTATTTGATATATTTGACCTAATAATGATTCATTAATGATATTATATATATATATATATATATATATTTCATTTAATTTCATTCTTTCAATACAACAACAAAATGGAAACAACGTTCATGTGTACATAAGGCATTCCATCTCTATAAATGGTGTATTATATTTCATATTTCTATATTTTGTAGATTATTATAAATAAATATATACAAAATACATATGATATTTATATTTTCTTTTAAATTATGTAAATAATTAAACTATTATATATATAAGAGGATCAAGGATAAAAAGTCAAAACATGTATGAAAAAACAAAGCAGATAATACTTGAAGCATCACATTATCATGGAATTATTAATAAACAAGTAATATAAATTAATAATAATATAATATACAGAATTATATATAATAATATGGTTTTTTAATAGATTTATAATAAACTTTTATTTATTATACATAAGTTTTTTATGAGTATGGTGAATGTCAAGACATAAGGTAAGGGTTTTTATCGTCTCACTTTTAAGTCTGTGAGATTTATGCCTTATTCACAAGTCATTTATTTTTTATGGTGTATATAATTCCCATGAATCTATAATATTACTATTATACTTAAATTTATGGGTATTTACATATCCATTTTATGATCATTCTTTCATAGAGTGTTAGGGTTCAAATGTTACTTAATCTATAATATAGTTTTGTCTCAATTTTCATTCTTAGAGGCACATATTTTTATGGACCTATATTCTTTTATGATGTGTATATACTATCTTTTTACATGTTATATCATGAATAGAATTATTTTAATTATATTTTATGATTATTTTAATTTCATTTTCTTACACGGGGAGTATGATTCAATGTTATGAGTTGGTAAGAGTGTATTTCAACAATCACATCATTTATCAGGATTATTATAATTATGAATCCATTGATAAAACCTTGTTATCCATATCATAAGAAAAGTAATAATTATTCTTCTACACTAGTTATTTATTATGTATTCATGTATTACTACCATTTTCCTACTATACTATACATTATATAATTAATCAAATGTTTTCAAGAAAATAACCCCTCATTTCTCTTTTCATTTAGAAATCTAATTTATTAAAAAACCATTCTTTCAAAAATATTTTATAATTTTATATTGTTCTCATTTTCAGTGGAAAAATATTTTAATTTGTTTATGTTTTTTAGATGTTCCTTAGTTATTTTTTGAATCTATTTTTGAAGGAAAATCATTTAAAAAAAATTTCTATTTAAAAAAGTTGTTTTCAAAGATGAAAATTTATTTTTACCAAGAATTGTTTGAAAATGAAGTTTCCAAATTATTTTCCATATAAGATGGCTTGTATTGGTGTTACTCATTCCATTATGGGAAATTATCCAAAAATTTCCACTTATATTCCATTTCAAAATGGTTTGTGTTTTAATGGCATGTTATTTATAAAACTCATTTCTCTTTCACGATTTATATGTTTATAAAACCCATTTCCCTTTCATGGTTTATATGTTTATGAAACCCATATTTCATTAATTGGTAATATATTTATGAAACCCATTTCCCTATCATGGGTTATATTTTTATGAATCCCTCTTCTTTTCACATGTTATTATTTGATGAAATGATTATGGAATCAGTTTTTTTTCCACAAGTTATGTGATGATGACATTTTTATGATACCCATCTCATTTCATGGGTTATGATATTTTTTTTCTATGATATTTCATCACATGCATGAATTATTTACCTATTATATGGTTGGGACCTATATCTCTCTACAATGCATTGGGAAGTGATTTATATCACATGAGATATACATGGATGGAACAGGGAGTAAACTTGTTTTAGTAAAGGTATTTGTCAGCTAAGCTGGTTTTGGGTGTGAACCTTGACTACTATGATGGTCATAGGAGTGAACCATGACTACCATGATGGTATGGGGATTGAACACATACTACTAAGATGACCTTAGTATCGATTTTTTCACTATTATGGAAATCATTTTTGTATGTTAATTTGTATGTTATAACTCAATGACTTAATCCAATGTAATGACTTCATGACTTATGGTCTTGATTACCTTGTGATTCATGTATTATGATCATCCAATCATTTTTTCATGTTTCATGTTTATTATCATTGATATGTAGAGTATATCTTTTAATTTCATAATCATGTTATCATACTCTTATTAAATGATTATTCTTATATTTATCCTTTGTTAACCCTTAATAAGAATGCGATCTCACCCCTTTTTGTGTTTCCTTTCCCTAGGTTATGAATATTTTTATTATTTATTATTTGTCTAAGAAGTTTTCTACTCATGAAGAAACTAGTGAGATATAATTTAGCACATTTATGTACCAATGTTTATGTTTCCATTTTTCCAAAGGCACTAAACTAATACAATATTTAGTCCTTTGTTTGTGTAATGTATTAAGTATTATATAAAAGTGATGTAATGTTAATGTATGAAATTTGAGGATCATTATATTAAGAATAAAATGATAATGAGAACATGATTGTAAAATTTGATGATTATACCCTATATATCAAAGATCATATACATTATTCATGGAATAAAGATTAAAGGTTAATAAGATATGAATAAACATAGTGATAAAACATCGTAAAAAATAATGAACCATAATATCATGTCATATAAGAGTGGAACCATCACAAATATAGAAAACTGATTCCTGTTTCATGGTTAACTATTAAGATCATCAATATAGTGCATCGAGAAACACATGTTTTCCATAGTGGATCAGGATGAAAAAAATTTCTTATTGTGGGTCGGGGATAACCTATTTCTTATTATGGGTCAGCACACACATATTTCCCATTTTCATTTAGTACACACCTTTTCCCCATTATGTTTCAGGGCATGCCTGTTTCCCCTTGTTGACCAGGACACACCTTTTTCCTATTTTGGATCAGGACACACATGTTTCTCATTATGGATCAGGAAACACCTTTTTCCATTTTGTTTTAAGCCTATCGAATTGTTTCCCATAATTTTTTCTCTATATATAAATATCTACCCAATGAATTGGAGGTAGATATTTGTCCCACCCATAAAATAATTAAATCATACATACATAGTCCATAAAATCATAAAAACTCATAATATCATAAAACATGAAATGAAATGGGAATCATAATCATTTCATCATATAATATCCAATGGAAAAGGGACATGTTTCATAATCATTTCATACTAGAATAACCCATGAATGGAAGAGAGTTTCATTACATTTTTATCAAGGTATAATCTATGGAAGATAAAATGGATTCATAAGTGACATGACAACCTAAACAAAAACTACTTATAAAATACAATTAGAGTGGTTTCCTTATATCATTTTCTCAGTAAATCATAAACTATATTAAAGTATTTCATCTTATCTAAAGAAGTATTTTTAAATAAAACATGTATCATTTCTTAAGTAAAATAACATTTCCTTGAAAATCCCATTTTAAGTCATAAAATATCTTCAAAATCATTTTCTTTAAAAACTAATTAAAAAATTAATAATATAGTCTTTAAAAATAATTTAAAACATTTAGTGGGGAAAATATCCTTTTCTCTTTGAGAAAAAAGTTTTATATACCAAAACATTTCGAAATACATCTTGTTTGAAAGTAACCTTTAAAACTTATTAAAGAAATTTGAACACCAATTTTAAACACTTTTTAAAAAATTAAAAAATCATAAAATTGCTTTCCTTTAAAAAGATATTACAAAAAAAATTAAAAATTTTTTTTAAAAAAATAGTTTTAGATAACGTGTTTTTTTAATAAAACATATATCCTTCTGAATAAATAAATAAAGACATATATTCTTAAATGTAATTTCTTAATTTTCATAAGTACCAATGAGTGGAAAAAATTTACAATTAAATGATGATATGATGAATAAAAAGATGATAAACATTTAATGAGAGTTCTTGAGATATGGAACATCATATTTCCTTCATAGAAGAATAATCATAAATAATCCCAATAAATGATGAGAATTTAACAATAAATTATTACAACTTTGGTAAATTTGAATCATGATCCCCATGAAAGAAAAACATTACATGAAGAATAAAATATCATGAAAAAGGATATTAATGATACCACATGTCAAATGTTAGTATTTACACCTAGTTAAAAAATATTGGTGTAGAATATAAAATGTGTCTCAAAGAAGGAAAATTGAGACAAATTATTATTATTAACTATTTTTTATCTTTTGCACTATAAGCCCCATGAAAGAGATATCATAAAATAGATATGAAGATACACAAAAATTGGTTAATAATCATATAATATATTCATGGGTATTATATATAATACCAAAATAAAAGAGTGGTGAATATGGAATATGTCTCACTGAAATAAAAGTGAGACTAGAAAGTTTTAACCATATGAGTATCTTTTGAATCATGATCCACATGATAGAATAAAATCAATTAAAACTTTTAATATCATGAGATTAAGTAATTTCATGATATAGTATTTCATATGTCACTATATTCAAAAAAATAATACGTTGATAATATAGAATATATATATATATATAATAGAAATAAATGTTATACTATAAAACCCTTACCTTAATTTTTGACATTCATTATACATGTTCAACCCACCTCTTCTTTGGGTAACACATTTTTTTCAACAAGTGGAATCCTCAGTTGTATTAATACCCAATGTGATTCCTCTATAATGATGGGTGGTATGTTTAGAGTTGATTTTTTTAGAGGCTCATTGATCCAAACATTCTTGATAGTTGTGATGAGAGGAGGTGATGAGGCCTTTTAAAATTGGGGAGAAGGACACAATGAGAAATCTTAAAAATAATTGAGTTCTCACTATGTTTTATATGTCCTAAAAGAGATAAAATAAATAATTATATATATTTAGAGGTTTAATTTTCAAAATATGTCCATCAAATAATTTTTAGACATGTGTATAGTCATTTTTACACCTTATATTCTATGTTTAATTATTAAGTAAGCATATTTTTACCTTAATCACTAGAATTAATTTTAATTATATTCAATATTATTTTATTTAAATATGATTACCCTACCCTAAAGTTAAAATTATTTTTATTGAAAATATGGAGAACATTTTTCCAAATTAAAATAACATAAGTGGAAAAAATTAATTTAAACTTAATCCAATATACGCGCTGAGAAACTAGGTTTTTAAACATAAATAATGTTCAAAACTTTTCTATGTTTTTATATATAAAATGAGTATAAAAAATAACTTAATTAACTTAGTTGTATTTATATATATAAAATTGAACTAATTATACATTAAAACAAATTAAAAAATAATATAAATATATAAATAAATTAGAAGAAAAGTAGTGTTCAATTAAAATTCAAAATTTTCACTATTGATCAAAACATGAAATTTCTCAGAAAAATTAAAAAAATACCCCCAATGTAAAATTTCATATTACTCTTTAAAAATTTAATTTCATTTTAACATATAAAAATTATAATAGTATCATAAAATGGATATAATATGGGTTCACTATGAAAAGGTGATAAAATTACCATTTTTTAAAATACATTTTTTAATGATAAAATTTTATTTTTTCTTATCATATTCCTATAAAATGTGTAGGATGATTGTAATAAAACATGATTGAATATTTAATATGCAAATTTTCTTAAAAACATTTAGTAAAAGTTGTTTTTTAAATTTATTGAAATAAAATGTTGTTTGTACATAGAAAAATAGTATTTTCAAAAAGGGAAATTATTTATTCTCAAATAGTTCATACATTAATTTATAAATAATTTATAACCAATGGATTTATTTTATGTGCAATTTTTTACCATAGATTCAAAACAAATCTCATTCATTTTTTTCATTCTAATGGATAGGTGATAATTATTATAATATTTTAATAGTATTGTTAATATTATATTTTTTTTCAGTTAAACTCAGTCTTATATGTTACAAAAGTTATTTAAGGAACTATGTATTATGTGTGACACAAGACAAACATATTTTTTCTTTTAATGAAAGATAATCTAAGTGTTCTGTGTAGTGAAATATTAACTTTATATTGCATATAATGCAAGATAAACTTAGTGATTTTGTATAAAAAATATATATTTTGTGTTGTGTGAAATAAAAAATACTGAATAGATTAAATAAATTCGAAAACCAATTAAAAAAATCTTGGGTTGTTAAATTCTACCCCCTTTAAATTTAATTTCTCCCATGATGTTCTTATTTTTTATCAATGGTTTAATACTTCAAATTTTCTTTCACAAGAACCCACATAATATAAATGAATACTAAAACTTACATTGAAATGGGAAACTTAAAAACATAATGGTTACCTAATGTAATTCATAACAAATTTTTGACATATGAGAAAATAGGTGTAATGTGAAAACAAGAACATAGAAGATAAATCCAACTTTCATGTTCCTATGAAGATTTTTAGAGTATGTGGTTAAGATAAAGTTAATGATCATAAATTTTTAACCCAAATAAGATTGAAAAATATCATTGATATCATCAAAAATGATGATAATAAGACAAAATTAAATTTCAAGATCATTTTTCAAAAATATGTAGAATTTTCATGAGAAGATATACTTACATGATTTCAAAATAAACTCACCATTTACTATTCTTTGAATAATTTCTACGACATCTCTCATTCCATGAAATAAAGGTTAATTTTTCATTCGTAAAGCATTCGTTGATCATGAGATCTATAAATACAATGATAGGTCATTCCATCCGTATTTATCACAAAAAAATGTTCGAAACACGTTTTCCAATATGAATAAATCCTCATATTTAGGGATAATAAATAAATATCTAAATATTTATATGAAGTTTATCATAAACCATTCTAAAATAGTTAACCTTATATCCTTCTAAATGATGAAATCCCAAAACAATATAAATAAGGTCACTAAATTTCACAAAAAGTGCATAGCATTGATCTCCCATATATAATAAGGTATCTCTTTTTTGTCACATACCAAACATGTGAATACCTTTATCATTTATTCTCTTGAAACATGGTATTAACTTGACTCCTATAAATTTATATTGAAAAAATTCATGATTTCTTATTACAAGGATCGAATGATATGTTCCTTACATCTAAAAATGTCATAATACCCATCCATGATTTCACAAACCTCTTTGTAACCAAATCCTTTATCAGTTCATAGGTCCTCAATACTCTCTAATTTACATTATCCATATAAATCATCTCTTTGCTAAATACAATTTTTTCAATACTAGGAAGTCATTATGGAATACCTTCATTAATAAAAAATTTACCTTCCCATTAAATCACTTTTCTAGGTCATTAAAAACATTCAATACATTTTTTAAAATAATTAATAGAAATACTATAGTTCGTTATTAATATATCATAAATCATGAATTTAAATATATATACACTTCAATCATACAACATTAATCTCAAACCATTACGTAGGCTTCATCATATTATACATCAATACACCTTTCCTTGAATTTTGAAATATGGAACCTTTATTAAGGTTCATAAACATAAATTTAATGATTATTATTATTTTTAATTTAAACATTAATTTTAGAACATCCCATAGCTTTCAAATTTCATTTGTGGTAACTTTATCTTTATAAATATAACCAGTACTTGTACCTCCTTCTGGATTCTCTTCATGAGATTTCCACTTTGGACACCAAATTTTATAATACCCATAATTTAAACATTTGAGACATTCATTATTAATAAAGTTCGTTCTAGTTCTCTCTATTGACTGAGACTGGAAATCATAGTTTGAGTAACACTTATCATAGTAAAAACGATATAATCATGAAAAAATACTTATAGGATGCCTAAATCATGACACATACACTTAAATCAATAACACGCTTGTCTAATCCTTATAGAAAACCCAAGACATATCCATATAAATATAAATAGGGATCTCACTAAGGTTTTATATCATATTTTCCAATTTCTAAATAATCCTTTCACTACAACATAAATTGCCTTTAGCGATAGTCTTTTAGCGGCGATTTAAAAAACTTCCTCTAAACCTTTTTTTAAAAAATTAGTGGTGGTTTATTAAAAACCACTACTAAACCCCTTTTTTTCTACAGTGGTGACACTTCCCCCCACCACCCAACCCCGACCCCCCTTCTCCCCCCAACCCCCGTGACGCCACCTTCTCCCCCCAACCCCGGCAAGCCCCGAACCCTAGATCAGCTTCCCACCCATTCCATCAGTGACCTTGTTGCCCATAAGTTTGCCCCGCTACCCATCAGTGTGCCTCACTGCCCATCTTCTCTCACCCCCCGAAGCCCTATCTCACCTCCCAGGTAAACTACATTTATTTTTCTCCTTTATACTTTATATGAAAGAGATGTGGTCACTTAGCTTCTATATATGGTCGTAAGGAAGGGTTAAGTAGGGGGGGTCACACAATATTGTGATCCAGTTGTTCGATCAAATTATAAAGAGGTAATGAACATATCTAAAGTATATGGGTTTACATATAACCTGTAAAACCTCTAATTTTTTAAGTCTTAGGTTCCCTATGGTTTGAAATGCTTCCAAATAAGCTGAGACATTGAATGGGTTATGATGTTGCTGATGGGTATAGTTTTTGTAATGCTGATGAATCTAATGATAACCAGTAAACTAATTATATTGTTTCAAAATATGATTCTATGAAGTTCATGTATGAGTTATAAATTGTAATGGGCTTCACTATTATAGAGAATTTGAAGCATTTCGGTAGGGAGATAGTTGTTTAAGATACTTGTCAATTCTCATGGGAGGAAGATGCCCATTAAAAGGTATAGGTTTTTGTCAATTTTGTTGATTTTGATGACAAACAAATTAATAAAAATGTGGATAAAGGTAAAAAAATAACTATTAGAATTGATAATGATGGATTTGAATCTATGGAGGAGAAGATACCTTGACTATAAAGGGACTACTCCAATATCACTAGAACTATCTATAAGAGGTCTATTTTAAATTCTACAGCCTTAGCAATGGTGATCCATGAAAATAAATAGAATGATATCCTCACTGGAGTATTTGATGGTAATTATAATACTATGATGACTCGGAGTGAATCTATCCAAATTATAAAGGCATGACTCAAGGAAAATACAAAACCAAGAAGTAGCATAGGAAGAGGCAGGATAATTTCAGAATATCCTAATAGGACTAAATTTCTTTCATATTAATTACTAATTTCTAATATTCTTGGGAGTTATTTCATCTAGATGAAATGATTAAGGTAATTGAATTACTCCTCTCTTTAAATTGGACTTATTGTGAGGGTTCCTACTAAACCTGTAAAAGTGGATTATCCTAGAAATAAAAATATTGACTTGTAGGGATTAACAAAATAATATTAAAATCATTTGAATACAAAACCCCCCCGCCCCCACAAAATGAATTCTCACTAATATAAAGGGTTATTTTCACCTTAAATATAAATCCATATTTATATATTCCTTTAAAATTTCTACAATAATATATTACTCATCTCTAGAATTCTTCATTATCAATATAAACTCATTTCCAATTTATATAAGCAATTTCAATTCCCCTTAATATACTTCAAATAAATTTTTGGAATTTTCCAAATGTTCCTAAATCACTTTATCATGGTTTTGAAATACTTTAGAACATATAACATCATTGAAACACAGTAAATGATTTAATTTTGGTTGATTTTAATTTTTTTAATAAATGTATTACCCATTTCAGGGTTTAATTATGGTGAATTATATATTTTCCATTTAATAAAATATATATTATCTATGACTCTATTTCATCATCGTGAAATTATCTTGGAGATATATCCTTACAAAAAATTATTTTATGCATGATATTTTTAGGGATGATAACTCGTCAAAATATAATCCTTAATATATTATTCTCTAACATCATCGAACTTATCAACATCATCATTGAGTATGAATATCCAATAATATCAGTACTTTATAAAACCAATCACATAAGTAATATATTTCCTAACTTTTTATGGATCACAAATAATATATCCCATTTAGGAATTTGTTTCATCTCCCACATTATATAAAAACATGCTTTATAATAATAAAACTTTAGAGAACTTTTAAATTCAAGATTCAAGGTGTTCTGATCAATCCCCAATATTTAATATAAATTTCCTTTGAAACAAACTTTATGTATTCAATAGATTTCATTACATGCAACCTGGAGTCTAAATGAAATAGGATATAGTAAGAATTTATATCATAGTTATTGAATTGGAAAGAATAAATAATAATAAACAAATTATTAAAATTATGTATAATGGTTTTAAATAATGACAATGTATTTATTAATTAATAACAAATAAATACCCAATTTCTAGTTATATAATTTTAGGCTTCAAAAATATGTTTTATTCACAAATGGTTTTTATTTCATTTTACATAATCATACATTAGAGTAAATTTTTACCATTTATATATATTTTATTTTAATAAAAGAATATTATTTTCAAAATCCACATGTCAATGTTATCTTAGAGTGAATTATTGAAATTTTATAAAAGATTTATTCTTTTGGGGAATATTAAAACCAATCTAATTTTTTTAGAAACAAAATTTTATATTTAATTAAAAGTCCCATTATGTTTTGAGTTTGATATTAATTTAAAATAATAATATTGTATTTATAAATAATCACTATTGGAAAAATACCCTATACCAATGGTTTGGAACCACTAGTATAGGCCTCCAAACCATTGGTATAAGCTATATCAACGGTTTGGAGAACCATTTCCAAGTAAGCCGTGAGGATAGGTTTATACCAAAGATTTTGGGAAAACCGTGGGTATAGACCTATACCAACGGTTCTAAAACCTGTTGGTAAAAGTAATGTGAAAATATATACCAACGGTTCCATAAACCATTGGTATATGTAATTCAAAAAATAAGCATCTGGTTGGTTTTGATTCCAGCACCTCCCGTTTGTGATTGAACAACCTAACCACTAACCTAACTTACTTTTGTGAACATAATTTCATAAATATATATATGTATTATCATAATTATTTTAAATTTTTATTTATTTAATGTCCATTGTAAGAAATTCCCTTAAAAATACATGTACCTATACTAGTGGTTCTCAAAACAGTTGGTATAGACCTATACCAACGGTTTTGAGAACCATTGGTATAAGTTCATTGATCTTGGGACCTATACCAATAGTTTTGGACAAACTGTTGGTATAGGGTCTCTATAATGGACCTATAACAATGGTTTTGGCCAAAACGTTGGTATAGGTCCAAATTCATGAACCTATACCAACGGTTTAGACAAACCATTGGTATATCCCCCCCCCATACCAATGGTTTGGCCAAACTGTTGGTATAGGTCCCCCCCTATACCAACAGTTTATCCAAAACCGTTGGTATAGGTTCATATAAGTGACCTATATGAATGGTTTTGGCCAAACCATTGGTATAGGTCCAAATTAGTGAACTATACCAATGGTTTTCCCAAAACTGTTGGTATATATCATATTTTCAGTAGTGAATATAATTACTATTATTGCAATAACCATTATATATGATTTTCATATAACATCCAATTCAAATGGATGCTTCACCTTTCCCTTTCTACATTCCACAATAACACCCTGAAAAGAGTTTACAAATGGATTCTTTAACATTCCCTTTCTACATTCCACAACAACATCCAATTCAAACCATGTATTCTAATCAATTTTCATTACCATAGTAAGACATCACTACCATGCCAAGATAGTTCACACTAGGACTAAGAGAAACAATGAAGACAACCCAACCTCTATATTTCAAAGAAGACATGGATTTTTCATATCCTTGTTATTCCACTTATACCTACCCACCAATGGGTCAAATAATACATTGTATACTTACTTATCTACATAGATACTAAAAGGAAAATATCACAGGGCCAACTATAATTTCTTTCTGACAGAGGTCCACATTATGTTTCTACCCCCATTAATGGTCCATGATCCACCCCATATCTGAAAATTTTAATCACACACAGGGTAGAGTTTGTGGGATGGGTTTGGGACCCATACCATATGTGGTCTTTAGCAAGTCACTGGGGATTGCAGCTGCATCTACTTCTGGTTGTAGTCAGTCCATACCCGGATATTCTTAGAGAGATATTGTTTCTCTATGAAACATAGTTCAAGACCAGGGGACTCAGATATCCTCTTTGCAGAAATCATTGATTAATATACATCATCATATCAGCAGATATTCCCCTGGTGGTATTGCATAGACTGGTGGTGAGCAGGTAAATCACAAAAATTCAAAATCATTTAGTTTTCAAACTTTTATTAGTTTTAAGTTTAAATATAAATATGAAACACTATTTAATTTTCAATATAATATTCTTACAGGTGGTAACAGGAAGTGGAGGTGGATGTGGAGAGGGTGATGATATGTGTTCATCATCAGATAGTGATTAGTCGTATTGTTGATATGTTGGGAAAATATTGTAACAATCATTTTTTATATGTATCATGTGTGGAACATAGTTTCCACCAAACATTTTCATGAAGTAACATTTTCTTGACTTCTCATGTTTCCTTTTATGTATTTTATTGATTTCTGATGTTTCTTTTTATGTCTTGATTTATTGAGTGTGTTATTCACCATATATGTCGACTCTTTATTATGATGATTCATTTTTTATGATTCATTTTTTCCTAAATTCATTTTTTCATTATAATAACTTGTCCAACATTTTCTGTCCTAGTGCATTTACAACTAAATTTCCATTTATAACATTTAAAAATATTGAACATAAAAATTTTCTACTTTACTAAGTATTCATGATACTATTGGTCTTTTCTACTTTCCCTAGGACTCATTTCTCTCCATTCTTCCTTATTTGAATATGAGATTCCAGCACATCTTCAATGAATGAATATTCTCATTTAGTAAATTGTGTGCTAACAATTATTTTTTCTTCTACTCTGAGACACATATATTTAAAGTTAAATGATTCATGATCATCTCTAACTATGTTCTAACCATGCCCCACCTCGTATCCTTCTTCCACCAAGCCACATGGTTTTCTGGGGAGAACCACATGGTTTCCCAAGACCATGTTTCTATCATGAAACCATTTAGAGGCCTCTATAAAGATTAAAAACCAAAACCAAACAACCTAAGAATTCACCCAATAAAATAATATCTTAGAAACAATTAAATAAGGGTATAATGTAAGGCTTAAGGCCCCTGGAAAACTTCAAGTCATAATAATCTCTCCCTTTGAGAATTTATCATCCTTGAGTAGGGTCTCTATATTTCACACCCAAAAAAACTAGGCCTGTTGATCTTTCACATAATATTATAACTTATAAGACTCTTCATGAGTACATACATGCTCCCATATGACTCTAACAAGTGACATCAACTTTCTTTAAAACATTTTCTCACTACAGTCTGTGATTTACACCGAGCGCTCACAAATGTTGGGTAAGGCTCCAGCGGAAATTCTTCATAGTTGATCATATAATTTTGATCGAGAATGTACAACTAAATATAAGATACATGTAAAACACCATTCATTACTTGATATTTTGTAAGAAATTCCAAATATAATTCCACTATCATGACACTCTTGATAATCCTGAACATCCCCATAAACTTCGGGGCCAACATTTTTTGCTTCTGCAATCATTGATTCCCTAATTGAAGAGTCTCCCATAATAAAACTCAAACACCCACAATGAATTCTATGTGTTGCCTCCTACCAATGTCATATGATCTCTATTTTAAATGAGAAGTGATTAAATGATTCTTGATCTAGTAAAATCTCAAAAATGCCTCTAAAATCATGAATGACCCACAATTACTACCTCCCATACTAATACTAACATATTAGTGAATGAAACATCCAATGATAAAAAGCATAAAAATGTTTCATTTTAATTGAATTATTGTTTTATTTGTATGTGAACTCAACCAAGGATTATATATCAATCCAAGTTCCTATAAAGTAGAATATGATGAAAATCATTGTGCAATGTAATTTTAGTTATAATTGGTTTCCAAAATAATAAAATCCTGATTTTTTACAACTATATTCTTAATTAGAATTTGATGGAAATAAATTTATGCTTTATTCATGTTTATATAAATTGTTAATCAATATATAAATGGAATTGTATAAAGAGAATGAAGCTAAAAATCCATGTTGTTTTTAATATTAGAGGCATATTATTGTTAATTTATTCTTTAAATTTTATTTAACAAGAATATTTGATGTGTACATTCTAGTTAATTTATATTTTCAATATTAGTAACACATCATAAATAAATTGATTAATCCAAGACTTTAATTAAACAATTAGTTTGGTAAAGATAAATTTATGGTGTCGAGTAGACCCATTTTCTTATGATGGATGGATTGTTATTTTAGGGACTAGATTCCATATTGACTCTATTTGATGTTTTTTGTCTTTTTATTTCTTTGAATATAGGCCTTTATATATAATGTTATGTGATCTTGGGATGGCTATTGGTTGATGAGGTATGGGTAGGGCGGCCTGAGTTTTTTGAATAGTTAGAACTAATGATAGTGGGATGTATATTGATATGAATGGTTATGTCAGGGTTGGAACTTGTATAGATGGAATTGGTTGAACCTAGGCTTGGAATTGTTTTCATGAAATATTGCATACATGCTTGTTTATAATTTTGTTTAAAGGTATAATGGCCATGTGATATGTTTATCTTCATTTATTTACCCACTGAACGATGTATTTGGTTGTGCTTAGTTAATCATCTCTTTTAATATTAAATGTAGTATGTATTCTATTGGTATTTTGGTATTCTTGGAATGGTTTTTTTAGGACACTGGTACAAGGGCAGCAGAAACTAGTTCTTTTTTTGTAAATCTATTTTTAGGGGCGGTTTTAACCGCCGCTAATTGTCATAATTTTTCAATTAGTGGCAGTTTTAACCGTCGTTACAGTCTTAAATTTAGAGGTGGTTCTAACTGCTGCTACAGTTTCCCATCTTCTATTCTTTTTTCATGGCGGTTATAATGTTTTTAACAGCGGTTTTTCCGAGCAGGGGATAACTTTTTTTAGCAGTAGTTTTAACCACTACTAAAAAATGTAATCTCCTACTGGGAAATACCACAGCTAAGAACATTATAACCGCTGCGAAAATGTGCCAACTACAATAGTTCCCATAAACTGCCGCTAAACTGCTTTAACCGCTGCCAATTGTTTCCCAACACAAAATTTAGTGGCAGTTTTTGAAAACTACCATAGAAGAATATAGGGGCGGTTTTCAGAAGCCGCCAAAAAATTTTAATTTTACTGTATTGTTTTTTTATACCAAATATAATGACCCAATATTTACATACATAGATATTAAATTATTTTAGATAAATATTCATCACATTACAAATTCACATGCCTAAGGATAATAACAATTTGGTTTCTAGAAAACATGGAATTTTAATCATCTATATTGGTGAATGAGATTCAATGTTTCCCACAAAGATCTTCTAATTTTGTACTCTAACTTAATACATTATTCATAACCTGGGGAAAGGAAACATAATAAAGGGTTAGATAAGATGGTTAGTAGGGATAAATAAATGAGATATGTAAGAATGAAATGATAATGAGAACATGAGATTATAATTTTAATATCATAAACTATATATAATATATAATATACATGATTCATGGAAAAATGATTGGAAGTATATAATACACAAATCATAAGGGTGATAAAACATCATAAATCAATCATTAACCATAAGATCATTTCATATAAGTGTTTCATCATCAGTGATACTGAAAACCATATATGTGTCAATGTCAACTACAAATACCAAAAATATAGTAGATCAAGATTAAACAATTTAGTTTATCAAGATGAACTTGTTTCCCACTATGGATTAGGACACACATGTTTCTCATTGTGGATAAGGACACACTCATTTCCTATTGTAGATTAGGACACACTTGTTTCCTGTTGTGGATCAGGACACAACTATTTCCCATTATAGATCAGGAAAAAAACTATTTACCATTGTGGACCAGGACACAACTCTTTACCATTAGGACCCATTTCCATAGACTTTTTTCTCATCATTATCTCATGAGATATAAATTTATACCCAATTCATTATAGGGGGATAAACTTCCACCCTTTACATAGTGAAATCATAAATACATGTTACAAAAGATCATAAAAATTCATCATATCATATCCAATGGAATGAAATTGGTATCATAAAAATTTCATCATATAATAACCAATGGAAAAGTCACATTTTTCATAATCATTTCTTCATATAATGACCCATTAAAGTGAGAAGGTTTTATAACTTTTTTAACCTGGTATATATAGTGGAAAAGAAATGGGTTACATATAAAACATGAAATCTAAAATAGAAACTATTTAGAAAAAATTGAGAATGGTTTCCTTTGCTTATATCCCCAATAAATCATAAACTATATCAAAGGATGTCATCTTAGCTAGAGAATGATTTTGAATGATAACTTGGATAGTTTCTTAAGGAAAATCACATTTCCTTGAAAATCACATTTTAACGAATAAAACATCATTGAAATGTTTTTATTTGAAAACCACTTTGAAAAAATATGAAATAATGTTTAAAAATAATTTAGAACTTTTAATGTGGAAAATATCAAAAAAACTTTTAAAAAACTCTTTTAAAATCATATTTTTTTTTGAAAACCTTATTCTTTGAAAAAAAACATTCAAACATGTAAAAGATCTTTTGAAACCCATTTTTAACACTTTCCAAAACTTTAATTTTATTATAAGAAATCATTATACTTCAAAATTAGATTATAATTTAATTTAAAAACATTTTTGAAAAAAGTTTTTAAAAACATGGGTTTTTAATAAAACAGAATTTTGACGGAAGAGTGAATAATGTTAGATTTCCAAAAAAATACATTCTTAATTAACTTAAGTACCAATCAGGGGTAAATAATACAATGGCCAGAAGATATCATGAATAACCTAAGGAGAATAAAATTCATGAGGGTTTTTGAGATATTTATCATAATATTTTATCAATGGAAGATTAATCATAAACAATTCTAATAAATGTTTAGATTTTAGCAATAAACTATTACAACATTGGTAACATTGAATAATAATCCACATGAAAGAATAAAATTACATGAATCATAAAATATCATTAAAATAATGACATTAATAAAACAATATTTTAAAGGGTATTATTAACATCTCCTAAAATAAATTTGGTCCATAACATAACATTTGTCTCAATGATGAAAAAATAAGACAAAATTTCATTACTGATTTAGAAAATTCTGATCCATAAACTCTGGGAAATTAATATCATAAAATGGATATATAAATACCCATAAATTTAATTTTAATAATAATATAATACATTCTTATGAATTATATATACCATAAAAGGAAACAAGTGATGTATATGGAATAAGTCTCATGGAAATAATTTTGAGACCAAAAAATCCTTACTATAAGAGTATCATTTGAATCATGAACCACATGAAAGAATAACAACAATTGAAAATTTAAACATAATGAAATAAAGTAAATTAATGAAATAACATGTCATATGTTAATATATACACCAAAAAACAAGATGTATTATTAAATATATTATACGTATCATAAAAATAAAAGTGAGATGAGAAAAACCTTACCGAAAGTATTGACATTCTTTGTGCACATGAAATCCTCCTCTTCTTCATGTAAAACCTTTTGGTTTTCACCAATGGTCTTCAATGGTTATATTTTTACCAAATATTGTGGCCACTAAGATTAAGGGATGTATTTTTTTAGTTGATTTGTGCAGGGGTTGTGTGAGCCAAAAGGGATAGACAAGTGTGATGAAAGGAGGAGGAGAAAAGTCCTTTTATAAGTGGGGAAAGGACACATTGGTTATTCTTGAAAATATTTGAGTGATCTTCACATTTTTTCCCCAATGGGATCTAAATGTACCATTACAAACCTTAAATGTGGAATGGTATAAATATGGGAAGTAGATAATTGTTATATAATTATAGGGTCATTTTTAAACCTTATATTATATGTTTAATCATTGAGTAAGCTTGTTTTTACCATAATCACTATAATTATTTTTAAATAAATACACTAATATTTTTCCTAAAAATGTAATTTTACTTTATTATACATTATAAATTATGTTTATATAAAATATGGAATACATTTTTACAAATTCAAATAACATAAGGGGATGAAATTAATTTAAAATTTTCCTATATATGGGATGAGACATCAAGTTTTTAAATTTTAATAAATGTTCAAAATTATGGTATTTTTTCAATATAAATCCAATAAATAATATGTCAATGACCAAAAATTTATTTAATAGGTGTAATATAGAACTAATTATACTTTAAAACCAATTTAAAACATAATTTATGTATAAATAAATTAGACAAAAAAGTAGTTTTCAGTTAAAATTCTGTATTTTTTTACTATTCATCATAACATGAATCTACTATAAAAAATGAAAAAAATCACCAAAATTAAATTTTTATATTAAAAATTAAAAAAAGTACATTTTTCGCATTAATATTATTATATTTTCAAATATCATATTTGAAATTTGTTCTCCATTAAATGGTAGTAAAATTCCCCTTTTAAAAAATACATCTTTTAATTCATAAAATTTTATTTATGCTTGTCATATTCCTATAAAATATATTAGATGAGTATCAAAAAAATTATTGAATATTTAATACATACATTTAATTAAAATC
Source organism: Viscum album (assembly GCA_963277665.1). Taxonomy (NCBI): domain Eukaryota; kingdom Viridiplantae; phylum Streptophyta; class Magnoliopsida; order Santalales; family Viscaceae; genus Viscum; species Viscum album. Next base: position 1,240,412,826 of record OY728130.1, on the reverse strand, counting down.
ATTTATAATAAACTTTATTTTATTTAGATAAAATGGTTTTTGTACATAAAAAATAGTTTTTATAGAAAAGGAATTTCATTATTCTCAAATAGTTCTTACATTCATTTCAAAAAAAATATTAATTTTATATAAATTTGTAGAAAATATTTCTATAATCTAGTAAATATTATTCATATCTTCCATTATAATAGTTAAGTGACAATTATTTTAATATTTTTATTACAATATTAATATAACATTATAGTTTGGTAAAATATGGTCTATTATGTAACAAAATTTATCAAATGGAATCATTATTATGTGTATCACAATCCAAACATAGTTTTTGTATACCGTAAGATAATCTATTTATTTCATGTAGTGCATGAGTAATGTGGTGGTGTGTATTATGCAATCCAAATATAGTGATTTTGTATAACAGAAGTGATATTCATTGTTGTGTGAAATACAAAATATCAGAAAGGATAAATTAATTTAAAAGGAATGTTCACAAATGTTTGGGGTGTTAATTAACATATTTTGACCATATTCCTTCTAGGATCGAGTTGTTCCATTATTGGATCTTAGTAATATGTCTAAACTGGGATACACATAAATTGTTTTAAAAAATTAAAATTGTGCCACTCACCACACTTATAAAAGGCCACCCACCATCCTCTCTAATTTAAACCTTCAAAACACATTGGATTGGCCAAGACCTTCCCAAATTAGTTACCAAAATCTCTCCCTTCATCATAAAATCCTTATCATTGTATTAAATCTAACCTATGAAATCATTATTGAAAACCTATGGAGGATACCTAAAGAATATGTTTTGACATCCTCTAAATAAGCATTAGAAAATTTACAAAGGAATAAAAACCTGAATATGTGTATTATTTTACCCAAAATTATAAAATAAAGAATAAGGGGATCGAGACCTATGGATTTCATGATCCTTCAAAGGACTCATGATCATGATACCACCAAAAGGTCACACAAAAGGACAATTTGTATCTCAGAGACTATATCAGATCCTGTGAATCACCTTTAGACATGTCCTCCTACTCGTATGAAGGTGATTCAGATATCCAATGGTCATGCGGTAGATTTTGAATGTGTCTCTCCATGACACATGGGTTTTCATTGGCACAAACCTGAAAACCCATCTAAAAATCCTAGGAAAATAAGTAAAAAAATTCCATAAGGGAAAAGTCATTTATGGATGTAAAAATTATGTGATGTGTCACCAATGAGAAGGATAAATATCCCTAAAAAGTCTTGAAAACTCTCAAGACCTCAATCCTTTGTTTAATAAAACAAAGGAAATAATGGGGAGGCGGAGGAGCCTCTCGTAGTTGCTGAAAATCACATGAAGCTCCCCCAGTGATCCGCAAGACACCGGGAATCCCTGATGACATGTCCATCTCATCTTGAAAAATCCCTTTGTCTTGTCAACATAATCATGTGAAGCACCATGGGTATGTCTAGGATACTATGTACTTTTATTTCAGATCCCTAGGGAAAACGTATGGAATTTTCTATGAAATGATAGTTCACCCTCATATGATCTTTTTTGGTCACATGAAACATCACTAAAAAATTAAAAAAAATCCTCAACCACACTTATAGTACTTCACATAATCCCTGAACATTGACAAATAAAACAAAGGGAAAAAAGGGAGGAGGTTGGAGATCTCGCAGTCACAAAACCCTTTTAATGCACTAACTAAAATAAAGAATTATCTCAAAGAAATTTCCATACAAGTAACCCAATATCACTTGAAGGCCATTTAATAGGCATCATGATTTCATAGAGGCCCTTGGACATGTCAGTATGACAACATGTAATTCCATCATAAAAACTGCATGATTCAAAAAGTCCCAATTCATTGGAAATAATCCAATAAAGGATTCATTGATGAGTATATATGTGGTCATTATAAACCAGGTGACGCACTCAAAGTGATCAATAAAAAGAAATCGTGAAGACATGTAGAATTAAACCCCTTTTCCAAACCCAGTATAGAATTATACCAGATACACCACCCATCCCATCAAACAAATGGGGTGGCAAGGCCTATATATTATCCACCCCAACATGAAAAATTCATTGAACTTCTACCTACCGTGACCAATAGGGGGGATCCAAATAATTTCACAAAATCACAAGATTTTATTTTTCTAAGATGATGATATCTCAACTGGAAAGTCTTACATATGGTAATATACTGAAAAATAGCTAGAGTGATCATGCACCAATGCTAAAGAAAAATTCATAATCATTCCTTAATCAAATAAATGACTTATTGAACCATCTGTAAAGAATATACCACACATATTCTAGATCACATGTGACTCAAAAAAAAAATACTAAATAAATATAAGGAATTCATGATACAAGGGCTAGAACAAAGACTAAAGCTGAATGAATCAAAAAAACACATGTCTTATGACCCTCATGAACTTCATGTGAACCATCAATGACATGTGACCACATCACAAAATATCATCCAGATCTTGTGATTCTCCTTCATCACTATCTTTGGGTCATGTAAAATTTTTTGGGACATGTCAGAGCATGTCACATGGTTCCCCCTAAGAATTTTACTTTAGTCCCTTGAATTACTCTAAGCCTAACGCCCAAGATTCATGACGGCTATCAGGTACATCACCTGACTAATATAATGGCACCATCTAATTTTAGTTATGCATCATGGGTGCATATATTCATGTCATCTAATCCCCAAGGACACCCTTTGTGAATTCTAGATGAAAGTCACAATACCCTTTGAGAATGTCATTTGAGACTCACGATACCCTCCAAACATGCTGACCAGTTCTCACAATTCCCTCTAGGAGTGACAGCCAAGATATATAATTCCCTATAAGACATATTGAATTCACTCTTGTGACACCCTCTATATATATCCACCATCCCTTATGAATAAAACTAGGGAAATTCAATTATATCATGATACATCATGTAGAAAATTCATTTATGTCATCCAATAGCTTTTAGGACAGACCATCTAGATATTGAGATGTCCTCTAGAAAATCCAACTCTGATCATGTGATAACCCTCAAAATTCCATACAGGACACGAAAAGACCTATGGATAAGTCAACCAATTCACATGAGTGTAATTTAACATATCTGGAAGATATACTATTACATATACAATAGACAACCAAGGCATGATGAGTAGGAAATCAAGTCATGACAGAAAGGAAAGAAGATCATATCAAACGAACTTCTAGAACTTTATAATATTATCTATCCTTAGTGTGTATGCCCTGATCAAGAGGGAAACCGCAGTGTGTATGCCCCGACAGATTGAACTTTGAGAACTCTGATTCCTATAATAACCAAGATAGATAGGATGTCTCCATGAGGCTCGAGTAATATAATAAATCATCTTAGGGCATCCCCAGTATATAAGTCTTATATCATGAGCAATGAAAATAATCATTTGTTGTCCCTTGTTTATCAAATTGATCATAGATCACATGAGCTTATGTAATTGAAATAATCATGTCATATTCACCAAATATCATGGTTATGTGTGTTTGTCACACAAATAGACTCCCATTATAGTAGAATGATGGGGAAACTCATATACATATAGATGCATTCTCTAATGTTCCCTAGTTTTTTTAGACACTTTAATGAGAATTAACCCATGATCTTTTTTTAGTGTAATCTGTCCCGTATAGGGATTAGGAAGACATTATAAAACATAAAATAAATCTATAATATAGTCTCATAGCAGGAAATAATCCCCCCCAAGGGTGTAATGATCTCGACCTCCCATCCTCTTGACCAATGAGAGTCACCAATATTCATTAGGCATGAAAACCCTGATGATTTCCTATTTTTGGAAAGAATTTTTATACCAAGTAAGGGATAAGGGAACCATTGGTATTTTTTGATAAGAGAGAAAGTGGTAATTGGATGTTCATGACTATGAAAAACACAACCTCTCCCCCACAATCAAACTGGAGGGTGGATCACATCCATGCATCATTTGTATCCTGATGAATCAAAAATGGTGAACCAAATGTGAAACAACTCAAATGAAAAAATGATTGGGTTATAATCTATAGGACCATTTTGGTTTCCTCTCTCTATCCATAAAAAAAATGGAGAACCAAATGTGAATATCTCTAATAAAAAATGATTGTTTAACTATGGGATATTCCACTTTGTTTTTCATACCATATACAAACAAAGAACTATGACCATCCTGACTATATAGATAATCTATTGTAACTAGGGTTCCTATAAGTCCATCCTCGCACTGACAAGTCAACGCAAGCTGATTTTTTGGATTGAGAAATTAGGGAAATTATGTCAACCACACATATATAATTGAGAACATCATGCCTACAATATTTCACTAATCAGTAACCTTTTTTTTTTTCTACATGATTATAGATACTGACAGCATTCCAATCCAAAAACATTTCTTCATCATCCAGCGTTCTCTATGATAAGTCATTTTCATCTACAACCCCCATAGGTTGAAAACATATCTCACATGTTCAACATCACCAATGATATGTGGATAGTAAAATGGTCTGGGAGTGCCACTGATAAGGTACAATCCTGGAATTTGAAAATTACCATGAGGTTCTCTAATCTTGGAAGTCAGTGAGTCGTCATTGCCAAGGAATATATGTTGTGAAGATAGTATACTATATCGATATAACCAAAATCCATCAGGTCTTACCCCTGATGTATGAAAACCACCACCTTTATTCTCTGATGAAAGTGGACCAGGAAGAAAAATATGGCTCCCATCTATTTCAGGTGCTACTGAGGAGGGAACTTGTCAACTTTTATCACTAACATCACCCCTCTGGTACCCACCACTCACCTACTAAGGGTACCACCCAACACGCTTCTACTTCTGATTCCCACGAACGGGTAGTAGGGTATATTCATAAGTGTAGGAAGGTACTATATATCCATGATAGGGATCATATACCCACTCTTGATAATGATTCCCACTAGTATATTTTGGAAGGAAGCACTAAGTAGGCTCATATCCCCACTAACTCAGAACATTTCTCTACTAATTTTTTCCCAAAAAGCATGTAGGAGACGTATATCCACACCCCTTTCCATGAATCCCGATAGACTATTCTATGTCATAATGATGAAAATAGTGGGCGCATATTCCCACATCAATCAAATACATATTCCACCATATACTGAAGAAGAAAAATGTGTAGGCTTATATCCCTACACACATATTTCTAAAATGCCAATATATTTTGGAAATATGTGAAGAAATATACTGGAATATTCTAGTACTGTTACAGATAAAGGGACAGGTTCATACTCCTATCCCTAGAGCCAAGGAAACTCGGCAATCATATCATTATGAAAAGTTTGTTATATAGGTGTAATCTCACATTATTTCTCCCATCCTAGAGGATTATATTTAAATTATGATAAAGGATAAGGTGTCGGACCAGGCTCATACTCTCGTTCCAACTAGGGCTCACCAGGTTAGATCAGAACATGCCTTGGGTAGGGGAACATTTCTATTGAAAAAGTCTGGAAGAATATTCCAAAGGCATAGGATCGGGATCATATCCTTGTCCTAGTTGGGGATCACCATATGGGAGTGGAATATCTTAGGGACTGGATCATATTCCTATTGAAGAAGTCCAGTGTAATACTCTTATGGCCCAAGATTAGGAATATATACCCATTCTACCTAAATATGACCAATTTAGAATGGGACAAGCCTCAAGATATGATCATAATCTTATTACAAAATCTTCCTAGAATATTCTATCAAATCATAGAATCCAATCACATATTCCTACTTCTGTAGATGAATGATTGTTCTAGTATTATTATAAGGAAATATTATAGGAGGATCATATCCATTATCCCATTCCGGAGGTCCACCAACATATTTGGGTTTATAATGAATATTCATACTATAATCATATACTTATTCCAACTAGGGGTCACTAAGTGAGACAGGAAGATGCCTCTTGGAAGGCCCATACCATGAAATACTAGCAGAATATACCAAAGGATTAGAATTATTCTCATATTCTCATATTGACTAAGACTCAACAAGTGATAATAGAACATAACTCAAGACATTCTCATAATCCTATTAATAATGAGACAAATAATCAACATATTCCAACAACTTTTCAATAGCATGTTCATATTATTTTATCACTAGAGGGTTATATACATGTTTCGGAAACTATCACACATTATACTCATATCCCTACAAAATTCCAAAAGGAAGGTCATAATATTATGACCTAGTCATAGAACATGGACCATATTCCTAATCCTCTAAATTTTATTATCTATGAGGTCGTTCAAGACACATTCTAAACACTATGAGGGTCTGTCGACTGTTATATCTAAGTGTAAGAAAAAGATGTTCATTACCATGATAGCCATCCTCATGGTAGTGTGGAGATGTATTGTAGGGACTATACTCTTGACATCCACCATGGTCAACCTCCCCACAAGCATACCTCCCATTCCCAAGAAAATCCTCCCCATTCGTAGACACCTCTATATAGAGAGGTTTTCAAAACTATGACACCTTCATACAGAGAGTTTCTTGAAACATCTAGGTTGACTATATGTGCTTCCCCAACAAATTCTAGAAGAACTTCACTACCATAAGTAGGAGACCATCATACCAATCGCCTTTGTTTTTACTAGATGGAGGCATGTAAGGCTGATTAGGATGAGGCTGATAGTAATATATAAAGATATTTATCTATAAAAAGCATCCCCATTATGTTATTCTCCTCGCTACATTCGCCTATGAGATCCCAGTTAGTCTAGAAAGGGAGTTCATTCCTTATCAATAGAGAAATATGTGGGATACTCATAATTGAATGATGGATAGACATATCCTTAATCCTAGATACAAGTGTCACCTTCAGAAAAACACCTAGCTTCTATATCCATGTCCTAGGATCCAAAACATGAAATACATAGCACAAATCTGAAACACATTTGATTCTACTACATCATGAAACTTCATCAGTTGATATCCAAATCAATGTCATGTATTTATATTCAAGTATGGGGATTGTAAGGAGTGTTATAGTTTTCTGAAACCTCGGAACAACATAATCCCTCATATTTAGAACCATTCAATGTTATAGCCTCCAAAAAATCAGGGGATTGGGTAATGATCAGGCTAGTTGGTCAGTAAAATGGAAATTCCCCACATTATTAATTCCCAAAAATCATGAAAATTGGGTTTGGATAGTCAAAAAGATTTCAAATTTGGCCCCTCAATCTAATGATAACACATTTTGGACATAGAGAATGATGTTTTGAGAACACGTTCAACTTCATGTTAATCATGGTTCTCATCATGGGATTCCATCACATCCAGATCCAACATGATCATAGATACGCCATATAAGACAACCCACAATATCATATTAAATAGAATCCATCTAGAACTAAACTCAGTCCCATGGTCTAGCAATATATCTACCACATCAAGCACCCCTCGGATCATCATTTACAGTGAGTATTCATGGAATATCTAAAGAAGTTGTGAGAAAATCTCATCCCACTAATCTGGGGGCATTTATATATCAATCAATGACTCTAGGTTTGTAATCCCCTAAGAGGGACCTGTGGGAATTAGTGGTGATTCCAGATCACCCCCATACTAATGGGATGGGGAAATTTATATCTTCATTTCCATCCTAGGAATTTTCTAATCCCTAACAGGAATTGTTGTATCCTCAATAACATGACCAATCACATCCAATCGTAGCCCTGAATAACCCACAACCCACATAGGTAGGGTTATTCTCATCATTATCAACACTACTTAGAGAGTAATTATTTTCAATATTGGGATAAAATTAGTTGGTGCCCCACCTATACCTCCCACCATGAGAAAAATGTATACTGGATAGGGCCCATTGGAAAATCATGACCAGAAACTACATCAAGTTTATTACTCATAGAAAAAGATAGAAGTAACGTATGTCAAAGGAGATCATACCCCCTGGGGTTTCAAGATGAAACAGAACAACATGGTTAAGGGTAAAAATAATGACCATAAAGAAAGTTGTGAAGAATCATTCTATTGTATTGAAAGTATGACACAACCACCATTACCCAATATGCATATGTGAATTTCTTCATAGTCAACATAGAAGACAATTATCATGATGAAATTTCATAGGACCTCAACATGAATAACCTAACCTATGAGAAGTGTGATTTGGATGCACCAAATGAGCTTACATGCACTCAGAACAAAATAATGCTCCAAAATATGGCACCACCAAATATCAAGTTTCCACTTACATGAAAGAATATTTCCAAGGTGAAAGGTATGAATACATCCTGATCACCACATAGAAGACTTAAATTTCCTTCCGTAGAGGAA